>CM017573.1:10886714-11172998 GCA_007844125.1 Sinonovacula constricta
AGCGTAATTGGTACATGTTATACAATGGAATGATTAGACTCTCCTCTACAGATACGTGCACGAGGAAACCGGGAAGACCTACACAGTGAGCTCAATGTTCACTTAAATCGACTACGTCGGGTACACTGCAGTTAAAAATGGCAGATAAAGAGAACAATTCTCAAGATGAGCAAGAGCGCATTGTAAAATAAGCGCGAATTGCTTGGCGTTGCTGCACCTGATATTAAATCAGACTTAGACAAGGTTTATGGGGACAGTGCCCTATCGTATGCCACAGTTAGAAGATGGGTCCGTCTATTTACCTCCGGTAGAGAGTCGATAAAAGTGAGGCCCGTCCTGGCCGTCCAGTTACAACAATGGCTGACGGAAATATTGCCGCTGTTAAAAAAGCTGTTGAAGATGATGCCCGCTGTACAGTGGAGGAGATAAGTAATGTATGTGACATTTATTCGTCATCGGTTTTTCAAATTTTGACTCGCGTGTTAAAGCTACGCAAGGTTTGCGCCAGGTGGATATCCCACCTTCTCACTGAGGACCAAAAACGGGAGCGCTTGCGAATCGCGTCACAGCTGCTCGATATATACAAGAAGGTTGACCAAAACCGCATGAATGCAATTGTGACTGGCGATGAAACATGGGTATATTTTTATGAGCCTGACAGTAAAGAAAAAAAAATAAGGTGTGGGTCGGTGAAAATGACCAACGGCCCCAAGTTGCCCGTAGAGCTCGCATTATGTATGCATTATTTTTTGATTGCCAGGGAATGGTGGCTCGAATTTCTATACCAGAAGGCAGGAGTGTTACTGGAATATTTTACCGAGATTCGGTTCTTTCTGCTGTTGTAAGTCACTATACTGCAGCCCGCCCCCGTACCGGCGTACGCGGAATCAAGCTCCTTCATGATAACGCAACTGCCCACAAGTCAGTGGTGGTAAAGTCGTATCTTAGCGACAACAGCATTGACACTTTACCACACCCTGCATATAGCCCTGATCTTGCTCCGTGCGAATTTTGGTTGAATCCTTATATCAAGAACTACATAAGAGGTCGACGTTTTGAATCTCGGCACGCCGTCGGCAGCGCGATTTTTCCAGTGTCTAAACACTATACCTAAAGAGAGCTACCGAAAAGCATTTTCCGATAGGATTCACCGATTGGAAAAGTGCATCCAAGTCAATGGGGAATACTTCGAAGGGTTGGTCTAACAATTTTTGCCAAAATATTACGTATACGACAAAAGCGCCACACTGATTAATACTTTATAAATTCCCCTCGTAATACAGAAATGGGCTGACAGTTCGCAATTGGTATACACGCTATTTCCAACGCATAGTGTACTGTCGCTGAGATTTTCCCGTCCATTGTGAATTTCCAGACACTCATGCAACTTCGGTCAAACGGAGCTTATGTAAATTGTGCCGCATATGAATTTACAGAGATATACATAGTTCAATTTGTTTCCGACTGAACTTGATGTCTAATGGATACTAGAGGGATACGTTATATTGGATTTTATAGGAATTCACATATCTCTACATTTAATGACCAGTAGTGACAACGTAAATGCGCTTTGAAGTACATGCTTGCATCGGCAGCATCAAAGAAAGTGACCATATACACGAAACCATATCGTAAGATCTAACATTGTTATGATCGCAATGACCAACAAAGACAGGCATCGACCAACATTTCGCGACAATTTATTAAGTATTTAAGGGTCCATTATTGTGTATTAAACACATTTTATGAATGACAGATTTGGATAATGGTTTATGTATTAAAACAGGCCACGTAAATATACTACCCGAGTTGCTTTGCGTATTAATAATGTAAATCTTTGTCAGAGTAATAAGACTGGCAAGGCTCGTATTTGCAACTGCATTGCGCAAACATATTCTTTTGTTGAATGCTCTGTTTTCAACGGCTTATTTTACATTAGTTTCCGGCGACGTTGATGCTCTGCATTACTTTATCTTTTGTAGTAGTATACATAATGTGTGTTCTGGCTCAGTTATTTTTTCAGGTCTCCTTTTCCCAATGTAACCCGATGGCGGGGTTTCTACCTAACACGATAGGGGCCGCCAGGCCGACTCTATCCCACTACCCTTTTAAGACGTGAATAGTTAAAATCTTGATTAGCGGGGATCTTGTACAAAAGGTCCGCAGATAGCCGCCGAACAAGGTTTTAACCTTTATCATCTGCAATAGTTAAGACATGTTGTCTGCAAATCACTGAAATATTTATAGCGCGTAAATATATTTCTAAGAGAGCCTACTGAGTGTAATGCATAAACCGTACATCTACAACTAGAGACACGTAACCTTAGCGTAATAACCATCGATACTGTTAGGACAATAACGTTTGAAGAAATAGAGAGGTTTTATATCCCGGATGAACTTGATTATGGTTACTGTTGTTTGCCAAACCCGTTGCCTGGTTATCAGTGTGATGAGGAGCAAGTGTACTTTGTTGCGCCGAGCGGGTTGAATGAGCAGCAGCAGAAACAACTATTATTCGACCGTTACTATTACATCATGAAGAATGAGATATATGAGTATAGAGAGTAACATGTGCGACTAGAGATATGGCAAGAGATGTATGAAGAGGAGGTGTACCAGATCATGGACGCCGCTCAAGAATTTGATTGGGGCGCGGGACTTGCAGTAGAACCTGAGGCCGAACCGGTGGACGTTTCTCCAGCAGAGTAGGTTAGGTCACAGCGCTGGATTCCCTTCTTAATCATTTTAGACCCCTGGAACATTAAAAAGGAAAAACAAAAGATGGGAAGTTGCCTGTTTTAGACCTTATTACCCTAATGACAGCTTAAATGGTCCAAGCCCCAAAGATCTCCCACAGCCTTGTGGGAATCAGTCCTCGGCTTTCTTATTCTCTCGGAGAGAATATCGTTTTGCTGTTTCTTCGTTAGACCGTTGAAGCCGAAGCATCATGAAGGCCACCAGATAAGTGTGGCGACAAGGGTAATGATCTGGAACAGATCAACGATTCTGGGGGGGGAGGGCACATTACTGCTGATATACAGTAGAGGGTCCAAGCATTTAATACCTATGCTTGAGGTGAATGACAATGTGTACTACACACGCAGCTCAGAGCGGGGATGGGGAATATTCAACATTTTGGAACGCACCGATAGCGCTTCTTTGCGACCTTCTTCTAGAAATCTTTTTCGAAGCTCCTCCATGTTCTCCTGATGTGCCTTATCGTCACGGACCTCCCGTTCCATGTCTTCAAACGTCTGGATCTCATCTAGAACAAGTCTATACTCGACGTCGGAAATATTCCCGTCTGTCAGGGCTTTGCTCA
Source organism: Sinonovacula constricta (assembly GCA_007844125.1). Classification (NCBI taxonomy): domain Eukaryota; kingdom Metazoa; phylum Mollusca; class Bivalvia; order Cardiida; family Solecurtidae; genus Sinonovacula; species Sinonovacula constricta. The sequence continues at coordinate 10,890,037 of CM017573.1, forward strand.
TGATGTCGGGGATGGTATTAAGCTTTGCTCGGGCTATCCCCTCGATGCGCCGATGGTTAACGAGTTTATGGGATAGCCGCCTTCCAGCCACCTTGCCAATAACAGAGAGGCCCGCGCAACCATGAGACCCAATCTCGAGCCCTACAGCGATCGGAAGCGCTACGACCGTCGATATGAGAAATACACCTTTGATTCCAAGTCCAGCGCCATCGGTCGCCAAAGCAGCATCGGCGCCATCTATGGAATTCAACGCCCTCTTGCATTTCTTTCTGAGGCTTGCCCTTTTTTCGGCTTCTCGCATCTCTGCCTGGATTCGTGTTATCTGCTGAAGACGGCACGCGTGCCCATCACCCTCAGATGGCAGGGTGGGATATATTGGTGGGGCTGTTGGAATCTCTCGGTCTTTCATGTCTCGGTTGGATGTTAATCCCCTCACATCTCTAGTTCAATAAGCAGCGCAACCACTCCCGAAGCATTAGTCCGAGTCGATTCCCGCGTCCGAAGTTGAGAACAGAACCTTTATCAATTTCTAGGGGTTGTTGGAAAGTTTTCTCAAAATAATAGCTTGGATTCTTAGTTACTTCGTAACCGTCTTGAAACTTTCCACTTACTGTTATGCCCTCACTCGCCATCTCCTCCGAGCACCCATTACGTTGAGCCGCAGACAAAGACATAGCCAGTATCTTTCCTTTTTTATCATCACCAACTTTACTATGGCTATTACCATCCGCGTTTCACCCGAACGACTATTGAAATGCACCACCTTCCAAGGCTATAATGGTAATTTGCCCGTCAACTTATTTCTTGTTTGCAGCACCGTTCGAATAAACTGGACGATGCAAATTTACTATCCGGCGATTTTTAAGATTAAGGTGACCTTCCATAGCCGTGTCACCGATGTTTTCAGGATGACTTCTCCCTTTCATCCATCCTTCCTCGACACTCTCGCAGAAACCACATCCGTAGGTAATTCGATGTCGCCGAAGTTCATGATCTGACCGCCCATTAGGTCTACATCACCATCCTGGTCCATCAAGGCGCACGCTGTAGCAAAGCAAACGCATCGACGTAAGCCCGAGTAGCGTAGTCTGCCCTAGGTGTCCTAGGTGTCCTATTCCACCACGACCTCAAAAGATACTCATTTCACATCAGGGACGACACGCACTAGCAAACTGTGGTTGTTTTTTATTCACCACGCTCGTCTCTAGCAGAGATTGTGAGCTCAGAGATTGTCCCCTGTCTCAGGAGCTTGAACTCAGGATTAGGGAATGGGGATGATTCCATCTCCTCGTACTACCAGCAACCGACAGCGAGCAGACTGCTGAGGGGCCTTTCCGGGCATTCTTGGTGGTGTTCGTCTCTTCTAGGTGGATAAACAACAACCTGTGCAAGCTGAAATTTACATGACGGATCCCTCGGGTACTTCATAAGGGACGACGGGTTTGTTTAGAAGCTCCATTAACCCTTCCAAGATTCGAAAGTCCCTAACGAAGAATGAACATAGAGATTGCGTATTCCGGTAGTTTCATCAAGCTTTAGTGTTAGGCCGCGCAATGGGTCACTGGTTGTGAGGTAGTCTTGCAGCTGCTAAAAGAACAAAGCCCCAAGTCCACCAATGCTCTCTCGGCTGTCTCGGCTCTATCCTCGTTGACGATTACATACTAGGGTTTCATAAAGTTGTACTAGCCAACCGTGTACGTGATCGGCTGCAGACCGATCTTCAAACTCCCGTCCCTGTTGTCGAGGGACTGTAGTGATATCGGCGATTGTTTGAAACATCTTGCATACGATAGACAATCTTTATGGAGGCCTTTACCTTCTATAGCGGCGTAAAGTATAAGGCCGAGAGATATCCACGGAAAATTAACGCCAAAAACCTGTCCATCCTAAAGATAACGGCAGGCCCCAGCCACTTTTTCTCAGCCAGTCTGCAAGATATCTGGCAAAAATCCCGACTGCATAAGATCACAATAGAGGTCACGGTTCAAGATTGGACCAATAGCCCGATGAAGTTCTGGGAGAACCAGATGAACTTCGCCATGTGGTGCGCAACGGCAGGCTGCGGGGTCTCATTCAACAACCACCTGAACGGACCAGAAGGGCGTGCCACCACCTCTTCTATGTCAACTACACTACCAGTCGCATTCTAACTGAAATGAAATGCGCACTCCCCCAGGATTCGTCCTGGGATCACGTGAACAATACTTACGACAGGAAAGCGGATGAACGGCTTTCCTAGGAATTCGGGGTCGACCCCAAGACAGACTGGCGACGAAAATAGTACCCCAACAGCCGTGGCCTGGTGGGAGGGGCGGGTGGCGTTCTCAAAACAGGGCACGTTGCGTGGACCCAGACAGCCTTCCGACACGACAGCGAGGGAAAATACGTCGCCAGCCAGAACGCCGAGAGCCTAGACCCCAAGCACATGACGTTCGGGTCGGAGATTTCTGGAGGTCGTCATTGCGGTGTTTCGTCTTGCGACTATCGAACGCCTTAAAAGGCCCACATTGAATTCATCGAGCAAGATCCAGTAGTTGATGGCTCTTGGAGCACCTTCGCGCTAGATGTCTCGAAAGGTTTCACTCAGGCGGCATGGAGCGAATCAACGACTCGATCAGGACCTATATGAAGGCTCTGCTCGGGACCAAGGCCCAAACCAAATCCTGGATCGCAGGCGTCTTTGTGGCGCAAAAGCAGTTCCTAGCCCTAGTGATGGATCCGATCAACTCTCCGGTCGACATCCAGGCAGCTATCACTATTTACCGAATTGTTCCGCAGTACGCCTGGAGCGAGCTCAACGTGGTCTTTGGAACAGGTTTGTACACGGCTCCAAAGACGTGCTCCTAAAAACAATCCCGGCGTCCCTGGCTACAACAGTAGAATACTTGTAATAATTGCTCTAGCCAATTTCCCAATCGGTGTAGCCAGAGGGGGTGGGGTGGCGGGGGGAGGGTGTTGGGGGTGGATGGTAACTCTCCTGCGGTGCAGCCTCAGGTACATGGCAGCTTCTATGACGGTAAAATCGCAGGGCCGCCGCAGGGTGACCCGCTGACATGTTAACAGCCTCGCAGCAGTGAAGCGGTAGCTGCTGCGCCCGCAGGCAGTGTTGAAGCTGCGCGAGCACGCACCGACGAAAAGAAGGCTCTGGTTGTGGCTGGAGCTGCCGCATGGGCTAATTGCCCGTTGGCTGGTTCTTCGCTAGCCATTCTTGGGCTGCAACCAGTAAAAAACACCCACTTGCGAGAAGAAGAGCCTAAGTTTGTTCGGCAAGCCATCTGATTACCTTGCCTGCGGTCGACAGCATCCATGAAACCATGTTGCCAATGGCACCAGGGATTGCAGCCGCGGCCTTCTCCGCTAGGTTTGCGAGTAGAGCGCCAAGGACTTGCAGCTGTTTTTAACCCACTCTCCAATGCCACCCTTACCTTGTTGGGCTGGGGGGAGGGGCGGAGTCACCGGTAAATGCGAGAACGAGCATGCTGATGTTCATCCCGATTATTGTGAGGACGAACACGACGGTGATCCCTTGCTTTTGGAAGAGAGTCTTAATCTGCTCAGCCGGCATGGTGTCTTCTTGCAGGATTCCCCGGAGGATTTTCCGAACACGGCTGATCTGCGATCTGAGAGCTTCTCGGTCGGCTGAAGCCGCCTCGAGCCGTGCGGCCGCTCATCCTCGAGGTTTCTTATTCTCTCCGAGATACGCCGTTTCATCTCGTAGTCATCCGTCTCTTTTAGGTTTCCATTCTCTCGATTAAGATGTCTGCGATATCGGAATATTTGGCTGGGTTGTTTAAACGTTCTCCTCGTTGGGTTTGCATGGCCATGTCGAGCATTTTGAGTTCCCGGAACCGCATCATTAGCTCGGAACCGTCCAAGCCCGATGTACTAGGTGGTGGGGCTTTGATTGCTTTCAACGCCGTCTCCTCCATTTCAAACAAGGCGGAGGCTGCTCTGTCGAAATCTCCCACCTGAATGTTTCTTCCAGCACTAGCGCGCATCACTTCGTCCAGTTCTCTATCAGTCCGCTATATTTGGGCGACAGTTTGGGCTGATAGATCAGTATTCCTATCGCGGAGCCCCCAGTCCGAAAACCTGAGCTCATCCCAGACAATGGCCCGATTGCCTGCCCACATTTGCTAAAGTGGCTAGCTTTAGGGGTCTTCTTGTATTTCTGTTGATCAGATCAACTTCTGGGTAGGCCTTTAGGCGGAGCTGACCCCTTCCGTCGATCGTAAATTTTTGTTTGGTAGTCCCGACACGCAGGAGGCTTACCCTCCCCAAATGTGTTGTAAAAGTCATCAACCGTTCTAGTAAGTAATTCAGCGGAGAGCCAGGTAGTTGCAATATCGTCCATGGCCGAATCTAATGGCGCCGCCGGTCACTGAAGTCTTGCAGCGGGATGCCATCGTCATACATTGTATTGAACACACGGATGGCTGAGTTCAATACAAGATGTTTCAAAGCGCTAACGGTCAAAAGCTTAATGCGCACTTGCGACTGAGAGAACTCATACGTACAAAGGGCATCTGCCAGTCGGTTGTGATCACGAACAACCCATCGACAATAGATCAGAATCAGCAGCTCTTATTGAGGTTTCCGAATCTCGGGACCAACAGTGTCATTGTTCCAGGAACAACCCGTTTAGATTTACAAATCAAGTTGGTCTCAATAGACGCTAATTGCTCTGTGGTTAATAATTCCGTTCGTTTAGATCGTTAAGAAGACCACGATTAAGATTCCCCGGAACAAGGCCATGAGTCTCGACGACAGTGATATTTTCGCATGTTACAAGGACCTCTGGAAAACTGAAAACGAGCCGGCTAATGTCCATTACCAGGGTATTGACATCACAGATGAAAGAAACGTAACTCGAATGAGACTCGGTGTCAGAAACAAGACTGCTCAAGCGAAGAATGCCGCTTTCGCCATGGCTTACGACAACCGTTTCTCCATTCCACTCGATTTCGAACTCTTGGAGAGTAACATGTTTTTCTTTCAGTCCGCTTTCGGAGTATGAACTTACGTTCAATGACTATGGATGCGTTGTCATGGCGACTGGCGATGAGAATGCCAAATACTTAATTGTGAAGATCACGAAAGTGGAGGCTACTGTCGAGGGAATACCGAACCAGCTCTATGATCAAGGCCTGCGCCCTTACCAGGCATGGGCCAAGGTCAGAAAAATTATGGCGATGGGAAAAAACGGCACCCCGAAGTGGCCATTGTGGCAAAGGACCTCTGGCCGCACGCCTGCAGCCTAGGTAAGTGCCTCACAGAGGAGTTCCTCCTCTGGCTAGATTAAAGGTTCAGCGATGACGACGGCTTACATGACAACGGCCACAGGATCGAAAACGGCAGCGATGGGATCACAATTCAGCTCGCCAAGGAATCAGAAGCTTGGGGAGCATTTAACATATATCACTTCGTCCTCATGGATGCGCAGCTCAACATCAAGAATGAACGATTCGTATCGGCTATTTACTAACTCGTCGATAATTTGCGGCATGACTGGCTTCGGGAAATTCGTGCTTGCTCTCCTCGAGGGCCCATTCCGCGGCCGTTTCGATCACATCGTAATACTCTGTCCCAGGAATAACCGGACCTACCATGAGCGCCCGTGGGTGTAGACAGACGCAGAGTTTTATGTTCTAGATCCAGGTGAATGACTTCATGACTTGTTGCGAGCTCTCTACCGAGTGTTTCAGCGTCAGCCGACGTTGTATGTCATTGATAACATAATTGCCAACTAACAGATCACCAAGAAAAAAGACATGTTCTCCAAGCTGGCATTCAACGGCCGCCATGCCAAGCAATCGGTCTGGGTCTTGGCTCAGAGGTACAACGTCGTCCTCAAAGATCTCCGGGAGCAAAGGTGCTGGATCGCTCTCTTCCGCTGCAAGGATCAGGATAGTTTCGACGAGTGCTTGCGTGAAAATGCCATTATCCCCGCAGTCGAACCTGCGGTTCGGGAACAACTCGCCAAAACGAAACATGCGAAGCTGCTGTTAAATACCCCGCAGTCAATTAGCTATGCCATGTTAATATGAAACGCCTATACTTTGCCGCCGCCTGCTAGAGAGATTGGATTTATCGTATTAACGCTCGGAGCGGCCGGGATCGCGGGTTACTACTTAATTAATTACTTTATTAATAATCTCCGCTTCTTTTTCCGCCCCTTATATACAGAATATTCATGGCTCTTCCCAATAACCGGTTAACTAAGATGCTGGAAGTAGGCTACGCCGCTCGACGGCACAAAGTTCCTTGGACTTTAGCTTCCACTATGATCGATGTCGCTAGAAATTCACTCGATAGCTGGCGGAATGATAAAAGGAATATGATGCGTTTCGCATATAGGGTGTTAGTAGGCCAGAGTAACATCTGGACATCAACTGGGCAGCTACTCGAGACTGTGGCTTCTCCGTGATTAAGCTTTCTCACGCTATTGGTGTATGTCCATGGATCAGAAGGTTGCAAGACTACCCTACATCCCCGGAAGCTACTGGAAAGGGATGACGACGATTCAAAACTGGCGGCTGCGGCTAGGGTTTCTTAGGCCAAGGCCCGGGACTTCCTTATAAGGCGGGCCAACTGGCGAATCTACCTCCCCGCTCCGCGCCACATACCGAGGCCCAAGTTTGACGTTTCAGTTCCGAACGAAGTGCACCAGGCCGATCTCTTATTCTTACCAAACGACACGGTTAGTCGGAAGTCATACAAGTATATCCTGACTGTTGCCGATGTGGTCAGCAGTTCAAAGCCGGTGAACCGCTTACTACCAAGGAGGCTACATAGGTCGCCGCTTGTCTCGAGCGGATCTACAAGCGGAGCCCGCTGCGATGGTCGAAACTGCTTCAAGTCGATCCCGGGCGGAGTTCATGGGCTCTGTGTCCCATCTTTGGCGTAGCACGGGGGTGAGGTCAGGCGCGGCGAACAACCACCGTGGTCAGTGAATGTAGAGCAGTTCAACCGGACACTTCCTGAACGCCTGTTCGGGCACCACTATGCGGTCGAAGTGCGACTGCCGAAGGGCCAGCGGTCAACGGAGTGAGTTTGTAGGCTGCCCTCGGTTGTAGTGGCCTTGGACGGAGAAGAGACCAGGCTTATCGGTAAACTGCTAGTTGACGCCATCAAGGCCGTATCCGTGACAGAAAAGCCATCTTCGGTTGTTTCGGCCGTTCGGTTGGCCTGAAAGAGCAAATCCTCCCTCCGTTGCCGATGTCCGCTTCTCTCTACCAGGACGGCGAACTGAAGCGCGGTGGCCGCCGTGCGACAGACCCCGTGTGGTCCATTGAGGTCTCCCGTATAGGGCGCTCTGTTACTAAGCCTAACGAACCCGTCCTATATAACCTAATTGATAGACCTGGACGAGGCTTCGTGCGCGAGGAACTCCTGGTGGTGCCACCAGACACCCAATCATCCCTGATGGGGGTGCTCAAGCGTTGAGAAGCATTCATCCAGGTGGTATGCCAGAGAGTGGAAAACTATTTTTGTGGCCTGTATTGGAGATATATAGGTGACTTAGTAAACAGTTATATGGCGACAACAAAATTCATCATACAGATTTGGGGCGACCCCTTCCCAGCCTACAAAATGGTGCTGCTGGTGAGGGTGAACAGGATTAATCTAAAGGAGTGACCTAAAACAATTTACGTCCTCTTGCCGCGACACTGCGTGGAAAACTCACCCGCCGCGGACCCTTCCTACGAGGTTATCTCAATATACGACAACAGCGTGGTTACGGCGTACAAACGTCCGGTCGAGGGCCGGTGGGGCTTTTCCACCAAATTCTCGCCGGAGGTGTCCGACAAAAGCTGGATGGGCGGAAAGATCTAATCTGAGCTCTAGAACCTCGACTACTTCTCGCTGGAGCGCAAACGGTATTACACGGTTGGGTTCCGCCTCCATGACGACCACCTTCTGCTGCCCGACCCCGGGAAACCCTGGAACGTCTGGACTCGCCAAAAAGGATTTCAAGAAGTTCAAGTACGGCTACATGTTCCGTGGTGCAACCCACGATATCTTGTATGGCTCACCCTTCCTAGAATTCGTCCGTGAGGATTACAGGGTCCCGTTAACACCGCACCTGGATTCGTATGACCTCCAAGAGCTCTTCCCGCTTCTTGCCTACCTCGGGGGCGACTGGGACAATTTCCTGGCGCTCTACCTGCAGTATCGGCCGCGTTTCGCTCAGTACAATGCTTACTTCGCGGCTCTGATAACGGCTATTAAAGGCGGTAAGGCCCCAAAGAGAACCCGAAGAACGGCGAGCCGCATACTGCCAAACTCTCCCGCTATGATAGCGGAAACTCTTCTCCACCCTGGTTTAGCCCATCTCTATATGGGTACTCTTCTGGAGTACCCCTGAGATCCTTGTGCCCCTAGACTAAGGTTCTGATCCCGTTTTTGGCGATCCACCGCTTCGAGTCAAAAGGGGAGAGCGAATTTGTGTGGACCCGCTGCCCATAGATCTGGTGCCTGACGGACCGGAGCACGTCCATTCTGTGGACGAATTCCACTTGCTTGAAGAAGGCCTGCCGGTACTGTCCTTGTCGGATCTTCTTCTTCACAACGGCCTTCTTCACCCCTTTGGCTTTCTTGATGTTGGCGCCGGAGCTTTCCAGGATGGAGTACATTTTCGGCCTCAGGCCCACGTATTCGGCGATCGGCCGACCAGCGCACCTCGTCTTTCATTATGCCGAGCACTTTCTTGTTCGCAATCGAGTTGATCGGGTGTCCCTTGGGGAAATCAGAGGTTGTGGTACAGGTGGGCTTTCTCATCCGTATCCCGGTAGAGGTTCTCCGTTTCGACTTCCACCAGTAGGCTGTCCGTGTAAAGAAGCTGGCAGCCGTCCCAGTACTGGTATTTGATCTCGTTGTAGTAGAAATCATACCTTAAGCATTTTGATAGCTCGAGAATGCTCATGCCGACATACACGGGCCGGTTGAGCATGATCCGCTTCTTGAGCAACTGGACGGCCGCCAGGTCGTCGTCGAAGATTGTGGCCCGGTGAAATGAGAGATGGGCTATGAGCTTCCTCAGCCGGTATTTCTCGGAGCCCCGAAGGATTTTCTTGTAGACTCCCCGGTGCAGGTTTTCCATGGTTTTCCCAAACACCGAGTTGTTCAGGAGTTTGTAGAGGTATTTTTCGAAGTCGCTGGTGGCCTCGGCTCTCAGCTCCGTGTTGAAGCGAATGTTGGGCTACATCCACGAGCTCTGGCTTAACTTCAGAACACGGTGGATTTTCGTAGAAATTCAGGTAGTGGATCACAAAGCGCTCTTTCGCCCTGAGATTCGGCACCAGCTTACTCACCTCGCGCCTCGAGCCGCCCAACTCTTTCTGGTAGTCCGAGAACCATTCTTTCAGAACCAGCATCGATTCCGCGGCTAGATGGTACTCGTGAGTTTCGTGGAGATATTTTGGGAAATCCAGATCGACTTCGAGGATGTAGCCTACCGGGAATATTCTGGGGTTTCCTCGAGCTTTTCCGGATTTTCTACCCACTGGAAGGCGCTGGTCGGCAGCGGATGGGATATGGCCCAGCCGTAGAGGCTATTCGCGTCCACGTACTGGATGAAGGTTTCGGCTTCTCAGGATCGTAGCCCTCAACGAGACGGTTGTTGGCCTTAGCAAACCTTGTAGACACTATAGAGATTCCGCCCCGCATTCCTTTTTCGGTGAGCATGGATTAGTCGTAGTCGGTGAGCAGCTTGAGGCTCACGCCAGTCATCATCAGGAGAGCGTCCCAAGAAAGTCCTGGACTAGTGTAATAATGGGCTGGATCCAATCTGTACTGTTTCAGGCAGGTCGCCCAGAAACACGCCGGACAGGAGGAGAACGTCCATTTTATTGTAGAGTTCGTGGTAGTCGACCAAATTCTTGCAAATGTAGGTCGCATATACTTTTTCAGCGTGGGCGTAATCCTCCTCGAATATCCCGTAATTGGATAGTTTAATATTGAAGCTAACAATCGGCGGTAGGGAGGTTTCTTCGAAACGGCTCCACCTATCCATGTATTCGTAGTTGTAAACCTCTTTCCGGAACAGGAGCTCGCATTCGGGCTGGATTTTTTTGTTTTGGTTTTGGTTATCTTGAAAGCTTTCAGTTTGTTGGCAGCGACGAGGCTATCAAGAGAGGCCAGCAGGAATTGAGCGCTGTCGATGAACCGGAGCCGGCCGAATGTCATGCTGATGTACCGCTCGGTGTTGTTCGGGATTACCGTGATCTTTCCCACTACTTTAGAAATGGCCTGCATTATTAGTTGAGAGTCGTAGCCTCGTAGGTTATGGAAGACCACCAGTATAGTGGTTGTCTTTGGGTTAAGCCTCAGCTTTAGGTTACAGTCCTTATGGGCTGCTCGTCTGTTTTGCCCTGTGATGTGGCAATGGTCGCGGACTCGGTCTGTTTCAAGTGCATTTAAGAAGTGTTCTGCCCCATTGGGACCCCGGTATTCGACTGGCGGCTCTGTTTGGCCCTCACATCGCACCACGATGTAGCAATAACTGCAAGCCTCGTGGAGTTGCGTTTTGTGAGTGTTACTATTTTGTTGGGCCAAGCTCTGGGCCCTCAACCTTGACGGTGAGCGCGTCAAAGTCGGTGTAGATGATATAAGGTGCCGGAGCTGATGGTGATGTTTCTGGAAGGTAAGCTTATGTTTACCCTCTTCGGGCATCTCCACTCTTACAGCCGTTTGACCGATGCCCCAGCACTCTGGTTTATACGATTCTAACAGGTCTTCCCTGGAATAAACGTATAGACAACGCTCGCAGAAGTGACTTTCCTAAAACTAGACGGCCTTCTCAACCAACACGAGATTGATTCTAGGCTTGTCTTCTTGCAGTCTGCTTAGGTGATATACAATCACGCCCTTGTACTAGCCAAACACGTTGACAGCATTGATCAACCTCCTTCTTATGACGCAGCACAGGTTCCGTGTACTCTTCACTGCCGTCTGGGTTGTCCTTTAGAAACTGAACCTTGAAAGCCAGCTGGAACTTTACGCCTTTAAAAGCTTTTATCTCTTCTTCTAGCTTGGCGTGAATGAACGGTTCTACTGTCTCAAGAAAAAACCTAGGGTCTGCATGTCTTTTTGCCATCTACCATGCTCGGATATAGCTCCCAGCGAGTTTTTTTGTGGAATGAGAGGTCATCTTCTCTGTGCCCGAATAGATCCAGCATCTCTTCCTGATATTCCGCGGTAGTTCTCAGCATCTTAGGAAGTAGATAAAACTCTTTCTTTTTTTATCCTTAAGTTTTCTTCTCTTTATACCTGTGTTGTTTCATTGGTGTAAGACGGCTTGGAGCTGTTGGCTCAGGCAGGCCGTCCGGAATGGGTTCATCGAAAATTACATCTAGGGCTCGGATAATGACATCAAGCCTCTCAAAAGCTCTTGCAGAGCCAGACTTGACCTCAGATATGAAGGCCACTCTCCAGTCCATCTCTCTCTGAAAATCTTATTTCAGAAGCCTAGCATTTTCTGCGTGTGTTGCCAAGTCAGTACTCGGATATATTAGGCGTCACTATTTCTACAGACATATACGGTATCACTGTTCACTAATTGGTAATTTGTATTCTGTTTAGTCGATTTATTTCCTTCACTAGCTCTCTACGATTGTGAGCCCACTTTCTGCTATACCCACATTGGAAGCATAGCTGTAGTTTGTCATTGACCCCAACCCCACAATTTGTGCATGGTCTATTCAAACGACCTCCGCGCCGTGTGAGAGCCAAATGAATTCCAAAGTAACCTCCTATGCAACTCTAGTCACAGTGGTGTGTGACCCTTAGAACTAACCACTTACACGCGTTGTTTCCTTTCACCATGGTTTATGCAGATAATGTATGTTTGTGAGTCTCTAATTGAAGATGTACGGTATGTGCATTACATTCAGTTAGTCTAGAGGCTTTTTGGAAACCCCATGTATAGTTCTAAAAAAGAAATCTATTTATACGCTATAATAGTTCAGTGTTTCACTACAGCAGAAGACAACTCCGCCATCGGGTTAGATTGGGAAAAGGAGACCTAAAAAGATAACAGAGCCAGAACCCAATCATGTATACTACTTTTGTACATTTCATCTATGTGGTTATTTTGTAGATGCATACTTCGAACCTTCAAAGCGTAGTCAGATAATACGTAAGGTATACAGATCTTGCATTATGAATTATTTCTACTTAAAGAGCATAAATAACAGATATCTGTTCAAAGCTCCTGTTAGGATGGTATTTTAGCCGACATTTTGAATTTCAAGTTTACCTACAATTGAGGAAGCCTATAGGATTGCTCCCAGAACTGTACGCATCGTTATTATGCTCATGAAGTTAATTTAAAACGCGTAATAAATGCAACTTTTTATAGAATGCGTTAGAAATGTTGCAATATGCTGTAGTTGTAGTTATCATGCCATTCAAAACTCCTCCGCGGGGTGGTATCCGGACATATCTATTTCGTAGAAATAGCCGAGGTGTTGAGAGAGGTTTTTATCTTACCGATTTGTACAGCTTTAACTTATTGCCGAGAATACAATGGGGTAAAGCAGGTTTTATTCTCACCTGTAAACAGTGATATGCACGGGTTTTAAAAAGTGTATAATATCGTACAATATTTCTTAAATGAGCTTTCTTTGAAATAGTAATTGCATGACTTAATTAATTGTTTATACATCTAGACAATATGCAAAATAAATCGCGAGCATATGAACTGTCACTGTTAATGCAAATTGTTCGACCATATTTTTAGCTCAATTTAAGTCAAATAAGTCATCAGATGGCTGGCGTTGTCGACAGCTAACGTATTACCTTGTTCATATTAGACACCAATTACAGCCGCCGATAAAGCTATGTCTTTCTTATCCAAATATATAGCATCAGAAATTATATATATAGTAGTGGTACAACAAAGTTAGTCAACTGGTTTGACCTGCCTCTTATAAAGTCGCTAGATGTTAGCCGTTTCACTCTTCTACTGATAACTTCTAACACAAAACATGTACTGTTTTCACATTCTTAAACTATCAAAGTATGGCCATAGCTGCAAACTGGTTACTTTTAACGTGTAAATATCAGCTCTCAAACGAGATAGCCATAGTCCAAATCTCGCAATTTCTATTTTGTTTTCTCTCCTTCATTAAATAATATTTTATTAACAACGTTAAAAATGTATATTTTCCTATGAGGTCTTCCTCATTAAGTTTGATAAACAGATGCGATTTTTTTTATTCCGTTTCAGAAGTAGCATACACTTTGTGATGTGGCCGTGTATGTACTTTATATATTATGGATCCATTAATTGGTTGGACGATAACTCTGATTACGGCCGGTACTAATTACAATTCCTGGCACGTATACATTTATTATAAACTGCTGGTCAGCATTATTAGAAGGCGCTTTGCGGCCCTTTTATTTGTACTTCGTTACACTTTTCAAAATATGTTTTTACGTAAAGTCAGATAGTCGTAGCCCTGAATAACCTTTACTCCGGCCCCATTATAGTCATACGGTAGGTGACACATTCAATATTATCTTCCAGTTGTAATAGTCCTCCGTTTTTATTGATCAGGTTAAGCCTTGGCATCGGCGCACGATTACGTAAATCTTGTTAAGAATGAAACAAATCTATAAAGAAGCATGAAGGGGATTTCAGCTAAATAACAGACACCGAAGTCAAAGCTGACAATGTAACGTGAACTGAAAATTAAATGTCCATGAGCGATCTGTTGTTTATAAATCGCTCAATGCACAATTTTGCTATGACAAGCTGGTAGGTATGCTATATAGGTCACATGGATGTAGGGCATCAGTAACCAGCCTTTCTCTGGATCTTCTTAGGTAACAATAATTACAAGGTTTCATGAGGAAAAAAAATGGTCCAAACTGTCGGATACCACCTTAAACATAAAACGAGTTATTAAGTAGAAATAAAACAATAGTTTTACGAACAATTACTGAAAAAATAGTACAGACAATTGTTATTGAAATATGGGCCTAAAGTATGTGATTTAGACGCAATATTTAGATATGACAAATGTGTAGTATAAACCTGCATACAAACAATGTCACTATATAGCAATGCATATTTCTTGCTTCCTTCCTTCAGTTATATATTTATATTTAATTGATACTTGATTGTATATTATTATTATTATTATTATTATTATTATTATTATTATTATTATTATTATTATTATTATTATTATTTTATTATTATTATTATTATTATTATTATTATTATTATTATCATTATTATTATTATTATTATTATTATGATTAATAATAGTAGTAGTAGTAGTAGTAGTAGTAGTAGTAGTAGTAGTAGTAGTAGTAGTAGTAGTAGTAGTAGTAGTAGTAGTAGTAGTAGTAGTAGTAGAAGTTGTGGTAGTAGTAGTAATAATAGTAGTAGTAGAAGTAGTAGTAGTAGTAGAAGTAGTAGTAGTAGTAGTAGTAGTAGTAGTAGTAGTAGTAGAAGTAGTAGTGGTAGTAGTAGTAGTAGTAGTAGTAGTAGTAGTAGTTGTAGTAGTAGTAGTAGTGTAGTAGTGGTAGTAGTAGTGGTAGCAGTAGTAGCAGTAGTAGCACTAGTAGTAGTAATAGTACATGTTATTATTTTTATTGTCACCGTCTTTGCCAATATCGTCGCCATTATCATCATCATCATCACCAAAATCATAATCATAATCGTCATAGTCATAATCAAAATGATGATTGTCATAATCATAATCATTTAAATAATAATCATCAGCACAATCACATCATCATGACCGTCATAAGTATCATGATCAAGATCATTGTTATCACCAGTATCATTATAATCATCGTAAAAAAAACGCCATCATGGCCGTCATAATTATTGCCTTATTTTCGCCATATCAGCATTATCATCTTATTATCACAATATATTATTATTTAGAAGATATCAATAGTACCGTTTACTCATAAGGCGTAAAATGCAAGGGAACTAATCCTTAATTTTTACTTTCGTATACTAGCTCGAGTTTTTCCCCTTCTTTCCATTTAAATATAGGAGGATTCTTCGCACGAATTCATTCATTCATTCAGCCAAGTTCATTTATTCATTTATAATATCGTTCGTTTTACACAATTATTTTATTATTTTTACTTGTTTTACAGTTTTGCTGTTGGCGATAACAAAGCAAATATTACTGTATCTTAAATCTATTACAGCACAAAAGCTATCAATAGCAAATCAAAAATAAGGCGACTGTTGCTTGTTATTTGTATCTTCTCATTCACCGGTTGTAACTCAAGAAAATGGTACAATTTTGTGAAGGCCTAATATTTATAAATTTTATGGCATTGGCCTTCTCCAGTGATTGAACCCACAACATACTTCATATCGGCCGACATAGTTCAGATGAGGCGTAACATATGACATTTAAAGAGCTGTCTTATTATACGCCCATCGGACTTATGGAATCACCGATGGCGGACTTGCGGGCGGGCGGGCGGCGTCCTGATGTGTGTCCGGAGCATCACCATAGCACTATCAAAACCCTTGAAACTTCCTAGGTGGATAGATCTCATTGAGAGGAATTGCAGTGCACGAGAACAACCACTCTTCACGTCGTGATGGGGTTATTGCACTTTATTTAATTTTCTTGTCCGGGGCATAAACTCAAGACTAACAAAGCTATTGAATAGAAACTTCTTAGGTGGATAGATCTCATTGACATTGATCTCATCTCAGAACACAAGAACCATCACTCTGCACTTCATGATTTTGGAGTTATTCCCCTTAGCATAACTCCTACATTATCAAAGCTTTTGACTGGAAACTTGCTACACAGATATGTTTTATTGAGACGAAGTGCATTGCACAGGAACCGTAATTGTGTACTTACATAATTTTGGAGTTATGCCATTTAGTGAGCTCAACTCCCTCCTACGTTATCGTTATCAAGCTATTGACTTGAAACTTCACAGATCGATAGACCTTATTGAGACGGAGGGCACTGCTTAAAAACCGTCACTGATCACTACATAATTTTGGAATTATTCCCATTAGTTCAATGATCGTACTTAATGTTTGTCTGGACCATAGTTCTACATTATCAAAGCTATTGACTTGAAACTTCTAGATCTAGTGGCTAGATGTTATTGAAACAGAATGCAGTGCCGTCCCTTTGCTCTTCTTATTTTTGAGTAACGCCCCTTTCTACACAAGAAATCATTATTCTCATGTACATTTTTGAATCGTTGATGTTATTCCCCTTTGAATTGTTTTCCCAATTATCTAGATAGCACAACAGTGCACAGCAGATTGGCAGATTAAATATTTTTTTAGAATAAGATGTTATTCTACTTAAAATTTAGTTTTTCTTGCAATAGCCCAGAGTGCAGTCCAAAGCTTTGCCATGCTGCATTGGACAAGCATGCACAACAGTTTGTTTCAAATTGCTCAATTGACGTTCGTATTTTGCCCCGCCTCGCGGTGCTCTTTTTGCATTTTGCTAACAATTAATAATTTAATGGAAATATAGGTTTATGCTCTAGTAAAGTATTTTATTTTATGGTAACAAACTAGCTATTTCAGATATTTGTACTTAAAGGGACGTACCTGCAAATATTCAAATCGCACAATAATACCTCCCCTGTAGATCTTTTTTTTCTGGATTATTTTTTCAGTCGAAAAAATATGGCTTTTCAACGGCATAAGCTCATATGAGCTTCATTTACCTTATATAATCGCCAAACAATCCGGCATCCGGTGATGTCTGGCGTCACGCGTCCGTCAGCATTCTTCAAACAACTTTTCTGAAATCTCATCTCTTAAACCTCTTAAATAAATCCAACCATACTTCTTCATTAACTTCGGACGACATTTGTATCGAAAGTTTTTTTTGAAAATAAACAGATCAAAGCAATATGGGAGCAATTAACAAAGATATGTTTGAACAGTTTTCGTTTGAAGGTTTTGAATTTCAATATACTTTAAAACAATTCTCGATAACAGGTATGTAAGTAACGTATAAACTAAATCCTGAGATTATAGGATGGTTTAAAATAAAATAAAAGCAAAACCCGAAACCATTTAATCCAATAGGTTACATTTGTAGAAAAAAGTTGCCAAAATTATTATAGTTAACACTGAAACTGAAGTGTACAAGCAGAAATTGCTCATGTGCAGCAGCATTACATTACACAAACAATATTATTCAGATTGTAATTTTATGAAACATAGTTTTATGTTTACAAAGAACAATGTTTAATATTTCCTCAACTTAACCTACACACACTGAGTTAGACAGTCAGTACAAAATGATCTAGTATGTCCTTAATCCCAAAGGAACTAGCAAAATTATTACCTAAGTATGCATTACTGCGGTTTATTATTTCAAACTGAGCTGTCATAAAGAATACAAAAGTTGTTGTAGAGTGGAAGGTAGCTTGTCATTCAAAAGAGAAAAGAAACCCACACAAAAAATTGAATCTTATTACCCAAGATAGATATTACATTCTGGGTGTTTGGACGTAATATCTAGTCAAAACATATTCTGTTTCGGTTAAATATTCTTGTAATAAAAGTCTTGACAAGGAAAAAATCGCATGTGTGTTTCAAACGTTTCTTTAATGATCATCCACTTCGTTACTAAGATCTGTTTTAACTTATTATACTTATTATAACGGGTCTAAGGTTTGAATTCGGAACCATCTGATCCCGAGTCTATAACTTTATCCTCTTGACCAGGAATAAATGCTTTCTTGGTGTTTTGAACGTGTTTCTTACGGAAGGGAATTAAACATCCGAATCTTTAATAACGATTGAATATGAAATCCTCCGATCCAGACTCCAAAAACATATTCAGTTGACGACAAACACTTCAGTGATGCTATAAAAGCATTCCTCTACGATGGCAGCACTCTAAATGGTATTTTTCGCAATTACGTGGATGTTGTAGAATTCGTTAATATGTGTTTATAAGTTGCATAAACATTGCATCTGAATTAAGATTTTACCATTCATACTCAGAAGACCGTTTAGAACAAACTTTTTCTGGCTATGAACTGTTTCGTTGCTAATAGATAATCTCAATTTGTTACCCTGCACTCCGAAAATCGAAGGACTTACCGAAGAGCATTCCTTTCTACTTTTGTATTTATGGGCACAGATAGTATCCATGTACATTTAGTTAAAGGTTTCGAATTTTAACATTTAAAAACGAAATAATCCAAAATCTCTTGATTAACCATGTTTGCATAAACATACATACACAAAAATAAATAAATAAATGAATGAAAAATGAAAAAATAGAACGCCGTTTACCGAAATAGGTCCAGTATTTTATTTGGGTTAAAATGGCGGTGAGCGTAAATGTACACCTGTACTAGTACCCTTGACAACTGTTGTTGATATTTAAAGATAGATTCTTTTGCTGTATGACTGTATTTGTTGTAATTAAGATAATACCGTGTCAATAATAAAAATCTACTCCTAGGATGTGTTACATTTAAAAATTTATAAAGCGGCGTGCGATGTTGTCGTTTTTTTCTCGAAAATATAACAAAATATAATATACGCAATCGGAACTCTTCGGGTAACTCCGTCCTCGGGACAATTATTGGAGGTGTCCCAACTGGTCATATACGATGACAGCACTGGGAATGCTATTTATAGATTTTCGCGGACCTGGCCTGTTAAAAATCGTTTCTGTATATTGCGAGTATCTTTAAATTTGCGCAACTGGTAATTTCATTGAAATTGCTGGTACACTATGCAAAAATTACTGTGTATGTTTTCAGTGACGGATAAACGTCTTTGCAACACATAACTCTTCTTCGCAGAGGCCCTTTCAATTGCTCTTTAACGGCATATATAATGGTGTGGTTCACAAAGAAACGGTTCGCTATTGAATTACTTCCAAAGTTTTTCCATTTACTATATAGCTATATAGTGTCGTGTAACCTTACTTAGACTTAGATTTTTCTATTCTGTTGATGTTTTTAACGGTCAAATTATGTTGTATATTATATGGATAAATAAACAATATTCATAATATAATCCTGCTTTGTTCTATGAAAACTTAAAGTTTTACAATGGCTTACCACTTTCAAAGCAATATTGAAGCAGACTGACATTTGAATTATTTTTATAATATTTGATATTTCTCAAACGATAGTAAGAACTTGTACTTGCTTTCTGCCTTACTGACAGGTGTGCTTCTGTGGGCTGTCCGATGGCGTTGAATTAAAAGGTGTACGGTCTCTGAAGAAATAGCTACTGTCATAGTAATTGAAAAAAGACAAATAGGCTTTAGAGGTTTCGGCTTTATATGGAAAGTATCACAAACCTGCCTAACCTCTATGGTTCTAGTCCTAGTCTGGACAAATACTATCATGATCAGCCTTTTTGTTCCCCAATACTAGTGATAATAATAATAATAACAATAATAATAATAATAATAATAATAATAATAATAATAATAATAATAATAATAATAATAATAATAATAATAATAATAATGATATAATTCATTTCATATTTAGTGTCAGATATTACTATGACAAAACCAATAACAACAGCACATGCCATCAAAATGCATGCCCACTGTGCAGTGTTTTCAGTAATGTATAAAACTGGCTTATAACTACTTAGCCTCATCATTGCATGGATTGGAGTCTCGGTAAAGATATGAACAATCAGGTGAGAAGATTTCCCATCTAATCTGCAGGGCTCGAGTGGTTCTGCCCAGATGTAAATCTAGGGCATTCCCCCACCATGAATAAGCTGGCCTTCCCCTTTATAAACATACTGTGTCGGTGTGATGTAGCAAACAATAACAATGAACACAAAATAAACATAAAACATATGCACACGGTTCAATAAAATACAGAATATATGTTAAATAAATATACAGCAAGTAAATTATTTAAGATAAAGATATGTCAGAATTACCTTTCATCACAGTCCTGCATTGGTCTGAGTGGTCTAAGTGGACAAGAATATATCTCCTTGCCTGTTTAAATTATTCTAGGCTTGGCAACCCTCTAACCATGTATGGAATAATTTCAGTTTTTATGAAATTTAAATAAAATGGAATATTATGTCAAAAAGCATATTAATGAGATATATATACTACTATGACAACCTTAAATTTATTTTTTTGAAGAGAAACTCAAGGAAAATATTGCTTTGTCTGTACCTAGCACATACACTCCAGCAAGAAAGCACTCAAAGATAACAGCTTGATTCTAAGATGTGACATTAAACAGTGGTACAAATGCTGGGTAGTTCAATCTCTTGGCAACACTCAAACTGAAAGTTATACAATAATCGTCTAAGAATAATATGACTGGGTTTAATTAATATGGCAGGTGTTCATGGCACGAATTTACAGAACAGGCAGCACTATATCTGTTTCAAATTATACACAAGAGAAACAACATTGGTGGGTTTGATTCTATAAACAACTAGTCACAAGAACTAAAATAAATTAAAGCCCACCCACTTCTGCCAACTACAAGCTGCAAACTGATAGAAAGCAAAGCAAAAGAGCATGGTTTTATCCATGAAGAATATCGCCAATATACGTAAAAGAAATATTATATTTTTAAAGTTTCCGACACTATTTGTTGTTTAGAACAATTGAATCCAGAAGTTTAAAATAAACAGGTACTAGTTCTCACAATGTGAAGAGAAAGTAGAACATGGTTTTCGGACAGCTGAGATAGATGAGCTGATTTTGTATTAGCTTTTGATTGAGCAAGAAAATAAAGGTAAAATGACTGATGACATATTTCGACAAACCCTATTAAAACACAACAACAAACAAATAAAGTAATAACATAGAATTACTATGTCTGTGATATGTAAATATAGTGACAAGGCGTATATCGCCGTAAATATACATGAAACTGTGTGCCTATGATTGATTACTATCACGAAGTTATGTAACTAGATAAATATCATTATTTTATTTCAGACATTAGGGTTATAATTTCGTGTCTTATGGGTTTCGGCAATCCAACGTCCGTGTGTATAATGTTCTTGTTTCATTGCCTTTAAATTTCAGTTTATTTTATTGTGAAGTAAACGATACTGCTTCTGGAACTTAATGTGACTTTAAATTATCATTTCCACAGTCGTTTATATAAAACAAGGATCAACAGCTTTAGATCACTAATGTTACAACTATTTAGCCGTCATAATCCATGAGCCGCAATATTGGTAGTCTTTAGAAAAGGCCGTTGAAGTGTTTTATTCTTCTTCATATCAGTTGCCCTACAACATGAAATACAATACGATTATGTAGAGAAATATGACAATAAATACTGTTTACTTCCCTTATTCTATACATACTTCACATAATTTATGTGCGTGTTTACAAAAGTGTGCTTAACGGCAATGTTGAAGAAGTGTACTTTAAGGGTGATTGTATCGGCACTTTATTTCCATTTCAACATCTGGCAGACATGTTCGCGGAGACCTGTCGGCAATGATGATATAATGGCATCAACTTGCATACAACTGCAACAGTTGTGGGAGGGATGATAAGGGAAGTGTCTCACTAACAATGGTCAAATTGAGTAGACTACCAACAAACAAAATTAAATTCAGGGAAAAAAATCGATATCTTTCTTTTATTTCTGATGCAAACAGAACTTCGTGGGGATTGATACTATCGGATATGACCCGTGGTACTAAAAAAAATCGAGTGACTGCGGCGCTCGAAATCAGCCATATTTGATCATTCTTAAATACATTGCGAATGCATCATATCAGTCTCAAAATTGCGTGCTCAACACCGATACTTGAGAATGTCATTGGGTCTGAGAACATTTGTGAAACGAAACTCAAATTTATTACTCAAGTGTAACAAGGATTTGAGCACGTTTCTCAGATTTGAGCATGAGAACGTTCTTAAGTTTTGTCGTATTTTTCAATGTGTTTACACAGTAAATGTCATCTGTTGAACACTTAGGTAAATAATAAAAATTTTGGACTAGTGATTTTTAAAAAAAAATGCTTCACTGACTTATTCTGTACACTATCTTGACCAAACCCTTCACAATTACATATATTACCCAAGTTATTTACCGTTTGTCCCAAGCCTGATTGCATCCCACATTCTCTAAAAACAATTTCAAAATCAATTATTTTACGAGTCATGCTTATGGCTAAGACATTTGCCACGATCCAATCAGAAAGCGTGATACAGTTTATTGTTGTAATGCTAGAGTATCACTCCAATGACATTAAGTTGTGTCATCTTTTCTAGCTCTAATGCATAACCACACTTAAAATCTATGGAATTATAACGTTTAGCAAAAACCGCAGCTAAATATCAATGCACGAGAACCGAGTTGTCGCACAGACTTGGATAAGGTTGGTATACATTTACAAAAGTAATTACCACAAGTAAACATACCAACGTAACTGGTAACCCATTGTAAAATCCATTCTAGAAAGGAATGCTCTGCACAAACGTGTATATATATATATATATGTGTGTGTGTGTGTGTGTGTGTGTGTGTGTGTGTGTGTGTGTGTGTGTGTGTGTGTGTGTGTGTGTGTGTGTGTGTTTGTGTGTGTGTGTGTGTGTGTGTGTGTGTGTGTGTGTGCTTTATTAACACTAACAATGCGTTTACTTTCGAAATAAAAATCCCACATTCATATAAATACTAATTTACACGGATTGAAAAAGAAATAAGACATTACAATGCTTCAGAACAGAAAATAAAAACAATTTAAATCCAATTAAACATCTTCACACACTTTTTACACACACATAACATCATAAAAACACAAGAAACAGTTTGACATATACATATATAAGCAATTCAAATCCAATTAAACATCTTCACATAAGGGTGGACGCAGAAAAAAAATGCGATCTCTGTTTAAAAAAGGGGGATTGATTGTAAATATTTTGGCCGTTCAAAGATGACTCGAATGTAAAAATGCAATCTATAAGAGACACCGCACTCCATTTAGATGTTAATTGAAAGTCATAAAATCAGTGCTGTCGCGCCGTCTGCTTTTCCTTACAATTTTGATGATTTACGATTTTATGTCTCAAAATTTCACAATTTATCCAGACCCGGACCTATTCACGAAAGGGTGAAAAACAACAACGCTGGAGTAGTGACCTTTTGCGAAGCCCATGAAAGGTCAAGTAATTTAGTGATGCAGAGATATAAGATATAATCCTTTTGTAAATTCCACTCTGAATATACTCATGAAGCAATGCGTTAACACAAGTAACCATTTCAGTACAGCTTCAAAGTGTATTCAAGTGTGATCTTGTATTAAATCTTACGTAAATTTAAACTATGTAACTATTGTGTGGTCGCATAATTCGAACCATCATGGAGTAAAGTGAACACATGTAAGTAGTCAGATCTTGTCTCCTAAATGATTTCTACTTAAAGAGTACTTATAACTATATAGAATACGTAATTGTTAACTGTTTGAAACCGGTATAAGATGTTATATACTGCTGATGCAGTTAATTTAATACACGTGGCAAAAGTAGCATCTATGGAATTAGTTGGCAATGTGCTGTAAATGTAGTCATCATGCCATTTCTAAATCCTCGGCAGAGCGGTATCCGGACAAGACTATTCGTAGAAAATGTTGAGATGTTGAGAGTGGTTTTATCCTCTCCTGCAAGCAGAGCTATACGAGTGTTTGAATAATAGTTATTTGAACTTGGCTAAAATGAATTTATTAAAAGATTAGTTGCGTTATTTAATGAATGGTTTACTACATTTAGACAATACGCAATACAAATGGGGCAGCATATATTATGTCCATGTGAATGCCAATTGTTCGATCAAATATTCAGCTCAATTTAAGTCAAAGTATTCATCCGATTTCCGGATTGACGATAGTTGACTTATTGCCTTTTTACATTAGACACTACTTGAGCCTATACAGCATGTCTTTTTTACTCAGAGTATAGTATCTGAAATTCTATATCTAATAAATGGTACACCAAAGTGGGTACTGTTTGATTGATCTCATTTAGTTTGATAAACAGATGTGAATTTTGAATTCCGTTATACACTTACTAAAAGACCCGCGGCGATTCTTCAAATTCTATTTATCTCGATGCGAAATGTTGTTTCGGTGTATCGGAAGCCGTCGCTTTGTTATTTTTACAAACAGTTTATCTTATGCTGGAGTTTACACTTTGTATTCAAGACCTACCTAAAAACTGCATTATGTATCCGGAGCATAAACACGTTGTTTCCAAATATTACATATGTTACATTTATCACAGTATCTTCAAAATTATCTAGAACAAGTTTCATACATTGTTATTGTTTAACACTTTTTGAGATTCGCAGAAAACATTTTCTCAACCTCTCATTTTCTGTTGTTGTTTTTTTTTTGTTCTTTTCCATAGTGCTCATTTATTGTAGAGAAATGTTTTGTCAATAACATGCTCTGCCTATACAAAAATAGGCCAGAAAGTGGTTTTTCGCTAATTGGTGAGTCGAGTGACACTGAGAATATTATTTATTAACCATACGTTAAGGTACTCTTTATTTACCTGGCACATATTATCCTAAGATATGGACCTTTGTATGGCATTTGTTCACGTTTGTCAAGGCTCATGTTTTTTTCTAGGAACATTCAAGGTGTGATTTGGATCTACGCATGGTCCAGAATAAACAGAACTGACCGTCGACAGGCCCAACCAGTGTGATGTTAAACGCGCCAAATCAACAGGAAGATATTCGGTGAGATATAAAGTTTAAACCGATTTTACTTTGAAGTATGGCATGATTATTGCTGTTGTAGAATATACAGATATAAGACCTAAGGGTTCCACTGTTAGTTATCTAATCCCAAAACTACTACCAGTTAATAACAAGCCGTCAAAACAGGACATTTCACAATATTTGTTGAAATAGGATTGATTTGTGCCTTAGGTTCCATAAAACTGCAATAGTTGAGATACCAAATGGAAGACGTCTTTACGTAACCTGTTCCCGTTTCAAAGAATATCAAGCTACACTCAAAATCAAGCACAGTTGTGTTTTCGAACGTATCTTTATTTTGTCACAGAAATAATAAAAGGCAGCAGTATGTGTAGAAATTTAATCATAAACGATATTCTTATTTATTGCAATAAATTTATTATATCACTAATCACTTTATATACTTTTTATGTTTTCCGTAACTTATTGTATATGTTGCAATTTAAGTTTAGTTTAGATCTAAGAATAATCGGAATCATTTATTTTTCAATTACAGTGCTTTGAATAGTAACCCATATTGGCTGTTAACAGCTCGTAAAAACACAGCACAATGTCACAAGACAATGAACTGTCAAACATCATTAGAGATCTTAGGCACATGGAAGATTATTCAAGGAAACCTTCAAACGAGGAATGGTCAGATGTGCACAGTAAGTTACAATGTAAAGAAAGTATGTATGAAATTACCGCAGCCATTATATTTTCAGACATAAATAAAAGATTTTAGTAGAAAAACGAGGTCATCTGTGAAACACACGAACAAAAGGCTTGCGATATTTATCATTATCAGATACGACAGAAAATAAGCAATATACATATATTTTGAAATATAAATATTTTTGTAAGGTACCTTCATACAAAGTTTGCTCACTCCTACTCTTATTAAATTGAACTAGCCAATAATGTCGCGGGGAACATGGGATAGCCCTGTATTCTAAACTGATTAAATATATATAAGACAAAATATACTGTGACAGTTCTATTATAAAATGCATAACTCTGGATTAACACTTTTTGATCTTAATATCTAAAGCCCATTCATACAATACTTGCTGGTAAATGGTATTGTCTTCTATATTTGAAAACTGAAACAAACTGGCATTTAAATGTTTCTGATGTTTTACAAATGAGGGCCGTGAAATTAAAACAACAATAACTTAAAATGCTTAAAGTTTCATTTTCTAATAAGATATACACAATATTACAAGTTTAATATGATTTTGGGATGTCAAATCCATGTTTGCATATCTTAAAGGGATTACGTTAAATGAGAAAATGTAAATGAATGCTAACGGTGAATGGGGTTTTGAGAATTGTTTTATATAAATATTATGTTACAAATGAGTTTTGCCCAAATCGGACTTGAACACATATTGTATTGTAGGAAGAATTATCCAGCTACCACGTACTGATCGGAGACAACTGTATATGAGTGAAGAATACGTACCGCTGGAGAAAGTTTTAGATTGGCAACAAGCATGTCCCCCAGACAAACGGACAATAGGTATGTTTCTCAAGCCTCTATGTGTGTACCTATTATTGATGATTGTGACGCGAACAGTTGCATAAAAGAAAACAGCGTTTCTACAAGCTTTTGATATTAATATGTTACAGTCACTTAGGCCGCTATGTCCGGGATCAAAGTTAATAATGCTGTTGGTTTGACATTTAAGTTTGTAAGTATGAAATCTAAGGAAGTAAGTAAACAATATATACAAAAAAAATGTATGCACCGGAAATGATCGTATTAGGACTTAATCTTTGTACAGAATCAAACAAAATATATAATACATGTAATGCAGCTTAAATAAGTAATACATTTTTTATATTTTATCCGTAGAGATATATATCTGACCATTTATCTAATTTAGTTTTGGTCAGAGAAGGCTTACTTACATCACCCCAGTTGTATGCCACTTCAAAATTAGTTCAGCGTTGCCATGTTATTCGTCTGTCTAAAAAGTAGCTATGCATTGTATTGCGCAATTCACAAATCACATAATGTGTGTTACCATAATACGGCAGATACTGTTGATAGAATGATTTTTCAATACCCGATGATTTCTTATTTATCTTGTTTACTGTGACAGCATAGAAAACTATATCAAATGATTTATATCAACATCGCCACTTGTTTTTAAAGAAAGAAGAACCATAAATCTAAACTACATGCTGCAACTATTTTTGATGTTCGTGTTCCATCTGTGTGTCACTCTACCTACTCGTTTCCATAAATCACGTTTTCTCTGCATTTTAAGTTCAGATAAAGAAATGCTGTTGCTTTGAAAATGGAAATTGAATATATTTTGATTGTAGTAACCCAGCCTCACTTGACATTAACGTATTCAACCATATTCCACACGTTTAAATCCCTACACAAACCACCATTGCATTTACGTGACGACAATGGTTAATTTTGTTTTAATGATCACAATTAAGGATGACAATTTCTAGGTCGAGATTGTGTAATATTGGTGTACTGATAACGTCATTTTGCTGGCGTAATTTACTTATGGAATAAAACAACAACGCCTGCATAACCGTGACTCATCTTAGCTGTTTCAAGCTTTTTTGAACAGTGGTTTTATTGTTTGCAAGACATGATATAAATTCAAATAGATGACCTAACTTTCCTACTCTATTGTATTAAAAATCATTGTTGAAAATGTGTTGCTTTCAAGGAAAACGCGTCTTCAGAATATAGGCAGTCATTGTAAATAATTCAATTTCTAGTTTAAACTCTTAATCTCTTTGAAGCTATTGCCCTTTATGCTATTTTGGCAGTGTATGAAGTGCAAAAATAAATATTATAAACAAATGGATGGTTTTTGCACTGGTCACTTTGGGCAATGATTGGTATTTGTAAAATATGGAAAGCAAAAGTAACATATGGAAATGGTGACTAATTATAACTGTTTGTAATGATGAGTAATGCTAACATCTTGAAGCGATAGGTCAGTGTAGCGTCTGATGTCGGTGTGTTTGTTTTAATAACGCTAGAAATAGGAACTTTTTGTATTGGTGGGTAATTTTAACGTATAGTTACTATGGTTACGTTTACTCTTCTGGTGATGGTTGATAAATGTAATTAACATACGATGTGTGATTGATAAGTTAACTTGTAATACATGCGTGCAGCAGTGAAACAATGTTTCAGCCCTACAATTTTCTGATTATTTAAGGCTGTTTTCTCAAAGACTGGTGTCATTTGGTCAGTTTATGTCGAATAGCTATCCTCTGAAGTAAACAATACAAGTGCCTTTTGCAAAATAGACAACATCGCTAAACAGCAGTGATCCAATATTTGCACAAGAAAGGTCTAGAAACTAAGGATATCAATACTGATGTGATAGCAACATTTGGCAATGATGCCCCTTCATATGCTACAGTCGAAAAGTGAGTAGCAGAATTTAAGACTGACAGGCGGAGCCTTTTAAATGGCGTCTATCATTTAATGTTTGTCAGTGTTGCAAATCTAGAAACGGTCAATTACCTCCGTGACATGTGTAAGCCTGACAGGAGAGTTACAGAGGGATATATAGCCAATAAAGTTGACATTTAACAGAAAAGAGTTCGTGCCATTCTTACGGAAGATTTTGTAATGACCAAGCTCTCGGCCCTTTCAGTAACAAGACTTCTGACAGATGACAAGCGGGAAGCACCCTACATGAGCCCCGCTAAAGATGGTAAGGGCTGTTTCATGAGCTGGGCAGGTTATAGCCTCGGTATTCTGGAATACAATACAGACAGTGTTCTAATTGTATATTATCTGTAAACGGGATAAACAATCAATGGCACATAGTATGTGTCACTTCTAAGGCAGTTAACACAAATATTACACTCTAGCGCCGCTGAAGTAACGGTGAGTTGTCCAACCTGGAGAATGTCCTGTTCAGAAGTATGTCTTTGTCACGGGTGTCATTAACGATTGTGGCTTTGAATTGACTGAACATCCGCCTCATTTGCCTGAACCCGCTTAATCTGACTTTCATCTATTTAACAAAATTGAAATAAAGGTCATGTTTAGCACCCACTTTCGGTCAGATGATGATGGCATACATGCGGTGGATGACTTTCTGAACGGCCAAGAAAAGGACGTCTTAGAAGCTTTGCTGATCCCCTTTAAAATCTCTGGCAAACGTGTATAAATACTGAAGAGGATTTTGTTGATAAATAATGCAATTTTTCCTTAAAATGGCAAATCCTTACAAAAAAGTCTCACAACTTATCAATCAACTCTCGTACCTGGTAACTATGAGTACGGGCAAGAGTGGACACTGTTTGGTAATAGGAACTTCTGATAATAATGAATATGTGTAAGTTAAGGCAATGCTTCGTAATGGTAACTTCAGGTAATTATTGCTATGATTAAATCTTGGCAAAGCTTGGTAGTATAAATATAATATTAAAATCCATTTACATACTTGGAGCGATTTGTTATCTAAAAAAGAAAATGGAAGTGTTTTGTTGATGGTAGTTAACCTCCGTATCACAAGAAATGCAGATAAGTCAGCATACACTCCAAAGAGCACAAGCATAAAAACCGAGTAAAACAAATGAAAGGACCTACTTGCATCTAGGGATTATTCAGGGGCGACTTTTCATTAATTCTCTCATTATGATTGTGTAAGCTTTGACAGTGTTTGTTAAATCTAACGTCCGTCAATTATGGCTATGTAAACGAATGGGTAATACTTGGTAAAACTAACTTCCGGTAATAATGTCTATGTGTATATTTCGGCACTGCTTGGTTATACTAACTTCCAGCTTTAATGTCTATATATATATTTCGGCAATGCTAGGTAATACAAACTTTCGGTAATGATGTCAATGTGTATATTTCGGCACTGCTTAGTTATACTAACTTCCCGTAATGATAAGTATGGGCACGTTTTGGTAATGATTGGCAATAGTAACACGTCGCAATGATTGGTAAACTGGCAGTTTCAGTCTTATGGGCAAAACATTACCACTGTTAATAGGGCTTAGTACGTGTTTGTACTTTTGATAATAACGAGTAAGAGTAATGTGTGTTTACGGCTGGTAATGGTTAGTTTATATACTAATGGGTATTTGTATTTTCTACTAATACATGGGTAGTGGTACAAGTTAACTTGGTTGTAATAGGAAAAACTTCTGATATTTAATGGTTACTTCTAATAATGTTTATTAACTGCAAATATTGCTTATGGTTTATAACGGTTGCTATGGGCAATCATTGGTTATTTTAGGTCTTATTAAAGTACAGGACATGATTAAGCTTTTCTAGCGATTTGTTATTCAACTTTTGATTATGATGAGTTATGGTAACTGTTGGTATTGTTGGTAGATGTGGATTTTGGTTATGCTGTGAATTGCAAAGTATGGATATGAAGTAATACGTACTTGTTAATTTTTGATGATTTGTAATAGAAATTTCTAATAATTTTGGTTACTGATAACATCTGTTAATAATGGTTCGTGGTAATTATTGTAAGGAAAGATAACGGTCCTATGTTTCAGATGCTGGTACCAACTCTGAAGAGGATATACGTATTGCATTTGAGATAAACAAGAGAGTGGCCCTATGCAAAAGGCAACCACATACCATAGAATGTGATGCTCTACTAGCTGACAGTTGGGAATGGGGTAAGTACATGCATTCTATTGTTGGGACGTGTAAGTTATATATGATGTGATATGATCATACATTTGATTAGTATTAACTGATTTTAGTTCATTGAGTCAAACCATCAATTCAGTTGTTTAAGTGTTATGAACTTATATACTTAAGGTTATTTGTTATGCTTTCATATAACAGTAGATACTTCATTTACGGTCTCCATTGGGATCAATACTCAAGTGAAACAGTTTGCTTTATATTTGGTAAACAAATCTAGAAAGAATAATGTTATTCAATGTTTTCAGCCAAGTTGAAACATTCTATTAGGAAAATTTATGAAGGGTGTGGTATTAGTGTTCTCCTCGCGTATTGGTATGTACAATCCTACAAGAAAAAAGAGGGGTTGCAATGCACATGCAGTTTGTATTAAATGTGTCAAAAATTCAATTCAAATTCCAATACATTATTTCTCTTCGCACTTATCAATGTATACACGTGCAAGACGAACTCTTTGTGTTATTCGTAATGCTACATGCAGTTGGAATACCCATGATTTGTTGTGGGGTTTTAGGTGTTTGAGCTCATATGTATATGCACTTATTACCACTTGTGTAGTATGTTTTGGTTTTTTTGACTGACGATACATTACAAGAATGACCCAGTTATTAATGTTCTATTGTCCATCTTGGCATTTCGGCCATTATTCTATGTGTCTTTTTAAGTATCGTGGAAACGTAGTTACTTTATTTAATAGTTGAGGGTCAATACCTACTTTGAATATTGATAATCCCTCCAGTAAACAAATGTGGAAAAAGCAAAACTTATATCCAAAATGTTAAGTCACCGTTAAAACCATAAGAATATCTCCCGCTGACATATCATTGTGTATAGGTATTCATCCCAGTTACTGGTATGTACTCTTACACCATCAGAAGTGTATAATACGAAATAGCAACAAACACTATAAATAAGTTTGAGCGTCACGTAAGTAATGTCTAAAGCACAACCACACTGTGCTGCATAAAATGGGAGTACAAATCATTTGGTGGTGTAGTATGTTCAACTATCAAGCAGATATCATACTTCCCATTAGCGCTTGTTCATACTGACGAAACAAAGTGAGTAAAATAAAAGAAACCACATTAGTAATTCTATTCTATGGATTCCTTTTTTTTCCAGTTTTTGGTAGTCGATCTGTTACAAGGAGTGGTGAAATGTTCTACATCAAAAGAGGTAAGACATTACCTAAGAGGATGACCCCCATATTGTGTCCAAATATTTAATCGAATGTAAGCATTGTTAAGCCCCCGAAATTCAGAATAAACCAAATATTTTAATTTGACTTCTGTTTGAATACAGATTGCCCTAGTTAAAAACTTCGATTATGTTTTAAACTAATTTGGAAAATGATGATACTTACATGAAAAACACTGCATGAAATGATTTATAAAACTAGTTGCATAAAGTGGGTTTCTATCTTTTGAAAACAACAAGAACAGTAATTTACCTGCATTAATCACTCAGCTTAATGTCTTGCAAAGACATGATCTATCGGTTCAGCGGATAAGAATTTAAAGGACAAAAAATACAAAACCCATTATTTTGTCGTGTTTATACTATGTATTTTCAAACATAATTTCATTGACTTGAGTGGATGCATAAAGAAAATAAATATCGAGTGGCTGATTGCAGTTTAATACTTAAGTCTTTACTAATTAATACATGTTTACTTTTCCAAGTATAAATTTATGTACAATTTACCATACAAAAATGGTCCTGTATGAAGTTTCTGTATTTAACCTTTGGTACGCATTTGCGTGTCGTCGTTTGCAATTTTATATGGTTTATTACCATATAATATTTTAATACGATTTTATTACTTAATTAGGTTATTTTGATTTGTATTTTCTTTGTGAATGATTTTAACTTTGTTGTCTTTGTTATAACTTATGTTTAATATGTATGAAATGATTAGATGATCATTGCAAGAGTCATTGCCCCTTTTGACACTAGTTCGATATATCAATGTTATGTCTACGTTTATGTTCATTACTGCTACCATTAGATAGACGTGAACCTTGTCAGATACCTAGCTGGTACCTAGACCAATCAAACCGGAAATCTAAATTCATTAATATAATGTACAAATATGTATTTACTTCAAGGTACATGCGTATGATGAATACCTTAGCTCATACACTCGTAAAATTGCCTAACCGTCATTAGTTAAAATACATGCAGAATTGTAGATACAGATTTCAAATAAGTTAATGAACGAAGCAATTTCTGATGCAGAATTAAAGTAAATAGCTGAATGTTCATGAATTAATTTAAATAAATTTGAACTTCTCGGGAATTTAGATTAGATACAAAAGACATTGCCAACCTCATTGAAATTATCAGAACAAAAATGAACACACATATGAATACGTTATTAAAAAACATTTAAATGCAACGCGATTAAAATAGTTAATTTTAATCTTCTACGCCCCGGCTGGAGTCCTAACAATAGTTTAAGATATGAATGCGAGCATGACGACTTGCTCACATTCTTACATGATGCAAATGTATGCGTATTAAATGACATAAGAGCAGGTTACCACTAACCATCGACCCTTCTTAGAATCGAGGTAAAATACCAAATTCTTGGTCTGAAAACGTAATCATTATTGTTTTAACAGACCGGACAATTTATGTCATGTTGAAATAATGTTCATGAATGACTTAGAAATAAAAAAATATGCACGTGGAATAAAAGACTCAGAAAGATCAGTTTGCCCATATGTCATTTGACACAAACATGTCGAACTAAGCGATCTAAAATAGGACTAGATAGACACTACATATCTACCCATGAGCTGCGTGTTATTAAAACAACTAGCTCGTGGGTATATGCCACTTGACTATCAAGCATATCAGTGGAATAACTGAGCATCAACCAAATTACGGTATGAGATTTGTTTATTTAATACAGTACAGCTGCCAATTCCAAATGTATGGGATTCATCCAGAAAATCAAAGGGTCATACTACCAAGTATATATGGTATTTATAATATGCTTGGTATTTTAGAAAGATGTCAATGTCTATTGTTTCTGTTAGTAAAATATCAAAACTAAATCTACTTTTTATTGCAAACTTGTGGAATTAGAAAAATAGACTTGAGAAGATAAGCTGTCGGCAGTCTGATGCCATCTCAATTTTCTTAGTTGTGTGTCGTATACACCTGTATGAGATGTGTTTTCACGTCATAGTTATTCATAATATTTTCTATTATGTAAAATATACAATGAGAAAAGTCACATAGACGGATAGGTCCAATAGCCAAATAACATCCATGAATTAAAAAAAATGAACGTTGTTAAACTTTCTACACCAAACAACACATTATGTGCAGGCAAGATGCTACTTACGAATTAACTGCATTGGTTTGAATTCACAACAGAAACAAACTTTATTGGCGTTCATCACATAACCATAAATGATAAACAGGTGTGTACATTGTTCTCTGTTTTTGTCAAAAATCTTCTGACATTATGAGCTCGATTACTAAAGTAATATAGCCTACTTTACCTAACAACAACCACCATTCACTTATTTTCATATCGGCATAATCTTCTAATAAAATTTACGAGAGATTGCTATACCGTGACCCCATTCAATGCGAAATTTAAAATGCGGATCAAACACCCTCATATGGGTCCGGTGAAATCGTCCCTCTTACATAATTTCGAAGTCAACGTCGTAATGGACGTCACAATTTACACTTTGTACTTGTAAACAATGGCCGAAGTGCTCCAAACGTTTAAAAATAAACAACCTTATCTATAATCTTTAAAGTTTGTCCAGTGACATGGTTTGAGGTCTAAGAATGATGACCCCAATAGCAGAAAGGCACATTTAACTAAGCAATTTTATGTCCCTCATACAAAACACTCAGTATATTTTTTCTGCCTGCGTCGCGGAAACACTGAATACCTACAACCCTTGACAATATAGTATGATAACTTGATTTTATTCTAATTAAAACCCAAGTTAAATTTTGTTTGACAACACTTGTTGTCCGTTTTTATAAAACA
Source organism: Sinonovacula constricta (assembly GCA_007844125.1). NCBI lineage: Eukaryota > Metazoa > Mollusca > Bivalvia > Cardiida > Solecurtidae > Sinonovacula > Sinonovacula constricta. The sequence goes on from CM017573.1 coordinate 10,924,440, forward strand.
CGTTTTATTCCACTAGTACATAAAATAATTCTGAAGATTGCGGGCTTTAAAAAATCAACACAGCCGCTCACGATTGACTTTGGCTTAAAATTACAAAAGGCGGTAGTGGCTAAACGTTAATCTATTTGGAGATTTAAAACTAAAGGCTATCGACATGGACATAACACGTTGAGGCAACAACACAACTTACATATTTAAATATGCATTACAATTATAAAAAAAGAATGATACGGAAATACACATACTTTATGGGAAAGCAAATGTTGCCAAAGTTATGCTAATAAGGACATTCATATGCGATTATGAGGAAGTGTATTATCATATTAGTCCAAAAAGGTGAGTTCAAGCGCAGAAAATGAAACGGAAATGGCAAGTAATACTATTCTTTATTAGGCAAAATGCTACATTATATATGTGGCAGAGGATACCTACCACTGCACGCCTTATCGTTTTGATGCCAGCACACAGCCCATATACAATACAGCTAGAAGCCTCGTGAAGCATTACGCTTATCATGCCATAAATAATGGCAAACATATAATAAGGGCATGGCTGATACAAGGCAGCCTCCTTAAAGCAATGTTTTCTGGTATTGATGTTATCTTCTATAGAATTTACAAATCCTTCTTATATATTCGTTAAAAAGATTATATATTATTCCGAAATACTTATTTGTACAAAACACGTCGGATATGCACGAAAATACAAAATCCCATTATATGAAAAGCGCGCTACGAGTGCGACCGACACATCACGCGACCAACGTTTACATCAATCGCAAAACGAGGCCAACTGGCACTAGTCAACTTCAACGGGGAAATGGTAAGTCTTAAGAATTTAAACGTTTGACAGCTCTAGAATGTATGCAGAAGAGGGAATATCTAGTAAATTAGGCCAAATACATAGAAATCAATATATATATATTGATTTCTATGTATTTGGCCAACGTGTCCTGTATTTAACAACAAACACTGTACTGACTGCTTTCTGCGTAGCAAGTTTATGTATAGCAATTTTTTAAGGCAACGCTGTTAATGCTTCATTGATATACATTTGTTCTATATGCTAGGTAACTTTACATTTGTTGTGGTATTATAAACCTCTGTTCACCTTTTGAACATATGGAGTAATGTTACTAGAAAGTGTTTGTTTATTACTTGTTGGTGTTGTCAAACAGAAATGTGAGTCAGTGGAAATCGTGTACAATAAAACGATCATCGACAGAAAACCTAAGTCATTTGAAATTTCTCTTTACTAATGTATGTTGTATTATTATTTGAAATTAGCCAATTAGATAATTGGCGGTAGTGTAAGCTGAGATTTTAAAACAATCCTGACTACACAATTCCATTAAATCACATTGTACATAATAACAGCATAGCATTGACTATCAATTCTTGATAAATTGCATGAGATAAACATGCTATTACAACAATGTACAGAGTGTCAAAGTAGCATGGTTGCCTCAGAACAAATGTTATTTTGTGAACTACTTTAGCCATTTATGAAGTGTTTATTTCATATGAGTATTGAATATTTCAAAACACCACATATGCAAATGAAAATTACTATTTAATGTTTTATAACTTCTGTTTTTCTTTTTCAAAGGAACCAGTGGACGCTTTAAGCGACATTGGGGGTAGCAAGGCCATCAACATGCAGATGGAGGCAGACACTGGATCCAGTTGTTAGATGGGATGTTAACAAGGTAAACACTTTTCAATAGTTTAAGAAGCAAATGGCATGACTATTCAAACTTAAGTCGTGATGAATACTGTCTTAAAGATTTGTTTAGCTACATGAAATGATATGTAACTATGCTAGGGAATTAAAAGTCATCAGATAGAACGTTGGAAAATAAAGACTTAATTAATCCTGTTTCAATGGATTCGTGTTACAGCAAGTGAATGATTTGTTAACACTGCAAATGATTAAAATGTCTTACGATTACATGCTGAACGTGTGAGAGATAACACAAAAATGCACGTACAAGATGTTGATACCCTCGACTTTATCCTTAGGCAAATTTAATTATTGACCTGCATCAATTTTGATAGGGGCGACCGTGACGTAGTGGTAGGGTCGCCTTGTAAGTCCTCTGACTGCTTAGCCTCTCACCGCTTGGGTTCGAGACCCATTCGGGCGACTTAACTTGGGAAGGTCTTCCAGCTGACTCGCAGTGTGCCGGTGGTTCTACCCAGCTATATGTCTGGGGTCTTCCTCTACCAGAATATCTGGACGTTGTTATTATGATCATAAGTGGTCGCTGCGATGTATTTCAAAAACAAAACAAAAAACAAAACATCTTTTTTTTTATAAACAAATATTGAAAACCCCAGATATTCGGACCCATGCCATCTTTCTTTACTTTATGCAAAACCTAAGACTTTAATGTTAAAAAGTTGAACTCATGCCATGTTGGCTCGATGACATCTTGATGAAATGGCTATCACTCAAATCTATGTAATAATTTCAAAGGCAGAGCATTTACAACTATCCTCAGTAACATACCAACCAACTTACATAGGAGAAGGGAAAAGGATTACTAATGGAAATGGATGGCAAGTAACCATCAGTAGAGTTGGATGTGCTGATTGTCTCCACACAGCTCTGGACTGGAAAGTTTCCAGCAATGGTGTAATTGGGCCAGGTGATTCCCCCCACCCACCTGGGTCCACATGTCTGTTTTTAATATGCCTGCGTTTGCGACCAGTACGGAAGTCATTTAGGTCAATGAAATTTATTAAAGGAAATAACGTTTTAAATCAATTTATCATACTTCATCCTCTTTCGTGTGGTGTTTACTATACATCATCTGGGATGGGATGGGATGGGATTTGCAGGCATTTTTGCCGATACTGTGCAGCGACATTTCTATCATTATAGCACAGGGGCACTTATGAGGTGCCCAAGGACTGAACCCGGCCGGTCCATTATACTGACACCGATGAGTCAGTCGTAATGCTGTCCCCTTAGCCCCGAGCGTTAGGAGGAAAGCCACTACTACCAACTTCAAAGTATTTGGTTTGACCCGGCCGGGGTTCGAACCCGCGACCTCCTGATCCGCAAGCCGACGCTCTACCAATTGAGCTATTGCGGCCGGTCTACATCATCTGGCTTATACGCTGGATCAAATTGCTTTAATGCATATATGACATATTTTTACAATGCCCATGAAGTTTTGTGTCAGCCTGTATAGTAATGCTAAGAATCTCACCAGCTAATCTTCATTTACGTTTGGTGGTAATCCATTGTGTTATAGTTTGTTTTTTATGTTTACCAAAGAAATATCAAGAAATTCTAACAAAAATGAATTAAAATTATTTATATATGATAGTAATATCCGGCAGTTTACCTTTATTATGCTACACTATTTGCCCACTGTTTTGGCGAATTTAGGCATACTTTTTACAATAATTCATACCTTAGTCTATATAAAGGTGATTTTGAACACTACCTTAAATTGTTAGACAATACTCCTGGTGAAATATATCGCTCTCTGAACTGTCATTCTTCCTAAACGTATAAATAAGCATGCTGTGGTGCTCTGCTAAAAATTGATGACAGAGCAGATTGCTGTGATGACCATATAAAATGATTTCAGATGACACATGTTTGTCTTTTTAAGTTTTGAAACAATTGTGCAGTGTGTCTTATACAAAAAATAGTGTGGTGGTTGTAATTTTCCACTTTCACATACATGTGAAAAATGTCAATAAACATCTTTTAAAGATACACATGAATTCGGTCGCAATAAATTAGTTGAAGAGTCAGACTTAACGTTTTAAACATTACATGTTAATAAAAGCTTCAACCTAAACGATCATGTTATCCGCAAACAGAACTTTCTCCAACAGAGTAATATTATTTTACAGAAATCGACAGTATAAACAAGTGTAAACAAGCGACTTTCAACGGGAAAGTTCGATAGTTTACGGAATCTGTCGAAGATTGGTCGAGAACTTACTACTTTGCTTATGAAGCCACGCCTGCCAAGTTAAAAAAAATATTACGACAAAAAGCAGCCTTCAACGGTGAGTATTGCTATTCGATTTATGAACATGCTGTGGTGAATATGTATATTTGTTGTATGTTATTAATTAATTAGCTATTGAGCTCCATGATTTGGGGAAAATAGTTAATGCATAGCACTGAATTGACCTGTTTCCTAGACATTAGTTGTTTCATTCAGCTTTCACTGTTTACTCACCTACGGCACCAGTGAATCGGAGGGATTATAGTTAATTTTATCGCGACTGATACATTTGTTCTTTCGACAAGTGTACATTTTATTTTTCCAGATCAATTTAATGTCATAGATGACAGTCTGAACAAAGGTTTAACATAAACGAGCGTTTGTTTTTCGTATACATGTATATTATTAATCAAATAAAAATGTTTTTGTCGTTTAATAATCGTTCATTCTGGTATGTCATTCTATAAACCCATAAACTAAACCACGCAAACATTTTTATTTCTTTGAAAATTTACATATAAATGAAACATAGTATTTACTTAATATTAGGGTACATTTTATACACGGACTAGCAGTGACTCATTGACCGTTTTAGACCATCCCACTGCTGGACCGATTAATTTTGAGTAAGCTTTGAACTACATGTAAAATATGATTTACTTTAACTAGAAATGCATGTTCACTACAAGGTTATTATTAGTACAATTCATAGTCTTACAATAGGACTAGCCAGTTATTACTACACATTTTCCTTATTCTCTGTTTTTTTTACTTGAAAACTCACTTCACCACACTGAAACATTGCTTTATAATGACTTGTATTCTATTAATAAGTGTTAATATAATCTGTGTCTATATGCTGACTTTGAATGGAAGTACTCCTAGTGCAATCAGTTTTGAAGTTGATAGTTTATCAGTCTTTACTACTTATAAACGTTAAACGTTAGTTTGTCAACAGCTAGAACTCCAGAGTCCATTTCTGGCTCAAGGCGTTTGTTTAAGTCCTGGTTGTATTGAACCGCTAAAATGGAAGGTTCTGACAGCTGACCCTATCAGGGGCCCCCTTCACCAAAATAGCATCACTATAGTAATCATAATAGTGTTGGTGTGTTATATGTAAACCAACAACAGTACAGATAAAAGGCGTTAAAATACAATAATGGGTTACAATATCCCCACCACTGTAAACGTATTGATACGTGACTATGGTGTCCTTCATGATGTCTTCCGGTTGGGAGAATCAATATGTTGAAACAGTCTTCAAACTATTTTTTCTTATAGAAGCTTAACGATCTTATTAATGTTATTTGATCTATGTTTGAACGTGCAACTGTGTCAATTTAATGTGCTATTCATAAAAAGTACAATTATATGCTAAATTGTTGTGAAATATATGATATACATGTGTGAATCATGGATCAGAAATATAGTTTACACCACAAAATTAATTCTTACCCATGTGAATAGTTTGATACTTTTTACGTTATGACAAATCATATAAGGTTGGCTTGCCAGCTTAGGTCGATGATGTTTTGAACGGGAATATATCCAATAAAATCAAATTGAAAATGCATTGTTGCAGCCGTACATAGAAGAGACTTCAGTTGAAATCAAGAGTATCTCAACTTGTGTTCAATTTTGACCTTTTAATTTGTGAACGTGTTGTATTATTTGTAGTTTTATATCTTTAAAAATGTGTTGTGTTCCCCCTCAAATAATCTATACTGAATTTTTTTAAATAAAAACTAAACCAAGTGCCATATAATCGCATATTTATTTAAATTGCAGGTATGTACACAGCCTTTAACAGAAGCGGATATCACTGAGTCACATACCACCGCCAAGGCATTTTTGCAAGGATTTGATATATTTTGATTTACTCTTTCTATATTTTTAAAACAAATTTGTCACAATTGGTAAAATAAGCATTTTTAGTTTAACTGAGCAAACACTGAATGTGAATTATTGTGACTGCACAACACCGATACTACACACCTATACACAATATTTAAATTACATTTATTCTGAAACTTCATCTGCAGCAAGTTTGGGAATAAAACGTTTTTAAAAGCATTGTGATCTGTCAAAAAACAAACAACATCATGGCAGCCAGGAGGCAGGCCATTTCCCATATATGACTTTGTATATGTCATGTATATGTGTATGTCTTATGTAATAAAAATAAATTGAAACTGATTGTCCAAATGTAGCTACTGTGCATTTACATGTAGTACGATTATTCTAGACCGGAACTGGTAGCGCAATCTGTAGAGCGTAGGCACCATGTAATGGAGATCCCTGGTTTGATCATGGTCCGCGACATACTAAAGTCATGAGAAATGATAGCAGTATAGCTCACTTGATAACGCTCAACCAAATATATGGGTAGTTTCACAATTGGTCTGAATAATGGGACTTGGTCTGGTCTCATACAGATCTTCATGGCATGTTATATTTACAATGGTGAGTCCAGACCTTGTAGGAAAAACAGCAGAGTGTTGGCTCTAGATGCAGTAGGTCCCGGGTTACATCCCATGACATACGAAAATCGTAATGGTATAACTCTATTGCTAACGCCAAAATACATATATGGGTAACTCCACATCTGGTTGACCAGAAATCAGTATAATGTGACTGGGTTGGGTGTGATAGCATGCCAGGTGTTCACGACATGCTTTGCACAGTTAAGGTAGAGCACTATATCTGTTTAAGTAAACAACATCTCCAAAAATGAATTATGTTGCTTGAACAATACACCCAATACAAATTATTCTAGACTGTTTGATCATTGCTGATATTTCTTCCTCACTAGAACTTAATATCTACAGCACTCAGTTGAGCGAAAAAGGGTCATTTTGGTTAAAAATCGATGCTTTGATCAACCACAATATATAATGGATTAACGAATAACGTCTGACCACTATATTATATTCATTAACTAGATGCCCTTCAAAATAGTATGGCGTTGTTCGTTTGTGAGGATCAAAAGTGTTGAAGTCCTTATTAGCTTCTTTAATCTGTTTAAGCTCAACAAGGAAGTACGGCTTATCTCTTAACTGTGCTTCTTGTTATATCTTTTTAATTACTTATGTGTCATTCACAAACAATACATGTAATTTAGATACCTAAGTGTTGTTATGTTTGTCTGATGCAACACGTTGATAGTCATGGCACTGTTTAAATGGAGTCTGCATGTATTAAAATAAAGCGTACGTCTGTTATGGTAGTTTCCTAAACCAACAGCCCTGTAGGCTCAAGATTCCATCAGAACAGAAAACGTATCATGCCAAAGTCTTTGTAAATGACTAGTTGTTCTTCAGCATTATTATTAATGCCCTCTTTATATGAGTAGTGTACAAACATGATAGTGTGGTATTATGGGGGACCAGAGTGGCAACACTGGCGCATGACGGTACAATCTCATCATATTACCTATTTTATTGAAATGACTCAGATATGTGTGTTGTTATTTTTCCATTGTTTATTTGATTTTGTTTATTATGTCAGTGATTTTGAGACACCGCTCAAAACAAGGGATGTTGTTGACCGAGAAAGGCATGTTGCCAAACATAATTTTCATTCAGGAATGGTAATTTCCCCTGACAGGGATCCCAGGAGTCCACTATTATGAAACAGAAATGTCAATACAGAAGACATCCTGGAATGAAAATCACAAAATTTGTAAAAAAAAAAAGTGTAGACTTTCACATAGTCAATGCAATTAAGTTGAGTATACCGTTATACATACATACATACATACATACATACATACATACATACATACATAACATAACATAACATAACATAACATAACATAACATACATACATACATACATACATACCATGCCATGCCATGCCATGCCATGCCATGCCATGCCATGCCCAGCCATGCCATGCCATGCCATGCCATGCCATGCCATGCCATGCCATGCCATGCCATGCCATGCCATGCCATGCCATACCATACCATACCATACCATACCATACCATACCATACCATACCATACCATACCATACCATACGCACACACGCACACACACACACACACACACACACACACACACACACACACACACACACACACACACATGGGACATCATGCCTGCAAAAAACTTGTTGCTAATTTATAGACAGTGATCCAGCGACTTGGTGCATCGTCTTCGGGCACTGGGAATACAATTTGCAAACAAAAAAACAACAAAATACAAAACAAAAAAAACAACAGCAACAAAAACAACACTGCAAAAGAAACAATTGACAACATCTTGTGAAAAGTTAAACCTCTTCTTCAGAACATGACAATAATAAATAAGCTAGACATGGTCTTGCTATTGTAGCATTGTGTCAAAGAGCAATTTTAAAACAGTTTGACCTAATTCTAGGACTTGTGTATGCATGATTCATCAACACTATTATTTTATTCACATCAATTTTTCTCATACATCACCTTGTCGGTTCAGGCTTCAGGCTTCTTGATTGTGCCGTAATTCTCAGCTATTGTGATGTTGTCAAAGCGATTGCTGATTCCAATGTTATTAGATCGCCAGCTTTCCAAGTGAGTTCATTTCTTTCCTTATCTAAATTTGCTCGTATGAGATCTCTCATAACGGGTTCGGTACATAACAGTATTCTGTGACAACGTTCGTAGATATCAACTACAAGGTGTAAGCTACATTTTAACTTCATATTAAACAAACATTTCTTTACACTGCGTGCATTTTGATAAAACCCCTATTTCCATCCGGGTACACTTACCGGTTGAACAGAATCCGTAACATCTGTAGCGACTTTCGTAGTCAAAGTAGTACTGACATCAACATTGAAATTGCTTAAAATCGGCCACTAACTTCTTCCAGGCTGCTTTGTTTAAGCTAGAACATTGCCGCATTAGATTGACACTATTTTTACAATCCTGGCACCGTACCAGTTGTCCAAAACATCGTATATCGTGCGTATTTCTATCGTAAACGTATTGTATGGTAACGTAACGTATCGTGTATCGTAATAGACCTATCGTAAAGTAACGTAACGACCCATATCGTAAATGGTACATCGTACTGTAACGGAACGTAACGCTTATGACAAGACCGTGGTATCGTAACAGAACGTATAGTATGGTAACGTAACACAAGGAGAATTGTACTGTTCCTTCACATAATTCTTTGATACAATATATTTTGATATATATATATATATATATATATATATATATATATATATATATATATATATATATATATATATATATATATATATATATATATTGTGACATTTTTCTAATGACATTATCATGCTCATACAAAAGTTCACTGGAAATTTAAATGCCACAATAAATGCTTCACAAATACAAAAAAGAAGTTTATGGTTCTAAACAGAAATTTAACTATATACATGCATACCATCGATGAGCAAATTAATATTGCACACCTTCAAACTTATTACTTGAATGACAATATGCGTAGATTGAATATGAATAGAAGTTTAGGAAAATATTCGTGAAAACTAGGATTCTGGTTATTTGCCCACGCTTTTATGGAAAATAAAGAGAAGTAAGACGAAATTGGAATAAACATAAAGCTGGAAAAACTAGCTATAACACAATCTAGCTCTATGTCAGGTTATAGAAAAGAGGTTTGTCTTAAATATGGGATTCAAATGATACGGCTCATATACAATGAACATTGTTAATAAATAATTGGATCGTGTGGAATCATCTCTGCTATTCCGACAAGTTAGTTAATTGTAAAGCTAGCTTACCTATGTCATCGCTAGGCACAATCAACACTGATATAGTCTCTTCGCCAATTATTCTAAACACGTAAATTTTATACACATGTATGCAAATTTAAATAAACATGAAAGCAAATAAGTGCTCGACGGAAATTTAATAAAAGTACGTTCACAAGCATCGTCGGATACCCACGGTTGATTCTATTACGTTACTCTCCATTCATCACCCGTGGGCAAATTGCTACTAATTTTCGTTTGTAAAATCAAGCAAGTCAGCAGACATATATAGTCTTTACAGCCTCCTGTCAAAAAGACCTCAATGCCTTTACAAAACTAGGGTGAATAACAAGCCATGGAGAAAGAGCTATAATTAATAAAATAAATATGATAAATAACGCACAAACTCAGATATTCGGATATGTTGGTAAGACTCTAAGTTCAATATTTACTGCCACAATTTTGTTAGTTTAGAATAGTTTTTAATTAAAACTAGGATCAAGCTACCCTGGTAAAAATGCAAGTTCACCAGTAGGAACTGTCCTTACTGTGACATAAAAAATACTTTAACCCTATGCTGTTTTGGTTAAGGCAGCACACAATAGCAAGAGATTAGCTACAAAGACCTATATTATTCACATGTGCCTTTGCTTTTTGTACCAGCGGAAAAAAGGCACATTTAAAATAAATGCAACACTTTAATACCTTGAAGATATTAAATATATTAAATACATTTAATTCTCTACTAAAATATATATTATATACGACATATTAAACTAACTGAATTACCAACCCAAGCTCAACTACTTACACATTTTTCCCGTACTTTTTTCACTTTAAAACATCCTCGTAACTAATGCCAGCTCTATTCAGGAGTGGAAAACATTTCTATGGTGAAAATTTTAAGAAATACTTTCTTAAAGGTGTTATGCCTTTTAACAAAGAGCAGTCATAATCTTTGCCAAATTGGGGTCCAGCCAATCAATGGGTTTATTAGGAATGTTTAGATTTTAAAGCGATTTCACCCCATCACGTATGTTGTGGATTTGGAAACTTTAGTTATTGTTTGATTTGGATATGATATCGGTTGGACATTGTATTAATTCAGTGTATGTAGGTGTCATCCTATATTATTAAATAAATGTTGAATAAAATGCATTTATTCTAAAAAAGATTAAGAGCGCGTATTATTAGTTCTGCTTTGTCGACGGGGCGGTCTTATCTTCTTCACCTAGGTAGCTGGATCCGGGTCTGAGTCTAGTAATATTTAATCATAGGCTATATTATGATAGTGAGTTCCAATCTCCAAATTTATATTAGAGATTTTGCTTAACATTTGTATTTTAGTATTTTAATCTATATATTTATTTGATTAGCTCTTGTCTATTCTTTCCGTAAATTGTCTGAAATGCTTGTAAATAACTAAGACAGCCGGGGTAAATATTTATTGTTAATCGGCAATTTTGTTCTATTTGAACACATTTTATGGGTTATAATTAACAGTTCACATCTAAATATAGAATGTCTTGTGTCTAGTTTTATTTTGGCCTTGTTTATTTATTCTGTTGATTTTCAATCATAATAACTCCTGCTCCTATAGCATGTTTGTTTGTATCCATGCTACCGTCGGTGTAGATGTGGATGTGGGTAGCGATATCTCAGTACTCAGTATTTGAGTTGAGTTGAGTTTAACTAAGGGAATAATCTTATCAATTACGTCGATTACGTCTTCTAAATTTGTTTTAATGTTAATGGATTTGATCCCTACATGGAACGAATTAAGTGGATGTGTTAATTTGTCTGTTGTTAGTCCAATTTTGTCTCATAATAATATAATTATTATTTAATAGTTCTGTTTCTGTCTAAATTTTTTTCCGATTGACCCATATTCTACTATATCTTACCGATTTTTTTATTTAAATAGTGCTTGTAAAAGGGTTGAGTATGAGACAATGGTATGTTTCTGATGTTATTTATTTTCTAGCAGCTAGTCCATTTATGTAGGTTATTCGGTACATGTACCTACAAATCACGCAAGCGATTATAATCCACCACACAGATTGCCACTTTTATGACACAACGTTTCTATTCAAATTAGACGGGCATTGGTCATTTAGCTGTAGTGAACAAGACCTGCATCCGGTCTGAAGATATGTCATACATGTATGAAGATCCCCGCACATATAATCTGACTGTGAAATTTCACTTGAGTAAAACGCAGATACGGATGCGGGGAATAGGGGTAGAAAATTGGAATATACGTGTATAGAGAAGTGGTGTAAGAATGTTAGTAAATTACAGATTTAAATTAATTTGTCTTAACATGGTACATTTTTACACACTTGTTTAATGTTTAAGCAGGGTATCATATTGGCTTTACTTACTTATCATTTGCCTACACATTTTACCATTTAGACGGAAATAGTTGTATTGTCTCATTTGAAAGGTGTGAAAACATTACCGCCTAAATGCGCTGGAAGTGGGATTATTGGGGCAGAACGATATGGACTATACCGAGTTGGTACAGTATAAATAGGATGATTGAACCTTTATTAACAACATGCCGAATTTGCCATAATATTTCGTGTAACGTGACGTAAATGGAAATGGTACAGTATGTTGTATCGCATCGTAAAGTGTAGACTTTCTATCGTAATGCATATCGTGTAGGGTATCGAACGGTAACGTGTATTGTATCGTGTAAAAACCGCACATGGTATCGTACATCGAACGTAATCGTACCGTACGGACATCGTATCGTTTGACAACTGTTACGGTTCCAGAACTGTATATCCGTTTTTTTCCGACGAGGCGTTTACACACCTGCCATTCGTTGAGCATGTGTCGCAAAACGAATCGGCGTACCTAGCCAAAAGAGCTCTCCCTAAAACTGAATATCCAACCGACGACATGTCACTAACTCTTTGCTCTATCAGCCGTTTCTCACATCGGTATCAACAATTAAGAATGTTTTTTTTATATTCTATTTGTTATTAGTAATAAGATTTATTTTAATAGGCTTTTGAGTAAATACAACAGAATAGGAATTTCAAGACATTTTAATATCTAAATTGGTGTATAACTCTGTAAAACACAAATTATCTATCAATCAAATAGTGCGGATACAGACAGACAGACAGACAGACAGACAGACAGAAAGACAGACAGACAGACAGACAGACAGGCAGGCAAGCAGACAGACAGACAGATATATCTATATCTTTCTGTCTGCTTGCCTGCCTGTATGTCTGTATGTCTGATAGATATAGATATATATAGACAGATATAGATAGATATAGATAAATATAGAGATATAGATAGATAGATAGATAGATAGATAGATAGATAGATAGATAGATAGATAGATAGATAGATAGATAGATAGATAGATATAGATAGATAGATAGATAGATAGATAGATAGATAGATAGATAGATAGATAGATAGATAGATAGATAGATAGATAGATAGATAGATAGATAGATAGTAGATAGATAGATAGATAGATAGATAGATAGATAGATAGATAGATAGATAGATAGATAGATAGATAGATAGATGATATAGATAGATAGATAGATAGATAGAGATAGATAGATAGATAGATAGATAGATAGATAGATAGATAGATAGATAGATAGATAGAGATAGATAGATAGATAGATAGAGATAGATAGATAGATAGATAGATAGATAGATAGATAGATAGATAGATAGATAGATAGATAGATAGATAGATAGATAGATAGATAGATAGATAGTCAGATAGATAGATAGATAGATATAGATAGATAGATAGATAGATAGATAGATAGATAGATAGATAGATAGATAGATAGATATAGATAGATAGATAGATAGATAGATAGATAGATAGATAGATAGATAGATAGATAGATAGATAGATAGATAGATAGATAGATAGATAGATAGATAGATAGATAGATAGATAGTCCATAAATACAGAATTTTGACAATAGCATTTCCATATAATCAATGGCGATGTGCATGCTATTTAATTTATGATAGTCAATACAAATCGTAAATCATCATAATCAACAACATTATCATCATTGTGATTATCATTATTGTTCTCATCATCTTTTTCAACACTATCATTATTTTGCCATTGTGTAATTTATGTCTACAAACGTTATCCAGATCAGCACATACACACTCAAAACAAACAAACAAACAAACAACAACATCTTGATAATGGATAATTACATGTACAAAAATACATGTTGCCCTACATATAATATTATTGAAAGATTTATATTATATTGTTAAGCTCCGTAGTGTTCTGCAGTCTTCTCTTCCTTAGATCAAACATTTAGAAAATGTACTAGTTTTAAAATTATAATCCAGTTTTCGGATTTTAACAATTCTGTAAATTTAATCATATTTGGTCTTTTCCCATAAAATGGTTTGATGCACTGTTTTCTAATGGATTCATAAATGTGACATTCATTAAGAAATGGCATTCATCTTCTAGTACCTGGCATGTTTCACATTTTCTCTAATTAACGGGTATGAAAGTTGGTTTATTCCACCTACATGTTTCTATTTGCAATCTGTGAAATGACACTCTTAGTCTTGTAAGTGCTATTCTTAATTTTTCTATTACAAGTGTGTCTAAGTATAATTTGAAGCTAAAATCACAGTTTTGTTTACATGTATTTGATCGTGTAGATGAGTTAATACTTTTAAACCATTCACCATTTTTCCTGGTAACAATCGCTCCTTTTTTGTTTAAATAATGAGATAAAGCTATAATAGTTATCCACTCCTTGGTTATTCCATCCGTGACTAAATCCCAACTAATCTATTATTGTTTAATTTCTTTTGCCCAATTATGTTTATTTGGAAAATAATCAGTGACATTCAATACCAAATTATATGCGTCAGTAATATACTCGGTGTCCTTGCTTTGTATTATTTTAAACCAATATTTTACCATACACATCTCTTTGTTTTGCGATTGTCATTCGTCCAACTTCACCGTAAATCAAATTGTTCTGTATTTGTTGTTTTACACCTAAAATTTCTTTGCAATATTTTAAATGTATAATGCTCTATTCGGACAATGTTAGCGTTTCCTAGTACTTCTGCACCATAATTCAGTATGGGTAAGACGGGGTTTTCAAACAGTTCCAAACAATGGCTTATTGTGAAATTCGTAAATTTAGCTAAGTATTTTTTCCTTTGAAATAAAGCCTTCGAAGCTTGTCTTGATAAATCTTCACATGCATTCCTCCTGACGATATTTTAACGCCTAGGTAGGTACAGAAATTCACGATTTCAATTTGATCTTTATTAAATTGATTATTTGGTGCTAAACCTCCTTTTCTAGAAATCATCACTTTACTTTTTTAACATTTACAGTCCGTTTTGATCGATTGCAATATTCATGTAAGAAGTCTAGGCTGTTTTGTTGATCGTCACTACTTTCAGAAAGAAGAATGATATCATCTGCATAAAGTAATACATAAAGTTTTAACATATCTAGTTGAAATCCCTGAGCCCCTTTTAATTCTTACGTTTCATCTGGGTTATTTATGTTGATGGAAAACAGGAATGATGATATACATTCATCCGAGTTACACAGAGTGCATTTGTGGAACTTCACTAGTTCGCCGTTAGTTCGTAACAGTCTTTTTTAAGGAGCTGAACATAGATTCTAAAATGTTCAGAATTTTGACTCTTACACAATATCTTATTAGTTTATACCATAATACATCTCGTACTACATACTCGTACGCTTTGCAATAAATCAACCATGTTTACGTGTTGTTGTTTTTTTTTTTTTATATTTGGATTTAACATGTGTTTTACGGCTGCATTTAAAATGAATATATTATCAACAGTGCTCATACCTTTGCGAAAACCAGCTTCTGCCTCCACGCAAACATTATAGTTTTCTGCCCATGTGGTTAATCTGTTATTTAGGATGCGTGTGAAAAAGTTTTCCAAAATGACTAAGTAGAGATATGCCTCTGTAATTAACCACTAGATTAACGTTTCCTTTTATGCAATGATATAATAAAACTCGTGTTCCATTTTTCTGGGAAATATTCTAGATGAAAGATTTTGTTAAATAACTCATGTAAATACGGTAATAACGTGTCGGAACCATATTTGAAGAATTCATTTATAAGATTATACGGTCCTCCTGACCGGTTTTTACGAAGTTCCTTGCAAGCTTTAGCTATTTCAGAATATGTAATTTCAATATTCAGTTCTGAGAACATATAATTCATTATTGGCATATCTTTTATTGAATTGAAGAAATAATTCGCCCAAACACGAACAATAATGTTATATTTATTCCGACGTTTCGGGCATTGGAACCTTCATCAGGGAAATAATAACATAATAACGGAAATGACGTGACGTCGTCAAAATGGCGCGTTAACGCCATCTTAACTTTGCCACAAAACAAGCGAAACACCACTCCCTACTCGCGGTTTTATGTTTGACTTCTCTGTTTAATATTGTATGTTTAAATCAAACCTTGTACTTTTTAATATATATTACTGCCCCATGTCTCGCTGAATAATAAAATGTCATGTTTTTCAAATAGTATATTTATTTCTTCAGGGTCTAGTTTGTTGAAGGTCTTCCCTATAAGGCCCTGTACATTAAGAAGACACAGATTTATGTCCGCAGTATGCCTGGATGCATCCTAGAGATGTGCTGTGTCAGTCATCACACAATTTGTCGTGTCAACTGCAGTTGCACCGTTTGTGTTTATGCGGCTATTAATGTTGTTTTCTTTAGATTTAATATAGGTGCTCGGTTTCTTTGCCGTCTGTGACTGGCGCATCCTATCATCTCCTGTTCGACTTATTGCGATTTGGCTTCCCGCTCCCCTTTTCTCCGCTCCTGGTTGTTGACGTTTTTTTCCATAAGACTGACCATTACGCTGTGCCTTCTTTTTCATGATATTGGCACGTGAATCGTTTCTAGTTACTGATTGGTCAAGTGATCCGGTGAGTTTACTATCGCTATCCCTGTTGCTCGTATGTTTGTCTAAATTCACGTGCAGATTGTCACCGGTAAATGTTCACTGTTAATTTCTGTGTCACGTGAGTAGATGTTGTTGTCACGAGGGGAGTAAGCATTGTATGTTTTATTATGAGGTGTATCGTTGTTGACAGTGTGTGTCTGCAATCTGTGCTCGTTCGCTAACGGGAACCAATTAAGAATATTGTCAGATACTAGTCGTGTGTCAATGAATAGGCGCTGGGAGTTTAATGTGTACGTGCACTCTTCTTACACGAGCTTCGCTTGCGTGCTTACGTGTGTACAGATGCTTGCTTGCTTTTGCTATCTCTTTGGGGTAATGACGAGCTACACTGAATGGTCTCCCCTGTAACTTGTACGCATTTCATAGTACATGCTCAGTGTCAGCGTAGTCAGGGAAATGTACGGAGATTTTTCGTTTTGGGTCGTTGGATTGATGTTGGTGTTTAATTGGACCTAGAGGATGTACCCTTTCAATAGGTTTCATCATAAGCGTCTATATCAAGTCTGTCCCTGAATAAGTTGACGATCAAAGATGCACATGAATGTGAATTTTTTTCTGTCCTATAAAACCTTAGACACCGGAATGAAAGAACGTTGGACACCACGATAAAACACACAATGCGAACACTGCTATTTACCGGAAGTTAATACTTGTACTGACATCCAACTTAGTATAAACTAGTCATCTTATTGTACCGCACGGGTCATGTCTCTTCTTTATTCTTTAACTTGCATAATTTTGTATACTTGTTATTGTATCTCAATAGCGATGGGAAAGTTATCGCCACTGACACATAGTCATTCAATTGACAGTATTTAATTAACACATGTACCAGAGTAAACGTTAATTCTTTATTTTAGTATCTCACAACTTGAATTACTTGTATAACGTGTATTATCATTATTGGGTTCATTTAAGGTGTTATCTAACTTGCACGTATACATACATAAGGAGTAATAGTTTAATTTGTATATATCTTGTATAGTTGACAGCCCACATTTATCATACCTGTATTTCCCAAATGGTTTTGTGCCACTTTCTACTTTGCATGGGTTTCTGTTAACTAATTGTTGTTTTCTGTCAATTTTACTAAATAATGAGTCAGACACTTCTACTCCTTGCATACAATATGTACAAAGAAAGATTGCTAACTTGTACGAGATGTTTTGTGACCATGATCGCGTGTGAATAAGAAGTACAAGAATAAAAGTAATACTATATAGTCAATTTGTATCTACAATGTTAGAAGGTGAATTCCAGGCGCACTGATATCAACATTTAATAAGATATTACTTTTATTTTTAATTTTTCGGTATCTGATATTAAGTACTTGGTGGTGAGCACAATTTGGTGTATGGATCTTCGATTTACGGTCGGGGAAAATGTCATATCAGCAACGATCTTGTCGTGCATTGCTTGTCTTACTTTGACTTAACATTTGCCTGACAAATTTGTCAATGAAAAACGTTAACTTCGCCATAGGAACCAGTATGGTGTATGACACACCAAACACAGACACAATTATGATTATGATATACCAAGTGCAAACTTGCAGTCTAGAACTTACAGAACTTACAGAATTATGTATAAGTATGGTTTGACAGCTACAGCTCAGTTATCTAGCTTTTAATTTAACATATGCAATAAATGAAAAAGCAAGGTTAACATGAATTTATATATCCTTTTATTGTTTACGAAACAAAATACTTAAACAATTTCATGTTAATGTTTGTATTTTAACTTTTCGAAATGTATCATCTTGTTCAACGATAATTTAAAACATAGTTTGAACGTGTTTGGCAAAATAACAACCGGTAAAATTTATGCCATTATTTCATGTTTTATGCAGGGCATTTTATTGTTGAAATCATCAATATACATTGGGGTATTATTGAAAACGTGTATGTTTGGCATCCGTCGTTCATCTTTTAGCCTGTTCAGCATAAACCAAAGTATCAACGCGGTTTGAACCCCAAGCAGATTTCCTAAATTTGCGGGATTGTTCAGTATCATGGATAAAGAAGTAGAAAAGTACAATTCTGTGAAATAATACCATGTATTGTATACCAAGGGGCTTATCTTTAATATTGGTAATTTATTATAAAGAATATATTTTACATGGACTATTCATAAAGCTAGTAATGTTTTATTTTGTTTATTTACAGACTGCCGATCACCTGTCAACTGTACGTATTCCGGTTTTCTCGTTTCTTTAAAAAGAAAAAAAAGTAAACCAATTTACACTGCTTTTAAAAGATGTTTTGTAAACGTTCTGTAAAGTATACTTAAGCATACATGGCAAAAATATGACATTGCTTACATTAATACCTATAAATAGTTGTAAAATGGCTTAATAGTCTTGTTCCTAAACACAACTGTTACTAGTTCTTGGGCTATGCTGAATGTTCATGTATTCGCAGAAAAACGTGTTTTCAAATAGAAGATCTCTTTAGATAAATTAGAACACATATATGCTACGTTATACATGGCCGCGTTTCCTATGTGTTTGTATAAAATATGTTTAGATCACGATGCATCATATTGTCACGCCCGATATGACAAAAAAAGTGAATATATTACAGTTTAGCAAGAAAAAAGAACCAGGTCAGATGTAACCACGACATTTACACTTAGAGTATTCGAATATCGTGCTGAATGGCATACGTAATTCTGTATGTGTCAGCACGACATTTAAAGTTAATGACTTTGAATTTTGAGCTAAATATCGCGCCGATTGTTTCGCAAGAACGACATTTAAACTTAGTGTTGTAAAATCGAGCGAATGTTGTCCTAGCACGACATTCTCACTTGAATGTTAAGGTAAGAGGGGCCTAAATGAAGCTATTAAGAATCCTAAACTAAGCATGTCCATAGTGATAAATATCATATATCAGATATAAAAATGAAATATGAAAGAATTTTTCACCGTCATGTTTTGGGAAAAATCACATTTGAATAGGGTGACCCCCTCGCCTTGTCCCAGGACCATTTTTCACAAGTGGTTATTGCTAAAAAGTCTCATTTGGGAGTTAAAAACTATAATATATTTTAGCATCAGTGGTGTAACTTTATAAGCATAACCCTAAACATTAAAAATAACTCATTTATATTGTTCAAGTACAAACATTTGATGATTTTACACTGAAAAAGGCATCTATACCCCCTCGGAATATTTCCTTGACACAGAAACATACACAAACTTTCAGAGTTTCTAAATATTTTAATTATACCAGTATATTTATAAAATGCATATCAAAATTTGCTATATACATATACCAATCACATAACAAATAATTACAGACTTTCACCGTTTAGTTTTTGAAATATTAGCTTTAAAATTGTCATATTCCATGTTTTTCTTAACAAAACAACAACAACAACAAACCTGTAAAAAAAGATTTTCTGTCACCATTTTGCACAATACCTTTATCTTTCACAAAGATCTTTTACAGATCTGATTAAAACTGACTTCTGAATGTGAATCTGTTTACAATAGAACTTAAATTGTTGATTTTAATGTTTTCCGTTTTACATATTGACCTCTGCTGTCACTCTTCGGGTAATTCCGTCCTCTACATAATCCGAATATATCCGAAGCTTGCCGGAGATCGCCGAGTAGGTACGATTGCTCTGCTGTCTCTGTCCGCCATTTTGGTATTTTCCGAAAATATAACGTCACGCTTTGGAATCCCAATTTTTTGGTAAATATTTTTTTATTTGAAGAAATATAAGGTATTATTTGTTGAAATTATTACTTGTTTGCAAGATACATAAAAAATAATGATTAAAAATGTTTGCTACGATCAAATCCGATTAGTTCCGGAGAACGTGCCGGATACTGCCGAGGGCATTCACGAACTCGGTGTCGCCAAACATCGCCGTTTCAGACAGCATTGGCTAATTAGGCCCCTCTTACCTTAAGAGCTGAAGTTCACGATATTCAAACTTTGTATCCAGGAATGTGGATCTGATTGTTATGCCAACTATGTTAGCACGATATTTACTCTAAGTTGTCTTGATTTGTCGAGGTGTAGTGCAAGCAAATTATTCAGACTTAGGCTTTCGGAGTGATGCTGAAGTTGCGTCGAATGTTGTGTCACTAATACAATCACACATACTGGGTTTAAAATTTGAGCTTATTGTCGTGCCAAATGTCGTGATTTCCGGATGTAAAGCTGAATGGTATGCAGAATGATGTGCCAGCAGTTATAAAACCGTATAAATCGCCGACATTAGGGAATAAACATAACTGATTTGGGGATATTAAGCAGTACATATTTCTACATAGGTTGGGGAAATACTGACGTTTTCAGACCTATAAATTGTCAACTTTAACTCTTAATTGATGTATACTAAGTAGTTATGTCCAGTCTGTAAGGTATATTGCATAAACTGCAACAAAATGTTAATATACCATTCGCCAAACTATACAATACTTGCTATTTTATACCGTGTTTTTATTTAATTATACTTTCGTAAAGACCTTGTCCAAAATTTTCAGAAATTAAAATCGTCAATTAAAACAGCATCATTAGCATGCAAACGCGGATGCTTATGTCAATGTTTATCCGTTTATACATTTTTTATTGTTTTAATCGTCTTAAATCGGCATTTTAATGACCGTATTAAATGAAATAACAGCCTAGCACCAGAAGAAAGATAATTGAAGAATCACAATTGTAAAAACATGTTAATTAAAATATCAATAACATTTTTCTGGACAGTTTCCTGCACGTTTGTCCCATATATCCCTTTATTTACAGATATATATTCCACATCAAAGCCTTGCACTGATGAGGACCCTGTTATTGAATTCCTTACCTTAGCTACACAGTCAGGATGCAGATCCTTGGTAAGTACGTTGGTCATAATATGAACATATAATGTGAATCTATAGTACCTATAGATATAGTTTATAACTTCTGATGTACATCTGCTTCCTACAAAACACAGAATCTACGACTTCACGATGTCCCGTAAATTCCTCCGTACAGTGATTAACTCTTAATCGTTGTTGTTAACGTAGAATATCGTGAGGCTGTTAAGATTATTATGCAAGGGTATTGTCATCGTTTTTTGAAGAAGTACCCCGACAACCGACATACTAAACAGCTCATCAATAAATTGTTCAACTAAATAGGGTATATTTTACACATGTTCGGTCTATACGACATGTTTGCTGTCATTAATTTACGGACAATTGTTATTTTCTATCCTTCTTGCATAAATTGGTTGAAGGTGTTGGAAGAATTATGTCAAACTTAAACGGAGATTGCTGATAGAAAAATACAATTAGATGTTGGTAACATATACAGATATTGCGTAGCTGATACATACAGTGATAATAGAAGTTTGATAAATTTACGTCTAAGAAACCCTGCAAAATATATATATATTTAAATGTATTGCTATCATTTTCATTTTAGAAAACAAGAGTATAAATCTGTTTCTATACTTATACATATGAAAGTGATCGCATCTGATTCTCTTGGTACACATTTTTTTTTAATGTCTCATTGTTATGAGCATTTTATATTTGTTCAACTAAATACAGTATGTTTTAACAACCCTTAAAAAATTATCATGGTTTTTTTTTCTATTTTTTTTTAAATTCCATTCTGGCTGTGGTATGAAGTATCGATGCAAAGTGTCTACTTTTAATTTATATTTTTGTTTAGTTTACTAAATCAAATCTCTATGTGAATGATGTTGTTTAATGTTTCACATGAGGCACTAAATGTTTTGCCAAGGGAATAGTTTTCAGCTGATATAAAACAGCCATCGTCAGAACGCACGGTAAGTATTCTGTTATCATTATATACACATACGATGGGTTACTTGGCAAGAACAACTTGGTTCTTATTAATATAGGCATTAAGCATTTGATTAGCTCCTTTTCCAAAATGAAGCGGTAATTAAGCACACACACGTTACGCATATTACACACGGTGCACACATTACAAACTTTACACAGATTAAACACGTTACACACGTCAAACATATAGCACACGCTAGAGACATGACACGCGTTACACACTATAACACATTACATATGCTAAACACATTACGCACAATACTCACATTACACAGATTAAACACGTTAAACACATAACTCTCATTACACCCGTTACATACATCAGAGACATAACATACATTACACGCGTCAGGAACATTATACACATTACACACATTATATACTTTAAACACGTTATACACATTATTCATGTTATAGACACGAGCCACTTTACACATGCTACAAAAATACACACATTACACATGTTGCAAACTTTAACCACTTTGTACACATTATACACGTTAAACACATTACTCAAATTATAGACGTTATATATTTGTCACACAGTGCACACATTACACACGTTGCGTATGTAACATATCTTATACACATGACACATGTTATCCATATTCGACCCATCAGACACATAACGCATGTTACACAGATTACGCACTCTGCAAACATACATACATTACACACAATAACACAGTACACATGTTACACTGATTACAGCCATTACACATATTATAGACGTTATGCACATGACCCACGTTGCACATATTTGACGCAAGTTACATACATAAAGAACAAATTTTACAGTTTACACACTTGAGTAAGATTACATACATTAAATGCGTAAAATATATTATACTTATTAAACGCGTTACACACATAACACAAGATACACAAATTACACGAATTACACAAGTTACATATAATACACACGTTAAACATCACACCTGTTACAAAAGTTACACACGTTACACGCATTACAGAAGCTATATACTATGCACACAATAGACATGTTACACATATTACACATATTACACACGTGTCACACGGTACACACATTACAAACGGTACACACATTACACTGGTAACATATATTACACACGTTACAGACATTATACACAGTGCACATATTACATACGCTGCACACATTATACATTCTACATACAACACATCCGGCCCGTGGTGCACACATTACACTTGTTAAACACAGTTCACACATTACACAAGTATTACATACATTACGCACGTTATAAGTATTACCCATATTACCCACAGTACACACGTTACACACGTAACACGTTATACACTTTACACATGTTTCACATATTACCCACAGTACACACGTGACACTCATTACACACAGCATATGCACTGCACACAGTACACACAATATACACACTACAAACATTATGCACATTACACGCATTGCACTCATCTCTCTCATTGCATACGCTACACAAATTTCACACATCGTTCTCTTGACGCACGTACACACAGTACACACGTTGTACGCAATTCACACGTCAACACATTACACACGTAACATACGTTACACACTGTATAAACACACATTAAACACATACAACACATTATACATATTGCACATACAGTACAGTCATTACACACGTTACTCACATAGCACTCATTATATACACATAACGTACGTCAAACACATTATGCACATTACACACATTATGCACATTACACGCGTAGGAAAGTATGAAGAAATATCAATAATGGATTTAATGAAAAATGTTGCACGTTTATCGTGGTATAAACAGCAACTCTCTTACATAGTGTTATGGTCAATTTAGATGTTACGCAACAGACGCTTGATACTAGGAAAAGCCCTTCAAAATTAATAGTAGAGCTTTATAATTACAACCTTTTTCTGTGTATATATATATATATGTGTGATGAGTTATTTAACAAAAGGAGCTAACCCAAAAGTAATCGCCGTGGAACGGGCAGTCGGCAATATGGGTTTACAGTGCTCTATTCTCACACTTCCTGATGAGCTTCTAAAATGCAGGCAATAAAAACAGAAAACTGATCGATTTGAATAAGTAGTGCCCAAACGTGACGGTTTCTTTGATAATTTATGAGACAGGTAGTGACGTCATTGAAATATAGTGTCCACACATTGTTTAGAAGAGAGAGGTATATTATTTCGATTAGAAGAACTACACAAAAATCGTTGATTCTTAATGAAATTTACTTTTTGAATCAAGAAAAAAATGAACAGAGAAGAGTTAATTGTTGTAGCTTCCTGTTCCTGTGGAGATGGAATTGAGGAAGCAATGTCTATGGAAGGACACGTTACAATCCTGTTTGGATGAATTGAATGACATATATTACATGCACGGGGAGATTTTTTACGACCGCCACACTGCTCAAGCAACGTTGATGTGATCATGAATAAGTATATATGACAAAGTTCTATGAGCAATGCAACATACACCAAAAGTATTTTCAACTACCGACAGGAACGAAATGACCGGTGTATATGTGTATTCAACAACTTTGTGTCGGTTCGTTTTGTTGTCTACTGGTATTATGCATATTTCCCATATCGCGCAAGACAATGTAGTATCGATAAAGCAGCATTTTGTGGTTTGCAAAAGCCTATGTTCTTAATGTTTCGGTAGCTTTTAAGTAATTAATAGAAACATTATTCAAATTGTGTAATCTCTTCTATAAGCGTTCCTGCTACTCTATTCCTATTATAGTTTGGGACGGGATTATGCAAATATACCTGATCTGCATGAGTCATAGGTGGACTGTTATATGTACGAAAACACTGCTTCCCTACTGTGTGGTTGATAAAACAGTGACTGGATTATAATGTAAAAAATGGATTTTAATTGTAATCGTGTATGCAATTTAGTTAGTTTGTTTCTTAAACTTACTTACATTAACTTGCAGCGTTTAAAGAAATAAGTAATAGTATATATTCAATTAGAGAACTATACCCACATTTTGAATGACTGAATTGACTTTCCTTGTAGTATCATTCGTGTACACAGTTATTCGTGATAGTAGCATCAAAAAGAAGTCCGGTCATGATTATAAATTACAATATAGAAACTGCATTTCAACGAGAAACGGCAAGCAGAGACGTTCTCTGGATGAGTCATTCAGATTGAAAAAAAAAATCACTAGTTAATAGTATTGTGTATGAACTGTATTTGTATATGTTGTCTCATGAAATTAATAAACCATACACATCTCATTTATTTTTAAATGCCGTAAACTAGCAAGGGGCAAGTACGCTGTTTAGTCTCGATGTATAAATAACAAACTTTAAAATACAATTTTTTTGTGTTAATTTGGTTCCAGGCCACTCGCAATTAGTATATAAGACTTTCCATAATTAATCATCTGATCATTTATTTGAAAGCTGTTGCACTGATATTATTGTTAAAACAAATCCGCAATATGGTTCTCTTCATCAATACGTACTACTTATAGTATCATAACTATTCAACAAATCGTCATAAGAAGGAAGACCACGGAAAAGGCAATATTTCATTCGTATGTCTTGATTATGCTTTGTAAATATCGGTACAACTTGCTGAATGCTGTAACTAAAGGGAATCACGTAATCAATAAGACTATATATGACAAAGACATTGCAGAATATACAGAATTTTGAAAAGGACTACAGTATTCACATCCAAGCCAACTGTAAAAGTAAGAGCAAGTCTGTGATGAGCCATTTAACAAACCCGACAGTTATTGCCCTAGAACGGTCATTCGACACTATGGACTGACTTGGGTGCTTAAACCTGTTTTACAGAGCTCTAACATCGCACTTCCTGATGGGATTCTCAAATTTAAGCAGTGAAAAGAAAACCGATCCATTTGAATAATTCAAACGCTGACGTTTTGTTTGATAAAGTAGTTTCCCCATGTGTCCATGACTGTATGTGCAGTTTCATATATACACTTGCATACAAACTAATATAATACATATCTCCAAAATTAAAAAGTCTTAAAAAGATTATATTATTTTACAATCACGAATTTTGCGTAATTGTTCTGATATAGTTGACCCTTATCCCCTCATACAAATACACAGTGGACATTATTTATAATTACTTTTGAACTTTTTAAAAGCGTTAATACTTATCTTTAAGAATACATCATAAGTTGGACAGTTTTGATTCATTGTTCGTATTCGTTTCATTGCTTGCATTTAAGAAACCCCATCAGGATGTCTAAATTTAGAGCTCTATACAGCTGGTTTAAGCAGCCCAATTTTAAGGCGGTAACTGTTGAGTTTTGTATAAATAATATCTCGTAACAGTTGTGTTGTCAGCCAAACATTTGACTGGTATGTTAATGCCAGTGTCTTGTGCCTTTTTATTGTTTAATATATGTTGCAATGCTCACAGAAACTAGTCAGTTTCTCCTAATAACAAACCAGTAAATAATATAAATGTATCAGGTATGGTCCGTGTCTTTTGTTTGTGAATGTAAGTCCATATAAATCTGAATTATATAGTTCATTGCGGTGTGAGACTTTTAGTATTACCAACATTGTTACATCTTCAAGAATAAAAACAAGTACACGCTTGTTGCACATATGCTATTTCGAATTCCGACCATTTTCTTTTTATTTGGTAAGTAAATGTTCAACAGCTCCTAAGACCTACGCATTATTATAGTTTCTAGCTTCTTTTTCTTGACCATCGTTAACTTGATCAGTTAATTAATGTAAAATATACATTCATAATTCATGGGCTGCTAAATACTAGTGAACTCCAATTATATGCATTCTTTTCATTAAATAGATTAACAATGATTAACAAAAGTTTACTGTAACCATGGTGACCGACAGCATTTTAAGCAAGGAAAAAAAATGAATTATCGTTGACTGAAAACATTCCACGAATTTTGTTAATGGTGTCTTTAATGCTGCATATGAAGCATAGCATCCAACTCGCCATTACAATAATGCTTCGCCAATGTTTATAGAACTAATAAAAACAATTCTCTCTCTTTGACGGAGTGGTCATTACTGACCAGCCGTGGCACTCTTCACGAATCGTCGCCATTGACTCTGGTTCTGCGCCATTCTGAGCAACATAACCATGCTAATGTCCACGATGTCCTTCACGTTGTCTGACATTCTTTTATCTTTTGTTAGGCCGTCTGTTCTGGCCATAAGCCCCCAAAATCGCAATTTCCTGTCATTAATGTTGTCCAGCAGTCTTAGGCATGGTCCAATCTTCTCCAGAATCTATTCGTTTGTACGTTTGTCCACAAAGCATACACGAAGAAGTCTCCGGTAACACCACAATTCAAAAAGAACAATTTTCCCTCTGTCGACTTTCTTCAAGTCACAACATTCTGCTCCGTATTTTGCTATTGCGAATACCAATGCTTGCAGAAGTCGTTTTGTGCTTTGTGAAATGGATCTGTGTTTCCAGATATTGGTTAGCGCAATCATTGCTGTATTTCCCATTACAATTCGTCGTCATACTTCTTTGGTGTCATCTACTTTGTCTATAATCGATGAAACAGAGATAAACATCTGTTCCTACTACTTTGACTACTCATGGCGATAGTTCGGTTGTTGCTGCATTCAAAGAGCAATTAGAACAATTTACTTCACGACAGATCCTGTCTATAAATTAAAGTAGTTTTCTACATCATTTATCTTAAGTGTGAGTTTATTCAACAATTATGCCAATATTAACCGAAACAAGGTTGAGATAGTGTATGTTTCCACTATTGGCGAACTGTTAGATTCCACCTTTAATGTACGTTCCTTTCTTGTATCTATTGCAGTTAAAGCAATCTTACTGCTTGACGCTAACGCAGACGACCTAAACATGATACATTATTTACACAACGACAAAATGTAGTGTTATGTATTTCCATAATAGGCTGGGAAACGACATTCAGAATTTAACTCTAATAGTATGCTATTGAAGTTTTCAAAACTTTTTACATTAGTATTCATGACTTGTTTAAACTAGATGCACAGACTGCTAACATAAAATGTACACTGCTCTCGCATGGTTAAACTGTTTTAATCAAATTTGATTAAATCATACACAAAACCACTACATGATACTACGGAAACATGGTGCCACTATTGAGTATAGCTGACAGACACTTAATTTAATGCGAACATTTTGTTTTAAGTTTAATCTAACAGTTTGGTATTATCTTAACATGTTATAGTTTAGTCGGTCCCTATTGCTGACTGGCCATTCTAAGGCGGCAACTATTGGGTTTGCTCTTTTAGATAAATGACCCACCACAGATTCGGTCTTACTTTTACATTTGGTGTTGTGGATACCTTTGGCCTTTACAATTTTGGTATACGTCAAACGAATTGTCTTATATTATTACTAGAATGATACAAATGTATACACATAATTAAAACATTATAATGATGCACTAATATCTCCGATTGCCTGCCTTCTTCTGATCAAGTCCATAATTCCATCCCTTCAAGACGTACTACACGCAGCGACATGCATCGTATATTACTCAAGACGTAGTTATTCTATAGGTTATTTGTCTTGTTTGTCGTATAACGGTTCAATTTGACATCACATGCATTTTAGCATTACAATACCGGTTATTTGTTTTATCATATTCTTATAAGGTAATGTCTAAGATAATCTATTTTGAACAATGAATTCTATCCTCGGTCCTAAAGGGACCGTGTTGGTGTTGTAGTGCTACTTGCTTAACTTAATGATTAAATATTATAAATAAAATCATCTTACTATTGCCACTCATTTAAGTCAATAGTCAAAATGTTTTTGACATGTTTCAGCATTTAACGTCTAACATTTACTGACAAAAAAGGAAAAAGTTTGAGAACTTGTATACACACAAACGAGAAAACAAACGAAAGAGAGAGGGTGACAGTGTATTGCGCATACACCCAGTACGGTGTTTGTAATTTTGACTTACATTACCATATGGTGGCGAATAATATATTCATAAACATGTGCCTCAGCGGCTTTGTTGTACAATGAGAGAGATTAGGACGTGCTAAACGTGGGCTTTTATAAAAAAAAATACGTTTCGTTGTTTACTTTTGAGATGATGACACATTTAAACAAGTCAAGTTATGATGGTTAACACAGTTCTACTTGTAACATTGTAATTATTCTTATAATGAATTAACATAATAAGGAGACACAGTATGAATCAACTTTGCATTAATATAAATCATCATATCAACTACATTACTCACAGTTGTGCACACGTTTAGTATACTAGCAATGGTGATAGAAGATATTTATTGTTCTTTGTTTCATTATCTCCAACATGGAATTAACCACGAGCTATGGAATAACCTAATTGCTTAATATCATTGATATGTCCTCGATAAGTGTCAGTGATTTATATCGTGAAAGCACGAAGTAAGTTCTTAAATTTTAGTCCAGAGCTGAATTAAATATGCTACGGACCCTTACTACATGTTTGTTTTTGTAGTTGTATTATTGTTGCATTATATAATACATTGTTTATTTAAATTTCAACATAATCTTTAATATGATTTTGATAAATCAAACGGCGCTAATCAGTTGATTTGTGTTAAAGATGGCGTCAGTTATGGGTCAATTTTTATTAGTTCGGTCAATGTTATTTAAATTATTATTGTTGAGAACTGTTTTGTACCTAATACATTGTTTTCCGGGAATATAATGACGTTACATTGATAGATGGCACGGTTTAGATGTAAACATCACAAGGTTTCTCTTGCAGCGGCATACCTTAATCATACAAGGAATGATAAAGACCTTCAGAATGCTCTAGTTTAGGAAGCAACCAATAGTCAGTCGTGCACCTGAAAGTGTCTTTATGTGACATAATATCAGGTGTTTACAGTGTGCCATTACTTTTACAGACAATATCGATTTCAAGTCTTTTCATACATGCGTTGTACTAGTCTTGTTAACTAGCATGAATACCTTGTATCGGAATATGGTGCATCATAGAATGATCTTATCAATTGTTATTGATATGGACGTGTTCATAACATGGGCGTGTTCATGATATGAGCGCACTTCAAATTATCACTTTTTACCCAGTTGAATAGCTTCTACAATGATTAAAATGTTGCTGTCAGTCTCTACCTTATACTATTATAATTGATGGTCCCTCAAAATCTTTTGCAGGTTGTTGATGTCGGTAGGGTAATGGTTTCAGGTAAGTGTATTTTGTAAGTTATAAGTTATAAAATTATAAGTTATAAAATTTGTCAGGATTGCTTGTTTGATAATAGACCTGAAATATTCGACAAGTTTGCTTCAAGCTTAAAACGTGTATATTATATGAAGGCAAAACAGCATTGCAGGGCCGACATAAATATAATTGTCTATGACTCTTTTATCTCCACTCATGCGACACATAAAATGCATTCACTTAAGCTGCCTATGTACAGTATGTAACTTATCATGTATCGAACATGTAACATTAGAATCAACCAATTAATGACTATGTGTGGTACAATTGGACTTACAATGTTATCAAATCGTGTAAAATATTCAATTTCAAAGTCAATTTTAACACGTATTTTAAAGAAGAATACACTGTGAACATGCTAACACTTTATAAATACTGTAATTTCAGATTGGCTCCGTTATTTGGTTGGTTGAAAGTGTTAATTGCATTTGATTTGTTGATTAGTTAAATAATAAGTTACGATGTGCAATCATTTAGACAATCCAATTTGACTTGTATTCACTATGTCTCACTGCGGCATTGTAAAATGTTAGGGTGGGTAGGTATAAATGCTGACTGATAACAACGTCATCTTAAATAAGAAATGGTAGGCATAGCGGGTGAAATTTCAGCTGAGCAATCTGGAGAAAGCCCCAGCAATTGGAGGACATCCGGATCAACTACAATGTAGCAATATGCAATTAATCACTTTGTGCGTGTAACAAATACGAAGTGTATGCTGCAGTTTGTTAGTGATGATAACATGTTCACGTATATTCGACAATGTTTTATACATACATGCATACATTTTGATTTAGTATTATTATGAAAAAATAACAAATACATACCGGTTATTCTATTATGCATGTCTTTTTAAACAAATAACTTTACTTCTCTTTTAAAAGTGTTATGATAGAAACATTTCTTCTTGCACATTACCGCACATAATTACGTAATTCAAAATGGTGGACCCTAGTCGGAAAATTGTGTATGTGAATGCAATTTAGACTATTCCAACAAATGCATAGTTCGAAGTAAATCAACGAACCCAACGACTTCGATTATTCGAAGTTCGACTGTACAAAAATACATTAAATGTCCCTTTAATTTTGCAGTCGACGTTTTTCGAAAGATTAAACTGAATTAAACAATTACTATGGACGTTTGGTGTAGCATCTGGTTGAATGGTTTTGTGCTAGCCTCTCATTATCAATACTCTCCCTCTTCTTTTATCGCAACCTAGATTTTGGCAAAATACTGTACGGCACAGTGACTTTTTTTAAGAAACGACGTTTTTCTTTTCTAAATATTAATACTTTACTTTTGGAATTATACATTTTAATAGCTCAATTTAATAGCTGGTCATTGTTTGTAGCAATCTATAATGGAGAGCAAAACTTATCCTTATAATTAGTGAAAACTTAACATATTTGTTTATTCATATAGCTTCGTTTTATTGATACTTTTACCTGTTGCAATATACTAAATAAATTGAAATAGTTAAATAATATATCATACAAAGGGGATGTATATTTGTTCGCATTAGACCTTTTAACACTTCAAGCTAGATGCCCTAATGACTAACTATAGGTGTACTTATTGTGACTTTAATTTTATAGTGAAGTAATATGTCAATGTTGACGATTCACTTTCTCGGTAAATTCTATGCGAGCAAATAGAAAGCTATCTTGGCCCTGGAATAACTGAAGTTTTAAGGGTCAATATTAACATATATTATTTGACTGTTTAAACTGTACTAACAAAATTGTAACTACTGCATTACATGTGATCTAAGATTGATGTCAAGTATTTGAATTTTAATATAGGTAGTCAACACCTCCGTGATCTAATCCAGGCTAAGCTTACTTAAAACTGAAGTGATGTCCTATTAAACAGTATTACTAAAATATACTTTGGTTCTATACCAATCACGGGTCAGGAACTATAGTCGTTCGTGTCATTCATTAAAATAATTAATAATACAAATAATAGTGATACTAATAGTTAGATATTACAAATCTGACAAATGACAATTAAGCAAACATCCAATACTTTAACATTGATTGTTATGAGCATTCGATAGTTTCCCCTTACATTTTGCTATCTACTATAATACTGAGTTGTATTTGAATACAGGCAGGTTTTTCAGCGTATTTGAATACATACCCTTCCATGAAAATTATTTAAGCACAAATTGGGCATAATGGGTTTTTTACAGTTTCCTTAAAGAGAAGTGGTTATCAATCATCAGTCCTATATATCATAGTGTCACAAGTAAGAAAATGGCTAGAGCAGAACTACAACTTGGTATGTTATATTTTCTTTTAACCTAGTATACCAATCACATACACCACCATCCTCATTTACCTATATACTATTGATTGATGATGTTTTGTTTATTCAATTATCATGACCATTGACTGATGTTTTAGTTATTCAATCCATTTAAACCTGTTTTACTGAGCTCTAACGTAGCAGTTCTTGAGGGGTTTCTCAAACGCAAACAAGCAATACTAGTTTTAACTATCAAAATTGTCAAAACTATGACGTCATAGAAAGAAAGTAGTAACGTGATTAAAGATAATGTCCACATGGTATTTGGGAGAGAGATAAGCACGCTTTCTATCAGAAGAACTCCACAAAATTAGTTCAGGTCTAACATTTTGACCAGTTTACTGTATTTCTATTGCTAGTAATCCAGCACACACGCTTATAACAATGGCAGTACACACTTCTTTTAAGAGGGGTGTCTGCATAATGTTGGAAATCAAGTTTGATCACTTTAATTTAGAAATTTTAACACTCCGGTTTCTGGCTTCCCGTGGATAAAATCTTTTTTGGAACTGCATCGATCACAAAACAACAAATCACGGTTAAATTATTCATAATCTTTGTATCACATCTGGGTTTGGGGTATGTATCTACCTTTATGTACAATTGTTGTTGTTGCAATCGTTGATAAGACTCTGTAAAAGTGTTCCTTTCTCTACTGTGCAGTATGAAGATAAACTGTTACTGACTAGATACGTTTCCCCAGTTGGTAATTAGTATCTAGAATTTGGTGGCATACTCTTGATTGAAACCACGATAGCTGATTTTCTTTGGACCATATGAAAGGTATCTTATAAAGTTTGACTATGTATTGAATGTCTTTCTTAGTGCTTAGTTCTATTATTCAGTTTACTGTTGAAATTGGATTAGGAGTATTGTTTTGTACAAGTCTATCATATATATTTCTATATAATTTCGTTTTTTTATTAAGATTAAAATTATCAAAGGAATATTTGTATGGGTGATTTCATTATCAAACTATATTCATTTTAAATTAGTTTTGATGGCTGTGAGTTGGTCTGTATTCTAGAAAATGTGTAACATTACCATGCATTCCCATGATATCTTTATAAGAAACAGACGAGTCAACTTCTGTCAGAATATTATTTGTTTGATACTCAGGTTTTGCATCATAATTGCTACTTGCGACCACTGTACTTCCAAATCAGTAATATCAGTTAATTACTTATTTACAAAAGGGGTCTAATATGTCACCTATCTTTTTGTTTTGTTTGATCACTACTGGAACTAACTTTCGATAGTTGAACAAAATCCCGTTAAAAAGCGATATTACTTTAAACTGTATATAAGACCCTATACTCAGGTTTCTTGTCCATGTAGTTTTTAATGGAACAATGAACGAATCCAGGTTTATCATTCTTAAGCTCCATCTTCATAATCTTTCTATGTCTTTCTATTTTATCCGGTTTCCCATCCCACAGACGTTTAAAGAACATACATCATTGACTTTTATTTTTATTTCAGGGTTAGGTAAAGATGACATGATTTGTATGGTCTTCGGCAATGCTATATTTTTATGACAACGATTTCCATTTAGGGAGTGAGCATTTTGTATCATAAGGAGAATAATTGTTCTATGTCTGTAATCGTTTGTTCAAAGGTAAATTTAGTAATTTTGTTATTCATTTATTTATTATTCCATATTTATATACCACCCTTTTCATAATTCCAAAGGTGGTTTACAAAGACAGTAATTGAAAACAAAATACAATAGCAGTGACAAATTGACAACACATAAAAACATAAAACCTGTAAATCTAGAGCATAAAATCAAAATATAAGTATAATATATTTATAATATATGAAAAACAGTGATCGTAAAATCATTATAAACACTAAAATAACAGAACACATATTGGTAAGAATTAAAACACTGAATGAATGTAGCAAATTTCCCTATATAACAATGATACATAAAAAGAGCAGCACCTTAAATGTCCCAAAACCTGACAAAATTACTGACATCCATAATGTTGGATGAAAAGGTATGTTTTAAGGGACTTCTTAAAAGAAGCAAAGCTATTTGACTGTCGTAATGTTACTGGTAAAGAATTACACAACTGAGGTGCACGTACAGAAAACACCTGTCACCATAGCTTACTGTTTTACATCTAGGTTGCACAAGTGTCATGGTATTATCTTGGGATATGAGTGCTCGCCTAGGGGTATATAGTTCTAACATAGATTTGATGTACAATGGTGCCTGGTCATGTAGCGCTTTGTAGGTCAGTGTCAGAATTGTGTACTTAATTCTACAGTCTATTGGCAACCAGTGCAACTCTTTCAAAATAGGAGTGATATGACAGAAACGTGATGTTTTTGGAAATGATACGAGCTGCCATGTTTTGTGAAGTCTGTAGTTTGTTTAAAGTAGTTGTGGGTACACAATACAACAGGGAGTCACAATAATCAAGTCGAGATGTAACACGGCTGTTGACGAGAGATTTTGTGGCGTCACTAGTAATGTATAGTCTAATGTGGCCAATCTGTCGTAACTGGGCATAACTAGATCGACGTTAATGTGACATTCAATGTTCATCCTGGAGTCAAAGCATGCGCCGAGATTTCTGACAACAGGTGACGGCTTAATCTGAGATGTACCGACGGTTACATATATATATCACCAACAAACTGTTCATTATGTTTGACGAAAATACAATCACCTCGGTCTTATCAGTGTTTAGCTTGAGCATGTTAATGTGCATCCAGGATACAATGTCTGAAAGGCAGCTCTTAACACGATACAGAGCTTCCCTAGCCCTCACGTTGTCGTTGGGTTTGAACGTCAGATACAGTTGAGAATCGTCGGCGTAGTAGTGATTTCTACAAATCGATCCAACAGGCTTTGTGTACATAATGTATTTTTTCGGACCTAATACAGATCACCGCGGTACACTGTATGTCATGTGAACGGCCTCCTACAACTCGCCGTCGATACACACTGTTTGGTACCTATCGGTGAGATATGACGTCATCCACTTTAGAGGGGTACCCATTATTCCAAAGTCCTGCTTAAAGCGATTTAGGAGAGTACCATGATCAATAGTATCAAACGCTGCTGATAAATCTAAGAGAACTAGCACAGAAACTTTGTTTTGATCTAATGATTGCATTATGTCATTTTGTACTTTAATTAATGCAGTCTCAGTAGAATGAAATTTCCGATAAGCTGATTGGTTGGGTTCATGTAGATTGTTTAAGGCAAGATGCGTTTGTAGTTGTGCGCCATCTGCTTTTTCTAGAACTTCGATATAAAGGACAGATTCGGTACAGGTCTATAGTTTTCCAGTTGATTTTGGTCATGTCCCGGTTTCTTCAGTAGAGGCGTATTCGTGAACATTTGAAAACTTATGGGACATACGCTGTTTCTAAAGATGTATTAACTATTTTCGTCAATATCGATAGTAGTTCATCAATGCAAGATTTGAGTAGCCAAGTCGGTATTGCATCAAGCTCACATGATTTATTAGGCGACTTTAAGATGATACGTTTTGTCTGGTCAGATGGTGGAAAATCTGTCAAAGTAGTCACAACAGATGTGTCGGGAATTAGTTCTACAGTAGATTCACTGATAATGGACAATGGGTTTTGTTCTATAATGTCACTTCTAATACTTTGAATTTTATTGATGAAAAAGTTACTGAAATCCTTGGCTAACTGCTGAGATGATGTGGATGAGGTTAAAATCACTTCTTTAGATTCACCGAGAAGATGGTTTGTAACCTTGTAAAGACTTTTTTGGGCGCGCCCAGAGGTAGCTATTTTGTCAGAATAATAGGCTATTTTTGCTTCTTTCAATAGTCTATTAACTAAAGCACATTGTTCTCTATATAGCTGGTGATCAATACAGATTTTGGATTTACGCCAGTTCCGCTCCAGTCTTCGCCGTTTGTGTTTAGCGTCGTGTAGTTCATCAGTATACCATTCACAATCAGGACGCAGAACGATACTTTTGGTGCGTAATGGGGCATGTTTTTTCCAGAAGCTCAGATAATTCACTAGTATACGCATCTACCAGTTTATCTACATCAGTAATTTGAGAGTGATCATTCAGTAGATTTGAGGATTTTTATGTCACTTTTAAATGAACATTATTTTGTACTAAGCTTCCTAAAGGAAATAGTTTTTCTCACTGGTGCTGGCTTAGAGATTTTTGTCTTGAAAGTTACAGCTAAATGGTCCCGTGATACCCTTCCTGAGGAGTCTGATAATCCTGGGTCGGTAATGTCTACATGTGAAACAATGTTGTCTGTGTCTCTGGTTATTATCACATCGAGAATATGACCTCCTACATGCGTTGGTTGGGTAACGTGTTGTTTCATACCACAAGCCTTCAGAATATTCTCAAACATTTCAGTATCACGGTTACTATGAACATATAAGTGGAAGTTCAAGTCTCATACTATAATGATTCTTTTGTCAAATGTGGTATACTTCCTAAGAAAAGCTGGCAAGTCTTGCTCAAGGAAGTCTTTGGTCGTATATTCATTTTCTCTGGTTGCTGGCGGTCTGTATATGACAGTTAAGCGTACAGAAAGGTTTGTTACCTGTAATGTTGCAGTCTAGGTACTCAAAGCTTGAAAATGATGATTCTTTGTCTACACTTGAGGAGATCAAACGGACGTCAAATTCTGATTTGATAATGATAGCGACATCGCCACCACGTTTACCACCATCACCGCGAGGTACATGTTTGATGCGATAACCGTTTGAAATAAGTTCATTTAGGCAGGTTTTATCAACTTTGCTTCCAAGCCACGTTTCAATTATTGCAACCAAATAAAAATCATTTAATTGTATATAGTCACATAGGGAAAGCGTCTTGTTTTTCACAGATCTTGGATTAATACTGCATACATAGAGGTATGTTTGTGCCTTGGGTGGGAACAGGCTCTACTTGTTAATTTTTACTTAAATGTCTGTGTTTTGGATTGGACACCTTAATGTTACCTTTGTTCACATCTATTGATACAGTTTGGATTGCCTGAGGGAGAGTAATAATATTGTTAAGATGAACACCTTTATTTGTGTCCCATAAACGCCTGCATTTATCAAGTCAACCGCGAGAATCTCTATATCTCAGAATTCCTAACTGTTTTAATCTTGTGAGAATTGGAGGATTAGGTATATCTAATGTTGTCAACGCAATACTGTATAGAGTACACCGGTCATACTTTAAAATCCTTGATAACTGTTCACGCATTGTAGCTTCAGACAAATTACACTCAGGTAAAACTCTAATAGAATCACAAGCACAATTTTCAAAATCGATATTTCCAGAAACCCACAGCAAAATCCCCCCAAAAAAACACAATTATCCTTTTGGTACACCTTTATATATATTCATGGCAATTTACAGTGTCGTACATATCCGACATATCATAGAAAAAGTCAATTTTCTGGAAGATCAAAACAATGCAGCCTACATATGGCGCGAAGATACTACATATGTTATGGTCAACAGAAAAGTGAATTGTGTTATTTTGAAAATTTTACATCTGCAATATTAGGCTTATTCCTGACATGATAGCCATCACCTCTGCACAAAGAAAGAATAAATATTGGGATAAAGGATCGCCTTTACGACGGCCACGCTGTATATACAACACAACAAAATTCAATATGTTTTGTGCATTTTTTACTCCTGAGAACATTTGAAGAACTTTATAAGTGAAAGAGCAATAGATTTTTATTGATTAATATTAATATATCCGGTATCTTTCATTTCTCTTTGAGTAAAACATCAAATCGTATAGTAATCTGGAGTTTTTAGAAACATGCTTACCTGAATTAACGCCTGGATATTGTTTAATTATTTCGATCAACCAATTTTAAACAGCAGTTTAAATATAGTACACAAAAGTGACCAATATCTTTTTCAGAAAAAAAAAGGCTTTTGTTTGGTTTTATCGCACACAGACACTTTGTCACTTAATAGATCATACGGCGCCGACTATGATGACGTTTAACGTAAATAGGATATAATCAGATTAGAATTTAAATATGTGAGTAGAAGTATAAAAATATATGAGGTTAAAATCTTTAACTTTAAAATAATATTAATTATGGAAATGCAAGTTAGTACACTTAAAAGTCTAACACTTCACAACGTTAGCATAATCGGCAAAATAAATCCAGACAAACCTGGACTTTAATTATTCTTAATTCTTTCTGTACTTTTTGACATTTTTTAAACAATTTTCTATTTTACTTTCAACTGATTGTAAGACTTACAAGCCTATAATTATTATTATTATTATTATTATTATCATCATCATCATCTTCATTGTTGTTGTTCTTTAATCTCTGAGTGTGTTTGCTAGAAACTAGTGAGATACAACTTTTTCTTACATTTTCCTTATTCTTGTATCATCGTATGAATGTTTCGAACAATTTCACTTTGTGCGGCGGACTTCAAGAGAGTGTCTATATTTTTCTTGCTAGAAAATCAGATGTGAACACAAATCTCTTCTGAGCTTCTTCAGTGATAAGGGTAGAAGAGATATACGTTTTAAAAAGTATATTAATCATTACTGTACTTTATTGCACATGTTTCCTGTCCGATTCAGTAGCCTCGTTGCTGTCTTGAGTATATCATGTACACTAGCCACTAGCATTCCCATGAAAGAAAAAAGAACAGGTTTTCTTATCTTTGGTTTGAAACCTTTTTTCTTAATTTGATCCCGTCGTATTCCTTTTCAAGCAATTCAGATTCCTTAGATATAAGCGCATTTCCTGCCTTTACGCAAATTGTAAACAGAACAGATACAACACTTTTCAGATAAATTGACTATCATTTCGCCAAATTTGTCCTGCAATGATCCGAATGATTGTCTTACCATGAACAAACCGAAAGACGATTTGAAAAACTATTAATTGTAGTACAATCATACTTTTTATTCACCTTTAACTAACAGGTCTATAGCATTTAATTTAAGACCTTGACAAACTATGTTACTTTTGGTTGTGTCGACTTCAAAAGCGTCACAAGATTTTAGAAATCTGAAATTTGCTAGCACTACGGATTGTCCGTGCATGGCCATTTCTCACTGCTAGTCTGGGGAAAAAGTGGTGCAGTAACTTGGAGATGGTATCATATCGAATCGGACAAGGTGCTTCAATTGTGTCCATGCATGCTTCAAATGCTAAAAGGACTATAACTTAATCTTTTATGAACCACATGTTCACATGATAATATAATGGAATGTAGGTATACATGAAGTACAGATTTATAAATAAACAACGCCGCACAGGAACCTCACTCAGTGATCAGATGAAAGGGGCAAACAGAAAGAAGAAACTGCTATTAAATCTGGTGTTCCACTGAGTATCCATTATATATTATGCCAATTTATTTGCTATATCCCATGCGGGGACTCTGCCATCTGCTACTCTATACCGGGTTGTGTGGAGGTCATTCGTATCAACTCAGCATCTCAGTCTAAATTTACCACACGAGTTCAGAAAAAGTGGTTGCAATCGAAATTTGGATTTAGATCACAGGGGTGTTATGTTGACGAAATAAATAACATTATACGCATACCATTTGTCGCTTAGAGTCTTAAAGTTGCTCCACTAAAACAGTCCTTTAAGCACTTTTTATGTATTCATGAATATTTCACCTTTTGGTGAATGTAGTTTTCCATGCATGTAATCATTTAATTCATTCATAAGGATTGGTACGTGTATTGTCCATTGATGGACCTTGGTCTTTGATTCCTCAATTACATCTACACCTAAACAACATGCTACAACAATTTACACTTCTTCTCTGGTATTATTTTGACTTAATTAAAAAATGACTATTTTTACTATCACCACTATTGTGTAGTTCTTCTAATGGAAAAGATATTTTCCTCTTTTCTAGATACTATGTGGACATTATATTTTCACTAAAGACGTCGTAACTGATAATCGGAGATAATAATCAGAGTAAACGTCAGCGCGTGAGATAGGTTTTCTTTTCAATGCATGTTTTAAGAAATCCCCAAAGAAATACCTGGTTAGAGTTCTTTAAAACTGGTTTAAGCCCACCTTTGGCCGATTGATCCTTCAAAGGCGGTAACTGTTGGGCCTATCCATTCTTAATGACTCATCACAGATTTGTTCTTTGTTGTTTATTTTACTTGCATGTGAATAACTCTGTCGCGTTCTTTTGCAAATGTTGGTAAATGTCGGAATGCGCATATGACTTGGTAATATTTCCTTACTTATAAAAGTTTGCATAATGCATATAATGATAAAAAATGATAAAAAGAATGACAACACGTTTGATGTATGTCATTGTTTTGTATTGCTTCGCTAGTTGATGATTGCATCTTTCTATCTCACTATCTGACACTATGTCTATCGGTGTATGAGCAATGGAAGATTCAGTTCTTTATACAAGGCTCAGTTGTATCACAGCCTCGGACTGAACCTAAGATGCGTATCGGGGCCATTGTAATGCATACGGTACCTAAAAAGCCAATATTCCATACAAGGTGGTTCTCATCACTGGAAATAGGGCGGTTAAGACTGATCTTGACATGGTCTTTATATTGTGCCATATGCCTAGATAATTGAGCAAAACATCATATTTTCATCTGCTCTAAGAAATAAGCATCTAGCACAACCAGTTCTTCAACAAGGTCCATACTAGGGCAGTGCAAAATGTATGTGCACTTATTCAAATGGTTTGATAAAAGGGTGTACATTTTCTTTGCAAAAATACAACATAAAAGACATGACCTACTTGTACATAATTTTGACAATACTATATAGGCTTATTTTTGTTTTTGGTCATAGGAGATCAGGGCATAAAGGTGGTATCCGACAGGTTGAACCCTTTTTTCTCTCAAATAACCAAAATAAGCCAATGTTACATGAAAAGTACCTGCAAAATGATGTCCAATGACGTCCTAGATCTGTGTGAACATTCAAACCTAAATCCCCACATCTTCATTGCAAACAGGTATTTCCTATCCGAGCGACGCTACAGAGAGCTCTTTAAAAACTTACAAAACCACGAGACAACTTACCTTTGAGATCACGTTATAAAGTCATCCGGGTAATCCGCTCTGACGTCGATATCTATTTTATCAGAGAGGAATATCGAGCTTTTTATACTGCTGGAAAGACAACACATGCAGAACGACTTTTTCGCGATTATTTCAGTGCTTCGGTATTTGATATAGGCAACTGTCAGATACAACTTTTACAGCTTAAAATGTATACAAATTGTGTTTCGTGTTCCCTAATTTTATGTCATACTTGACTATGAGAAACATATACATCAATGTACGTATGTATGTGTCAGGTGTATTTTACAACATGAGTGAATTTGAGGGTCATTACTTTATTTGCTTGGAAATCACTCTTATTATTTTAATTTAACTTTTTCAGAGTAAATTCATGTATTATTAGGCATGAATGTAGATACTTGATACTTGACAGAGTAAAGGTACCAATAAGTTCTAGCAAATCTATATCTACTCGTACATATATTTATATAGAAGATAGAATTCTGGTTTTGTGAGTGCTTAAATTACTAGAATATAACGTGTTTTATTTTATTTAAGATTAAGTGTAAGTATTAAGAATGTCATATTATGAGGTTTGTCAAATGCAAATTCCATACAACACAATATTGGCGTAACAAAATAACGTCATACTTTTATATAGCGATTAAAAGAAAGAATTTTATGCACAACCAGTTTGCATTGTTTATTTCCTAATATAACATGGTAAGGGAGTTGAAAAGTATGCAAATACAAGCTGCATGATATTTTCCTGTTATGCATATGATAATAAACAGTTATTTTCTTCCTTCACCGGTATTGTCACTTTGACCATATACTTCTATAATTTTATGAACTTATGATCAGACCGCTGGTACATATACTTGAGCGTTAGCAGCCGTACGGTTCATTCGAACTGTAAATGAAACATTTATTCGTGACTAGTGATTATTTTATGATTCTTTTTTAATGTTTTACCTTTAATTTATTATTTAGGTTGACAAAATCGTTCTATACCAGGCAAAAGGAAATGCACACCTTTAAAATGTAAATTATGGCATGCTTTTATTCTTGAACTCTTTCTCTCATTTCTACTTTTAGGTTGACAAGATAATCTTCTGTACAAATATCGAATATAACCATCTGACGTACCTGATGCCAACACTTTTTCCGGTCTATGTGGTGAACATTCCAGGTAAACTCTATAAACATCAAGCACACTTATTACGGGCATATGGCTTTTGTAATTACAACCTATACCTCTTGGAATTAAAGGCCCGGCATTCAAACCAAGTAGGACGCATAGCAAAGTCTTAAAAAGTAGTGATCTACTCCCCATGCTGGCGCTCACTTTATAAGGAAAGTTACCCAACTAGACAGGCCTGAGTGAGGATATTGTGAATGGGTGTGAAATGTCCAATGTACATAATGAGCTCTGTAAAACGGGTTTAAGCACCTCAGTCGGTCCATATTGCCGACTGACCGTTTCAAGGCGGCAACTGTCGGGTTTGCTCTTTTCGTTAAATGACTCATCACAAATTTGTTCTTACTTTTCGCTTGGCTTGCATGTGAAATACCTTTGTTCTGTGCCTTTCTGGAGTTTGGTATATAATGCAATGCTTATAGGACTTTGTCATATATTCTTATTCCTAACATTAGGTGTTTCGTAAATTTGGTTTGAAATGCGCGAATAAATTCCTAGAAAGCTTACAAATGTGCATCTTGGGAACATCGAAATGATACAAAATAAAGCCAGAAACCGGAATTAGCATATAAATGGCCGATGTACCTAATAATACACATTACGGCTATATCGTAACTAATGGTATTCATGACAACCGTCATGTAACTTTGATATGAAAGTATAGTAATACAAATATCTTTCAATATACGATAATACAGGTAACTTTAATGATAATGTGCTATTTTATGCAAGATGGTACTGATGAATATTAATAAAATGAAAAGACAATAGCAACTTATTCT
This sequence comes from Sinonovacula constricta, assembly GCA_007844125.1. Taxonomy (NCBI): domain Eukaryota; kingdom Metazoa; phylum Mollusca; class Bivalvia; order Cardiida; family Solecurtidae; genus Sinonovacula; species Sinonovacula constricta. The sequence continues at coordinate 10,968,516 of CM017573.1, forward strand.
TATAACTAGCACTACCATGCTAAGTTTAAAACCAATGTTCAAGTGAAAGCTAACACTAGGCTAAGCTTCAACAAAACCATACATGCACATAAGCCTCTATGTAAATTAAATAATCTTAATTTGAGCAAAAATAGACTTTAGTTAAGAAGTTTAGCTAAAAAGTTTATCTCCCTATCAAACATAATCAATGGTGTTAATATTAAAGTGCACACTTTTATACAAACATGATCTTATTTTATAGATTTATGGAAATTACCTGTATTATGAAGCTTTTACTTATCGTTGTGCACATATACACATTTTCTAGTATTAAGATCAACGTAGTCTTGTCAAATAATTGTATATATATGAGAGAAAAAGTGGGTTAAAACTGTCGGATACCACCGTTGTGACACACACACACATACACACACACGCACACACACATACACACAGACACACACATACACATACACACTCACACATGCACACAAACACACACACATTCACGCGCAAAGAAACACACACACACCATGTGATAGGCGATGATACTATTCGTATAAGTTTTAGATTAATTACAAAGTTTGCTATACATGCATTCCCCAGATTGTTAAAACTTACTTACTTGTTGTTACTCCCTATCAACATATCAGTGTACTTTTGATATAAATAAACAATGTCCCATAATGCTTGTAACAAATGCATACAGATTGTAAACGAACGTCGATATTAAAGACGTCAAAACACGGTAATTCCGCGAACTCTCTTTAGAATATCCCCTTTACTACTGTCCGACCTCTTATTACACCATTACTATTACTACTACAACCACTACAGCCATTAAACAACTATAACAAGTACAAACACTATTACTACATGAAAATAAGTTTGAACTGCTGTCAGTTCTAAAAGAACCACTACCACTACATGTACACGTGTAATCACTAATTGCATCATCAGTCGTAATATCACAAGGATTTATACTAGCTTCAGTTGTATAAACAATAACATACTTTACCCACAACAACACCCTTCTATAACCTATTTAAAACACCTCTATTAATGGCTTAGAAGGCCTATAGAAATATATACTCTCAACTATGGTAAAAGCTTGACGATAAGAAGGCGTCTGATGGCATTAAATGAACTAGTGAAATTGAAAGACTGGCTTTATGTTATGGCGTCCTTTTAGTTGTGAATAAATGTATCTTCTTTTCCCGAGATAAATTAAAATTGAACATTTGAAGTTAAGTTTACATTTTATCCAAAATATTTGTGGGTTTTAAAAGAAATATTCAATTACGAAGTGAATAATTTGTATGTAGATGTAAACATAAATTGTTTTTTTTAGTCAGGATCGGAAAAAGCATAGCATCAAAATTCAACTGAATTTATAATTATATAATTACTTATTACAAATAATATTACTATTACCACTGCTACTGCAACTAGAAATACTACTAAAACCACCACTCATTTATGTACCACCACTACTTCCATTACCATTCTTATACCAGCACACGACCAAACGACACTTCGCTGAAAAAGAATTCATATTTTGCTACACAAATGATACTTAAATCTAATAGATATCATTGCTGATGTCAGTGTTTCCAATTAAGCAAATGGAGAGAAGGTAAGAATGTGAGAATGTGAGAGAATACATGACACATCTCAAATGTTGTTGTTGTTTTTTTTTTGTAATGTACGTTAGCACTAGATATACATGAATTTTGTCCGTCGTAATGCCAGCATTTTCAATGTAACCAAGACTTCTACCACTGCCATCACGACTGCCACTTCTTGCACATCTGCTATGACCACTGCAGGAAATATCATATTTTGTTTTCTTTACTTGTAGAGAGCAAGTTACCTGCCGAGATACTACGTAAAGGTAGTCGAGCAATCCAAATATACAAGGAAGCCCTGTCAAATGGCAAGCATGCTGTACAAAACATTCGTGTGATGCTTGTCGGCCAAAGTGGTGTGGGGAAGACAACACTCCTAAAGAGGCTGCTCTGTCAAGATGTGGATATTAAGAAAATAGAAAGTACAGAGGGGATTGAGGTCCACGTCCACCGCTGCAAGATCGACGTTGTCTCGGGTCAATGGCACTGTCAAGGTTCGCTTAATACCAGCAGAATACCACTGCTACCACTATAGCCTAATACCATCACCACCACCATTGCTACCACTGTATTTCAACAATACCTTTACCACCACTGCTACCATTATACTTCTAATATGACCACCACTTCCACAGCTACAACTATCTGCCTGCTATCAACATCAGCAACAGGGCTACCAGAACACGCATTATACCAACACTTTATATTTACTACAATCAACAATACAACTACAACTTTATGCCTAATAACAGCAACACCACAGCCACCACGTTATGCTTAATACATCAAACACAACTACCACCTTATGTCTAATAGGACCACGACAGTTACCACTTTATGCTTAATACCACCAAAAATACATACCTACATTATGCCTGATAATACAAACACCACAGGTACCACTTTATTCTTAAGACACCCAACACAACTAGAACATTAAGCCGAATACCACCACAGCTACCAATCTGTGTCTAATACCAACACAATTATCAAAATATGCTTAACGATACGACCACCCCTACCACTTTATGCTTAATTCCACTGACACCAGAGCTACCACTTTATGCATTATACCAACACAATAGATACGACCTTATGGTTCATAACTCCACTACTACAACTGTATGCCTAATACCACCCCTTCACAATTGCCACTACATGCCTAATGCCACCAGGTCACTATGAATTGACGTCCAGTATCTCCTTCACAACTGCCACTGTATGGCTAATACCGCTACCGCAACTGTCAAGTTATGCCTAATTCTACCACCACAACTACCAATTTATGTCTAACAACGCCACTACAATTGCGACTTTATGCCCAATATCACCACCACAGCTACAACTTAATGCCTAATATTAACATTATAGCTGCCACTTATACCTACTACCACCTCCACAACGACACTCTATGCCTAATGCCACAACCACAACCACCAAATTATGACCAATACCAACAAAATAGCTGCCACTTTATGCCTATCACCAATACCACAACTACTACTTAATGACTAAAACCTCCACAACAACTACAACTTAATGCATAATACCGACACTACAACTGCCACGTTATGGTTAATACTACCACCACATATACCACTTTATGTCTTATACCACGAACATTACCACAACTACCAGTGTATGCCTAATACGGCTACCAAAATTACCATTTTATGCTTAATACCACCACCACAACTACCGCTTTATGCCTAATACAGCTACCACAACTACCGCTTTATGCATAATACCACCAACACAACTACCACTTAATGTCTGATATAGCTACCACTACTACCACTTTATTCATAATAAAAGCAACACTATATCTACCAGTTTATGGTTAATAACACCACTAATACAACTTTATGCCGTATGCCATCACCACAACAAACACATACTGCCTAATACCGCCAGCATAACTACCATTTTATGTCTCACATCGCCACTATAATTGCGACTTTATGCCTAATATCACAGCTTCCAGGTAATGCCTATCATCACCTCCACAAGGACTACTTTATGAATAATATCACCACCTCAGCTACAACTTAATGCCTAATATCAACATCACAACTGCAATTTTATGCCACCACAACTTCTTCTTAATGCCTAATACCAACACCACATCTACCACTTTATGCCTAATACTACGACCATTACCACAACTACCAATTATGCCTAACACAGCTACCTCAACTACCATGTTATGCATAATACCACCAGAAAACTATAACTCAATGCCAAACACTCACACCACTACCACCACTTAATGCCTAATACCACTAACATTTTGTTACCACGTTATGGCTAATAATACCACTACCACAACTGTATGCCTAATATCACAACCACAATTATCACTTTATGCCTAATGCCACCACTATAACTACCAGTTTAGATCTAATACCAACACCACAACTGTCAAATTATGCTTAATATCACGACCACAACTACTAATTGTTGCCTAATACCAGCAACACAACTGCCACTTTAGGGTTAATACCACCCCCATTTTTACCATATTATGCCTAATACCACGACCATTACCACAACTACCACTGAGTGCCCTATACCACCACCACATCTACCACTTTATGTCTATTGCCACCATTACCACTGCCACCACTATACCTAATACCGCAGCTACAGCTACCACTTCATGCCTAATACCACCAGCACAGGTACCACTTAAGATCAAATACAACCACCACTACCACAACAACCACCTTATGTCTTATACCACTAACGTTGTAACTGTAAGCCTAATTGCACGACTAGCAATACTATTATCATGATTATCTTATGCTATATCAACAACCACACCACTTCTACCGCTGCACGTCTAAAACCGCCAAAACAGCTACCGCTGCACTCCTTATATCACCATGTGGCTTGAGGGCTCACACAGTTGGACACTAGTACAAGTCATTGACACATTCTTCCATTATCACGTAATCCACTAATACCCATACAGACCTTAAAACGTGTTTGTCTCTCAAAAGTTTGCGTAGTAGACTATGTCGTAGATAGTTAGTTATAATTTAAAAACAATTTTTTATTTTCATGAAATATACTTTATATGTGACTTCCTAACTTAATGAAAATAAATCTGATTTTTACAAACAAAGTTACTAACATAGTGTGCAAAATGTTTCATAAAATGAAAGAAAAGTCTGCAAGCGCTAAATATACGGCAACAATAGTGGGTCACAATAGACGGTTCAGTTGTGTCCCACACTAAATGGTTTAAAACACATATAATTATTAATTGTAACTGAAATCAAACTTTTGAATCTAGAAAAAAAACTGACCAGAGAAGAAATGTAAATGGTTTTAGCATTCTGTTGATGTTTAAATGGAAGTGAGAATCCAAAGTCAAACGTGCATCAAAGGAAAATGCTTGTAGCAACACTTATAACATGAATTAAATGACAGCATACAGTCATAGAGTACATGTACTGGGAGATTGTTACGGCCGCCTAAGTGCACAAGTAACATTGTTGTTATCATCTATACTGTAAGATTGTATGAAATGAAGGATGTTAACCCCACATGAACTGGAACCCCAATGACGGGTGACGGGTGACTGATGTACTGAGCCGCCAATATGTGCTTTAAGCTCGACAAGCAACACGACTTGAACTTAATTATTCTAGGTATTCTCCATACTACATGAAGTCAGCCTCTGATACTCGTGTAAAATTATATTTCCCTTACCATGTACCTATCTATTAAGGGATTGTTATTATTTGTAATTTAATGTAATTGCACGGAATATAAGTTCTTGTCCTTAATTTCAATATCAGGTCCTGAGCACATCTCGTCGACTTGGGTACGGTTTGTCTTTTTTTCGCAATATCTCTCTCAATGTGTGAAATATTAATTATTTTACTGGCGTAGAATTTGCGTATTTTGATAGATCATATTTACTTGCTTAACATAAATAGTACATGCTTCTAGTATTTTTTCCTGTCTGAAGACCTAGCAGTACTTTAATATCAAAGTTACATGACGGTTGTCATGAAAACCGTTAGTTACGATATAGCCGTAATGTGTATTATTGGGTACATCGGCCATTTATATGTTACATTGTCGCCAATCGTATATGACGCGCGGTTAATACATATGCCTGATAAGTGCTTGTAAAACTCTCATTCTCCCAACTTCTCTTTGGATTTTTTGTGATGAAAAGATAATCAATTTGAAGCCCATTGTCAGATGTACTTTTATCCCTCGTGTACCCCTCACCTTCTTGCAGTTTTAAAATAGCTTCTGACTTTTATAACCTTCTTTAAGAGTTTTGTAGGTTTTCATCTTTTGTGTTTTCTTCATGACACTTAATATTTGTTCTTGGTTACTTTGCTTATATTTAGATAAGGCGCCGCCACATCCAAATGCAGCATTACTTTCGGCCATTTTGCCGCTGTTGACCGTGACACCACAGGAATCAATTCTACAACCTGTTCAGAATACCAGCCCAGAGTTTGACACAAGCCACATTACTGAGGACGAAGACATACATGGACGGCAGCAAAACGTGACTGGCGTTGATGTATGTTAACCAAGTCACAGCTTCTCAAGCATGTTTGACGTGGTTGATTAGACTGACTTTTGGGATGCTCAAACGTTTTCAGATATTGGCGTTTCTTAACAAAAGGTTGCAAACAAGTACTATCAAAGATAGATTGATAACCAAATCAAAAGAAGCAAATGTGTTCAGGACAATGCGACGAATGCCCAGATACTTTTTTGACTATACGTCTCTGGTAAATGTTCTGCTTAGAATTAGATGTACTTATTTAACTTAAACACTATATCGCCGATAGAAATGTAACGTCGCAAAAGGAATCACAAGGTAGATGCGAATGATGCGAATTTTACTTAAATGAACATAGGTAATTACTGTGCATGGTTCAAAACCTGATTTATCTGAGTGCCATATTTATATTTGTCGCTGTTTTGGGTAAACTCATCTTTGCTGAAAATGATATGTACTTATCAAACTTGGAAAGCATATCGCAAAAATGAAGGCAAAATGACACAGATATTTCGACTCAGGGTTCACTAGGTCAATATTCATGTCACTTGAAATAATCATAAATAAATATATTTGCATGTTTAAAACCTTTTTGTGACCCCGGCATCTAGTAATTGAACCGTCCGTCCGTCAGGTTAACCGTTCTTCGGCAAGTTGGATATTTCTCAGTTTCTACAAAAGCAGTGGCATGAACGTTTACACACTTACTTAACACTGGACAGGTCATGACCCTGACAAGTAGCATACCTCTGGATACCGGTATTTCTTAGGTTATATCTCATTTTTGTACTTAAATTATGGCTATTTTTATCATGACAAACTATCCTACCGGGGGCATATGTGTATTTTGAACACAGTCTTGTTAAGTATCATGTATATATAAATGTTTTATTTTGTTCCATTCTTATTTAAGTTTATATATTCTTTAAAATATTAACATTAATGATACAATCACCAAGTCTGATGGTAAATATTCAACCAACTGTCTTAAATTTGCGATTGAATCAACGTGCATGTGCAGCATAAATAGAACTTAACAGATTACAGAAACACATCGGTAAGGTGACTGACTTATCACAGTGATGTTTTTACGCCAGTTTTGTTGGACACCTAATATATAGTAAATAATTCCTGTTGATTGGTTGATAACCTAGTAAATCATTAAATATGTACTCTTCTAATTAGCCATGGCTACCGTCGAAATTGTTATATATTCTTAGCAATTATACATGTGCTGACTTAATGCCGGTTCCGTTTTTATAAGAAGTCAGAAAGTGTGTAAATACAACTTCCACCAAGATCCTATAATTAACCGATTGGCGGGTAGGCCCCGAAATAACTACTTTCCCGAACCAACAGAGGCCTTAAGTCTTGTGCATGTGGCCACTTTTTAAGAGGATTTAGTAATAGTTATAGAGCATATTTGATGAGTCATTTTACTTTATTTTAATGTATTAATGTTTGGATTGTTTTTATAAAAAATATCAATCATGTATCGAATAGTAAGATAGGTAGACATAAAGGACTGACATAACCATTGATTTTGAATATTGCTTAAGCATCACAAGGTTTTACGCTTAAGTGATTGTATACACGAATAAATTCGTCCTGACTTAAATTGTATACGATAGCTAGTGGACGTTCCGCGATAACTTTCCCCTTCCCCATAATTAAGTATATTTAAATTGACTTAACATTCTCTGTTCACCGTCACCTCAATCATTATTAATACTTGGCCTATTTTTGCACACTTGAAATCAAAATGAATTCAATGTTTTGCAATATATGTTGTTTTTCTTGTCTGACAGGTGACTATTGCAAGTGAACCTGAGTCTGACAAAAGCGAAAACACTTCTGAGGCTGATGTCCATGCTAGTATAGGTATGGTTCTTACGTTGTTACTGTTATACTCCTCGAAATGCCATGTTTTCGAAAATGTTATCTTAAACAATTGTTACAACATGTCTGTGTTATGCATGATTGTATTCCTTATACATAGGAAATTTGATTCGGTTGTGATTGCATGCTTTAAAAATAGTTTATTGCAAACATAATACGTATATGCTCAAGCTTCTAAGTCACCCTCAATATAAGTACGCAAATGACATTTAGTATTGTCTGGACGTTAATATATTTAAAATAATGATAGAATAATGTTAGGCCCTTAATGTTGTTTTCGGTGTGTATTGGAACGCCTGGGTTGGTTACGGGTGTCCCTGAAGGGAATCAGGCGTTAGTTTAATGAATTATTTTATTAACACAAATTAATGGACGACTCACCCATGGTTATCATCAAGTCAGTACTGCACACGTACAAGGTGAGACCCCGTCGCAGTGAATTGTGGTAAGCGTTCCCATGCATATTCATTATGCCGTATTATTTACGGGATGGTTAATGGGAAAGTATAAGGAAAACAGAAAGGATTGGTACAAAATCTTAAATTGTACCTTTAAGGGAAAACCTCAAATGAGGTGTTTGAATGAAACAGGAAAATACAAAGACAAATAATTAAATTGAAGATAAAAAATAGGAGGCAGACAACAATACTTCATAGGATTGTCAGTATGCAACCTGTGGCCATTACTTTTTAATCTGTCCACATTTGGTAAAATTTAAGGACACAGATACGTTGAAGTATGATGTTCACTTACCAACAACAGTGTGATCACAGGCTACAGTAGAGGGCACACTTATGGCATAATGTAAATCACACTTAGAACAACATCGCCTAGTCTGGCGTGAAGTTATGTTGCAACTTCTGATTTTGTTTCCAGGACGATGATCTTTAATTTTGTTGTTGATTTATTTGTCTGTAATTCGCATATTGTTATGTACGTGTAACATTTTTTGTAAGTTATAAGTCATTGTTGCAGTCAAACTTCAGTATTTACAATCAGACGTTTGTACGGGATACACAACTGTATTCCTTTTCTCTGTCATAAACATGTTTTTACTACGCTTCCACTACCAATACTGTGATAGTAACAGTCCCAATTATGAGAACGCAGATCATCAAAGTCGTAGAAAGCAATGCAATCAAAGGAATATTAAGTAGCTCTCTCTCTCTTACACCACCGGCACATAACATTCAATATCATACAATGTCTGTACCACTCTTTTACACTTTCAGTTCATGGCACTTACCTCTCACAGGATCATGCTGCTTTAGACCACCTGACACAATATGACGCAACGTTAAACGTCGGTAAAGGATGTGAAGGTATTGCTGTATTTCGGCTACAAACTGAATTTGTAATAAATAAAATTAGAATAAGATTTCTTGTTTCAATGTTGCTTAATGTAACTCTTAAACTGTTTATAATTCATTTAGTTTTGTTCTCTCTCTCTCTCTCTCTCTCTCTCTCTCTCTCTCTCTCTCTCTCTCTCTCTCTGTGTGTGTGTGTGTGTGTGTGTGTGTGTGTGTGTGTGTGTGTGTGTGTGTGTGTGTGTGCGTGTGTGTGTGCGTGTGTGAGTGTGTGTGTTACAAAGGTGGCATCCGACAGTTTCAACCCACTTTTTCTCTCATATATATCAACATAAATTATTTGTGTATGAAGTTATCCCTGAACATGCTGCTTATGTATGTCTTACATCTAAGCGAAATGTGAAGCTAAACATTTCACGTGTCTATACAAACATGTATTTTCTATCTGAAACATGCTGCATGGGTAGCTATTTTAAAACAAGAAGACCACTTCACTAGTTTCTTTTCATATAACGTTATACCATAATCCGAGTGATTTGCTGTGATTTTGATGTCAATATTTAGCAGATTCCAACTTATATATAGAAATGAAAAGAATAGAAATTTAGAGCGAGTGTTCCATGATTTGTACTAACTACGGTGTTAGCGTTCAAAAGCCTAATTGATTAGACCACAAGTTAGGTTACTGTAGAAATTATGGCCAAGTTCACCTAAACAGGCATTATTTATTGTATATATTATATAGGCACGCTTTCAGATGCGGACTATAAATACACGTTGGTTATAAGAGCTTACTTACGTAGAATTTCAATAATATTTGATTAATTTTAAAAGTCAACAGAAGTTTTCAAATGAAAACAAAATCGTTGTTTTAACTTTTGTACGTCAAGAATTTTAACAGTTATGACCGTCAGCCTACCCTAGGGGTAAATGTGAAAGTAATGAACACAGATTCTGGATTGTCGGTATTTTAACAATGACTCTGCATATTTGAATGTTTAAGCATAGTAGCATTTGCGCGGGAAAATCTTTACAGCACGCCAGAAAATTTTTATGACTAGGTTAAATGCCAACCTAAGAAAAATATTTAAAATCGGTATCAAAAATTATTCACAAACATTTGATGAGTCGTTTCTACGTTAAAATATGTTAAGTGTGACGAACAAGATGATCCACAATGGATTTATGCTCAGGTCCAAGTGAACACAGTCTACATGTCATGTTTGCTAAACTTACGGTTTTGTGGTATGTATCTTCAGTGTAATGAGATGTAAAGTTATGTTGTTTACGATTTTGCGTGTTTGTGCTCATTGAGTTAAGGTTCGGACCATAAGTAGTAGACCTAAACTACAGCGATTTTAAGACAATAATCTTTGGGGGAACCTTGACCCACGCGAGGGTAGAACAGCCCGAGCACTGTAGAGGTCATTTGGAAACCGACCTTACATAAGTTTAATTATATCATGTTCTGGCATTCGTGCTTTTTCTTACAGTTCGTCCCCAGGCTAGTAGCAGCAAAAGTGATGACACAAAAGTGAAACAGCAGTTTAAGGTAATAACACAAGTGTCATATTAATAGATTACTATTTGTTTTAAACATTTATTAAGCTACTAAATCCTTTATAAATATAACGAAATGTTTTCTTTATAGATTTTTAGTCTTTATGCTCTAAACAGTTAATGTGAATTGGACAGTTTTATGATATGAAATGTTGTGCTCATGTCTAAACTGATCAATGAACGTTCTGCAAACTTTGTTTTTATTGTTTGTGCTGCGATTTTTGTTGTTTGACATGTATGGTTTGAACTATTGTTTTAAGGTAAACTGTTGTTAGTATGGTCTTAATTGTTAGTTGTATGGTCTACTGCATACATTCAATTGTCTGAACAAATTGTGTGGTATACAATGTATTTGCTGTTATTCTTATAATATTAACTATAATTGGTTTTATCTACAGGAGTTAATGGAGACCTATGAGAGTAAGAACTTGTCGGACAGTAACTTTGCCAATGTATCATTCTGGGATTTTGCTGGTCAGTACATCTTCTACAACACCCACCAAGTGTTCCTCTCTCATCGAACGGTCTATCTGTTGGTCACTAAACTCAAACATATCGTCGATGAAGCAGGCTCTCAGAGACAAGATTTTGACGTAAAACGTGAGTCATACTTAAACATATATATCATCATAATCATCATTATCATCATTCTCATTAGAAGCAGCACTATGTCTAAACATTTAAAAGTGAACGCAAATTACTTTTCATTTTGTCACTGTATAGTTTTGTTCGTATTTGTATTTAGCACGCCATTTGTTGTTGTAGTTTCTTTATTTTATCTTATGTATCATAATCTGTCAAACTGCTTAAAGCCATGCCCTTAATATTAGAAAATGGTCTAGTTGACATGCCACTTAAATTGTATGTGAAGAAATCGTTCAGCGGACATGCAATGCATCATTATTTCTAACGAGGAAATTATCAAGGTGATGTGTAATGCGTTGAGCTTTCTCACGGTGGCTTGCTGGCATTGGACTTTTTTTATTATGACATGCTCTAGTTAATGTGACAAAAATTAAACTTTTAATTGAGAAAATGAGCTAACTGATGTGGCATGCATTTAGCTTCCTCCTGAGGAAATGACCCAGGTAATGTGCCACACATTGAACTTGTATATATTACGAAATGATCCACATGCCACGACTTGTCCAAACTCCTTTGGCTGTGTTGCTTGTGACAAAAAATAAATACAATTGAAGTCATATAAATGTTTAGGTTAATATGTATAGCAATTAGAAACTGCTGAAATAAATATTTTTAAATAATATAAGACTTCATAAAAGAGCCATTCATGAGAGAATAGAGCCATGTCTATTTGGGTATATACACTACATACATTATGAACTTTCGAAATATGAACAGCCATTATTGATTCTTTCACTGCTACTTTTAATTAAAGATCAAGAACGTATACACCAAGAACGTAACTCCAACCATCCTCACCCAACGTGTGAACATCCCGCTGTATAGCCAAATAAGGCAGTGGTCTTGACACATTCCTATTTTCAGTGTTATTAACACCTGCTGACAGATGGCTGAGCAGTAAGACCATCTGCATCAAGCGTAACGTATTGTTCCCTGACCTTCCCCACTATGACAGCCCTGTATACTGTGCACATAATTAGAGAATTCAGGCTGGAGTTATCTTCGGAAGTGGATTGGGGAGTCTGATTAAGGTCAATTTAACAGCTGTAAAAAGACTAGTTCTTAAGAATCAACATCAAACTTAAATAATCGTATGTGTATGTCTCTTCTCTGCAGCGTATGACACAATCAAGTTCTGGGTGGATTCTATTCACTTCTTTTGTGGCAAAGAGAACCATGACCCGCGTGTTCCTCCTGTGATTCTGGTGGCAACACATGCTGATAAAGTTGACCAGGTGAGTTAGGTTTTTTCAAAAGCAGACTAACTAAGCACATTTTTCGTTGTTGTTTTTTTTATAATTATAGCAGTGTTCCCAGTTTAGTCGTCATTATCATTCGTATATATAATCCATTTACTTAATCCCAAGATTGCAAGTTGACTTTGATTATCGGTAAGTATGATTTTGACAGTCATAATCTAAACGAAAGTGATGTTTTGAAGAATAATTTTTACATGGAAACAAGTTTTCAGTGGTAATTTTCAATGAACTATATATGTTCTTGCCTGTTTAAGTCTGAAATGGTCACCAAATCAACCTGACCGGCCGAAATAGGTCAGGTGGTTGAGCGTCGGCTTGCGGATCGGGAGGTCGCGGGTTCAAACCCCGGCTGGGTCAAACCAAAGACTTTAAAGTTGAAAGTAGTGGCTTTACTCCTAACGCTCGGGGCTAAGGGGACAGCCGTGCGCCTGACTCGTCGGTATCAGTATAATGGACGGGCCGGGTTCAGTCCCTAAGCACCTAATAAGTGCCCCCGTGGTATAATGATAGAAATGTCGCTGTACAATATCGGCAAATCCCATCCCAAATCAAACTTAAACACCTCTTAAAACACGATCGCATACAATGTACAATTAACAGTGTTTTATCAGTATGTCAGTATGTGAGTTTAACATTGTTCAGTTTAATTATGTACAAATTCATTCATGCTTTGAGCATTTTACTGTGTTATCACATTTGAAAAAGAGAGCTAAGTCAAAGCGAGTTAATATTATTTTATTTTACTCATTCAGGCTCAAAAGGAAATCCTTATCCAATATCATTTCGACAAAGTTCGAGACATATTTGCAAACACAATAACAGCTGACCACATAGTCGATGACTTGGAATTCGCTGTTGACAATAGTGTGAAAGACCCTAAATTGGAAGAACTGAAAAAATCAATTTTGGAGGTAGCAAAGGGACAATACTACTGGCAGGAGGAGCACCCAGTACGTTGGCTAACTTTAGAAAAGGAATTATTTGTCAAAAGAGACTCGGGAGAAAAGGTATGTTGTTTTTGTTAATAAACACTATAAGGCATAGCTTTAGTTCTAATTTACCATTCCATACTTATCAATTAAATTGTTATAATGGTTCTCTCTCATCCATATTTTAGGACACATTGCTTTTGTTCTAATCCATTTAAAATTCTTACCGATAAACGGTGTTTTTGTGCTTCTATTCTCAGTTCACTTAATTTATAAGACTACCTCTTTATATAATCTATTTTATAAACTGAACCTGTATACAAACCAAGCTTTTGTACTTATCCATTGCATGTAAGAAACCTTTAAGGTAATGTTTGTCTTAAGGCTGAAATGTATGTAAATCAAAACAATTTATTTGTTTTATGAAACATTGATCACGCTTAACAGTCTAAATGAAAAAAAAATACGTTTAAAGAGTTATAATTGATTTTAAATTTATTTCATCAAATCCAATGTCTTGTTTTTCTTTATGGTGGCAGAAATCTGGAAGCACATGACCTCTGACTGTGTCTCAGCCATAAATTCCAAATGTTAACAGTATTGTGAACTAACTTACAAAGACATTCACTTTGTCGCAAATAGTATTTTTCAATTGCAACCAAACAAACTGGTCAATGAAGGTTAATGAATGTTCGGGGTGGGGGATATTTATGTTCCTGTTTCTTGTTTATACATTTTATAGCAGTGTTTGCTTATGCACGTCTTCTGGGAAAGAAACACAATAAGTCTTGAAAAATATTTAAATATTTGTTGTCTGTATTAGGTCTTGCGACTTAAAGCCGTGAAAGACATAAACAGCACGTTGACATTTCCTCTGGAAGACACAGAGTTAGATCTGTTTCTGCAATTCCAAAGCGACCTGGGAAATATCCTATACATCAGGTGAAGTCATTGATTGAAATCTGAAAATTATTTGTAAATGAACGATTAAATTAAACATGGTTTTAAATGGTTTGACTGTTTCTGAACATAACAAGCTATGTATTTGTAACATAAGCAGTTTTACTTTTGACGTGACACTTGTAAGTCTTACAGCAGATGTAGCACTAGAATAATTTGTTTTTTTAGATATCGTTAGTATGGTAATGTATATATGTGATATGTGGAATATACCCATTTATTTAGAGCTAGTTAATCTGGAAGCAAAATGTGGTATAAGGAATATTCCCCTTTATTTTGAGTTAGTTAGTCTTGGAACAGATTTGGTAAGGGGTCTTTATTTAGAGCTAGTTTTTCTGGAAACACATGTGGAATATGGAATATTCCCCCTTTTTAGCTAGTTTGTCTGGAAACACATGCGGAATTAGGAATATCCCCTTTGTTTTGAGCTAGTTAGTCTGGAAACACATGTGGACTGACGAATATCCCCTTTGTTTTGTGTTAGTTAGTCGTGGAACAGATGTGCTAGGGATTTTTCCATTTATTTAGCGTAAGTTAGTATGGAAACAACTGTGGGATGAGGAATATTCCCCTTGTTTTGAGCTAGTTTGGAAACACATGTGGAATATGGAATATAACCCTTCTTTTAGCTAGTTAGTCTGGAAACGCATGTGGAATGAGGAATATTTCCCTTTGTTTTGAGCTAGTTAGTCTGGAAACACATGTGGAATGAGGAATATTCCCCTTTGTTTTGAGTTAGTTAGTCATGGGACGAATGTGGCAGGGGGTCTTTTACCATTTACTGAGAGCTAGGTGGTCTGGAAACAAATGTGCAATGAGGAATAGTCCCCTTTATTTTGAGTTAGTTGATCTTGGAGCAGATGTTGTAGGGGGTATTTTACCATTTATTTAGAGCTAGTTAGTCTAGAAACAAATGTGGAATGAGGAATATTGCCTTTTGTTTTTAGTTAGTTAGTCTTGGAACAGATGAGCTAGGGGGTCTTTTTACATTTATTTAGAGCTAGTTAATCTCGAAACAAATGTGGAATGAGGAATATTGCCCTTTGTTTTGAGTTAGTTAATCTTAGAACAGATGTGGTAGGGGGTCTTTTACCATTTGCTTAGTGCTAGTTTATCTGGAAACACATGTGGAATGAGGAACATTCCCCTTTGTTTTGAGCTAATTAGTCTGAAAACAAATGTGGAATGAGGAATATTCCTCTTTATATTGAGCTAGTAAGTCTTGATACAGATCTAGTGTAGGACATTACTGTAAGATACATGTAGTTAGTCTGTACATTATACAAGTCCTGGTGGTGCAATCAGTAGAGAGCCGGCCCTGGATAGGACGGCCACGGAATTGAACTCGGGCCGGAATATACCAAAGTCTTTAAGAATGGTAAGGGTCCCTTGCTAACATCCAAGCAAACATAAGAGTAGATCCATGACTGGTTGGCCTGGTATCACGATAATTTGATGTACATAGAAAAGGCATGTTCTACTTCTCCAGATAACTGAAATACTGTCGGCATGGTGATAATTCCATTAAATAAACATTTCAACCAGTCTCTAAACAGACAAAGCCTGGAAATTGTTTTCCTTGTCAAAGCTAGTGTGTCTGGTTACCGACCAGTCATGAAGCATACTCTCATTTCTTTAAGCACAGCATGTCTAGCAACAGATTTCGAATGAAACTACTTTACTTCCTTTCCAGCTAATGAGTCTAGTAAGAGAAGTGGTATGAAGAATATTTACACTTATAGTAGCCGTGTGTAATGAAGAATGAGTATATTTAAGAAGTTTTGAGACATGATAATGGCTCTAGTATGAAAATGCATAAATATATAGCATGTTATATTAGATTACTTCTGTCTGTACTAGTGACGGGGAGTTGAAAGACTACGTGTTGCTGAATCCCCAGTGGGTGGCCGATGCCTTTAAATGCATCATCACGGCAGAACATTTTCTGAATCGCAAAATGAAGTTGAGGGAACATTGGAAGCAGGCAAAAAAGACAGGCAGAATTAACACGGAAATCATTGGTAAGTTATATTGTTTTTTTTAATATATGTTACAATGATTGTTTGCATATCTGTGGAGGGAAAAGGGAGAGGTTAAACAGTTATAATGACAGAATTGTGTTTGTGTGTAGGTGTGTTTGTGTCTGCGTATGTGTGTGTTTGTGTCTGTGAATGGAGGGTATATATTATTTGTAGATAACAAGGTACTGTTGCTTCATTTTATAATTACAGAAATACATAAGGCACGGTCTAACTCGTTTTATATGATTAAGTCACTATGAACACGTGCTCATTTTAAAGCCCCACTTAATATGAAAATGTCACAGTGTTTACATTGTCCTTCTGGTGTCTTGTCCTTTCTTATTTATAATCTTTAGATGGACAAGTGCATACTATGTTTGATTTATATATACAAAAATGATGTAGCCAATATGAAAACACATGTTCTGTTTACTGTTTTCAAAATGTCAGGGCTAGATTATTTTTGACACTCTTTACTGTATATACACTGCTACAGTTACCACACCTGTCTCAAAACCATGTGCACATACAGCAGATGTGTAGTTCCATGAAAACCGATGTTAGTGTAGATGTGTTTAAAATGTTTTAAATTGCAGCAAAAATCGACTCCTTTTGTTGACATTTTAAACATGCGTAAGACTGTGTCTTTAAAATCTAAGTTTAATAATAGGTGTACTAAAAATATACGAAAACGTTTAATGTTGTCATTTAGTTGTATTTTGATATAAACCGTTATACCTTAATGTCCTCTGAATCTGACTAGCGTAAAAAGTACGCGATTGGCTATCACTTTCCTACATATCCGAATTATGATGGTCGTTTCTGCTGGCACCTGTTTACATCTTTTGAAACAAACACAAACACAAAATGTCCACTACCCTTTAGTTTTCTAGATAAAGTTGACTAAATTTCGATTGACAAGTATACTATATCACAACACAGGTCAGGGTTTCTATCCACATAATATTAACTGAGTGGGGAAACTTTTTCGCTGAATTCTAGTGCGTTCTTTGCTGCCAATCAGGAATATTTGAGGGATTCACATATCTGAAGGATTCACATTTAATTTACATATTAGTGCTTGTCATACAAGTCATGTTCGTTCAGAATGTCGTATTTTTTGTCACCTTGCATTCGACTTTATTTCCTATATGCATCATATGTTTGCCTATATTTAATTTAGGACAATCAAGCAAGGAAATCATGACAGACACTGAATTGCATATTAGGTTCATGAATACGTTTATGATAACATGGTTATAAAATAATATTGTTTATATTATTGTATCAGACAGGAAGCATTTGTGTGAAAATAGGTGCACATTGTTAAAAACCAACACGGTGGCACCCGTAGCTGAGGAGTACAGTCACCAACTTGCCCGGTTGCGCCGTGGACGATGAGTACTGTCACCACTTGCACGGTGGTGCCTGTGGCCGCGGAGTACAATCACTATCTTGTAACTTCTAAGACTCCTCTGTCATTCACTCTGTGGATTTGAGTCTTGGGCTTACATGTAATTTTTACAACACTAATCAGAAAGGGAGAAAGAAAGAAATAAGGTGTATTATTCAAACTTTTCAAATTGTGCACACTGCCAATAAACAAAAGAGAGCATAGCACTTGACTACTTCAATGATAATTTAAGGGTTTGAATACATCAATTAAATAGTATGTAACAATAGTTCGGCGTTGCATTTTCAGAAGAAGTGTGGCGCGATAAAAAATCGGAAAGGTTTTTCGAAGAAAAGGAGTTCCTCCTGTTGTTGATGCAGCAACTCAACCTTATCGCCAGGCCAATAGAACCTGAACAGGTACATTATAATCATGGTTAAGTACCGTAATGCATATACAATGAAAGTTACTTTTCTATCTCAAAACCATTGTAAGCCAGCAAATTAGAAACGTTTTTAACAAGGTTTTAAAGTTTCCCCTGAAGTTAATTGAGGGGTCTACCAAATTTATTTGCATGTCTGTGTCCCTTGCAACAATGTGTAAAGCTGAGCAAATAGAATGATGATGGTAAGTCGACAGAAATGTTTGGACTATCTTCATATACTTTGTACTTGCTGATGTACTTCTGATAACGATTTTGTCCATAATGTAGTGGAATCGTTGTAACCCCTTACTCATCGCGTGGGTGTCAGCTAGTATCGACTTGAAGGACTAACATTGGGATGGTCTTCTAGCTGACCTGCGGTGCTGCGTGGTTCTATCTAGTCATTTGACTGGTGTCTTCATCCAAAATATCTGGACGTCGCTATAATGTGTTTAATCTACAATATGCTAAGACACCACATATTGAATCAATGGACGGTCGGAAATGACAAAGTGTTATGTGTGTTTTGCAAAGAAACATAACCTGATGCACATTAAATAATGCATCTGCGTATCGATCATGTAATTCCGTTTATACTCATAGTCCGCCTAAAGTGATGCGAAAAAGCATACGACTTTTGTTTTCTTTTTCAGCCACACAACCATTTCTTTGTGCCCTGCTTAATAACTGAACGCCCTAGTTGCCTACCTATCCCTTTCAAAGGGGATGCAACCTCGGTGTTGACACTGTCAGTAGCATCCAAGTTCTTTCCAATGATACTCTTTTACAAGCTCATCGCTTCATGTATCCAGAAATATCCAATTCACAAAGACCACATCTACAATTGTTCTGCATTGTTTGAGCATGATCTACACGTGTTCACCGTGCTTTATGTTGACAACAATGTCAAAGTCTGGGTGAACAGTCTCGATGAAGACATCCCTGACATCATGGTATGCCACAGGATCCTCAAATTCCTTATTACGTGCATGAACAAGTTGCAATTAAGCTGTATTAAGACACCATCAGTCGCCGTGTTTGCTTGTTGTCCAGAAGTCGACATGAACTCAGTTCATGGCATGCATCAATTGCCAGAAGACATCGACCAGTGGCAAGCACTATCCAAGGAGAAAGTTGTGTGTTCAAATGAAAGATGCGCCTCACATACCGTCTCCATGAGGGATGCTCTTAAGTACTGGATCACAGGCTCAAAAAATGCAGCAGGTATATTTTACATACTTTACTACAACGATAGTCATCATATGGTTACAAAATAGGTCACACTATTTGTTAAAAATTATGAAATGAACATTTTATACCAATATCACATACATTACATGGATTGGGTCAAATACAAAATACAAAAAAAAATTACTGTAATAATATACTATTCAAAATAACGGCATAAACAACACAATCATTCAAGTGCATACTATTTATCCCGATTTTTACATTTTTGTTTGATTTCCCACATATTCTGGGCGTTTATTTTCACTAATTTACTTTTTGTTGTATCAGTAAAAACAAGAGTTGTCTTATTGTTCTCTGTGTTTTATTATTACATGTATAGCATGTATTGCGAATCATTCAGTATACGATAGGACATGTTTTGTTACACAGTTTTATATTGTCTTTACTCTGTAGGATTTAACATCGTCCTCAGCATTTTGACAATTTAACTTGAAGCACATTAAGTCTATCAATAATAACACTATAAAACTAACTAGCCGAGATATTAAAAGGTTTATGTATACGGTTAAGGCCAGTGAGCAATCACATTCTGTCGAGGTGTGTACGAGAGTTGCGGGTTTGGACTTATGGTTTAATGTACATAATTAGGTTGTAGCGTAATTGAGTCTATGTATTTAAATGTTGATGGAGGTCAATGTCTTATTACTGTAATTATCATGAGTGTTGATTTAAATGGCTTAATCACACAGGGTTGAACGCTTTATTATTTTATAGAATGATTTTAAAAGCGGCAATAGGTGATCGAATTTTACAGAATTTTAATATCAAATTTTCATCATAGTGTGTATAGTGTTGATTTAATCATTGGTTATACACTTGTTGTACACGTGTGTATTTAATGGTCCGTTTAAATGAACTCCGAAATTAAACAAAAAGATTTTATACGAAAAGATATCTTATTTATTTAAACGGTATCTGTTAAACTGTTATAAGTTATAATATTAATAATATGTAATATGTTACAATTGTTCATATTTTATTATTGTTATGATTTTACTTGTCTACGTTTATATAAGTGTGTCTATTGCTGACAAACTATAGTTAAAACGTTAAGCACACTTTATATTATCATAAAATCGCTCTTACACACAATTAAGGTGACAACAATGTTTCCGAGTAATTAAGTGTTTTATGACAATTATTAAAATAATTATAAAAATAAAACAATATTTCTGTTTCTTTAGTAAATAAATGTACAGCATGCGCCTCAATTTCAACACTGTATAGTGATGTTACTGATTTGTATTAATATTATTTATGCGTATTCTGTCTAAATGAATTTTGTTTCTTAACAATATTGCATTCCAGACGCTCCCACATGGTAAAACATATACAATTCATCTGTATTATTATTGTGTCTCGCCCTCCCTACAATTAACACGGACCACTGCTGTTCTGATTCACATAGCAGGACAATAAAACACGGGGATCCAGATGTATCAGTGTAACATTAAACTGTATCACAATACGGCTTTAAAAAACGTGTCTGTTTTCTTGTAGGCGTCCTCAGCGATCCCAACATCCTGGCCCGATGTCCAACACAGCAAGAAATCGTTAGGATGTCCACGAAAATTGGGACAGAGTTTTCATTGCTTGGCATAATGTTGGGTCTTTCTCAAGTTGACCTGCAGCACATAGCGCTGGAAAACCACAACAAAGCCATCTGCCAAATAAACGCTATGTTGAACTTGTGGATGACAAGACAGGGATCAAAAGCCACCATTGGTTTACTCAAGAAGGCTATGGAAGATGTAGGCATAGACACCGAAACTGTTTTGGCCCAATCCTTAGAAACAAGCTGTGCTGATGCAGACAACTAGACCGCGAAATTTGCTTTGATACCATATCGCAGAAGTGTAGACAGGGAATACACCGGGAAGAAATATATTAAGTTTTATTGATTACAGTAGTAATGGTAAGATATAAATATAGAAAACATATTACATATAAATTCAGTTAATTAAGCGGGTTGCAGCACAGATGATGGGCCGATAATATGAAGAAAATGGGGAGTCGGGCGTCAACATTTTGCCTTAAAGTGTATTAATTGTGTTGTGTTAATATGTTGTAGATCATAACTTGGAAATGTATAATGGATTTGTAGAGAGATTAAACTATCACTGTAGCCTATTCTGTTAGGTTTCCACATTTGGATGTTCCGATCTTCCCGTGCAAAACGTATGTGTGGTACATTTATATAAAGCTTTCATCCTGGCGGATTATAAACAATGCTTCTTTTTTCTGAAATTAGGATACAAATGCGTTGCCTTGATTGGTACTATGATTATGATTGTTTGCTTATTAAAATATGCTCCCTATTAAACAATTCATTTGTTCACATTTGAATCTGTATCCACGCATGCTTTTATACGATTTATCTATCATACCAATGTATATGGTAACTAAAGAATTGTATTCATCTATTGAATCGGTGCCATTCACATGAGCCTCGTCTTCGTCCCGGATAATATTCCTTTTGTCATATGTTGCTGTTCTGAAGTATAATTTTGAGACAATTGAGCATATAACTAGTTTACTGTCCACTTTGTATTGATAAACATTCTTGGGTGCCTTTAACATGGTGCTTTTAATAATGCTTTGGTAAATGGAATACTTTCTTCTAGATGGTTAGTGAATAGGGGTATAGATTGTATTTTCTTCAGGGCGTTTTAAGCTTTGATACAGGATACTGTTTATATTATACCGTTGGCTGATGCACTGAGTAGATAAATGCTAACAACAGTCATATTTTCCCTTTGGGTTAGGTTAGGTTGTTCTGTTCGATAACGATAACTATCAAGATAACACGTATTGTCCTTACACTTGTTTTCGTCAACAGCCAAGATAGATACTCAAGAAAGTTACTTTCATGCTAATGTTAGGAACCAGTCGGGTTGCATTTTTCTAAGTAAGTCTTTTTCAGCTTCCTACTAACTGTACTATGTGAAAGCCGGAAGCATAATTTCTAATATGCTTTCCATTACTTGTTCCTATTGTGATGTAGAATTAACTAATAATAATTTTCTAAAGTATAAATATACGATTTTTCATGAGGGTTTGTATAGAATAACTATGAATGTTTTTTGGAAGATTTAAAATACGTAAATCAATATTTACAAGATGTCTTTTGTCATCTGTAATCTGCTGGTCGTTTGCTAAGGAGGCGCCTGAAATCCAACTCATATTTAATGATATGTGTTTTGCTTTAATCACTTGCTATGATTTGAAAACGTTACAAAATAGCATCCAAGTAATATTGATTTTTATTTTCAAGGATTGATTTTGCAAAACAAAAATGCATATGCTTTAAAAGCCTGCTTTATTTACTACGTTTCATTTGTTCCATGAGAGGTCTAGACGGAACTTGAAATTTAGATGAATAACACTATGCTCATTGTATTCTCCTGCAAACAGGATGATGTGAGATTGTATATGTATTGATTTCCTTATTTGTGTTCTTAAATGTATGTGTTAAACACTGAATTGGAATGGCTCCTCTAATAATGCCCTCTGTTATGTATGAGTTATAGTTAACCAACCCTCTTTTTTATCATAGATTGGAATAAAACACTATTTCTAAACATATTGTATTTGTAAAACGTCGTTAAACCATATATAATGCATTGTATAGACTGCATTTAATTGATTATTGGAACTCTGTGTAAATGATTTCGAAATGCCCTTTGTTCTGACTCATGGCTATACATGCTTTGTATATAAGGGAGCGATGGTTTATTCTATGCATCATTTTGGTAAATGTAGATAGGGAAAGCATTAACGGGAAGCACCAAAGATTTGCGTCTAGCTACTATTCAGCAGTACTACCTTCTTCCCTAATAACAAACCGTCAAAACAAAAGAAATATGATGGTATAATGTATTATCTTAATTGCTGACAAACTTTGTGTGGACATTCACGCGTTTGCAGGCGTTACTCGTGATACCGTCATAAGCCTGCTATTGGAGATGTTGAACTTCTAACCACGTGATTCTAGTAGTCTCGTTCATCAGTGTATCAGCTTTATAAAAATAAATAACATGTCACATTCCCTGCTCCCAACACACACCCTACCCCCGTCATGAAAAAATGACAGTTTTGCTTATTCAATGTCATGTTTGGAATGTTACCCATTTCCTTTTCTTATAACTTATATTCGTTTAGGCTACTTCGAACCATACACGATAGATAGTTAAAATGAAAACACAATATCAAGGCAAGGGAACGCAAGGGAAAGTAAATTATTGGAATTATTTTTTATCATATGCATTGGAAGTATTTTGAATCATATGTATTGCAACTATTTTTGGATCATATGTATTGGAATTATTTTGTATGATATGTATTGGACCTATTTTGAATCATACGTATTGGAACTATTTTTTGATCATATGTATTGAATTATTTTTTAATCATATGTATTGGACGTATTTTTTATCATATGCATTAGACGTATTTTGAATCATATGTATTGGACCTATTTTGAATCATATGTATTGGAATTATTTTGTTTCACATGTATTGGGCGTGTTTGGAATCATATGAATTGGAATTATGTTGTTTCACATGAATTGAAATTTAATTTTGAATCATATGTATTGGAAGTATTTTGAATCATATGTAATTGAAGTATTTTGAATCCTAATTTTGGACGTATTTTGAATCAGATATTGGAAATTTGAATCATATGTATTGGAAGTATTTTGTATAATATGTATTGAAAGTAATTTATGTAATATGCAAGTATTGTGTATCATATGTATTGGATGATTTTATAATTTAGGGTCATATCGATACATGCTTAATTATGTTTTAATTTGAATAATTGTATAAAGCACTGTTTATTTTTAAGTATGCATACTTGTTTATTTAACAATGTACCATTTGGATATACAAATCCAGATGTCAAATTATCAAGGGCTCAATTAAAAGTGTCCAAAACTAAGAATAGTTATTTCCTGCCAATTCAACAATTTTACTTTTTCTTCACGGATTATGTAATTTGATTGTTTGTGTACCAAAATATAACACGAAATAAAAGCCAATTGTATTTTGAATGGTAGTAATATAAATACAAATCGTTTTATTTAGCTAAGCATTTCAAATTAATTATTAAACGATACGGGTTCGTCTTATTTCAAACCAAGGTCATGTTTGGCAACGTTTTACATGGCAATTAAACTGCACTGACACATTTTGTGAGCCCATTTACTATGTATACGTAGGATAAATCCACATTTTACTGTTTGTACTATTTTGTCAATTATGCATGCGTGTCTGGATTTGTGCAGTATTATAGGAAAGACACATATGGTGAATGCTTTATACAATAATTTGAAGATTATACCTTAGAAAAATGACTATTTGTTTTATTTCTTCCAATCAAATATTAATATTAAAATATAAAAAGCTAATTACCATTTTTTAAAGTTAAATGGGGCTTTTATGTTGATGTTGTTTTTTTCTTCAAAAAACAATATTGCCATATGTGCAATAGTGTCGGTCGTTGGGATGATTTGTAAGACTATTGCACTGTAAACCTTTATTATAAACTACACGATATGTTTGTTTCTTCATATTATATTCATGTCATAGTTTTACAGCCTTCGTGATTAAATTAATACGCATCTGAACTCGAAACCGTGATATATTGAGTGTTAGACCACGGAAACTTAAAATCTGTTTTCAAAATATTATTGCATTTATATTTTATTCATGCCACTGTCCTGCTACCGATTGTAATCAAACTCTGTATTGTTGTTTAAAAAATGGGAAATGTATTTAGCCAATACTTGAAATTAACTTACTCTGACAAAGGCATCTAACACAATAATTCGACTTAATCGTTTCAGTAGCATGTGATTTTGCAAATCCCATAAATTGTCGTCGATCATTATAATTTTTGAAGCATGAGATTTTGTAATTTGGATGAATTTTAGCCGGTCATTAGAATTTAGAAGCAAGTTATTTGGTTTTAATATGAATCCATTAGAATGTTAGATGCATGTGATTATTTTTTATTCGTATAAATTTTTCGCAGATTATCAGAATCTTAGATGCATGTGTTCTTAGATTACCTGAGCACAACTTGCTCTATGTGAGCTTTTTTGTTACCCCCTCGTCTGTTGTCCGTCGTCCGGCGTCAACAAATTAGCCTGTGAACACGCTACAGGCTAGACTTTTTATCTAATCTTCATAAAACTTGGTCAGTAAGTATGTCTGCATGGTGTTTTGAAGGAGTTCATTATTGGATCAACTGGGGTCAAACACTAGGACAAAAAGGTCGAACTTTAGGAAAAACTTGTGAACATGTATGACTCAATGTACACCAAATTTAGTCAGAATGTTTGGCTGCATGGCTTCTTGAAGGAGTTCATAACCGGGTCACGTGGTGTTAAAACGTAGGTCATTAGGTAATATCTTAAAAAAAAGATTGTGAACACATTAGAGGCCCCATTTATGGCCCAGTCTTCACCAAGCTTGATCATAATAATTGGGTGCATGAAATCTTGGAGAGGTTCATGTTTGGGACACGTGGTGTCAAGAAATAGTTCACTATGTGAACTCTTAGAAAAAGCTTGTGAAACACACTAGAGGCCACATGTGTAGCCCAATCTTCACCACACTTGGACATAATTGTCTGCATGAAGTCTTGGAGGAGTTCGTTATTAGGTCACGTTGGATCAAAAGATAGGACACTGGGTCAAATTTTAGAAAAGTTTTTAAACAAACTGGAGGCCACATTTATTGCGATATCTTCACCAAACTTGGTCAGTGTGTTTGTCGACATAAAATCTTGGAGGAATTCGTTAGTGGGTCACGTGGATAAAAAAGTAGGTCACTAGGTCATATTTTATCAAAAGCTTTAGCACGCTATAGGCCCCATTTATGGACCAATATTTTTCAAACGTGACCATAACGTTTGCATGCATGAAATCTTGAATGAATTCATAACTGGGTCACTTGGGATCAAGAAGTAGGTCACGAGGTAAAATCTTAGAAAACGTTTGTCAGCGCACTAGAGGCTACATGTGTAGCCCAATCTTCAACACATTTGGATCGATTGAGTGTCTGCCTGAATTCTTGGGGACGTTTATTATTGGGTCCCGCCCGGTCAAAAGGCAGGTCAATAGATCAAACTTTATAAACAGCTTGTGAAAGGACTATAGGCCCCATTTATGGTCCAATCTTCACCAAACTTCATCAGATAGGGGTCAACAATTAGGTCACTTGGTCAAATCATAGAAAAAGCTTGTGAACGCAGACGAGGCCACATGTATAACCCAATCTTCACCAAACTTAGTCAGAATTTTTGTCTTCATGGAATCTTCGATTAGTCCGTAACTAGCTTACGTGAGGTCAAAACGTAGGTCACTAGGTCAATTCTTAGAAAAAAAAATGTGTGGACACACTAGAGGTCACATTTAGGGTGCAATCTTCACCAAACATGGCTAGAATGTTTGCCGGTAGGAAATCTTATATATGTTTTGAAGTAGGTCACATGGAGTTAGGAGGCCACTAGGTAAATTTATAGAAAATGTTATCAGCCTTGTGGCCACAGTAATAGTCCACTCTTCAACGAAGATGTCTAAAGTAAATTACTTAACGCCAGATATGAGCCTATTAATAGACTGTTTCCTCAGGCGAGCGATTATGGCCATTATAGCCCTCTTTTTTATTTGGAGCAATTTTCACCTATCATTAGAATTTTAGGGCAATCTGTTTTTATTTTGATACATTTTTGCCGATTATGTGAATTTTAGAAGCACGTGATTTTGACTTGGACCAATTTTCGCCGATAATATTTGAAAATGAAATTTTCGTATATAAAATTAACTTGTTTATACGAGAGATTCCGAGAAGAACTATTTACATTATCGCGTATAGTGAGGTGACCTGCTCAGATATGGGCTTACCGTTTACGATCACTCGTAGGCATGTTATCCAGGCACATGCGTGTGGAAGGCCAGCACAGCAGTCATCCCGACTGACCTGTGCCGAAAGCAAAGACAGCTTTCCGCATAAAAACAGATAAAGACAACAGAAGCTATTAAGGACATAATTATCATGCCATCATACACTGACCAGACGAATGTCATAGGTGACCTAGGTCTTATATCATCGAATGGCAGTGTTAGTTCATTCACCTGTATTTCCTTTGAATAAAGCTCAACTTTTAAAACGAATGGCAGGCTATAGAATGAGTTGTACTGCGCGGGTACTGGTGATTTATGCCATATTATGGGGTATAATATAGCTTAGAGCAGTATACTATGGTATACATGTATGATCTGGACAATATATTATTGTAAGAGGGGGTATAATATAACTTAGAGCAGTATAATACGGTATACATAAATGGTCTGGACAGTCTATTATTGTCTGAGGGGGTATAATATAGCTTAGAGCAGTGTAATATGGTATACATGTTTGATCTGGACAAGCATATTACTGAGGAGCAATAATATAGCTTAGAGTGGTATGATATGGTATATATGTATGACCTGGACAGTAAAATATTGCTTGATGGGTATAGCTTAGGATAGTATATTTCAGTCCTGGCATGGTATATTATGGTATGAAGAGGCATAATATTGTCTACAAGTAGTATACTATGGTTTTAGAGGATGGTCTTAGGGCAGTATAATATGGTCTTAAAACATAATAATACATGTATTTCCTGGACAATAAAATGACCATAGGGGTAGTTTAATATCGCCCTTAAACAATATAGTATAATATAATGCATATATGGCCTACGATGTAAATATGGGAGATGGCTAGAAAGAGTATAATCTAGATTGGGGAGATATAACACGTTTTTGTCTTGAACATAAAGCTGATTATGAGAGCAGCAGAAAAATATACCTGTAGACCTAGGATGAGATCTGGCATCTATTAAACTGCCAATAGAGGTTACATGCATGACCTGATGATGACACATACTGGCTGGATGGGTTCTGAGCCCACGTGAGGATGTGGTAAGAATAAAAGCATCTCCAAGACAGCGACCCTACCTAGCATGGTATATTATCATGAATGCCATGGCACTTCACACTGTATGAGATTGCCCCAACAACAGTGCAAGAATTGAACAGATTTGTTCAACTAAGAGTTGTACCTTTTTTGTACCTTTATTATATATAATATGCCAACTGCGGATAAGTTCTCAGCTTTTATGACATGTTTTTTTTTTTTAACATATTAACTCTTAACAATACTACATTTTATTTTGTTGATTTGGGTTGTTTTCTAAAATTCAATTTCTTTCGTACTTTTTGCATTTCAATGTTGACACTTTTGGCATATGACGTCATGGCATTGTATGGCGTCATTAAATTGTTCTTATTTCATATCAGCGCTTGGGCTGTTTTATTTCAAATTACTCTCGATGCAGGTGCTTGCTGTTAGTTGTTTCACTTTGACGGGATATTTTTATTGGCATTGTTTGTTTGATAGAAAAACCTTCAGGAAATGCGAGGTTGGAGCGCTCCACAAACCAGGTTTAAGCACCCCAATCGGCCCTTTTGCCGACTGACCGTTCCAAGGTGGTAACTGATGAGGTTTTTTTTTCTTTTTTTGTGTTATGTCTCGTCTCTGTGTTGTTTTTCTTTGTCACATTTACATTTACCCTGTTTGCCTTTGTCTGCAGGTAGATACAATTTAAATATCTGTGGTAATTTTGATAGGACCTTTTCTTATTATTATTTCCTATTAAGAAAGTGGTAAGGTGTTCTTGTTCTTGAGTCTTTGCATAGATGCAGCAAATATAGTGAGCTGCAGATGCCAGTATCATCAGTTGTCGAATAATTCAAGGTAGAAAGACTAGCAAGAGAATCACTCAAACTGGACGGATCTCATCTGCCAGCACAACAGTACTGTACACAATGCAGAAAGTATGCTCTATCTTTATCTTCAAGACACATTGGCAACATGTGCACGGACCAAGCTCTGGTAACATGTCATTTACAGCAGTGAAGCAAGGTACAATGCAAAGAGAAAAAAAAAGCCAAGTTCTTTTAGTTTTTACTTACTGTTTTGAGAACAAAAGAAACAAACACGGGTAGCCACTGTGAAGGTTCTTTCCAGGATTCTTTTTGTAAAAGCAGAGCAGAAAGCGGCAACATTATCTCCAAGTCCATCAAGATGGCGTCTACTTGCCTGTGATGACTATACATGTACTATGGCCTGACAGTGTATACTCCTGTCCAAGATGGGTACGGGATGGCCTAAGGGGGTGTTATCTTGGATGATTTGGGTAAAGTATTGCCTGCAATGAGCATACTGTGGACTACTATGGTGGGTATATTTTTGCTTGATTTGGGAAGAGATGGTCTGAGAGGGCATCATCTTGCCTGATTTGGGTACAGGTTGCCCTGAAAGGGTAAAATGTTGCCTGGATTGGGTATATGTTCAGCTGAGAGAATATAAGCTTGCACGATTTGGGGGATACTTTGGCCTGAGGGGGTATACGATTGCCTAATTTGGATACCAGTATGGACTGAGAGGGTACAATATAGCCTGAGTGGATATTCTTTGGAGTAATATGGTATCAACTTGCCTAATAGGTGTGTAATTTGGCCTGAGTGGAAACAATCTTAACTAATTTGTGTATAGTCTCGTGGCTGCGATGAGAATACAATGGCACGTGAGGGTGTACTATTTTCTGAGATGAGTATACATTGACCTGAGGGTTAAAATCATGACTAAGTTGGTAAAATTACTAGCTTAAAGATCTATGGCAAAGTCTGAGGAGTGAATAATATGGTCTGAGGGGTATACAATATGGTCTGATGGGCATATATTATAGTCTGAGGGGTAGGGGGTATAGGATGGTCTGAGTGGGGTATAGTATGGTCTGAGGGGAGTATATGGTCTGGGATTATAGTATGGTCTGAGGGGTAGGGGTATAGTATGATCTGAGTTGGGTATAGTATGGTCTGAGGGTAGTATATGGTCTGGGATTATAGTATGGTCTGAGGGGCTGTACTATATGGTCTGAGGGGTATGTAGTTTGGTCTGATGGGTGTATAGTATGGTCCGAGGGGTGTATTATATGATCAGAGGGGTGTGTACATTATCGTCTGAGGGGTGTGTATAGTGTGGTCTGAGAGGGGTGTGTGTGTATAGTGTGGTCTGCGGGAGGTGCATAGTATGGTCTGAGGGGTGTACAGTATGATCTGAGGGGTGTATTATATGATCAGAGGGGTGTGTACATTATGGTCTGAGGGGGGTATTATTTGGTCAGGGGGGTATGGTATGGTCTGATGTGTAAAGTATGGTCTGAGGGGTGTATTATATGATCAGAGGGGTGTGTACATTATGGTCTGAGGGGGGTATTATATGGTCAGGGGGGTGTGTACATTATGGTCTGAGGGGGGTATTATATGGTCAGAGGGGTGTGTACATTATGGTCTGAGGGGGGTATTATATGGTCAGGGGGGTATGGTATGGCCTGATGTGTAAACTATGGTCTGAGGGGTGTATTATATGATGTGATAGGTGTGTACACTATGGTCTGAGGGGTGTATTATATGATGTGAGAGATGTGTACACTATGGTCTGAGGGGAGTATAGTATGGTCTGAGGGGTGTGTATAATATTGTCTAGGGTGTATAGTATGGTTTGAGGGGTGTAGAGTATGATCTGAGGGGGGTAGTATGGTCGGGGGGGTATGTAGTATGGTATCAGGAGGGTGTATAGTATGGTCTAAGTGGTGTATAGTATGGCACAAGGTAAAATTATATGACCTGAGGGTTGGGTGGGCAGGGACCGACAAATCCTTTGCCCGGTGCCCGCGGGCAACCAGCTTTGATCTGCCGGGCCAGCAAATTCTTTTAGAGCTGGTCCGCCGGACCACCATAAAACTCCGTTAGTTGTTGCCCGGGGTGGTGGTAATTATATCAAGATGCCAAATAAACAACGCCAGGTCACAGTGCACTCGACGTACTGTGTATTGTAATTTGGGCCCGTATGCATTGTTAATCACGTATGCGTGTTTTCATAGCGCCTCGATCGATAATAATGACACACAGCAGCAAACATGATTGCTCTCGCTACACGACGTCCAATGAAGACGTACACATGCGAGGTGACTATGGTATTTCCCGCCAACTATCGAAACTCCGCCTACCTAATAACCATTCGCATAATTTTGCGGGTATCGTTAAACGGCTCTCAACGAGTGTTGTGTACTACTGAAGAAAACGCCACCAATACTCCGCATACCTAATAAACTATGCATGAAAAGGAGTGTCCCGTGCATATATTATGATTTATTTGTTATTGTTAACCGATTTTTACGCTCCGCCCACTACTGCTAATGACAGGATTGATTGACAGCGACTGGCTAAAGTGCCGGCATGTTTGTGTGCTCGACTGTCGGCATATAATTAACGCAATTTAGGTAAAGTTTGTTGCTGAGCACTTATTATTGTTGTCTGTTATGATTGATTAATTTGTTCGGACGGCAATTAATTAAGTTTTGATGTCAAGTTAATACGTAACAGACGTAATATCGGTCTTTCTTTAAAAAGTATCGGCGTCCGAATTAAAGACGTCAGTAATCATCACCCTTCGCCGATCATTTAATAATATTTAATGGTTTTAATTATTCGAAGTTTGTAATGAGAAGTGCTAATAATGGAACTAAAACTGATATATATATATTCTGTTGTTGTTTTTTATCAATCATGCAAAATGGCACAGCGTTCACTACTAGATTTTGGTGTGTCTAAGACGCGAAAGTTCAGCGAGTCATTTAGGAAAGAGAATGATGCTGCAACTGCAGACCGTCAAGCCCCACCCACACCCCAAGGAAAGCATCAGTCTGGACATACAAGTCCATCAAACCCAAAACGACTTAAGTTCTCAGATCAAGAGGATGATCAGAACCAAAGGGCACAGCCGGATGAAGTCATGAACATTTCCCCCTGGTGAACATCATGGTTACCCTTTCACCCTCAACAGCTAAATGCGAGTGATAATTCTTAGGTAAATCATTTATGGTGAAAGCAAATATGTAAAAATGTATGATAAAAAAATGGTAACCTCTGCAAAATAAAATTAGTTTAGAATATTACATGGCAAATTCATTTTAAATAATTCAATACCAGTCTCTTAAAATTGTTTTCAGAAAATTATCATGTTTTGTATTTATTTTTCAGCTAAGAACATTATCAAGACGTGTCTGAGGGCGAATCTCAAACAGGAGACATTGGAAGCCTTGATGAGGGTCAAAAGTGATGGTCCAGATTTCAGCCAGTACAATCCCACAGCAGCCATACACCTGTGGATGAGTAGCGGTCCAGGAACAAGAAATCTGTCAGGACACCAGAAACCACAGAAACATTGATAACTGTGTGACTGTAGATTCATAACTCCAAGAACAATGGACAGTTTGAGTATTATATACTAATAGACATGTGTCTCTATAAATATAGTGTGACCTGTACAGTGTAAGCTTGGATAGTTACCCGTACTTACCTCAGATCTTGACTACTTTATGTGTTATTTATTTACTGTGCACATTTTAGAATAATAATAAACTAGCATTTATTTATAATGTTGTATTATGGAATAAAATGCATTGATGTTATTTATTATAAAGCAGGAATATGAATTTTGTTTGTAATAAAGGGATGTATCGTTAAATAAATGTTGTTGCATGACAAACTGTGTTATTTATGATTGACAATTTCACGCGATTTTCCGGGCAACCAGAAACAAATTCTACTTGCCCAGTGGGCAACAAGAAAATTTAAGAATTTGTCGGTCCCTGGGTGGGTCTTTTAAACATGGTTGCATGTTTAATATTATGACTTAAAAGGGGTAATTGTCTGACAGAGTATAATCTGTAATGAGGTGAAAATACATGTAAAATATAGCCTGAGGTTTATATGGCCTAAAGGGTTACAACCTGGCTTGTGGCGAATAAAATATGAGCTAAGATGACTAATATGGCTGAGTATATATATATATATATATATATATATATATATATATATATATATATATATATATATATATATATATATATATATATAATCAGTGTTTGAGAATCTTAAAACAGTTATTGTTAGGTCTGAAAATCTTAATAAATATATTATATAATATTTGAATTTCATCTAATAATATTACAATTGGCTTTATTCTATGCAAATGATGTATCACATGTATATGAAACAAATTTATTGGCAGTAACACAAAATTAACCAGAAATGGCCGTGTGCCTATTCATAATTATCATGAACATAACAGTGGCATACTTGTTCAACATACTGCTGTGTTGTATCCTAATCAAATTCCTCCTCTTCAATCAAAGGCTGTATAACAAAATCAAATTGAACACAAAAATTCACAGTTACCAAAGTAATCTTAAAAAGATTTTTATTTACATATCACCTTTAAAAACATATATACATGGCCTTAAAATAGTAATGTAACAACTGAGTACATCATAAGATACATTAAAAACTTAAACATTTAATTTATGATTGTTTTTCATTTTTGATTTGTGATATCGTTTGATTTTTTAATACACTTTGCAAATGATAAGAAATATCAAGATATAGATCAAATTGATAAAACCAATATGCATCAAAATGATGATACATACATAAATAGGTGAGGACTAAGCCTGCATACAGTACAAATGGCAAGTTTCTGACAACATAAATAGGTGAGGACTAAGCCTGCATACAGTACAAATGGCAAGTTTCTGACAACATAACTAGGTGGGGACTAAGCCTGCAGACAGTACAAATGGGTGAGGACTAAGCCTGCATACAGTACAAATGGGTGAGGACTAAGCCTGCATACAGTACAAATGGGTGAGGACTAAGCCTGCATACAGTACAAATGGGTGAGGACTAAGCCTGCATACAGTAGAAATGGGTGAGGACTAAGCCTGCATACAGTAGAAATGGGTGAGGACTAAGCCAGCATACAGTAGAAATGGGTGAGGACTAAGCCTGCATACAGTACAAATGGGTGAGGACTAAGCCTGCATACAGTACAAATGGGTGAGGACTAAGCCTGCATACAGTACAAATGGGTGAGGACTAAGCCTGCATACAGTACAAATGGGTGAGGACTAAGCCTGCATACAGTAGAAATGGGTGAGGACTAAGCCTGCATACAGTAGAAATGGGTGAGGACTAAGCCTGCATACAGTAGAAATGGGTGAGGACTAAGCCTGCAGACAGTACAAATGGGTGAGGACTAAGCCTGCATACAGTACAAATGGGTGAGGACTAAGCCTGCATACAGTAGAAATAGGTGGGGACTAAGCCTGCAGACAGTACAAATGGGTGAGGACTAAGCCTGCATACAGTAGAAATGGGTGAGGACTAAGCCTGCATACAGTACAAATGGGTGAGGACTAAGCCTGCATACAGTACAAATGGGTGAGGACTAAGCCTGCATACAGTACAAATGGGTGAGGACTAAGCCTGCATACAGTAGAAATGGGTGAGGACTAAGCCTGCATACAGTAGAAATGGGTGAGGACTAAGCCAGCATACAGTAGAAATGGGTGAGGACTAAGCCTGCATACAGTAGAAATGGGTGAGGACTAAGCCTGCATACAGTACAAATGGGTGAGGACTAAGCCTGCATACAGTAGAAATAGGTGGGGACTAAGCCTGCAGACAGTACAAATGGGTGAGGACTAAGCCTGCATACAGTACAAATGGATGAGGACTAAGCCTGCATACAGTACAAATGGCAAGTTTCTGACAACATAAATAGGTGGGGACTAAGCCTGCATACAGTACAAATGGCAAGTTTCTGACAACATAAATAGGTGGGGACTAAGCCTGCATACAGTACAAATGGATGAGGACTAAGCATGCATACAGTACAAATGGCAAGTTTCTGACAACATAAATAGGTGGGGACTAAGCCTGCAGACAGTACAAATGGGTGAGGACTAAGCCTGCATACAGTACAAATGGGTGAGGACTAAGCCTGCATACAGTACAAATGGGTGAGGACTAAGCCTGCATACAGTAGAAATGGGTGAGGACTAAGCCTGCATACAGTACAAATGGGTGAGGACTAAGCCTGCATACAGTACAAATGGGTGAGGACTAAGCCTGCATACAGTACAAATGGCAAGTTTCTGACAACATAAATAGGTGGGGACTAAGCCTGCATACATTACAAATGGGTGAGGACTAAGCCTGCATACAGTACAAATGGGTGAGGACTAAGCCTGCATACATTACAAATGGGTGAGGACTAAGCCTGCATACAGTAGAAATGGGTGAGGACTAAGCCTGCATACAGTACAAATGGGTGAGGACTAAGCCTGCATACAGTAGAAATGGGTGAGGACTAAGCCTGCATACATTACAAATGGGTGAGGACTAAGCCTGCATACATTACAAATGGGTGAGGACTAAGCCTGCATACAGTAGAAATGGGTGAGGACTAAGCCTGCATACAGTACAAATGGGTGAGGACTAAGCCTGCATACAGTACAAATGGGTGAGGACTAAGCCTGCATACATTACAAATGGGTGAGGACTAAGCCTGCATACAGTAGAAATGGGTGAGGACTAAGCCAGCATACAGTAGAAATGGGTGAGGACTAAGCCTGCATACAGTAGAAATGGGTGAGGACTAAGCCTGCATACAGTAGAAATGGGTGAGGACTAAGCCTGCATACAGTACAAATGGGTGAGGACTAAGCCTGCATACATTACAAATGGGTGAGGACTAAGCCTGCATACAGTACAAATGGGTGAGGACTAAGCCTGCATACAGTACAAATGGGTGAGGACTAAGCCTGCATACAGTACAAATGGGTGAGGACTAAGCCTGCATACAGTACAAATGGGTGAGGACTAAGCCTGCATATACATTACAAATGGGTGAGGACTAAGCCTGCATACAGTAGAAATGGGTGAGGACTAAGCCTGCATACATTACAAATGGGTGAGGACTAAGCCTGCATACAGTAGAAATGGGTGAGGACTAAGCCTGCATACATTACAAATGGGTGAGGACTAAGCCTGCATACAGTACAAATGGGTGAGGACTAAGCCTGCATACATTACAAATGGGTGAGGACTAAGCCTGCATACAGTACAAATGGGTGAGGACTAAGCTTGCATACATTACAAATGGGTGAGGACTAAGCCTGCATACAGTAGAAATGGGTGAGGACTAAGCCTGCATACAGTACAAATGGGTGAGGACTAAGCCTGCATACAGTACAAATGGGTGAGGACTAAGCCTGCATACAGTAGAAATGGGTGAGGACTTAGCCTGCATACAGTAGAAATGGGTGAGGACTAAGCCTGCATACAGTAGAAATGGGTGAGGACTAAGCCAGCATACAGTAGAAATGGGTGAGGACTAAGCCTGCATACAGTAGAAATAGGTGAGGACTAAGCCTGCATACAGTAGAAATGGGTGAGGACTAAGCCTGCATACAGTACAAATGGGTGAGGACTAAGCCTGCATACAGTAGAAATGGGTGAGGACTAAGCCTGCATACAGTAGAAATGGGTGAGGACTAAGCCTGCATACAGTACAAATGGGTGAGGACTAAGCCTGCATACAGTAGAAATGGGTGAGGACTAAGCCTGCATACAGTACAAATGGGTGAGGACTAAGCCTGCATACAGTAGAAATGGGTGAGGACTAAGCCTGCATACAGTAGAAATGGGTGAGGACTAAGCCTGCATACAGTAGAAATAGGTGAGGACTAAGCCTGCATACAGTAGAAATGGGTGAGGACTAAGCCTGCATACAGTAGAAATGGGTGAGGACTAAGCCAGCATACAGTAGAAATGGGTGAGGACTAAGCCTGCATACAGTACAAATGGGTGAGGATTAAGCCTGCATACAGTAGAAATGGGTGAGGACTAAGCCAGCATACAGTAGAAATGGGTGAGGACTAAGCCTGCATACAGTAGAAATGGGTGAGGACTAAGCCTGCATACAGTACAAATGGGTGAGGACTAAGCCTGCATACAGTAGAAATGGGTGAGGACTAAGCCTGCATACAGTAGAAATGGGTGAGGACTAAGCCTGCATACAGTACAAATGGGTGAGGACTAAGCCTGCATACAGTAGAAATGGGTGAGGACTAAGCCTGCATACAGTAGAAATGGGTGAGGACTAAGCCTGCATACAGTACAAATGGGTGAGGACTTAGCCTGCATACAGTACAAATGGGTGAGGACTAAGCCTGCATACAGTACAAATGGGTGAGGACTAAGCCTGCATACAGTAGAAATGGGTGAGGACTAAGCCTGCATACAGTACAAATGGGTGAGGACTAAGCCTGCATACAGTAGAAATGGGTGAGGACTAAGCCTGCATACAGTACAAATGGGTGAGGACTAAGCCAGCATACAGTAGAAATGGGTGAGGACTAAGCCTGCATACAGTAGAAATGGGTGAGGACTAAGCCTGCATACAGTACAAATGGGTGAGGACTAAGCCAGCATACAGTACAAATGGGTGAGGACTAAGCCTGCATACAGTACAAATGGGTGAGGACTAAGCCTGCATACAGTACAAATGGGTGAGGACTAAGCCTGCATACAGTAGAAATGGGTGAGGACTAAGCCTGCATACAGTAGAAATGGGTGAGGACTAAGCCAGCATACAGTAGAAATGGGTGAGGACTAAGCCTGCATACAGTAGAAATGGGTGAGGACTAAGCCAGCATACAGTAGAAATGGGTGAGGACTAAGCCAGCATACAGTAGAAATGGGTGAGGACTAAGCCTGCATACAGTAGAAATGGGTGAGGACTAAGCCAGCATACAGTAGAAATAGGTGAGGACTAAGCCAGCATACAGTACAAATGGGTGAGGACTAAGCCTGCATACAGTACAAATGGGTGAGGACTAAGCCTGCATACAGTCCAAATGGGTGAGGACTAAGCCTGCATACAGTAGAAATGGCTGAGGACTAGGCCTGCATACAGTAGAAATGGGTGAGGACTAAGCCAGCATACAGTAGAAATGGGTGAGGACTAAGCCAGCATACAGTAGAAATGGGTGAGGACTAAGCCAGCATACAGTACAAATGGGTGAGGACTAAGCCTGCATACAGTAGAAATGGGTGAGGACTAAGCCTGCATACAGTAGAAATGGGTGAGGACTAAGCCTGCATACAGTACAAATGGGTGAGGACTAAGCCAGCATACAGTAGAAATGGGTGAGGACTAAGCCTGCATACAGTAGAAATGGGTGAGGACTAAGCCTGCATACAGTAGAAATGGGTGAGGACTAAGCCTGCATACAGTAGAAATGGGTGAGGACTAAGCCAGCATACAGTAGAAATGGGTGAGGACTAAGCCAACATACAGTAGAAATGGGTGAGGACTAAGCCTGCATACAGTAGAAATGGGTGAGGACTAAGCCTGCATACAGTAGAAATGGGTGAGGACTAAGCCTGCATACATTACAAATGGGTGAGGACTAAGCCAGCATACAGTAGAAATGGGTGAGGACTAAGCCAGCATACAGTAGAAATGGGTGAGGACTAAGCCAGCATACAGTAGAAATGGGTGAGGACTAAGCCTGCATACAGTAGAAATGGGTGAGGACTAAGCCAGCATACAGTAGAAATGGGTGAGGACTAAGCCAGCATACAGTAGAAATGGGTGAGGACTAAGCCTGCATACAGTAGAAATGGGTGAGGACTAAGCCTGCATACAGTAGAAATGGGTGAGGACTAAGCCAGCATACAGTAGAAATGGGTGAGGACTAAGCCAGCATACAGTAGAAATGGGTGAGGACTAAGCCTGCATACAGTAGAAATGGGTGAGGACTAAGCCAGCATACAGTAGAAATGGGTGAGGACTAAGCCTGCATACAGTAGAAATGGGTGAGGACTAAGCCAGCATACAGTAGAAATGGGTGAGGACTAAGCCTGCATACAGTAGAAATGGGTGAGGACTAAGCCAGCATACAGTAGAAATGGGTGAGGACTAAGCCAGCATACAGTAGAAATGGGTGAGGACTAAGCCAGCATACAGTACAAATGGGTGAGGACTAAGCCAGCATACAGTAGAAATGGGTGAGGACTAAGCCTGCATACAGTAGAAATGGGTGAGGACTAAGCCTGCATACAGTAGAAATGGGTGAGGACTAAGCCAGCATACAGTAGAAATGGGTGAGGACTAAGCCTGCATACAGTAGAAATGGGTGAGGACTAAGCCTGCATACAGTACAAATGGGTGAGGACTAAGCCTGCATACAGTAGAAATGGGTGAGGACTAAGCCAGCATACAGTAGAAATGGGTGAGGACTAAGCCAGCATACAGTAGAAATGGGTGAGGACTAGGGATGTCAACGGATATCCGAATATCCGGATATCCGTCCGAATCGTCGGATATCCGAATCGACTTTGGTATCCGGATATTCGCTTAAAAATGACATATATTTAAAACATTTAATTAAATGTTTTGACCATTTTGCTAAGTTATCTTTCTGCTGTCGTGTCAGTGTGCATTTACACATACGAAGGTGTAACGGATTATCGACAGGTGGTGACAGGTGGTGACACGCAGTATTGTATATTTGGCTTCACAGTTTTAGAAATGTGCTAAAGCATGATGGTATGTATAATAACATGCTAATTAGCCGCCAACGTTTAAAGCTTCTACTGATCCATTTTGTTTAGCGAATACTATCTTTAATTTTCTTAATGAACTTCACAGTTTTAGAAATGTGCTAAAGCTTATGTATAATAATTTGCCAATTAACAGCCATTGTTTGAGGCTATCACTTATTTATTCTTTTTGATTAAGAATTATTATCTTTAATTTTGTAAGTTCGGCTTTATTAAGAAGAGATAGAGCTACAATTATGTAGACAATTAACAGGTTTGTCGGCAAAGATCAGTTACTCATGTTTAATTAAGTCCGTTTGGATTGTATAAATAAATTGATGAATTTATCATGTTTTCATTCGATCACGGTGATCTTGACTTATTCACATCCACTTCCTAAACAAATCATTAGTTATGCCTTCCAATCGTCAGTCCGATGTTTGGCGACATTTTGTAAGGTCCGTAGACAAATCCAACGCAAAATGTAATTACTGCAGCGTAGAGCTAACGTATGGCGGCGGCACATCCAACCTCCGCAACCACTTGAAGAATAAGCACCCGTCTATGGTGGCGTCGGCGACTCCCGATACGAAGAAACAAGTTTGTATGACTGACATCGTAACCCCTTAAATACGAAAGCTGTCCACAAATGATGCTGAGCGCATTACCAACGCGTTTTATTGTTCGTATTTCATTATTATTAAAATGATGAAGTGCCTATGCCTATGGAAATTTTGATTTAATTATTTCCATTTAGTTGACGATTTAATTATGTCAATGGAAACGTTAGTAACCCCCACACATCCGACTGCAACATCAGTTTTAACTAAGATTTATATCCGGATATCCGGATATCCGTTCGGATCGTTCGACGGATATCCGGATACCAAATATAGTATCCTTTGACATCCCTAGTGAGGACTAAGCCTGCATACAGTAGAAATGGGTGAGGACTAAGCCTGCATACAGT
This sequence comes from Sinonovacula constricta, assembly GCA_007844125.1. Lineage (NCBI taxonomy): Eukaryota > Metazoa > Mollusca > Bivalvia > Cardiida > Solecurtidae > Sinonovacula > Sinonovacula constricta. The sequence goes on from CM017573.1 coordinate 11,009,854, forward strand.
AGAAATGGGTGAGGACTAAGCCTGCATACAGTAGAAATGGGTGAGGACTAAGCCTGCATACAGTACAAATGGGTGAGGACTAAGCCAGCATACAGTAGAAATAGGTGAGGACTAAGCCTGCATACAGTAGAAATGGGTGAGGACTAAGCCTGCATACAGTAGAAATGGGTGAGGACTAAGCCTGCATACAGTAGAAATGGGTGAGGACTAAGCCTGCATACAGTAGAAATGGGTGAGGACTAAGCCTGCATACAGTACAAATGGGTGAGGACTAAGCCTGCATACAGTAGAAATGGGTGAGGACTAAGCCTGCATACAGTAGAAATGGGTGAGGACTAAGCCTGCATACAGTACAAATGGGTGAGGACTAAGCCTGCATACAGTAGAAATGGGTGAGGACTAAGCCAGCATACAGTAGAAATGGGTGAGGACTAAGCCAGCATACAGTAGAAATGGGTGAGGACTAAGCCTGCATACAGTAGAAATGGGTGAGGACTAAGCCTGCATACAGTACAAATAGGTGAGGACTAAGCCTGCATACAGTAGAAATGGGTGAGGACTAAGCCTGCATACAGTAGAAATGGGTGAGGACTAAGCCTGCATACAGTACAAATGGGTGAGGACTAAGCCTGCATACAGTACAAATGGGTGAGGACTAAGCCTGCATACAGTAGAAATGGGTGAGGACTAAGCCAGCATACAGTAGAAATGGGTGAGGACTACGCCAGCATACAGTAGAAATGGGTGAGGACTAAGCCTGCATACAGTAGAAATGGGTGAGGACTAAGCCTGCATACAGTAGAAATGGGTGAGGACTAAGCCTGCATACATTAGAAATGGGTGAGGACTAAGCCTGCATACAGTAGAAATGGGTGAGGACTAAGCCAGCATACAGTAGAAATGGGTGAGGACTAAGCCAGCATACAGTAGAAATGGGTGAGGACTAAGCCTGCATACAGTAGAAATGGGTGAGGACTAAGCCAGCATACAGTAGAAATGGGTGAGGACTAAGCCAGCATACAGTAGAAATGGGTGAGGACTAAGCCAGCATACAGTACAAATGGGTGAGGACTAAGCCTGCATACAGTAGAAATGGGTGAGGACTAAGCCTGCATACAGTAGAAATGGGTGAGGACTAAGCCTGCATACAGTAGAAATGGGTGAGGACTAAGCCTGCATACAGTACAAATGGGTGAGGACTAAGCCAGCATACAGTAGAAATAGGTGAGGACTAAGCCTGCATACAGTAGAAATGGGTGAGGACTAAGCCTGCATACAGTAGAAATGGGTGAGGACTAAGCCAGCATACAGTAGAAATAGGTGAGGACTAAGCCTGCATACAGTAGAAATGGGTGAGGACTAAGCCAGCATACAGTAGAAATGGGTGAGGACTAAGCCTGCATACAGTACAAATGGGTGAGGACTAAGCCTGCATACAGTAGAAATGGGTGAGGACTAAGCCTGCATACAGTAGAAATAGGTGAGGACTAAGCCAGCATACAGTAGAAATAGGTGAGGACTAAGCCTGCATACAGTAGAAATAGGTGAGGACTAAGCCTGCATACAGTACAAATGGGTGAGGACTAAGCCTGCATACAGTAGAAATGGGTGAGGACTAAGCCTGCAGACAGTAGAAATGGGTGAGGACTAAGCCTGCATACAGTAGAAATGGGTGAGGACTAAGCCAGCATACAGTAGAAATAGGTGAGGACTAAGCCTGCATACAGTAGAAATAGGTGAGGACTAAGCCTGCATACAGTAGAAATGGGTGAGGACTAAGCCTGCATACAGTACAAATGGGTGAGGACTAAGCCTGCATACAGTAGAAATGGGTGAGGACTAAGCCTGCAGACAGTACAAATGGGTGAGGACTAAGCCTGCAGACAGTACAAATGGGTGAGGACTAAGCCTGCATACAGTAGAAATGGGTGAGGACTAAGCCTGCATACAGTAGAAATGGGTGAGGACTAAGCCTGCATACAGTACAAATGGGTGAGGACTAAGCCTGCATACAGTAGAAATAGGTGAGGACTAAGCCTGCATACAGTAGAAATAGGTGAGGACTAAGCCAGCATACAGTAGAAATGGGTGAGGACTAAGCCAGCATACAGTAGAAATGGGTGAGGACTAAGCCTGCAGACAGTACAAATGGGTGAGGACTAAGCCAGCATACAGTAGAAATGGGTGAGGACTAAGCCTGCATACAGTACAAATGGGTGAGGACTAAGCCTGCATACAGTAGAAATGGGTGAGGACTAAGCCTGCATACAGTAGAAATGGGTGAGGACTAAGCCTGCATACAGTACAAATGGGTGAGGACTAAGCCAGCATACAGTAGAAATGGGTGAGGACTAAGCCTGCATACAGTACAAATGGGTGAGGACTAAGCCTGCATACAGTACAAATGGGTGAGGACTAAGCCAGCATACAGTAGAAATGGGTGAGGACTAAGCCAGCATACAGTAGAAATGGGTGAGGACTAAGCCTGCATACAGTAGAAATGGGTGAGGACTAAGCCTGCATACAGTAGAAATGGGTGAGGACTAAGCCAGCATACAGTAGAAATGGGTGAGGACTAAGCCTGCATACAGTAGAAATGGGTGAGGACTAAGCCTGCATACAGTAGAAATGGGTGAGGACTAAGCCTGCATACAGTAGAAATGGGTGAGGACTAAGCCTGCATACAGTAGAAATGGGTGAGGACTAAGCCTGCATACAGTACAAATGGGTGAGGACTAAGCCAGCATACAGTAGAAATGGGTGAGGACTAAGCCTGCATACAGTACAAATGGGTGAGGACTAAGCCAGCATACAGTAGAAATGGGTGAGGACTAAGCCTGCATACAGTACAAATGGGTGAGGACTAAGCCTGCATACAGTAGAAATGGGTGAGGACTAAGCCTGCATACAGTACAAATGGGTGAGGACTAAGCCTGCATACAGTAGAAATGGGTGAGGACTAAGCCTGCATACAGTAGAAATGGTAAGTTTCTGACAACATAAATAGGTGAGGACTAAGCCTGCAGACAGTACAAATGGCAATAGGTGAGGACTAAGCCTGCATACAGTACAAATGGCAATAGGTGAGGACTAAGCCTGCATACAGTACAAATGGCAATAGGTGAGGACTAAGCCTGCATACAGTACAAATGGCAATAGGTGAGGACTAAGCCTGCATACAGTACAAATGGCAATAGGTGAGGACTAAGCCTGCAGACAGTACAAATGGCAAGTTTCTGACATGATACATACATAAATAGGTGAGGACTAAGCCTGCAGACAGTACAAATGGCAATAGGTGAGGACTAAGCCTGCATACAGTACAAATGGCAATAGGTGAGGACTAAGCCTGCATACAGTACAAATGGCAATAGGTGAGGACTAAGCCTGCATACAGTACAAATGGCAATAGGTGAGGACTAAGCCTGCATACAGTACAAATGGCAATAGGTGAGGACTAAGCCTGCATACAGTACAAATGGCAATAGGTGAGGACTAAGCCTGCATACAGTACAAATGGCAATAGGTGAGGACTAAGCCTGCAGACAGTACAAATGGCAAGTTTCTGACATGATACATACATAAATAGGTGAGGACTAAGCCTGCAGACAGTACAAATGGCAATAGGTGAGGACTAAGCCTGCATATAGTACAAATGGCAAGTTTCTGACATGATACATACATAAATAGGTGAGGACTAAGACTGCAGACAGTACAAATGGCAATAGGTGAGGACTAAGCCTGCATACAGTACAAATGGCAAGTTTCTGACATGATACATACATAAATAGGTGAGGACTAAGCCTGCAGACAGTACAAATGGCAATAGGTGATGACTAAGCCTACATACAGTACAAATGGTAAGTTTCTGACAACATAAATAGGTGAGGACTAAGCCTGCAGACAGTACAAATGGCAATAGGTGAGGACTAAGCCTGCAGACAGTACAAATGGCAATAGGTGAGGACTAAGCCTGCATACAGTACAAATGGCAATAGGTGAGGACTAAGCCTGCAGACAGTACAAATGGCAATAGGTGAGGACTAAGCCTGCATACAGTACAAATGGCAATAGGTGAGGACTAAGCCTGCATACAGTACAAATGGCAATAGGTGAGGACTAAGCCTGCAGACAGTACAAATGGCAATAGGTGAGGACTAAGCCTGCATACAGTACAAATGGCAATAGGTGAGGACTAAGCCTGCATACAGTACAAATGGGTGAGGACTAAGCCTGCATACAGTAGAAATGGGTGAGGACTAAGCCAGCATACAGTAGAAATGGGTGAGGACTAAGCCAGCATACAGTAGAAATGGGTGAGGACTAAGCCAGCATACAGTACAAATGGGTGAGGACTAAGCCTGCATACAGTAGAAATGGGTGAGGACTAAGCCTGCATACAGTAGAAATGGGTGAGGACTAAGCCTGCATACAGTAGAAATGGGTGAGGACTAAGCCTGCATACAGTACAAATGGGTGAGGACTAAGCCAGCATACAGTAGAAATAGGTGAGGACTAAGCCTGCATACAGTAGAAATGGGTGAGGACTAAGCCTGCATACAGTAGAAATGGGTGAGGACTAAGCCAGCATACAGTAGAAATAGGTGAGGACTAAGCCTGCATACAGTAGAAATGGGTGAGGACTAAGCCAGCATACAGTAGAAATGGGTGAGGACTAAGCCTGCATACAGTACAAATGGGTGAGGACTAAGCCTGCATACAGTAGAAATAGGTGAGGACTAAGCCAGCATACAGTAGAAATAGGTGAGGACTAAGCCTGCATACAGTAGAAATAGGTGAGGACTAAGCCTGCATACAGTACAAATGGGTGAGGACTAAGCCTGCATACAGTAGAAATGGGTGAGGACTAAGCCTGCAGACAGTAGAAATGGGTGAGGACTAAGCCTGCATACAGTAGAAATGGGTGAGGACTAAGCCAGCATACAGTAGAAATAGGTGAGGACTAAGCCTGCATACAGTAGAAATAGGTGAGGACTAAGCCTGCATACAGTAGAAATGGGTGAGGACTAAGCCTGCATACAGTACAAATGGGTGAGGACTAAGCCTGCATACAGTAGAAATGGGTGAGGACTAAGCCTGCAGACAGTACAAATGGGTGAGGACTAAGCCTGCAGACAGTACAAATGGGTGAGGACTAAGCCTGCATACAGTAGAAATGGGTGAGGACTAAGCCTGCATACAGTAGAAATGGGTGAGGACTAAGCCTGCATACAGTACAAATGGGTGAGGACTAAGCCTGCATACAGTAGAAATAGGTGAGGACTAAGCCTGCATACAGTAGAAATAGGTGAGGACTAAGCCAGCATACAGTAGAAATGGGTGAGGACTAAGCCAGCATACAGTAGAAATGGGTGAGGACTAAGCCTGCAGACAGTACAAATGGGTGAGGACTAAGCCAGCATACAGTAGAAATGGGTGAGGACTAAGCCTGCATACAGTACAAATGGGTGAGGACTAAGCCTGCATACAGTAGAAATGGGTGAGGACTAAGCCTGCATACAGTAGAAATGGGTGAGGACTAAGCCTGCATACAGTACAAATGGGTGAGGACTAAGCCAGCATACAGTAGAAATGGGTGAGGACTAAGCCTGCATACAGTACAAATGGGTGAGGACTAAGCCTGCATACAGTACAAATGGGTGAGGACTAAGCCAGCATACAGTAGAAATGGGTGAGGACTAAGCCAGCATACAGTAGAAATGGGTGAGGACTAAGCCTGCATACAGTAGAAATGGGTGAGGACTAAGCCTGCATACAGTAGCAATGGGTGAGGACTAAGCCAGCATACAGTAGAAATGGGTGAGGACTAAGCCTGCATACAGTAGAAATGGGTGAGGACTAAGCCTGCATACAGTAGAAATGGGTGAGGACTAAGCCTGCATACAGTAGAAATGGGTGAGGACTAAGCCTGCATACAGTAGAAATGGGTGAGGACTAAGCCTGCATACAGTACAAATGGGTGAGGACTAAGCCAGCATACAGTAGAAATGGGTGAGGACTAAGCCTGCATACAGTACAAATGGGTGAGGACTAAGCCAGCATACAGTAGAAATGGGTGAGGACTAAGCCTGCATACAGTACAAATGGGTGAGGACTAAGCCTGCATACAGTAGAAATGGGTGAGGACTAAGCCTGCATACAGTACAAATGGGTGAGGACTAAGCCTGCATACAGTAGAAATGGGTGAGGACTAAGCCTGCATACAGTAGAAATGGTAAGTTTCTGACAACATAAATAGGTGAGGACTAAGCCTGCAGACAGTACAAATGGCAATAGGTGAGGACTAAGCCTGCATACAGTACAAATGGCAATAGGTGAGGACTAAGCCTGCATACAGTACAAATGGCAATAGGTGAGGACTAAGCCTGCATACAGTACAAATGGCAATAGGTGAGGACTAAGCCTGCATACAGTACAAATGGCAATAGGTGAGGACTAAGCCTGCAGACAGTACAAATGGCAAGTTTCTGACATGATACATACATAAATAGGTGAGGACTAAGCCTGCAGACAGTACAAATGGCAATAGGTGAGGACTAAGCCTGCATACAGTACAAATGGCAATAGGTGAGGACTAAGCCTGCATACAGTACAAATGGCAATAGGTGAGGACTAAGCCTGCATACAGTACAAATGGCAATAGGTGAGGACTAAGCCTGCATACAGTACAAATGGCAATAGGTGAGGACTAAGCCTGCATACAGTACAAATGGCAATAGGTGAGGACTAAGCCTGCATACAGTACAAATGGCAATAGGTGAGGACTAAGCCTGCAGACAGTACAAATGGCAAGTTTCTGACATGATACATACATAAATAGGTGAGGACTAAGCCTGCAGACAGTACAAATGGCAATAGGTGAGGACTAAGCCTGCATATAGTACAAATGGCAAGTTTCTGACATGATACATACATAAATAGGTGAGGACTAAGACTGCAGACAGTACAAATGGCAATAGGTGAGGACTAAGCCTGCATACAGTACAAATGGCAAGTTTCTGACATGATACATACATAAATAGGTGAGGACTAAGCCTGCAGACAGTACAAATGGCAATAGGTGATGACTAAGCCTACATACAGTACAAATGGTAAGTTTCTGACAACATAAATAGGTGAGGACTAAGCCTGCAGACAGTACAAATGGCAATAGGTGAGGACTAAGCCTGCAGACAGTACAAATGGCAATAGGTGAGGACTAAGCCTGCATACAGTACAAATGGCAATAGGTGAGGACTAAGCCTGCAGACAGTACAAATGGCAATAGGTGAGGACTAAGCCTGCATACAGTACAAATGGCAATAGGTGAGGACTAAGCCTGCATACAGTACAAATGGCAATAGGTGAGGACTAAGCCTGCAGACAGTACAAATGGCAATAGGTGAGGACTAAGCCTGCATACAGTACAAATGGCAATAGGTGAGGACTAAGCCTGCATACAGTACAAATGGCAATAGGTGAGGACTAAGCCTGCATACAGTACAAATGGCAATAGGTGAGGACTAAGCCTGCATACAGTACAAATGGCAATAGGTGAGGACTAAGCCTGCATACAGTACAAATGGCAATAGGTGAGGACTAAGCCTGCAGACAGTACAAATGGCAATAGGTGAGGACTAAGCCTGCATACAGTACAAATGGCAAGTTTCTGACATGATACATACATAAATAGATAAAATATACTATTGAATCGTTAAATATAATTAATGTTGGAGAATGGAACAGTTGGTACGAAACGTACGCGTTAAGAGTTTATTCATCAATAAATAAATAAAATAATACTTACCAGACAAATCTACACTTGTTGCCAATGTTTACTTTAAACTTTCAAACTTCGCGCTGAATTGTGATAATTTAAAATCGCATATTTTCAGCTACAATTTCCATGCGTTTAGACATTGGACTTTTCTCTTTAATAACAGTCTGTTGCTATGTTTTGGCATACAATTTCCTATTTTGAAGATACACTCAATCTGTTGCTGTCAAAAGGAAGCTGAAACTATGTAGAATTAAAATAAAAGCAAAAGTCTTTAACCCCTTTGCACAATAACGGACTGATCCACTTTTACAGGAAGTACATATTTCAATGAAATTTGGCGGTTACCGGCTGGCAATTTGGCGGTATGCGCTTTCTATGAAGCTGAACCTTCTTACAAGTTGCAACAGTTGCCTTACTTCAGGGTTTTTCTGATAGACAATAAATAGCTCGTTTCACCTATTTATGGTTATAGCATCCATCATAACTTGGTCATGGTGCAATTTGTTTCCATCTTTTCGCGATTCACAATAGAATATAGAACTTACTTAGTGGCGTCTAACCTAAATAGTCATGCGATTGCGAGTGACTATTTAGCCACTTGGCATGCAAAGAAATAAGGAACATCGCCGAACAATCCAAATGATGCAAAAGAGCACAACGAATATAACTGAACTTTCCAAATGACGTCGTCTCTTTTGGAAAGGAGTCCCAAAAGTAAAAAGCGCGGGTGAACGCATTCGTCCTAATTCATTACGATACTGGATGTTACACAATTTAAATTACTATCCTTTTTGTTTATTACTGCACAATTTTGCAAGTTTTAGCTGCTTTTTTGTTTATTATGTTTAATAAAAGTGAAAAATACAAACAAATAGTTTAAATTACATTTCTTAAAATGGTATAAATAAACATGACAATTTTTTATTAATTAATTAACCTTTTATAAGGTTGTAACTATTAAAACAATATCGTCAATAGTTACATTATATATATATATTAAAATTTGCACAAGCTGTTATTGTTTTCTTTATATAATTTTATTATTTTATTAACACTTATAACTTAATTTAACTGGGTAATATACATCTTGTAACATAACCTATTGTATTAAGAATAAACTGATCTCAACTTGTTTTTCATATTGAAATAGCTTGTTATTTAAGGGTTTTACTATAATTATAACATCAATTTTCCAGATAAAATAAAAATATATTTATTATAACTTTTAATTGCTTTGAAATGTGTGCAATCCTTAAAAAAATATTCTCAATGATTGATGTAGATTTGACTTGATGGGATGTTAAGGAAGGGAAACAAGCCAAGGAGTATATATTTGGTCAGTCAATAAATTTTAAGTCTGAGAACAGGCTATTGTCAGAATAGGAAAGGGTTTTGCATATTATTGCAAAAGTTAAATGTGAAAGATTAAATATAAATTAATCTAAGCCTGTTATAACTGTCTGGGTTAAATATCCATTTAAGAAACACTATATTTTTTTCATTTCATTTTATTTAAAGCTTTTTAGTTATATAACATACAACAATGCTTTTTGTAATAAAATGTACATTTAAACAAAGATATGGTTCAAAAATACACACACACATATATATAATTAGTATCTAATTAGTTATATTAATCAAATCTGAAAACGATATTCGAATATTCATTAAGTGCATTCAAATCATATTCAAATATTCAGAACAAATTTATATCTGAGTGGCACATAACAAGATATTTTTAACTTACGTTTAGTGTATTTTTTTCATTGTAAAATGTATTATTTCTTTAATAATTGACGTAACTAGACTTACTTTATGCAGAAGCAGCAGTAGATTTATTATTTCAGCATAGCAATCAATGTTAAAAATGAAACAATTTCTTCTTTAAAAATACAAACAGCAATATATTCAATCCGCCATTATCCTGTTTATAGTAAAGGATCACAAGTATTGTTTCTTTACTTGGTCAGCAGTAATTTGCAAGCAAATTCAGTCAAATAACAATGCTAGTAATGGTGTGAACAATGCCATTGTTCCTTAAAATTTGTATCATAATGAACATTTAAAATCTTATGAAAAACTATACAGTAACCAATCAAGGTTAAGATGGCCTACAAAACCCCATATAATTTATGTATTATTTAATGGTCACCTTAAACTTGGATGTGTTTGTGTGTCTTACAATAACATTAACAGTTTAGACATGTTGTGTAAATAATGACTTATTTGTTTTAACATATGACGTTAAATTAAAGGAGCTACATAAGCTACTTTTAATTTTAATATATCAGTTTAATAAGACCATATAATAATTTTATTAGATCACATTGTTAAACAAATACAAAATAGCTGATAATTTTAATATTTTACTCTATTACACCCAAATAATGTATAACCCCAAACGGTAAATTACATTCTTTAAACTACCGAAATCTTATAAATTACATTAATATGTAAAGGTGGCATTTTTCAAAAGGACCAGATGCAGGTGATACTGTAAGACAAATAAGCAAGACAACACAGGTTTTATTTAGGGAAATCTCGAAAGTTTCCAGCCAACTAACAATCTTGATTGATTAGTGGTTGGATTAATGTTAAATTGTGACTGGTTGATTATCGCTAATAGTATCGCTTGCCACGTTTATCTGAAGCCATAACATGTCAAAAGGCACGTCTAGTTACCAGTACACAGGTGACCATTATCAACTGTGATTTGCTAGTGTTAGGAATGCCTAACTGTTAATAAACTGCTGAAATACCAACCAATATATTTAAAGCCTGTTTAAAAACTGTAAGCTCATGACGAACAATTAAAAAGTGTGAAAATATAAATTTGTGTTTTTTGGAAAGAATGTTTAAAATACACACAGCAGAAATTGCGGTATAGTGCTGTATAGTAATAAAATAACAATTATGAAGTAGCATGACAAAAACAGAAAGTATTGTTTGTGAATATTAACCCCGAACTGATGAATACATTACACGGTAGTTGCAGACGCTTTGTTTACTTACCGCGTTTTACCGACAGAGGTATGGGTATAAATATAAGTATGAAGCGTCTAATGGAGCGCGTGGCGCAGAGGAAGAATAGTTTTCTTTTGACCGAGAGGTCTCTGGTTCGAATCCGAACAAAGCAAAAAATTTTTTTTACATTTTTATATATTATATTGAATTAAAATCTTTTTTTTACTACTGAATATATATATATTTTTATTTTTTTAATTTTTTGCCGAATATATTTCGCCGTGATAAATGATTTTTTCGTTATTCACGAGATTTTCGTGCTGTTAAAATGGTTAGCGCGGGAAATTGAACCAGCAAAAAAATATTTCTTTGGCAGGGCTCGAACCTGCGACCTCCCGCCCGGGAGTCCAACGTACTTACCACTGTGCTGTAGCGACTTCATGATAAACGTATTGCTGTACTATCCTATCTGCGATAACGGTTATTTTGTGGATGTATGTATTTGAGTTGAAATGGACCGTGTAATGTATTCATCAGTTCGGGGTTAATATTCACAAACAATACATGAACAATTAAAGTTTGCTTGACTGTGATTTAGTTGTGTTTTCATTGTCCACCAATTGATGACATATTGTTACACATAAAGGCAATTTTGCTCATTCATATTCTCTGTAGTTTTATACAAATAAACTTGCACATTATATCTCTAATTTCAAGAAATATACCCGAAATTCTTCACTTTATCAAGGATGTAATTTATACAATCAAAACTTGTACCAAGGCCTATCCAAGACAACCTTGACCGTAGGCTCAAGCCTTATCAAGGACAATGCTCACCATTCTGTCAATCCAACTGTGACTAGCCTGGCTATCCAATGTTTATCTGCCTGGCCATTAAAGATTCACTAGCCTGGCTTTCCAATGGTTATAGCTCGAATATTCCATGTTCATCAGCCTTGCTATCCAATATTCATCTGCCTTGCTATCCAGTGTTTATCTGCCTTGGCTATCAGCCATACTATACAATGTTCATTAGCCTGGCTATCCTACATTCATCAGCATGGCAACTCTACATTCATTAGCCATGCTGTACAATGTTCATCTGCCTAGCTATCCTACATTGATCAGCCATGCTATCTAATGTTTATCAGCCTTGCTATCCTCTGTTTAACAGCCTAGCTATCCAATGTTTTTTTTCAGACTTGCTATCCTATGGTCATCAGGTTGACTATCCAGTGTTCATCAGCCTGGCTATCCTACATTCATCAGCCATGCTATACAATGTTCATCTGCCTGGCTATCCTACATTCGTCAGCCATGCTATCTAATGTTTATCAGCCTGGCTATCCTACATTCATCAGCCATGCTATCTAATGTTTATCAGCCTGGCTATCCTACATTCATCAGCCATGCTATCTAATGTTTATCAGCCTGGCTATCCTGTTTAACAGCCTAGCTATCCAATGTTTTTTTTCAGACTTGCTATCCTATGGTCATCAGGTTGACTATCCAGTGTTCATCAGCCTGGCTATCCTACATTCGTCAGCCATGCTATCTAATGTTTATCAGCCTGGCTATCCTACATTCGTCAGCCATGCTATCTAATGTTTATCAGCCTGGCTATCCTACATTCATCAGCCATGCTATCTAATGTTTATCAGCCTGGCTATCCTACATTCGCCAGCCATGCTATCTAATGTTTTTTTTCAGACTTGCTATCCTATGGTCATCAGGTTGACTATCCAGTGTTCATCAGCCTGGCTATCCTACATTCATCAGCCATGCTATACAATGTTCATCTGCCTGGCTATCCTACATTCGTCAGCCATGCTATCTAATGTTTATCAGCCTGGCTATCCTACATTCATCAGCCATGCTATCTAATGTTTATCAGCCTGGCTATCCTACATTCATCAGCCATGCTATCTACTGTGTATCAGCCTGGCTATCCTGTTTAACAGCCTAGCTATCCAATGTTTTTTTTCAGACTTGCTATCCTATGGTCATCAGGTTGACTATCCAGTGTTCATCAGCCTGGCTTTCCAACATTTATCAGCCTTCCTAGCTTATGTTCATCAGCCAAGCTATCCAATGTTTATCAGTCTGGCTATCCTATAATCATCTTGTATGAGAACTTTGACGTGTTTACAAAGTTCTATCATTCGGTCTTCCCTCTCTATTTCCGATGCTGCCATCTAGGATCAGAACTTCATGGGTGTGGCAGATGAGAGAAAACACAGGCCAATATCTACAGTACACATCTGCAAGAAAGGCAAGAAAAATGTCCCTTAACTGCAAATCAGACCAGTCAGATATATGTGTGACAGACAGTAAAGATCCTAGTTTGGAAGAATGACTCATTATACATGCAATTTATTTTGTATCAAAAAGAAAGATTTATTTATACAATGCAAACTTTACTAGGTATAGACCAACCTGACCCAAAGAGTTAGAACAGAACAATTGGGTCATTTTTGTTATACTGAGCAATTCTACCCCAAGATCATTAAGTGATGTACTGGGCCAGGAAGAAATTACATTTAAGGTCAATGTTTGGTCAATAAATATGTCCATTAGATAGTTTGGGTTGATTTGCCCATAGAAGAGATCTCTCTACAAGATCGTATAGGTTAATGGATAATCATTGACCTTGGGGCCTTAAAGTATATCATGCTAAACAAAACTACTATCCTTACCTGATCTGTCAGTGTGTGGCAGCAAAACATTTGTTGTCAGTTGACAGGAGATGGGCCTTTGTTTTTATACGTCTCCCAGTCTGGGGACTGTGTACACTGTGTTGGTGTCAGGGTACTTTACCTGTAAAAGGCCATAATAAATGATGGACGAGATAATATAGCAACAAGGCACATTTTTAGTCCCAAGAAATAATATCAAACAAAAAGATAAAAATATGAATACTTATTTATGGAAAAAAAAAATTACTGTGTTAAAACTTGGCCAAAAAATATGTAAGAAAACAACAACAACCAAGTTAACCTGCCCGCCATCTACCTTTTAGTTTAAATTGGATGTCCATTTTAATGTTGAAACACACATTAAAAAAAAACCACCTTTACTCTAAGGGCTCGCAGGTTGGGTATGTTTTCAATGCCCGTTAACATCAGTACAGCTGTTGTGAGACCAACAGTGAACTTGACAGGGTTATCTAACACTCGATGATTGTGGCCCGAGCCATGTGAACCTTGTTGGTCAGCTGGAATGTGACTGGCCACACCAGCTTGATGGCCGAGTGGTGGACGTGACTGGCCACACCAGCTTGATAGCCAAGTGGCGGTCTCACTAAGCAGCTGCTAACTGCTGTCTTCAGAGTGGTCAGCTCTGACAGAAGCTAAGAGGTGTAGGGGTCTATAGGAACATCCACTGATGTCAGGAACCTACACAAGGGAGAAAAGAGATCAGGCTTTAAGTATATTTTTCTTGTTGAATAAGACATCTAAAACTGAAAACCTTGTTTGTTTATTCGATACATCACATGGACACAAATGTGGTAATTTTGGTGACACGAGGTTTAAATATTTGTGAATAAAAAATTTATATAAGTCTTGATAAAACTACTTCATGTCAGCAGGACGGCCTTCCAAATGAAGTTTCCCATCCAGACTGGGACTCAACCCTAAGTTCCTACTATCTGTGGTTACCAAAATGTCTCCAATACAGAGCACACTTTTCCCCCCTCTTTTATCAAACTTTAACTTAGGCATACTTTTATGTTTTTTGTGCTAACCAAGCTATTACCTTTCCCCCGCAATGTGTTCAGATATGACATATGCGTCCTGAACTTTCATCTAGGTGGCCAGTTCTTATTTCGTTGCTGTGACCAAACTGAGTCAACATGTTAGTGCCCTAAGGGGCTAAGCCCTGTCTGTCGCATCAGAGCGATGTTGTTGCTGAGGCCAAGGAAGAGTGTCTGTAGTTGGTCAGTAAGGCGAAGTATTTGGTCCACAAGAAGTGTGAGATGACCAATGATTGCACTCCCTGATACCATGTGGGTATGTTGAGGCATCAGCTAAAAACGTAAATGGTTTGATAAAATATAAAAATAGTTTATTTTTATGAAGCTGAAGCAGTATAAAGGAATGTAAAAAAATGAAAACTTTAATCTTGTTTAGGTTCTAAAAGTATAAATAGTTTATAAATAGTTATTACCCATTTTAAACCTATTGGTTACAACTTTTTTTAACATATCTCATCTGCTTACTTCCTGGTTAGAGCCAGACTAGCAGGTACCTGTATCAATGTGCAGTCAATAGAATTAATAATTAATTTCACAGTGCATGACCAGATATGGGTTTGAACCAAGGACCTCTAATCAAAAGTCCAATGTCTTCACTTAAACAGAGACTTAAACCTATGCGATGATAGGCTGGGAAGTAACAATTACAGCAACTTACTGACTGGCAACTAAGTGCCCCTGTCTTGCAAGAAACTGGCAGTCTGACTCTCTCCACTTCCTGGCCGGTCCCCTGCACTCACAGACTAGCACATAGCTTCACTTTCCTGCTTTGACTGATTTGTTTTCTGGTCATACTGGTAACCACTGCAAAATATCATTTTCTGCAACCTTGGCAAGTCATATTTTTGCTAGTCAGTAAAAGGTTTAAGTTATTGAAACTTTGTTTTTCAAAAATTGTGCAATTTGTAGCTTTGGAAAAATTAATTCGAAAAACCCTTGCAGCCCTATGACTCAAATTTTTCTTACTGAACTGAAGGTGTATTTATTAAGACATTTTGTTTTGTTTGTTTTTGAAATATATTGCAGTGACCAGTTATGGTCAATTTATGGACATCCAGCTACTTTGGTGGAGGAAGACCGAAAAATTTGTCTTGGCAGAACCACCAGATTGTTTTTTACCAATTTGCCATACCACTCACCTGCAACATGACAAGCATGATTTCCAGCTGGTCTTCCCTCAGTTCCAGATGATTGCTCAGCTTCTTGAGGCTGTGATGGTGTTCCGACACACACCTTCAATCTCATCATTGGACAATTCTGCGATACTGTCCTGACAAAGCAGGGCAAACGCCGGGGAATGACAAGCTAACTCGCACATGCTGTCAAGTGTACAGTCATGCACCTCTGCAGAACAGAAAAGTATACAAGTTCATAGGTGATACAAAAGCAACTGTATTACCTTTTCCACTCACTCTCACACAGCCGATTTAAATGTAAAAATAAAGGTAGGTCTTCAAGTTATGGTGGTAGCTTGAAACTGGGGTATGAACCAAAACACACCTGTCCATGTCAATGTACACTAATGAAAGTGATGGCCAATACTGTCAATAAAGTAGTTATATAATAAATTAAAAAGGATTTAACAGCAATCGTGTCTGAGTGTACAATACAGTTTATACTTTATTAATAAGTCATGTTTGATACTGTTTGTATTGATTAGGGATTAGGGATTAGCCGGCATTTTTTGCCGATACTGCGCAGCGACATTTCTATCATTATAGCACAGGGGCACTTATGAGGTGCCCAGGGACTGAACCCGGCCGGTCCATTATACTGACACCGACGAGTCAGGCGTAATGCTGTCCCCGTAGCCCCGAGCGTTAGGAGGGAAGCCACTACTACCAACTTTAAAGTCTTTGGTATGACCCGGCCGGGGTTCGAACCCACGACCTCCCGATCCGCAAGCCGACACTCTACCATCTGAGCTATTGCGGCCGGTGTTGTTTGTATTGAATTACAGTAAATGCTTTGATTTATTTTCATACATAAATATAATATAAATTCAAAAACATAACACGTTGAACAGTAATATATCCAACAGACACTGTAAAATGCAATAGTCCATAACAAGTTTAAAGACAACACAGCAAATACTTACCACACTAGTCACACACAACAAATACCGTTTATCAAACTAAATCTTATCTTAAAACTAATTTTAAAATGTACTGTAAAATACACAACAATGAATGTTGTGGCTGTAACTATTCGAAATTAATGGCTTTAGATAAAAAAAAAAAATCTTGTTAAAGTATGTCCTGCAATCTCATGAGAACTTTTTTCCATATAATACTTTGACCATGTTACCTTTAATTATCATTCATTGACAAGTATTACGCATTTCTATATCCTAAAGATGCTAGCTAATTTTAGTTGTACTTTCCACATTAATCTTATTAAGTTCATTGAATGAGAGAAATTAAAGTGAAAATAAAAGAATGACAGAGAAAAAAAAATATTAAAAGGTAAGAAACATACAAACATGATAAGCAACTAAAGGTCGAAATATATCATAAATATAATAAAATGTAGTATCTTTGACTGGGTAAAAATTAAAAGAAAAGAAAAAATGTAAAATATAAAATAGACCAAAGAAAAATAACAGATATGAGTGATAAACCAAAAATTGAATATAAATTTCATTTTCCCTTAATTCTTTTAGGTTGTGGTTGTATGTTTAAGAGCTAATAAATAACATGATGTGAGTTATGAATAAAACAGCACTCGTTATGCACAGAATATTGTAATAAAATCATAATATATGGTCACATGGTCCGATTCAGATACAAAAGCTTGTACAGTTGTCTGCATAATGTAAAGACTAGTTCCACTTGTTTGTGTCTTATTAATCTTACATTAGGTAAACAATTGCAGTCTTTAATTAACTTTTACTAAACACACAGTGATTATTCTATATTCTGATCTTCATCAATAGTGTTATTTTGTTTAGTCATGATTTTTAATATTATCTGTCTGTTTTTTGAATCTCTAGTAATAATGCTGGGAATGCTAGGTGGGACAAGAAAATTATTTGGTACCCCAAACCCATCTTTAAAAATAAAAAGATTATTTTTGTCAATGTTGGTAATTTGCACTGGATTTGTCCTTTTAACAAGTTTCAAAGGCGGATAATCTGCTACTTTGTAAGTTTGTTTAGTATCATTTTTAGATCGCTTTTTTGTTTTTTGTGTTCTTGAAAAGTGAAGTTGTTTTTCCACTTTTTTATTTGCAGGAATCTTTGTTTTAGGCTCTAACTCTTTAGTAGGAACAACCTTTACTATTTCATTGGCTTCACAGTCACTTATGATGCTTGCAAGAGCAGTATTAACCCTTTGTAACAGGTTTGGGTCCTGATTGTTAGTAACTTGTGAATGGAGTTTATCTAATAAAGACTGAAATAAAGTTAACTGGCGCTGAAGAAAGATCTTACTTGATTTTCCGTCTATTGTATTTAAAACTGGGGTTGCCACTGTACACTGAACAGAGTCAGTTTCATGCTGAATAGATTTATGTATGTATGAATGTAATTTATGAATATGTTTACAACAAGGATCTGTATCTGGACAGGAACACTGGTACATATGGCTACAAAGATCATTGCATGGTGGCACATTGCATATAATATAGCATGGTTTTTCAAAGCATTTATCAGTTTTCTGGATTATGTAATATTCCTTATTGCCATCTGAAGACAAATTGAAAAAATGCATTCATTGATCTGTACCACAGACTCATCTGATATTTCTGTACTACGTTTATGTTTACCAGATTTGTCACTAATATGTTCTGTCATAAGCCTATTGACTCTGTCAACATAATAGTTCTTTTCAACATCAAGGAGGACATTAACTAGTTTATCGAGACGACGATTTAATTTTTGGTCAAAGCATGAATATTTTAAACATTTATGAAAACTTTCAATATGATTATTAGTTGTAATTGTTTGTTGAAGGCCCTTTTTACGTGCATAGAGTGACCATTTTTCGCATCTACCAGCATAATAGGTTTGAAAATATGAAAAGAAATTAGGATACAAGTATTTATATTTGATCATAAATGATGAAAACTTTTGTTCATATTCATCTTTTGAAAAACTATACACTAAACCCTTCAGCAGATGTTGAATTTCTGGGATAACATTTCTTGGAAAAAAAGTTGGAAGTTTTCTTGTCCAGCTACTTAAAACGTGAAACACACATAGATAATGCTTAACCTCAGTCCCAAACACATTTTTAGCGGCACTGATGCTTGTGTGAGTATCATCAGTAACCACACAGTCCAATTTGGTATTTGGGCACCTATCTTTTACTGACTGGAGGAATTTAGTCATAGCATACTCATCTTCCCTATTACTTATACAGAATGCAACAGGATAACCGTGATGGAAATTGTCCACAACCAAGAGAGTTATAAGAAAGAAGGCATACTGGTTAGTACCATGAGTTGAGTCTATGCACACAACGTCAGGTGCAAATTGTTCATAAACTTTGGCCTGCTCGTTGGTCATAATTACAAGAATAAAGTCAGATAAGGCAAATTGACTTGAATTGTCAGGTACATGTTGCTGTTTGTAAAGAAGAACAGGGTTAAACTGGCATTTTTTCAGCTCCAAAGCTCGCATGTGAACAGATGTTGCATCATCAATGTGTCTGTCACAGGACACCTTAATTTGTTTCTGTTTAATATTATGAATGTCTTTCTTTGAAATTCTATGATTAATATTAAACTGGAAATCTTGCCTAATATCCAAATCAGAAGCTGAAGTTCGAAGCTGACTTTGAATACTTGTGACTGGAACATCCAGACTTAGTTTTTTCCTGATTACCTGTCGAGTACTTTCTGGAAGTGGAAGATAAATGGTTTGGCTGGAGTCAGTTGAATGAAAGTGTGTTCTTAAATATTTTACCCTGATAGTGTTTCCGTTTTCATGTACAAAAATTCTTGCCGGACAAGTACTTCCTATTTTACATGAGCCTTTTTTATTTGTTGACCGCTTTTTGCATATTCTACTATCCGAGAAACCTGACCTATTGCATACAAAGTGGTAATTATTTCCTTTTTTACTTTTCTGACACTTAACTTTACGAAAGAAAACATTGTTTGCATATTCTTCTGTTTCTTTCCATGCTCTAAACTCCACCATTGAAGAAAACTCTATGTCACTACTTTGAATATGTATACTATGATCTTTTTCCAAATGTACATACAAATCATTCACAGTTCGGAAAGAAATTTCACAATCAGGTACAGAACATGATATTAGTTTTTGAAGCTTTCCTACTTTGTCACTGGCAGAGTGTCTATGTTTATTATGCCTATTGTATGTTGATATTGATTGAAAAGTCATTTTACACGAAGTGCAGTACATTTTCCCATTTTTTGTTTTATCAGATTGGCTAGATATAGAAACTGAAGCTACTGTGACAATGTGATTATCATGTGGTAAGACCTGTGGACTAGCAGTTCCATTTACTTTTGCAAGTTTATTGGTATGATCTATGACAACCTCATTGTCAAACTCGAGTACATCATTAATAGCAACATCATAATGACCACCAGAAATAACATTTTCAGACAAATATACAAGGTGAATAGACGACACAGAAACTGAATCTGGATCTGTACTTATTGTTCTCACTTGATTCGTATCTCCTTGTGTGACTGATATAGCTTGGCCAAAGACATGACTCAATGCAACAACAACTGAAAAGTCACCATAGACACCTGGTCGTGACATTTCGGAAAGATAATGGTCAAAGTCGGTAGTATTATAAATATCGGTCATAAAGAATGGTTCAAAGTCAGCTCGATGCTCTCTTATGTAATCTATGGCAGTTGATCGAAGATATGCATGAAAGTCTTGAGTTTGGAATTTTGCAAAACTAATTGCACGAAATAAACAATTTCCATCGCCAATAATTCCCCCATGTCTTCTTAAACCTTGTTGCTGTAAATGTACATCAATAGCATTAAGTTCATTATTATTTTGTGTGTGACTAGTGATGGTTTGATTTGGACTTATCTGCAAAGATTTAAACAGGAAAAAGTCAATATTCTCAAACAATTATTTTTCAATTCAAAATTATCTTTTTAACTTCTACAGTATTTTTTATGCTATGGGTAGATAGTTTGAAAATAACAATAATAAAATGGTCACTTTAATTTACCTTCGATTATGAAGCTAAGCAAAAAATCAAATACAAAAAAAAATTATCATTTGAAAGGTAAATGCTCCTTGGCTAAACTGGTACATGTTGTACATTTTGTAGCCGGGTGATATGGAGAGAATGTGTAAGCGGTCCGGTTAGCTCAGTTGGTAGAGAAATCGCCCTGTTAGCGAAGGGTCCCGGGTTCGAGTCCCGGACTGGCTGCACATTTTTCTCCCTGTTACATTGGCGCCCAACGTAAATGACTCGCGGTCGTTACGGTACTCAAGTGTTTGAGTTGTATGTAGAGCATACGGTCTGTGGAAATTCTAGGATGAATTTCAAGTTGCCCGGGGTGTATGTAGCCGGGTGATAGGGAGAGAATGTGTAAGTGGTCCGGTTAGCTCAGTCGGTAGAGCATTCCCCCTGTTAGCGAAGGGTCCCGGGTTCGAGGCCCGGACTGGCTGCACATTTTTCACCCTATGTTACAATCTCAAAATATATTATCAAAGATGGTAAATGAAAATAATACTTATATTTACCTTATTATCATCACTAGACTGCACATCTTCTTCTAGTTGCTATAATAAAAAAAAAACTTTGTCTAATACTGTCAAAGCCTTTGTAATTGGGATGGGATTTGCCGGCATTTCCTTTGAAATTGAGTTTTATTGTGTGACGTAAAAATTAAAAAATTATATCATAATGATTTACCTAAAAGGCTTAATCTTTCTTTGTGTTGAAACTTTTCATGCTAATTGTTTTAACTTAAGTCTTTTTTTTTCCATAAACAAACAAAGACAAATTCATTAGTAATCAATAATAATTAATACAGAACATTGATGACTTCAGTATAAAAAATCAACTTAAATTTCATTAAATATAGTTCATATGTATTTTTCTATACAATTGTTATTTCTTAAATAAATACACTGAAAATAAAAATGACAATTATATTTTATATCAAATTTAAAGGATGATTCTGTCGTATAAGTAAAAGAATAAATGAAACAACTGATTATTTTAATATTTGAAAACTTGTACTTTTTTTTCCTTTTCTCCTTGCTGGTACATCTGCTATAAAAAATAAATAAAAAAGAATAAATTTTGTACAGCAAAGTGTTCTTTTAAACAAGTTGTACCATATAGGTTTAAGTTATTACAATGTATCCACTTTTTTGTGTGCAATTTTTAACATTATCTCAAAAGATCCACATAGAATTTATTACTGTTTTTACAATCTGAATAGGGTACCATAAGTACAACTGTCAAGTTGTAAATAGTAAAACTCCCAAAATTATGTTATTGATATCATCAGAGCAAACATCAATGATTTGTATATCTCACAGACTAGACATCCTGCAATTTGTTAAGTGGTTCTAACAAGGCAAAATTTTCTGCCACTGTGAGTTACAATTCTCCTGCTATGCTAAACCTAGCTAAAATGATCCAATTTGATTTCAATGAAGACTGTTCTCAGTGCTCTAAATTTTAATAATAAAAAAAAAAATGAAAATGTGCAACATTACACTCAAATAGACAGTTCAAATATTTGATGAACTTACACTTGTTGTTAAAAAGGGTAGCTGTTGTAGTCCGGTTGGAGCTTCTATTATGCGATGTCCATTTTCTTCCTAAGAAAACAAAATATGCGATGGATTCAAATGACAACCAAAGCAACAGGCTATTTCATTGCAGGCTAACACCTAAGTCTTATTTACTAAAAATTGACCATCTCCATGTTGACGTTAATGTTTTTGTAATTTGGCCTCAATTGACATGAACTTTGGTCATGTGCTGTGTTCATCTCACTAAGAGAGCACTATTTATAAATTGGGGTTTAACAGATTCGACTTCAATGCTCTTCATGAAGGTGCAATTATATGTTCAAAGCAGATGTGCATTGCAAATATAGGTCTTTCAAAATCAAAAATAATATTTTTTCTCTATTTATAAGAAGTATTTGTAAACTTTATAGAAGATAACATCAGTATAAGAGAGTGTCCCTTTAATACATTACCAATGGTAATTTCCTGGTGTAGTCATGCCACTCATGGTTCCCAAAATATATTTGGGTCAAAATCTGAAGGAGAAATGTGTTTACGTTGCATAGGTTATAATGCAGAAAAGATTGTTCAGCACAATTAATGAGTAGGCGGTTGGTAGTTTGATCCCCATTCCCGAGTAAATAAATAATTTTTGCATGTAAAGTGTGTAGGTTCTTATCAAGGGCAAAATATAGAATCACAAATATCAACTCTAGATCGAGATATGTCAGAATTTTCATCACTCGAAATTCAATAAAATAAGTTTCCAGGTATTTTCGTGGATTGTTTTTGTTTCCATGAGCAGTCAGTTTTAACGGAGATATCAGTCCCAACAACACATGCTGCATAAAATAATTAATGAATACCAAAAGTTCACATCTACATACAGTTTTAATAAAAACAAATAGATATACTTATACTTACCAACGCAAGTAAAGTCAAATCTGTTCCTACAGCCATTTTTGACGTTGCGGATTCAAATTTAGCGCTTGAATTTGAGCAAGTAAAACTCACATTTCTCGGATACAGCTGGCACGACTTTTCAGTTATCTCCCCTGCCATGCCAAGTGGCTAAATAGTCACTCGCCTTTTACTTCAAGTTTATTAGTCGGGATCTCATATATCTCCAACTTCCGATCGAAAAAACAAACAAACAAATCTACATGCCAAAAACTTCAATTGTCTGACTGTTTCAATAAGAATCGATACTGACATTTAAGAATCTTAATAATTTAACAAATAAGGACCATTACCCTAACATTCAAGGGGAACTTTATCATGGTAGCATTGACATTTGAAAGGCGCCGCAATATATAGGATAAATATTTGTTGATATTGTGAAATGGCATCTGAAGGAAATTATTTAGTTTATTAAATCCAAATGCTACAAAAACAAATCACCAATGGTAATATAACTACGCAGCTTCGTAATTTTGCTGTGTCGTTTAAATAGAAGGTTAGTGGATGAAATGCACTGCTATTACATGCAATTCTGTTCTCCCTCTTTTAGATACTTTACTTTAGATATTTTGCTAGTAAGCTCTCCAGAATGTATTGCATATAGGCACTTCCAACAGCCTTGCTGTTGGGTTAACCCTTTAGCGACGTGGTTGAATGTCAGCCTACTGCTCTGAAGGTCCTGGGTGCGAAATCCCGTTAGGGACAGGATTTACTTAAATGGTGTCAGAAGTAAACTGAACCTGGTGTGGCTGTCCTTGGATGGGCTTGGGCCCCGAAGAAAAGTAAAGGGGGAGGAGTGTAGTGCATATAGGCACTTCCAACAGCCTTGCTGTTGGGTTAACCCTTTAGTGATGTGGTTGAGTGTCAGCCTACTGATCTGAAGGGTCTGGATGCGAATCCCCGTTAGGGACAGAATTATTTCCTCCTCTCATATTTTCTTTAAGAATGACCCTGCAGGTAACAATCTGAGTCTGTCAAACACTTTTGACTCTATTAAAGGTGATTTCAGATAAATGTAACAATACTTTAACACTGTTTTAAGGGAATTAGAGCATAATTACTATATAAACTCATGCTGCAGTATAAGAAAAGATGGTTTTGAACCCAGCCTACATTGTTGTTAGTCAAGACAAATCGCGATAGAAACACTAGAAGTTCAATCTTTCCAAGTCTGTCAATAAGCATGTGTCGATCAGTGCAAAAAAAAGGTACAGACAGCACGGATTTGCTGGAAGACGATATAATGTAATCTCAAAAGTGAGTTGTCACTTGGTTTTCCTAGATAAAAATAGCCATCTGTGCATCGCGGCTCAGATAGGAAATACGTTTTGCAATGAGGAATGGGGATTTATGTTTTACTGTTCACACAGATCTAGGGTATATTGAACAGCATTTTACAAGACCTTTTCAGGTAACAGTGACTTATTTGGTTATTTCAGAAAAAATATTTTGGGCCACACTGTCGGATACCACTTTTAAAGTAAATCTGGAAGACGAAAAATATTGTCCTTAACTGAGATCGAACCCCAGATAGTCAGTTCTGTAGGCAGACACCACATCGCTGTTGGAACTACACTACATTTCTTTTACCATAAATACCTTCGGTCTGAAGAAAAGAAGCATCTCGAAGAGTCTCGATGTTATATATTTATTAAAAATTGCTTAAAAGTCAAAAACACAAAGAGGATCTGTGTGGGTGTAATTTATGTAATAATTTAGTATTTGTGATGGAGAAATAAGTCAAAATAATGATTTTGATTCTGTGGGATTTGGGTCTGACTACAAAGTGGATCATAGTGTCTCATTGTTATATGTCTACTAATAATGACTTAAAAGTTAATAGTTACACATAGAAGAACTGTATGAATGTCATTATTAAAATATGTAGTATTCGTGATAGAGAAATGAGTCCAAAGAAATTGGTAATGATTTTACAGTTCTAAAATGTGTCTAGAAGATTGCTGTTGCGTCTCCTTACATGGAAAGACTAAAAGACTAGCGACTTTCTAAAATTTGTTTGGTCAGTCTCTGAAAGTAGTGTTCAGAAGATTCAGATTTACAGCATGAGTTTATGCAGAAACTATGCCCAAATTCCTTACAAAAAACAAACAAACAAACAAGATATATACTTGCCATCATTATTAACGTGGCATCACTAATCTCGCGGTATTTTTGAAAAAGTTGTTAGCAAGTGGGGAAAATTATGTCACAGGTTTACTAGTGTAGTTTGTGAGACCTGGCAATGTATTGGATGGTCCTTCTTGGTACCAAGCTTGTTAATTTTGCCATAAAGTCAGAATAATAAACAGATCTTGCCTGTTTCATCTTTCTAAACCCAGAAGAACTATCATACCAGCAAGAATGACCTGACAAACAAATATATTGTTTGTTTGTTTGTTTATTGGGTTTATTGTCCAACCAGCAGTGTTTCAGTTATCTGGAGACAAGGCCCACTTGAAGCAGATAAAGTGCTGCCTTCACTGTGTATAGCATGTTTGTTTATTGGGTTTATTGTCCCACCTGCAGTGTTTCAGTTATCTGGAGACAGTGTCCACTTGAAGCAGATAAAGTGCTGCCTTCACTGTGTATAGCATGTTTATTTATTGGGTTTATTGTCCAACCTGCAGTGTTTCAGTTATCTGGAGACAAGGCCCACTTGAAGCAGATAAAGTGCTGCCTTCACTGTGTATAGCATGTTTATTTATTGGGTTTATTGTCCAACCAGCAGTGTTTCAGTTATCTGGAGATAAGGCCCACTTGAAGCAGATAAAGTGCTGCCTTCACTGTGTAAAGCATGTTTGTTTATTGGGTTTATTGTCCCACCTGCAGTGTTTCAGTTATCTGGAGACAGTGTCCACTTGAAGCAGATAAAGTGCTGCCTTCACTGTGTATAGCATGTTTATTTATTGGGTTTATTGTCCCACCAACAGTATTTCAGTTATCTGGAGACAAGGCCCACTTGAAGCAGATAAAGTGCTGCCTTCACTGTGTATAGTATGTTTGTTTATTGGGTTTATTGTCCCACCTGCAGTGTTTCAGTTATCTGCAGACAGTGTCCACTTGAAGCAGATAAAGTGCTGCCTTCACTGTGTATAGTATGTTCATTTATTAGGGTTTATTGTCCCACCAACAGTGTTTCAGTTATCTGGAGACAAGGCCCACTTGAAGCAGATAAAGTGCTGCCTTCACTGTGTATAGCATGTCGTGAACAACTGGCATGATACCACACCCAGTCACATTTTCCTGACACTGACACTGGGCCAACCAGTCATGGACCTACCTTAATATTTGCGTGAGCGTTAGGAAGGGAGCTATATATATATATAGTAACCAAATAAATCATTGTTATCTGAAAAGTTCCTGCAAAGTGCTGCTCATTGTTGTCCTATATCTGTGTGAACAGTCAAGCATAAACCCCCACTTGTCTTTGCTAACAGGTATTTCCTATCCGAGCCACGCTGCAGAGATAGCTATTTTTAAACTTAGGCAACCACAACACCACTTACTTTGGAGATCACGTTATATAGTCATCTGAGTAATCTGATGACGTTGATATCTATTTTTAGCAGAGACCACTATTACAGTTGGAAAGAATACACAGACTGATTTTTTTGATAAGTTCTGTCTAACAATTCAGTTATTGTTCAAAATCATATTTATTAAGACTAAAGTCTAAATTTATACACAAATTATATCGAAATTCCCTAAAACAGTGGTTTGATATGTATTTTATATATATTGGTTTTGTTGTTTATAGTAATTATTTTGTATGTATAATAACACAGTAGTTGTTTCCCTTTGTCTAATAATGTCACATTACTTTGGTTCTAGGTTAGAAATTATTTAAGCGCTACAGATATAGACTTTGCTTTTTTTATGCATTGACATTCTTGGAATAATTGGTTTCTTTTTTTACCCATTTTGTAAACAGTTATTGTGAGATTTGAGACAAATCTTCCATAAAAGAACAAAATAGTTTAAATTTGCGAAAAGCAATTACTTAATAAATGTTTTACATTAAAAATGACCGGACCTGTTAGCGCAATCGGTAGAGCGTCGGCTCCAGGTACGGAAGGCCCCGGGTTCGATTTTGGGCCGCGACATACCAAAGTCGTTAAAAATGGTAGTGGTATAGCTCCCTTGATAACGCTCAAGCAAATATAAGGGTAGTTCCACGACTGGCTGGCCCGGTGTCAGGATAATGTGACTGGGTGTGGTATCATGCCAGGTGTTCTCGGCATGCTATACACAGTGAAGGCAGCACTATATCTGCTTCAAGTGGACACCGTGTCCAAATAACTGAAATACTGTTGGTGGGACGATAAACCCAATAAACAAACAAACAACATTAAAAATAATTTGAGATGAGCTTTAAAAATAAGGTACTTTTAGTTTGTTTTAAGACCCTTAAAATACATCAACAAAGCATGTTAATTAAGGTAAAAATTGATATGAAGCCTTGTCTATTATATGATGTCATAAGTTTTTTCTTAAGTTCTTGTCTTTCTTGCTTCCAAATTACATTCCATGACTGAGAGCTGAGGTATAACTTAAAATGTGTGACTTTTGTCCTGAATGAGTTACATTTGTGGATAGTTCTCTCCCCTGAGTTGTCCCTTAGTACTGGTAGGTCCTGTCATTTGAATTACTACTCGTTTGCACTCCTGGAAGTGTATGTTGACTTTTATGCCATTCTTGTAAACCATGTCAACAAACACCTCCATTTTTTTTTCTTGTTTAAATAAACTACCTCTTATCTATATTTCATTTGATTTATAGTTTAAATTTATACAAAAGTAAGAAATTCCACAGTTTGTAATTGTACAACCTGCAAAAGAACAGGCAATAAAGTTCTAGAGTACCAAATGACAGGGCCTGCCTACTATTTGGACTACCTCAGATGTCATCTTTCAAGGGAGACAATTTCCGTTTTACCAATCCCTACAGGTCTCTGACCTGTAAGTTTCATAGCATGTTGAACTTTGGTCAGTCCTTGTGTGCAAGAAG
This sequence comes from Sinonovacula constricta, assembly GCA_007844125.1. Lineage (NCBI taxonomy): Eukaryota > Metazoa > Mollusca > Bivalvia > Cardiida > Solecurtidae > Sinonovacula > Sinonovacula constricta. The sequence continues at coordinate 11,038,012 of CM017573.1, forward strand.
TCAGACCAACACAGTTGACTGCTATATTTTATTGATGCTGCTATATAACATTGTATAAATTGTGTAAACTGTTTCATATATGTTTAATGAAATTCTATTGTTAATTTTGTTGTTGTGTTTGATGACATTTTTATATTGTTATTTACAGGTAGTCATTTTAACTGACAAGTACGAAGAATGGATGGAAACCAAGGTGGCAGAGGTATGACTGTTACACCTGCTTGGTGTATTTCAACATAGTTGTCGGACGTACTTTTGGCCTACTTAAAGTAATATTATTAATGAGAATGGACTTAGTCTGACATCAGATAATGTTGTCTATACTTCAATCAAACTTAACCATCTTATACATGTAGAGACACTTTTAATACAAGTGCATCATGCATAACATTTATAGGTGTAACAATGAGAGATATTAGTGGATGGTCTTCCCTGAATAATCCCTATATGCAAGTAGGTCCTTTTATTTGTATTACTCAGTTTTTATGCTTGTACTCTCTGGAGTGATGGCTGACTTTTATGCCTTTCTTGTGACACCCAGGTTGACCATCATCAACTAACACCTCCATTTTTCTTGTTTGAATAACATCTCTGTAAGTATTTCAATGGATTTTAAGCTTAAATTTTTGCAAAAGTTAGACATTTCATCAATTTTAATTCCACCATCTGAAAAAGAAAAGGGGATAAAGTTCAAGAGCTCCAACTTAAAGGACCTACCTACTATTTGGACTACCTCGGATATTATCTAACAAGGGAGGGGGCTCCTGTGGACGGGCGGTTTCAGTCGCTGAACTGGAACTCCCTAGCCCCTCATTGCGTGGCTTTGATTCTCAGTCGGAGTGAGAACTATGAGGTTTTCCAGCTAACCTGCGGTGCGCTGTTGGTTCTACCCAGACATAAGTCTGGGGTCTTCCTCCACCCATAATAAGCTGGATGATGCCAATTTTACCATAATTGTGGTGGTGAGGTGTTAAAAATAACAAACTTATCAAACAAGGGACACCATTTCATTTCACTAATGTCACTAATTAAGGTAAAGGTCATATCTTGATTTAATGGAACTGTAATGGGCACCATTCACTTTGATATTTTTGTTCATGTATTTGTAATAAGTATGGTATGAGACACATACAACTGAAATATTTAAGATATTACCATCTATAACCCAAGATAATCAAGTTTTAGTACACTGACCTCTTGCTCGCTCTGGCATAATAAAAACAATACTCACTTGATCTTCTTCTATTTTTTAAATAAATATGGAAAATTCACATTATGTAGCACATATATTTACAGAACAATGTTTAATCTAATAAATTATGACATTAAGAAGATGTATCTTTTTTTGAAACACTTAAGTTATTCATTTTTATAACCCTATCTCCTAATTAAAAAAAGGTTATTTTTTGTCATTATCAATAATTTAGAAAATATTCAAATGCATGGTGTTTCTCCAGTATTTGGCTCAGTGACATCTGATCCACAGACAACTCTTCTGTGAGGTTCACTAAAATAATAAAAAATATATTGTATTTATCATTAATTCTAATGACATTACTTGATTGTTTCCTTGGGACCGGACCTGGTAGCGGAGTTGGTAGAGCCTAGGCTCCATTTATGGGTGGCCCCGGGTTTTATCCCATGCCATGACATATCAAAGTAGTAAAAAATGGTTGTGGTATAGCTCCCTTCCTAATGCTCCATCAAATATAAGGGTAGTTCCATGACTGTTGGCCTGGTGTCAGGATAATTTGACTGGGTGTGGTATCATGCCAGGTGTTCATGGCATGCTATACACAGTGAAGGCAGCACTATACCTGCTTCAATTGGACACTGTCTCCAGATAACTGAAATACTGTTGGTGGGACCGTAAACCCAATAAACAAACAAATAAACAATCCTTGGACCTTATCTCTGTTTTTTTTTAGATATTGTCTTTTCAAACTTTCTGTTTCCTAGATCTATGAGTAATAAATCCATTAAATTAAATAAAAGAAATATCTTTTAAAATGTACATAAATGTTTACAGTTTGTCAATCTTTGCATCACCATGTTAGAACTAAATGTTACATACAATACAAATAGTTCAAGGATAAAGACGAGTAATCCAAATAAAAGTACCTGCATGCATTTAGAGAGCAGTAAAGGGAGACTATTCAACAGTGTCCTTCATTCCAATGACAATGATCCTTGTTTGTTTCAGACTTGAATGATGGACAGATTGAACGAGATTCGGATGGAGACACAATCCAAGAAACTAGTTTTGTAACAGGTGCCCTACTTTTTTGTCTGTCATTCATTCTGATTGAAATATTTAAGTGATGAGTGATTTGATGGTTTTCATGATGATAATGGTAATAGTGAGTGTCGATAATTTTAATAATGATGGTAATGCAGATGATGGTACGGAAGTGAATTGTGATGATGATGCAGGTTGATGATGATGGCAGTATTGATGATGATGAAAACACACTTAATGTGAATCATTAGGGTGACAATTATTAATAAGACCTAAGGATAATGATTAATCATGTATTTATAATAAAGATGATGATAAAATCAATCGCTCAAAATGTTTTTCCAAATCTATGATTAAGTGTAATAAAGGGTTTCTTCTAAAATAGCTATCAACAGCAGATCAGATTAAACAGATGGTGACAATGTAATGTTAAAAGTAAAGGTTTACATGGTTTTCCTAGTTTAGAAACAGCTTACTGTGCAGCCTGTGCTGTGGTGTAGATAGGAAATATTTATTTATTTATTATTACCAGTGTAATGCTTCACTTTTGACATCGACGAAGAGCATCAATAAATCATATTTCTTGGAATCTTTTGTGTAATAATAATCGAAATATCTGTTTTAGCTGTAATGAGAGTAGTGTCAGAAACATTAGCTATAATGAGGGTAGTGTCAGAAACATAAGCTATAATGAGAGTAGTGTCAGAAACATTAGCTATAATGAGAGTAGTGTCAGATACATTAGCTATTATCAGAGTAGTGTCAGAAACATTAGCTGTTATGAGAGTAGTGTCAGAAACATTAGCTGTAATGAGGGTAGTGTCAGAAACATTAGCTATAATGAGGGTAGTGTCAGAAACATTAGCTATAATGAGAGTAGTGTCAGAAACACTAGCTATAATGAGAGTAGTGTCAGAAACATTAGCTGTAATGAGAGTAGTGTCAGAAACATTAGCTGTAATGAGGGTAGTGTCAGAAACATTAGCTGTAATGAGGGTAGTGTCAGAAACATTAGCTATAATGAGGGTAGTGTCAGAAACATTAGCTATAATGAGAGTAGTGTCAGAAACACTAGCTATAATGAGAGTAGTGTCAGAAACATTAGCTATAATGAGGGTAGTGTCAGAAACATTAGCTTTAATGAGGGTAGTGTCAGAAACATTAGCTATAATGAGAGTAGTGTCAGAAACATTAGCTTTAATGAGGGTAGTGTCAGAAACATTAGCTGTAATGAGAGTAGTGTCAGAAACATTAGCTATAATGAGGGTAGTGTCAGAAACATTAGCTATAATGAGAGTAGTGTCAGAAACATTAGCTATAATGAGAGTAGTGTCAGATACATTAGCTATTATGAGAGTAGTGTCAGAAACATTAGCTGTTATGAGAGTAGTGTCAGAAACATTAGCTGTAATGAGGGTAGTGTCAGAAACATTAGCTATAATGAGGGTAGTGTCAGAAACATTAGCTATAATGAGAGTAGTGTCAGAAACACTAGCTATAATGAGAGTAGTGTCAGAAACATTAGCTGTAATGAGAGTAGTGTCAGAAACATTAGCTGTAATGAGGGTAGTGTCAGAAACATTAGCTGTAATGAGGGTAGTGTCAGAAACATTAGCTATAATGAGGGTAGTGTCAGAAACATTAGCTATAATGAGAGTAGTGTCAGAAACACTAGCTATAATGAGAGTAGTGTCAGAAACATTAGCTATAATGAGGGTAGTGTCAGAAACATTAGCTTTAATGAGGGTAGTGTCAGAAACATTAGCTATAATGAGGGTAGTGTCAGAAACATTAGCTGTAATGAGAGTAGTGTCAGAAACATTAGATATTATGAGAGTAGTGTCAGAAACATTAGCTGTAATGAGGGTAGTGTCAGAAACATTAGCTATAATGAGAGTAGTGTCAGAAACATTAGCTATAATGAGGGTAGTGTCAGAAACATTAGCTATAATGAGGGTAGTGTCAGAAACATTAGCTATAATGAGAGTAGTGTCAGAAACATTAGCTATAATGAGAGTAGTGTCAGAAACATTAGCTGTAATGAGGGTAGTGTCAGAAACATTAGCTATAATGAGGGTAGTGTCAGAAACATTAGCTATAATGAGAGTAGTGTCAGAAACACTAGCTATAATGAGAGTAGTGTCAGAAACATTAGCTGTAATGAGAGTAGTGTCAGAAACATTAGCTGTAATGAGGGTAGTGTCAGAAACATTAGCTGTAATGAGGGTAGTGTCAGAAACATTAGCTATAATGAGGGTAGTGTCAGAAACATTAGCTATAATGAGAGTAGTGTCAGAAACACTAGCTATAATGAGAGTAGTGTCAGAAACATTAGCTATAATGAGGGTAGTGTCAGAAACATTAGCTTTAATGAGGGTAGTGTCAGAAACATTAGCTATAATGAGAGTAGTGTCAGAAACATTAGCTTTAATGAGGGTAGTGTCAGAAACATTAGCTGTAATGAGAGTAGTGTCAGAAACATTAGCTATAATGAGGGTAGTGTCAGAAACATTAGCTATAATGAGAGTAGTGTCAGAAACATTAGCTATAATGAGAGTAGTGTCAGATACATTAGCTATTATGAGAGTAGTGTCAGAAACATTAGCTGTTATGAGAGTAGTGTCAGAAACATTAGCTGTAATGAGGGTAGTGTCAGAAACATTAGCTATAATGAGGGTAGTGTCAGAAACATTAGCTATAATGAGAGTAGTGTCAGAAACACTAGCTATAATGAGAGTAGTGTCAGAAACATTAGCTGTAATGAGAGTAGTGTCAGAAACATTAGCTGTAATGAGGGTAGTGTCAGAAACATTAGCTGTAATGAGGGTAGTGTCAGAAACATTAGCTATAATGAGGGTAGTGTCAGAAACATTAGCTATAATGAGAGTAGTGTCAGAAACACTAGCTATAATGAGAGTAGTGTCAGAAACATTAGCTATAATGAGGGTAGTGTCAGAAACATTAGCTTTAATGAGGGTAGTGTCAGAAACATTAGCTATAATGAGGGTAGTGTCAGAAACATTAGCTGTAATGAGAGTAGTGTCAGAAACATTAGATATTATGAGAGTAGTGTCAGAAACATTAGCTGTAATGAGGGTAGTGTCAGAAACATTAGCTATAATGAGAGTAGTGTCAGAAACATTAGCTATAATGAGGGTAGTGTCAGAAACATTAGCTATAATGAGGGTAGTGTCAGAAACATTAGCTATAATGAGAGTAGTGTCAGAAACATTAGCTATAATGAGAGTAGTGTCAGAAACATTAGATATTATGAGAGTAGTGTCAGAAACATTAGCTGTAATGAGGGTAGTGTCAGAAACATTAGCTATAATGAGGGTAGTGTCAGAAACATTAGCTATAATGAGGGTAGTGTCAGAAACATTAGCTATAATGAGAGTAGTGTCAGAAACATTAGCTATAATGAGGGTAATGTCAGAAACATTAGCAATAATGAGAGTAGTGTCAGAAACATTAGCTGTAATGAGAGTAGTGTCAGAAACATTAGCTGTAATGAGGGTAGTGTCAGAAGCATTAGCTGTAATGAGAGTAGTGTCAGAAACATAACCAATAATAAGAGTAGTGTCAGAAACATTAGCTATAATGAGGGTAGTGTCAGAAACATTAGCAATAATTAGAGTAGTTTCAGAAACATTAGCTGTAATGAGGGTAGTGTCAGAAACATTAGCAATAATGAGGGTAGTGTCAGAAACATTAGCAATAATGAGGGTAGTGTCAGAAACATTAGTGATAATAAGGGTAGTGTCAGAAACATTAGCTATACTGAGGGTTGTGTCAGAAACATTAGCAAAAATGAGGGTAATGTCAGAAACATTAGCGATAATGAGGGTAGTGTCAGAAACATTAGCTATAATGAGGGTAGTGTCAGAAACATTAGCAATAATGAGGGTAGTGTCAGAAACATTAGCTATAATGAGGGTAATGTCAGAAACATTAGCTATAATAAGGGTAGTGTCAGAAACATTAGCAATAATGAGGGTAATGTCAGAAACATTAGCAATAATGAGGGTAGTGTCAGAAACATTAGCGATAATGTGCGTAGTGTCAGAAACATTAGCTATAATGAGGGTAGTGTCAGAAACATTAGCTATAATGAGGGTAGTGTCAGAAACATTAGCTATAATGAGGGTAGTGTCAGAAACATTAGCTATAATGAGGGTAGTGTCAGAAACATTAGCAAAAATGAGGGTAGTGTCAGAAACATTAGCTATAATGAGGGTAGTGTCAGAAACATTAGCAATAATGAGGGTAATGTCAGAAACAACAGCAATAATGAGGGAAGTGTCAGAAACATTAGCTATACTGAGGGTAGTGTCAGAAACATTAGCAATAATGAGGGTAATGTCAGAAACATTAGCGATAATGAGGGTAGTGTCAGAAACATTAGCTATAGTGAGAGTAGTGTCAGAAACATTAGCTATAATGAGCGTAGTGTCAGAAACATTAGCATAAATGAGGGAAGTGTCAGAAACATTAGCTATACTGAGGGTAGTGTCAGAAACATTAGCAATAATGAGGGTAATGTCAGACACATTAGCAAAAATGAGGGAAGTGTCAGAAACATTAGCAATAATGGGGGTAGTGTCAGAAACATTAGCTATGATGAGGGTAGTGTCAGAAACATTAGCTATAATGAGGGTAGTGTCAGAAACATTAGCAAAAATGAGGGAAGTGTCGGAAACATTAGCTATAATGAGGGTAGTGTCAGAAACATTAGCTATAATGAGGGTAGTGTCAGAAACATTAGCAATAATGAGGGTAGTGTCAGAAACATTAGCTATAATGAGGGTAGTGTCAGAAACATTAGCAAAAATGAGGGAAGTGTCAGAAACATTAGCAATAATGGGGGTAGTGTCAGAAACATTAGTTATAATGAGGGTAGTGTCAGAAACATTAGCTATAATGAGAGTAGTGTCAGAAACATTAGCTATAATGAGGGTAGTGTCAGAAACATTAGCTATAATGAGGCTAGTGTCAGAAACATTAGCTATAATGAGGGTAGTGTCAGAAACATTAGCTATAATGAGGGTAGTGTCAGAAATACTGCCCAATGTCTTTTAGTATCTGTAAAGGCACAGAATGGCACAGAAGCGTGTATGTGTGGGACAGGATTAAATAAATGATGTTTCATTAAGGTCTGATATTTCAACAATGAATTGGGAACAAAAGTAAATGAAAGGTATTGTCAGCAGTTGCAGAGATCCGTATACACACAATTTGTTGACCTTTGCATTACTCACAATTGAAAACCTGATGTATTGTGACCCCTGAAGTACATTTTTACAGCCACTGAAGGTTTAGATGATGCCACGTCGAGGGCTGACATTTCGTCCTTGCAGCATGATGGCAGCTTCCAGATGGAAGAGAAGTCTGGCTCTGGGATGCCCTCGTCCAGTAGAACCATGCCCTTGCCAACCCATCTTCAGGGGTCAGGATCTTGGTCACTGCAGGGGTCAAGGTCAGAGGTCGCATCACCCCCAACCTATAACCAGTTTGTTACCAACCCCAGTGAATACTCTACAGCAAGTGCAGGTGAGCGATAAGAGTTGTTTTGTTTGTTTTATGATACATCTCACCGACACGGTTAATGTCATATTGGTGGTGTCCAGCTAATTATTGGTGGAGGAAGACCCCAGATTTATATCTGGGTAGAACAACCGGCGCACCGCAGATAGGCTTGAAATCCTGACATAAAATGTTATCACCCTGACTAGCAGTCACAGTGAGGGGTTAAGGAGCTCTCTTAAACACCTCAGTCACTGCTATACTACAGTAAGTGTACTGGTATAGTTGTAAGAAAAAAAAATATTTTAATGTCTTTTTTCTGTGAACACACCTTTACCACTTACTAATGTTGTTATCATTTTTTAATTGTTTCTTTTAAAAAAATCATAGGTCTTGTTTCCGTCCTGACATTGTTTATAATTTCCTGCATCTTTGATTAACTTAAATCATGACTGATTGTTGCCTGTACAGTTTTCTACGTGCTTTGAAGATGTATTGTGTTAATTAATATCTTCTTGAAAAAATACATAGAAGTATTTTGTATAAATGATGTTGTACTGATTTTCCAATGTATAAAATTGGAAAAACATTAGGTTCAACACTTTAAAAAATTTGTTAAAAATTTATCAAAATTTGTTTAAATTTAATCAAAAGTTTCTATTCATATTATATAAAAACTCTATTTTAAAATTTTGGCCTTTGACCTTACCATATACTTTGTACCCATGGTCATAAAAGTCAGTTGTTTGACCTAGAGGATCTGACATGAGTTGTTATTTAATAAAACATTTATTAAACGAGTTCAGGAAAAGTTATAGTAAGCAAGCTTATGGCAATTTTTTCTGGTTGTGTTTTATAAATGTTTGTTTTAAATGACAGCTCATGTCAGATGTTTTTAATCACATGATTTTAGTCGCCAAGATATGATTTTACAAAAAACAATACTTGTGGTATGAAACAATCTGCATTATTGTGATGTTGATTACTTCATCAAATAAAAATCTGTATAACACATGTATAATGTAAGAAAATATGTAATGGGTGTATCGAATGGGAAACAAGGGGAATCTTGTAATCAAAGTATAATTGCTATGAGTTAAAGGAAATGGTTGCTATCCATTCTCATGTAAAACAAATAGGTTTCTTTTGCCACATCAAAGATTATTAACAAAAATGTACATTATTTCTGAACAAACCTAATAAATTCTTGGTAAAGTAGGCTTAAAGGTTATATCAGACAGTCAAGATAAAAAACTTTCTCTCATGCAACCAAATAAACTATTGTTACCTGAAGAGATCCCACGATATGCTGTTTATTGGTGCCCCGACATCCATGTGAAAAGTTAAACATAACACCACTAATTCTTATTGTGAAAATCCTGTCTGAGCCACACTGCACAGCTAGCTATTTTTTAACTAAGAAAACCACATGACCATTTATTTGTGAGATCAATTTACATGAACATCCTGGTAATCAGTTCTGACATGTCACCTGTTTTCAGCTGAAATCTCCATCATGCTTATTTATAGATTTAATGGAAATAATGGGGATATTAAGTGATATTTTTTATGATTTGTACTGTCTAACTATAAACTTAATGTTATACACAGGCTTTACTTAAACAAAGGTGTAAGTTTATGGTATAAGCTGTAAGTTTATGGTATAAGCTGTTAGTTTAAGGTATAAACTGTAAGTTTAAGGTATGAGCTGTAAGTTTATGGTATAAGCTGTAAGTTTAAGGTATGAGCTGTAAGTTTATGGTGTAAGCTTTAAGTTTAAGGTATGAGCTGTAAGTTTATGGTATAAGCTGTAAGTTTAAGGTATAAGCTGTAAGTTTAAGGTATGAGCTGTAAGTTTATGGTATAAGCTGTAAGTTTATGGTGTAAGCTGTAAGTTTATGGTATAAGCTGTAAGTTTATGGTATAAGCTGTAAGTTTAAGGTATAAGCTGTAAGTTTAAGGTATAAGCTGTAAGTTTATGGTATAAGCTGTAAGTTTATGGTGTAAGCTGTAAGTTTATGGTATAAGCTGTAAGTTTATGGTATAAGCTGTAAGTTTATGAAGCTATTATGCATAAATTCTTCAGATTGTGAAATTTTGTCTTTTGCAGTGGAGGTAAGACTTGGGAAAAAAGGATTTTTTTTTAAATACCGCATAGATTGTGTGCACCCCCTACTTTTTAATTATAAATCGGGCCTAAAAAGTACACACTTTCTTTAGCCCTTTATAGTATATATAATTAAAAGGCAAACTGTCATGCACCTCAAATAAGTGCTGATAGTAGGAATGAGGATATTGTTTGTTTATTGTTTTGTTTATTGGGTTTATCATCCCACCAACAGTATTTTAGTTATCTGGACACTGTGTCCACTTGAAGCAGATATAGTTCTGCCTTCACTGTGTATAGCTTGCCGTGAACACCTGGCATGATACCACACCCAGTCACATTATCCTGACACCAGGCCAACCAGTCGTGGAACTACCCTTATATTTGCTTGAGCGTTAGCAAGGGAGCTATACCACTACCATTTTTAACGACTTTGGTATGTCGCGGCCCGGGATCGACCCCGGGGCCTCCCGTACCTGGAGCCGACCCTCTACCGATTGCGCTACCAGGTCCAGTGAGGATATTGTATATTATTGTTTCATTCATACTTTAAGAATATATTTGTCTGTATTTTTTTTTTTTTTGTTACATCGCACTAAAACAGTTATAGTCATACTGGCGACGTCCAGCTAATTATTAGTGGAGCAAGACCCCAGACTTCTGTCTGGGTAGAACCATTGGCGCACCGCAGGTTAGCTGGAAAACCTTCACACATAAAAGTTCTTGCCAAGACTGGAACTAGAACCCACGCATTGAGGAGCAGAGGAGTTTCACGTCAATTTCAAGCGATACTAACCGCTCGGCCATGGGCGTTCCCCCCCCCCCCCCCCCCCTCCCTCTGTATTTTGTATCTTTATGTATAAACTAAGCAGAATTTAAACATGTGTGCTTAATCTCTGTTAAGGGCCCACAATAGCATCTGATGATGACGAGAGTGGATTGTCACCAGAGGAGGTTGCCGTGGTAATGAAAATGCGGGCCGGAAATGACTTATATCGTGCAGGTCCCAGCTCTGAGGGTGAAAGTCGGGAGAGTTATGCAGAAGCCATAGAAATGGTAGGTGGCCTGTCCCATTGTAGGGTCTCTATGTCACAAGGAAGTGTAATGCAGAAACCATAGAAATGGTAAGTTGCCTGCCCCATTGTAGGGTCTATATGTCACTAGGGAGTGTAATGCAGAAACATAGAAATGGTAAGTCGCCTGCCCCATTGTAGGGTCTATATGTCACTAGGGAGTGTAATGAAAAACCATAGAAATGGTAGGTGGCCTGTCCCATTGTAGGGTCTATGTGTCACTAGGAAGTGTAATGAAAAACCATAGAAATGGTAGGTGGCCTGTCCCATTGTAGGGTCTATATGTCACTAGGGAGTGTAATGAAAAACCATAGAAATGGTAGGTGGCCTGTCCCATTGTAGGGTCTATATGTCACTAGGGAGTGTAATGAAAAACCATAGAAATGGTAGGTGGCCTGTCCCATTGTAGGGTCTATATGTCACTAGGGAGTGTAATGAAAAACCATAGAAATGGTAGGTGGCCTGTCCCATTGTTGGGTCTATATGTCACTAGGGAGTGTAATGAAAAACCATAGAAATGGTAGGTGGCCTGTCCCATTGTAGGGTCTATATGTCACTAGGGAGTGTAATGAAAAACCATAGAAATGGTAGGTGGCCTGTCCCATTGTAGGGTCTATATGTCACTAGGGAGTGTAATGAAAAACCATAGAAATGGTAGGTGGCCTGTCCCATTGTAGGGTCTATATGTCACTAGGGAGTGTAATAAAAAACCATAGAAATGGTAGGTGGCCTGTTCCATTGTAGGGTCTATATGTCACAAGGGAGTGTAATGAAAAACCATAGAAATGGTAGGTGGCCTGTCCCATTGTAGGGTCTATATGTCACTAGGGAGTGTAATGAAAAACCATAGAAATGGTAGGTGGCCTGTCCCATTGTAGGGTCTATATGTCACTAGGGAGTGTAATGAAAAACCATAGAAATGGTAAGTCGCCTGCCCCATTGTAGGGTCTATATGTCACAAGGAAGTGTAATGCAGAAACCATAAAAATGGTAGGTGGCCTGTCCCATTGTAGGGTCTATATGTCACTAGGAAGTGTAATGCAGAAACCATAGAAATGGTAGGTGGCCTGTCCCATTGTAGGGTCTCTATGTCACAAGGAAGTGTAATGCAGAAACCATAGAAATGGTAAGTGACCTGCCCCATTGTAGGGTCTATATGTCACTAGGGAGTGTAATGAAAAACCATAGAAATGGTAAGTCGTCTGCCCCATTGTAGGGTCTATATGTCACAAGGAAGTGTAATGCAGAAACCATAGAAATGGTAGGTGGCCTGTCCCATTTTAGGGTCTATATGTCACAAGGAAGTGTAATGCAGAAACCATAGAAATGGTAGGTGGCCTGTCCCATTGTAGGGTCTATATGTCACTAGGGAGTGTAATGAAAAACCATAGAAATGGTAAGTCGCCTGCCCCATTGTAGGGTCTATATGTCACAAGGAAGTGTAATGCAGAAACCATAGAAATGGTAGGTGGCCTGTCCCATTGTAGGGTCTATATGTCACTAGGAAGTGTAATGCAGAAACCATAGAAATGGTAGGTGGCCTGTCCCATTGTAGGGTCTCTATGTCACAAGGAAGTGTAATGCAGAAACCATAGAAATGGTAAGTGACCTGCCCCATTGTAGGGTCTATATGTCACTAGGGAGCTTAATGCAGAAACCATAGAAATGGTACATTGTCTGCCCAATTGTAGGGTCTATATGTTACTAGGGAGTGTAATGCATAAACCATAGAAGTGGCCTGGCCATCATATGGTCTAGAATCCCTAGAGAGGAAGGTGGTGTTATCATTATATGGTCACTGTATATCTAAGGAATGTTACAGATGGCATTTCATTAGATTTTTCAGAAGTAACTGCCCCCTCCCAGTAAGTAACTTCCTAGTAAGTAACTGACCTTAGTTACTGACCCTCCCAGTAAGTAACTGCCCCCTTCCAGTAAGTAACTGTCCCCTCCCAGTAAGTAACTGCCCTCCCAGTAAGTAACTGACCCTAGTTACTGCCCTTCCAGTAAGTATCTGACCCTAGTTACTGACCCTCCCAGTAAATAACCGTCCCCTCCCAGTAAGTAACTGCCCTCCCAATAAGTAACTGACCCTAGTTACTGCCCCTCCCAGTAAGTAACTGCCCTCCCAATAAGTAACTGACCCTAGTTACTGACCCTCCCAGTAAGTAACTGTCCTTTCGCAGTAAGTAACTGCCCCTCCTATTAAGTAACTGTCCAGTCCCAGTAAGTAACTGTCCCCTCCCAGTAAGTAACTGTCCCCTCCCAGTAAGTAACTGTCCCCTCCCAGTAAGTAACAGCCCCTCCCAGTAAGTAACTGTACCCTCCCAGTAAGTAACTGTACCCTCCCAGTAAGTAACTGTCCCCTCCCAGTAAGTAACAGCCCCTCCCAGTAAGTAACTGTACCCTCCCAGTAAGTAACTCCTCCCAGTAAGTAACTGTCCCCTCCCAGTAAGTAACAGCCCCTCCCAGTAAGTAACTGTCCCCTCCCAGTAAGTAACTGTACCCTCCCAGTAAGTAGCTGTCCCCTCCCAGTAAGTAACTGTACCCTCCCAGTAAGTAACTCCTCCCAGTAAGTAACTGTCCCCTCCCAGTAAGTAACTGTCCCCTCCCAGTAAGTAACTTCTCCCAGTAAATAATTGTCCCCTCCCAGTAAGTAACTGTCCCCTCCCAGTTAGTAACTCCTCCCAGTAAGTAACAGCCCCTCCCAGTAAGTAACTGTCCCCTCCCAGTAAGTAACTCCTCCCAGTAAGTAACTGTCCCCTCCCAGTAAGTAACAGCCCCTCCCAGTAAGTAACTGTACCCTCCCAGTAAATAATTGTCCCCTCCCAGTAAATAACTGCCCCTCCCAAAATTGATTGTTTTGATTGTCTTTTATACTGTTTACAAACAGTGTATCCAATAATAATCATGTGTTCTATTGTGTAAGGTAGGTCAAGCATTTAACAATGTGTGACCTACTTGTACTGATGCAATAAAGTGGATTTGCTTGGTTGTTGAGTTTCAAATTGCTATAAATACAATTAATAGATAGAAAATTATTACATTGCTTTTGATTCTCCCAAACTAAAGACAACACAATTCTTTGAAGAACAGCATGACTGCATTTACCTTAGTTAACAATGGTAATGAAATAATCCATTGTTGATTTATAAAAAAATGTGCTTTTTTGGAAACATTTTAAAATTTCAGTATAATCAACTGTGGCAGGGTCATTGAAAGGCAAGTATTGCCCAAATGAAATAAATAAATGATACTATTATGGCAAACATAGAAATAAAGGTGGAGTATTTTGCAATGATTTCTTGGCTCTAAATAACACTTTTATTTTTAAATGCCTAATTGAAAGTATACAGGTTTTATATTGGTGTCATATGAAGCACAATTTACACAACTTTTAAAATAGACAATCAAAACAGGTTTATTATCATTCAGCCACATCTGATCCATTCATCTGATCATACAAATATATTACGCATTTAATGCATTAGCTCATATCCAACAACTCCTACCGGACCTAGTAGCCCTATCAATAGTGCGTCAGCTCAAGGTACAGGAGGCCCTTGGTTCGATCCTGGGCCGCAACATACCAGTTGTTAAAAATAGTAGTGGTATAACTCCCTTACTAACGCTCAAGCAAATATAAGGGTAGTTCCACGACATGGTAACTCCTCAGCCCCTCACCGCATGGATTTGAGTCGCCGTCACTGCGAGAACTTTCATAGAGATTTTCCAGCTAACCTGTTGTGTACCATTTATTCTACCCAGACATAAGTCTGTGGTCTTCCTCCACCAAAAATAAGTTGGACATCGGCAAAATAATCATAACTGTGTCGGTGCGATGTAACAGAAAATATGTATAACAAAGCAGATAAAGAGTAGGGCAGGAGTTTATCTGGATTTTATTCCTGTCATACCCTCAGGCTAGCACTATGCTAGAGTACACTGTTGTCTCATACATTTTTGTCTAAATTGTTGCACTTAGGATAACAGAGGGATTTTTTAAACTTTTAATAAAGCTGTCAATACAATTGCAATTTAATCAATATCATTCTGTCATATAAGGGCAACAGTTCATAATTTGCGACCAGTCTACAGATGAACTTATTTCACCTCACGTAATGTTAAATTCTCATAAACGCTGCGGTCAGTTATTTTAAAGAGTGTCGGCTGAAGGAAAATTAAAATTGACTTCATGCGCGCCTTTTTTTTTAAAGTCAAATGAGCACTTTTAAGCTCTTTATAATACAAGCATATTACCATGTCCAAGCGGTTAGAGTCGCTGACATAAAACTCCTCAGCACCACACCGTGTGGGTTAAAGTCCCAGTCAGAGCGAGAACTTTCATGTGGGGAGGTTTTCCAGCTAACCTGCGGTGTGCCGGTGGTCCTACTCAGACGTAAGTCTGGGGTCTTTCTCCACCAATAATTAGCTAGACTTTGTCAATGTGACCATGATTGTGTTAGCGCAATGTAACAAATTAGGCATCATATGTAATAACTGCCGTTTCATAAACATGTAGCTCAGGACTGTTAAGAAAAGTGTTTTATTAAAGTTTGAATTTTTTTTTTCAAACTTTATAACAGTCCTTGCACTTTTTCATTTAAAAATATTAAAATTGAGGATTTTCAAATGATAGAAGAAGATGGATAGAATTACAACTTTTTGTTAGCTGGAACATGAGATATTTATTGCAGTTTATTATTTAATTTACATAATCCTGCCAAACATTAGCAGTTTTGTGGAAGCCATCCAGCTGAGGAGGTCATCTCTTAGGCACAATTCTCTGAGACTTGCCAACTAAAGAAAGTATATAAAGCTGAAGCCTTTTGTTGGAACATGAATATGTAAACACTACCTTTTGTTGTATTATCTGCATGGTGTAGGAATATATAAGTAAGAATGCCTGATAAAAATAGTTCTTTTATCTGAATGTTATTTTGCATAATGAATTTTTGTTTCAATGTTCAACTTCTAAAATGAAACAGCAATTAGAACATACAAAAAGCAATTATAACAAACAAGAGAAAAAACAAGTCATTTTTTTCTTCACAAAAATGAGTTGATGGTCTAAAAACAAAATGTATGAAATATATTTTTTTTTCTTAGGCCACCAAAATTGATGCATGCATATTTTTCATTACTTCATGAAAGTGATGTGGATTAAGGTAATGACAGTTTTATCACCATTTCAATTAATTCTGTTCATAAACTTGTCTTTTTTTGTAGGAAAGTGCAGAAAAGGTATAACTTGCACAAAGTTATATATAAACAGCAGGAACTAACATTAAAAGTGACTTGGTGACAAATTGACAATAGAAAATAACACAAAGAACTATAGAATCTGCCCTTCATATGTATGTCAAGTATTTTGTCACTATATTTCTTACAGGTGGTATCTGACAGTTTGGACCAAAAATCTTTTTATTAAAAAAAGCAAATAAATCATTGTTACCTGAAAAGATCTCACAAAATCCTGTTTATTGATGTTCTACACCGCCATGAAAAGTGAACCATAACGCAACAATCATCATTACAAGAATGTATTTCCTATCTGAGCCGCTCTGCACAGTTAGCTATTTTTAAACTAGGAAGATCACGTCTCCACTTTATTTCAGCAAATCCTTGTAATCTGCTCGGACGTCTATAACTATTTTTAGCAGGAATTACAATCGTTCTTATTTATAGTTTTAAAAAGATTAAACATTTTTAGAGGTGATGATTTTTATTGCCTTAAAGTTGAGATACTGTTAACTGTCTCTACTGGTTCAGATAGGAAATATCGGTTTGCCATGATGAGTTGTGAGTTTTGGGATTTGCCGGCATTTTGCCAATACTGTGCAGCAACATTTCTATCATACTAGCACAGCGGCACTTATGGGGTGCCCAGGGGCTGAACCAGGCCGGTCCTTTATACTGACACCGAACAGTCAGGTGTAATGCTGTCCCCTTAGCCCCGCGCGTTAGGAGGGAAGCCAATACTACCGACTTTAAAGTCTTTGGTTTGACCCGGCCGGGGTTTGAACTCGCAACCTCCCGATCCACAAACCGATGCTCTACCACTTGAGCTATTGCGGCCAGT
The DNA here is from genome assembly GCA_007844125.1 of Sinonovacula constricta. Taxonomy (NCBI): domain Eukaryota; kingdom Metazoa; phylum Mollusca; class Bivalvia; order Cardiida; family Solecurtidae; genus Sinonovacula; species Sinonovacula constricta. Next base: position 11,055,036 of record CM017573.1, read on the forward strand.
GGTGATTTATGCTTGACTGTTCACATACATCTAGGATATCAGTTAACAGCATTTTGAAAGGTATTCTCAGGTAAAAATTACTTCTTTAATTATTTGAGAAAAGAAATGTTGGTCTAAACTGTGGGATGCCACCTTTGAGACATCACATTTTTTTAAAGGGCATAATTTTATTCATAATCTAGTAATCGCTGTTTATTCCTTTATTTATTGTGGTTCAGCAATTTTTTTCCTTTTTCTAATCAACAACATATACAAAAAAACTTGATCATCTGTGACCAAATCACTTTAACAACTCTTTCAACTCAATCTATTAAAATTAAACCTGTAAGTAAAGGAAAAAATGCTTTAGAGGTTTAAAACAAGGTATCAAGTAAACAGTTTGTTTTATGTTGCTACTTTAAAATAATCCATTAACATCCATGGTCCCAGCATTTGGGGATTGGACAGTTGCATGTCAGTTTGATCCAAGAATTCCATCACTCTTTGATCTGTGCATCCTTGTTTTCATCACGCTGACAGCTGAGATGATATATTGCTGTCTCATCCTTGGTGCCTCCTGGTCAATAGGCGCCTGACCCCACTTTCCTTGTGCTCTGACTGTGTTGGATCATTCCCTTGCTGAAATTCTCTCGAGGTGTCTGAACCATCAAAACAGGTTTCTTTCTGCTATCATGTATTTGTGGGATACCCAAGATATGAGTCGTGGTGCCAAGCAAGTGACCTATGACCATTCTCAGCATCTGTCCTCTTGTCTCTGCAGTCTTGCCAGCACATTTATGCCTCTCTCCTCATTGCAGATGAGACTGGCCGCAATAGCTCAGTTGGTAGAGCGGCTTGCGGATTGGGAGGTCGTGGGTTCAAACCCCGGCCGGGTCACACCAAAGACTTTAAAGTTGTAGTAGTGGCTTCCCTCCTAACGCTCGGGGCTAAGGGGACAGCATTATGCCTGACTCGTGGGTTCAGTCCCTGGGAACCTCATAAGTGCCTCTGTGCTATAATGATAGAAATGTCGCTGCACAGTATCGGCAGAAATGCTGGCAAGTCCCAATCTCTCATGGCATATGTGTATGATAGGCAGCTCTTAAAGGGTGGCTGTGGCTTTCGACATTTTCCCAGTAGAGCTTTGAGCTTGTCATGGTACACTACTTGCCTTGCAGCCCTCTTAGTATGCTGATACAGCTCTTGGTTGTTGGGCCCAACAAATTTAAACATTCTTCTACCTACCTCTGAACTGATGGCAGCCTTGACTTCCCACATTCCATCATCTGGCAGCACCTTGCAGGGAGGAAACACTGCAGACCTTCTTCCCCACTTTTTCATTATCACACTGTAGACCGCCTGGCTCAAGGAATGTCTTACTCGATCGTCCAGTAACTTTTCTTGTAAAATTTTCCTTAATTCCATCGTCTTGAAGCTTCTATGTCACGTCAGATCAGAAATTCTCACACAAGGAGCTGTGTGATACTTTTCTTGGCCTGGAGTGCCTTTCAAATCTTTAGATGGGATTGAGGGATAAGTTTATTGTTGATGTTGGTTTCCTTGAAGCTGTACAAGTAGGGGATTATATGACTGGGTTGTTTGTTGAAACAGGAGCTGACAATGAGGATTTCAAAGGTTTTGCCTGCAGCAAGCAGCTGTTTGCCTGTATTATCTTCCAGGTCATAGTCATGAGTTTTGTGTACATTTGGGTTGTGTGGAGCTGGTACACCAATGTGGGCATTGGACTTGACTCCAGTTGTTATCCTCTAATTATCTGCTTGGTCTGACAGATTTCATATCTGGCTCTTGCTTCAAACCTTATCTGCTGAGTGAATGCATACGTGAAGTTGATAGCAGTCCTTTGGAAGAGTATGTGACCGACATTAATTGTGTGTCTCTTGGTGACAAAGACTGTTTGGTTTAGATTTATTAGAATTTTAGATAATTTGGCATCTACATAAAGAGCACTATACTTATTATATAAGCTTTGTCAAATGCTTTTTATTAATATCAATTTTTTTCAAATGCTTTTTATTAACATCTTAAATTGAAGATGTGATTTGGCATGTGTGCACGTTTGTACATTGCTGTTATATAAGTAAAATTTGCTTCATATTGCTTTATATAAATTGTCACTTAAATCTTTTCTGACTTCAGATTTGTAATTGCACTTTTTAAGTTGTTGGATTATAAAAGTGTTCTGTGTTAAATCTTTGTTGCTTCATTCCCTTTTAACATAAGCAAAATGTGCTATGATTTTATGTAAATTAACTGCTTCACTGCCTTATATAAGTGCATTCTGTATGCGGGCTCTTTCCAAAACAAACACCGGACCTGGTAGCACAATCGGCAAAGTGTCGGATCCAGGTACAATTGATAAAATATTGATAAAAAGTGGGCTTAAAGCCTAACAATTAATAATTAATGTTATAACAGCCTTTACTTAAAACTAAAGTCAGTTTATGCAGCAGTTAAAAACAAATTCCCCAGAAGAGTATTCACCAACCATTCCCAATTTTTGTAATGAAAGAAATGTTTTAGTTATCTCCCTTGTGGGAAGGTATTTTCATATACTTTATAAAAGGAATATAATGAATTTTTATTTTTTAATTTGCTTATTTTTCAGAATAGCACTCAGACTTTTTAATAAATTCATATATCTCCATCAATAGGATTCCATTTTATGCTTCAGTCTTAATTGTTTTTCAAAAAAAGTGGACAAATCTTAAGTTTTCTACAGTAACTATATACCAAATACTTACCCACAAGGGAGGTAAGATTGTTGTTTTTTAATAGTTAAGAGTAATGTCCCTTTACATACAAAAAGAGGGAATTCTTATCTCTAAGTCATGTCTTACGCCCAAGTAACAATTTTCATACCAACAAAACTAAGCTTTTTGGGTCGGTTAACGACCCAGTGTTAACCGTTTTCCGACAGTCGTTTTTCAGTTACTGCAAACCTAATAAAGTAGTACTAAGGTTCAGCTGATAACTGATTTTTCGGTGTTAAATGGTGTTAATGCCGTGCAAACATATGAAACATATATTGAAAATATGAAATTAGAATTAGAATTTATTAGAAGAATGGAAACACGTGGAACTTCACACACTATATTGAGTCATGAACGCGCATGAATACAGACGAGAGGGAAAAAAAAGTTCCATGTTCCTGATCGCAATTTTGCCTACGACAACATGGAAGAGACGAGAGACCCAATATTCTTCTAAAACAACAGAAAAGTGAGTATTTATTGAGAGACTTTAATGTTTTATTATTTTCTGACACCCTGCTTACATTTAAGGGTATTTTGCAGGAGGTATTGCTCTTTGTAAATTGTATTCTTGAATTGAAAACCAGGGGTTGGTAGTCACCGTTGCGTAGTGTTTGCGGTAATCCATGTTTGCAATGCAGTGATTTAGCCGTAGATTGTTCATGAATCTGCATTAATTTGTTTTATATAGTTTTGTTTTTCCATTAGCTATTACATTACAGATTCGTTCTAATTATTTTCCAATCAAATTGTCCATGCATATGTGAGAAATGAACCTCTGACAGATTTTCCCGTCGCCGTCTATATATCATTTTATACGGTACTACAGTATACTGAATACCGAAAGACACTTGTTTACCGAAGGATACCGAAAGACTCTTTGTTTTACCGAAAGACACTTAATAAAACGTAATAAAAGTATCTTTTGTTGTTTTCTTTAGTTAATAAGTTGAAATATTAGTATATGAACAAAATGCCAAAGATTCATTGCAATAGAAATAAGCTTTTGATAGTTATTAGACGTTGTTTACAAATGCCGTGAGAAGTACACAAACATGATAAATACCACATGACTTTGATTACCGAAATACACTGAATACTTTGAAATTAAAGCATAATTTGCTGTTTTATTTAGTTAATATGTTGAAATAATAGTATATTCAGTAGGACCCCATTTTATATGATTCATGAACTTACTTGTTAATTTCTGCAAATATCAAATTGAGCTGGACCTAGATTCCAGTTTTAAGGTGTGATGTGCAAATAAACAATTTGTGATCTCATACATGTAAAAGCAATTTTGTTGTCCAAAGAGTCTGACATTTTCAGCTTTTATCTGTAAATTGGAAGTGTTGTCCAAGTGCATAAAGAACTGTTTTTTTTTTCCTAGTGAAGTTTAAATGCTAATATAAGCAGTAGGCCTTAACTTAAGGTTGCAAAGAGTAATGGGTAGTACAAGGCCTTTTGGTAATGTCAGTATTCTGGCTGTTGGAGATTTATATCAGTTAAAACCTGTAATGGATTCCTGGGTATTTTCACAGGTGTTCAAGACTCCTCAGCTACAAAGCTTGGCAACAAATCTGTGGGTCGATCTATTTGAATTCTTTTAATTGAAAGTTGTTATGAGACAGAAAGATGATCAAGCATTTGCAGAACTGTTAAACAGGTTGAGAGAAGGTCTGCATACTGAGGAAGACTTGCATGTTTTGAGAAGTCGCCAAGTTGAGAGTTTAACTGAGAGCTGTGTTAGTTTTACCAAGGAGTTGCTACATCTTTTCTGTACAAGAGAGAATGCAAACAATCATAACCAGTCAGTAATTGCAGACATTGCACTATCAAATAAAGTTAGTATTGAGGCTATTGATGACATTTCTGGTGATCTGAGTAAAACAATGCGACAGATGGTGATTTCTAAAATACCAGATGATCCAAGCAAGACAATGGGTCTACAAAAATATCTTACACTTGGTATTGACTTGCCTGCTGAAATATGTTTGAATGTTGATACAAGTGATGGTCTAACTAATGGTGCATCATGCATAATTAAGAAGTTTGACTTCAGGGTTCCTTATTGTAGCATTGTTTGGGTTGAATTTCATGATGAATCAATAGGAAGAAAGTGGCGCCTTCAGTACAAGCATTTATATTGCCAGGATAAACCCTTGACCTGGACACCAATCCTTGAGACATGTAGAAAGTTCACATTTCATACAAAACCTACTTGATAGCTCGTCGTCAATTTCCTCTATATACCTGAGGTTGAAGCAGAAATGGACAGGTTGAGTAATGAAAAAGGCATAAATGATGATATACCCAGTCTGAAATCTTTTGATGCCTGCAAGCTGAAAGTCTGTTTTCATAATTGCAGGTCTTTAAGAAAACACTTCCATGATTTTTCACAAGAAAGTAATCTATTGTCAGCTGATGTTATTGGCTTAGCAGAGACTAGACTGCCAGATGAAGGAAGGGTTGGTTATGAAATTGATGGGTATGTTCACTGTTTATGAGCAAGTTTCACATGGCCTAGCAGTTTACTACAAAAGTACTTCAAATATTATGTTTCAAGGACTGTGTGTGACATAGAATATGTTCTTTTTAGCCTTTCAAAAGTTGTGATAGGTTATGTCTATTGCCCTTCTCAAAGAGCAACTGTTCAAAGACTGGCCAGTTTCTTGTCTGCAATTTCAGCTGACATTGACAACTATATTGGCCATTTTGTACCGAAAAAACTCATTCTAATGGGTGATTTCAATTTTCATTACACAGAAAACAGCACATGTTCTCAAATTTTCAAGGACATCTTGGGTTTAAGACAGTTGGTTCAGTGTGCAACAACTGACTATGATTCTTGCATTGATCACATATACACAAACATTTCAGATGTCAAGGCTTCAGGAACTTTAGAATCCTACTACTCAGATCATAAACCATTGTTTCTGGCTATTCATTGGTAGTTTTTGTTAGCCTTACCATCAGATGGATATTTGCAAAAAAAGTGGCAAAACTGTTTATGTATATGAAAAATGTTTGCTTTGCTCTTTGAAACTCCAATTCACTCTGTCTTTACATTGCTGACAAATCTTGTGCTTGACCTTCACATAATTTGAATAAAATTAAGTGTAGCACTTTTGGTTTTTAAGGCTTCATCAGTTTGCACCATGATCCCTGATTTCAATGAAAGTTTCCTTTTCTAATACAGCACAAAACATGTTAAAGCTTGTCTCTTTGTTTGTAAACTAATTGTTTATCAGCGGCAGTGCTCACCTTGTCAGTCGACATTGTCGCCATTTGCAATAATTTTATGCTAGCGTCAATAAGTTTAACCCTTTCCCTTATATATATGCCTTTTTATGTGTCTGAGACCAGTGTAGATCCAGACCAGCTGGCACATCTGTACTATTTGATCTGGATCTGCAGTGGGTGCATTTTGGTCAGAAATAACCAAATTAATCAATATACAAATAGTTAAGATCCTGATCAAACAGCAAAGACGTGCCGGCTGATCTTGATCTAAAATGCACACCCTCGCAGTAATGGTGTATCTATGCAGGAAATGGTTAAGAATTGCTGATAAATTCATGAAGTCTGAATATTACATATTTGTTTCTCTTTTTTTAGGCAAGAGGTATTTTTTGTTGAAATCGGATTTTTATCTTGATTTGGGAATCTTTTTCTTGAAATTGGGAAAAATGGTCCCTATTTGGCATTGGAAATAGGGCCAATGTCGGGCCCCATGAGATAGACTAAAATAGCCCTGCATTAATCAGGGCTCGGACGACATAGTCAGTCTCTGTTGATAATATCCAAAGCCATACAAATATGGCAGCAACGCCTAGCCAACTATGCCAGAGACTGACAAAAGTACATTTGTACATACCAACTACTAGTATATCCCCATGAATTTCACCATTACATAAACTACGTTACAAAAATTTATATATTTGAAAACATATTGATTTACTACCCAGAAATAAATGGTGTCCATATAATAAATGTCTAACTTTTATTTCCAGATGTCGTCTATAACTGAGGCTTTCAGCTCTGCTAAGTCCTTGCCGTATGGTGGAAAGCCGCTGAAATTAACTGTTGTGGCTGTGAAGGAACCTGTTTCCTACAGAAACAATTCTGGTGAAAGTAGGCAATGTCTCCACTGCGCAGTCAGTTGTTGTAATAAAAGCTGTTGTGTATGACCTCATCAAGTTTAACAAGTTTAGAAGGGAAACTACACTGGTAATACGTTATGCAATAAAAAAGACTGAAGATGGCAAAATGGTGTTTGTTATAACAAAACCATCCAAGGTCTTCATTTCAACGCCACTGACGATAAATGAAGACAAGTTGTTGGAGGGCCACAGGCTACTGAACCCTCCACCAGCCCCGACAGTGAGCCTTAAGGAGGAATTATCGTCGCCGGTCAAGACAAAGTGCTCTGTCTCTAGAAAAGTTGTTTAGGTCAGTATTTGTTTAAGGCTTTCCTTTTCCAAGGCAGTCCTTCAATATAATAATATCTGTGTTTTCTCCATCATCAGATATTAAGCCAGTTTTATAGTAACCACACTTGATGAGGTCTGTTGCCTACTTAAAAATCATTCTGCTTCATTCAATTTTTCAGTGTGTTGAAATCTCCATAATGTGATAAGTCAACAAATGTGAATGTGGTCTTTTATTGAAATTTTAATTCTAAATCCTATCAGTTTGAATTCCATTGCCTTAAATTGAAGGGGTTGTTAAAAGCTGGAAATTGGGCAGAAAAATGTAAGGGTTATGGCAAGTTATCACTGTTTCCAATTACATCCATCAATAAGGTTTACAAAGAACAACAGTTGCTGGCAATTTACTGTTGCAGACATGCAACAACAAATGAAATGTCTGCTTATAATTATACCATTTGTCACTTGCTTACTTCTTACCTAGCCCTTTCCTCCATATACACGCCTGTATTAAAAGGGCAAACAGTGTAGAACCAGATCAGCCAACACATCTGGCTGACTGATCAGGCTCTGCTATTTTTTTATTTCTTAAGTTTTATTTCGTTTTTTTTCCTGACAACAATAGTGCAAAACCTAATTTGAGGTTTTGATAACTGGTCTGTCTTTACACTGATCGCACATGCGTAGTAGTGTATATATGCAGAGAAGGGCTAGTATCTGAAACATGTACACTCTTGGTTGCTTATTTTTTGTTGGGCATTTCTTCTTGACAACTGGCTGCATGTCAAAGACACTAATGTACAAGTTTCAAGTACATAACAGGCCACCTGTTCCCTTCCAGCAACAATAACATTCTCCACATATATGCCTTAGCTGTAAAGAACGACAATATGGAGATGGATGGTCTAGACTAGTGTATCTTCAAAAACATTTTCAGAAAACTGAAGTCAATCTTAGAACTTCATCACTGTTAAGTATAGAGACCATGAAAGTTAATTCCTTGTTCACTTATTTCAGGAAGATGAAATGCATTTCGTCAGCGTCAAGGGGGAAAACGTTCCCATTAAAACAGTTCATCTGACAGACGACTCCGCGTCGCGTGTAAAAGTTACACTATGGAGAGAACTTGCCTCATCAGGAGACACCAGGCCCGGGGATTACGTCTAGATCACAGACTTAATCCCATCCACATACAATTCGGAGATCAGTATGTCTGCCACTTTCAACTCCGCAGTAAAGGTAAGTTTACACCATAACAATACTATTGCCTTCCTTCACTGGTTTTCTGTCACCTCATTTCATAGTTGATCATCATTCATACTCTTATAATGGCAAAAGTTAACTTTTTCAACCAGTTAATAAGAAACTTTTCATTACAATAGTTATGAATCTTTTCACTAATAGTTAATCCATTGCCTCATTCAATGTGAGCATTTGGTGTTTTTTTACATAAAAGTTTTGATCTTGTGAAGAAAAGGCTAGCATTTTCTCTAAAAATGTATTACTCTGAATACCTTTATTATAATGAATGTTCATACTACATCAGTTTGTTTTATTTAATTCATTAACACACACACACACACATATATATAAATATATATATAACCCCGGCCGAGTCCGGCCAAAGACTTTAAAGTTGGTAGTAGTGGCTTCCCTTCTAATGCTCAGGACTAGGAAACAGCATTACGACTGACTCGTCGGTGTCCGTATAATGGACCGGCCGGGTTCAGTCCCTGGGCACACTCATAAGTGCCCCTGTGCTATAATGATAGAAAAGTCGCTGCACAGTATCGGCAAAATGCCGACTAATCCAATCCAGTCCATATATATATATATATATATATATATATATATATATATATATATATATATATATATATATATATATGTATACAGCTTTTTGATTTCAATCCAGACTTACTAAATGATAAAATAAATTGTTCTATTGACCCAGAAATTACTGAAATCACATATGTCCCGCATTCAGGCTCATACAGCAAATCCAAGTAATAAGTGATAGTGCATACCATAAATGCCTTTCTCTTCTATATATGTACAGAAAACTGAAGCCCCACTTCTACGAGTGACGAAGACTGTTGTGGGCATATGCATTCAAGAAGGAACTGCAGAGCTCCTCTGCGAGACAGAGGAAGTATTGACTGTGTCTGCAGAGGTACTGCAGCAAGCCTTCCCAGATGTCAACAACTTGGAAACTATAACAGAAGATGGACCAAAAATACTTATTTTTGAAACCAAGGGATCTGATGTCATTAGCATCTCACAAACACATCAGTTGTTATAGTATCTACATTATTCGGGGCATGCTACATGAAAAGGAGTCTTTGCTCATCATTTCCTATTTTTCACTTTTTACTATATTTGAAAAAGCTTGCACTTTTCTAGTATTACTTCATAGCTTATTTTCACTAGATTATGTTCTACTTAAAACATGTCATAATTTGTAATGTCATCATGACATCATTTCCTGAAGGCACCTTTACCTGTAACATGCCCCATTTAAAGCATACTGTTTGTTACTTTTTTTGCAAAACATGCTGTGCCATTATGTTCAAATGTCAAACAAACTCAGGACTGGGCGCTTGAAAATGACAACATATCATTCCTCAGTTATTGATGTAATTATAACTATTTGAAACAAGTTCTAAGGTTTTCTTGTCATGCCTACACAAACATTTTAAGTGTTTTTACTGTATTAGAATACTGCTTATAAATCAGTCATAATCAGTAACTGTATGGGAGGATATTAACATGCCTTTTTGTGTGCATTTCCACAAATAAATACGCTTTTGTTTTTCCAGTTAATACATATAAAGTATTTTCAACAAGAATGCAGTGAAACTGCCTTTTAGAGTAAATAATGTTATAATATTATATATTTCTATTTTGACCTTGATCTCCATAGATTGAAGACGTTACAAAAACCTGTTTTACATTTAGGCGTGTTAGGAGGCCTGCTTTAAGAAAATAACATCATTAATGAACATTGCATTGCCTTTTTGTTGTCATTAAAAATAGTAACTTTGTGAATGTGCCAAAATCACTGAAACTCAACCTTTAGAAAAGCTTGATGCATTTTAATTGCTTATTGTAAGTAGTTATGCAGTGTGAATGTGTGTGGTTGCTTGCATTTCTTTTCACTTAAACTTGCTATGTGTATACTATGTTAACATGACTGACAAGCTGCTACCAAATTTCCAAGACAAATTGTTTCTTATGGTTTACTCTTGTACTTGTCAGTATATTCACCTGTACTACCTTTTTTTCTAAATCTACTAAATGTTAACCTGTACATCTTCCCTCTAGTCAACACTGTCTTGCAAATTCTGATTGTTTACCAGCCCCTTTTTAGGCACTTTTGTATGCAACGTTTCAATTTATGTAACACAAACCGTGCATTCCAAGTATAAAGTATTCCTTCTTTTACAACTGAACAATAGAAATATATGTCACCCTTGAACTCCTATACACTCTTCGCAACTTGTTAAAATACACATTCCAGAGCTCATCAGTGACATACAGTCAAACATTTATTCAGCAAACACCCAAAAAAGTACAATAAGAGGCTGCTTTAGACAGTTAAAATAAGAACAAAATGTCAGTTCAGGACAAGTTCAAACTGGCTGTTTATGGTTCCTGAAGGCAAGTGGCTAACTGGGGAATGTCCATAGTTGTTCACATTTCTGTCTTGCACTGGTAAAAACACATCCTCTATTTCTGTCAAGATTAAACAAAATTGTTCCTTTCCCCACTTAGAAAACATTCCAAACAGTTTGATTAAAAACTGTCAGGTTTCAAAACCATCAGTTGCAATCTTTCAGTACAGTTTATTGCTTCAGGATAAAAACGGTATCAATGAAGATTGCATTACTAAATGTTAACCTGTACTTTTCATCTAGTCAAGACTGTATTGCAAATCCCATTTGCTACTGTAATGCTGTGAAGCTAGTCATTGTATACTGAGCAGACAAGAACTCCAAATTCCATTGATGGGGCAATTGTTAAACTTAATTTGAGGGATTAACCTATTTAGTTAAGGTAGTGTCAATAATAAAAAAGATAACTGTAATAATCCTTTTTGTCCCTCTCAGCCATTCAATAAAACTTTGATCAAATCAAAACTGTTCATAACCACTATCAATTTCACATATAATATCATTGAGAAAAATATTGACCTAAAAATTTCTTGTCTGTTCAGTACCATTTCTGAACTAAAATTATGCATAATATATTACTTTTTACAACTTTTTTTTATCTGATATATGTATTGTTTGTATGACTTCGTTACTAAGTTTTTAAATAAAAGTTTAATAAAAGTTAAATGAACTGTTGTCTTATCCTTTTCTGGAAAATGGTACTTCATTTCATAACATGTTTTAAAAAACATTGGCAAGTAATATTGTCTTCAACTCCGGTCTCAAGCTTATAATGTCTTCAGACATATTGCTTCTTGCTCAGTTACACAAGTTCATATCACTGCTTCTTCGGACTGCACTCAAACTGGCCCTGCGTCCTGAATGATCCCAATCCCGAGAACAAAGGTCAATGTCATATTAAGTTCCAAGCAGTTACTGGTCAAACGACATCACTGTCTCTGATACAACTAGATACATCTCAACCTCTTAATCTAACCTCCCTCTCAATTGTGTATGGTTAACCGACCCATCAGTACTTTCAGTCCTTTGATTTTATAAGGTTTCAATGCGATTTAAAGCTCAAAGTAGCAAAGTTAAAGTGTCATGTAAAAAAACCCAGACATGTAGCTCAATGCATAATAAAGATATTGTGGATTGAAATCCATGACTTGAGCAATTCTTACTTAGCCCCTTCATTCAAAGTAGAGTTAAATGTATAGGGTTTTAAGATTCACTTGATTTTGTTGATTTTCTTTGAAACAGTTTTAGACATTTTTTAACACATGCTTTTTTAGCATATGATTATATAACCTAGATTAAACTAGTCTACAAATATACCCCTAGTTGTGTTGATGCAGCAGAATGAAGAAAGGAATAATTGTGACTGCTTTACAAAGGTGTAAAATGGTGTATGCATGAGCTATAGTGTTAAGAATAGCTGGTGAATACTGGCCTGTATATGCTGGTACATGTATTAGATATAGGCAAACTGTCGGATACCACATTTAACCCCAGACTGGCTGATTGTCTCGGCTGTCCATCCAACATTGAAAGTATGAGTCAAACTGTGTGGCAACTTTTACCTTTAAAACCCTTGAAAATTGGAATGTGTCAACACTACAGCCTTATCTTCGTCATTGTATAGTTTTATTCACCCTCCCCTTTCACCTTTCGGCATCTGGCAAGCAATAGACAGCTTCATCTGACTGTGAAATGAGGGGTTAATGAGTGGGGGAGATGGTAGTGGGCGGATCCACTTGGCAGGACACACCCACATATTTAATGGTATCAGGGAAGGAGCGGGGTATTTGATTTCTACAGACCAATGGCAGTGCAGTAAGCCCTTTGCATCAAATATGCCTAACTGTTTTCTGACCTCCCTCCCTATGACATCTCTGTGTTTATCATAAAAGTTGGTGTTATAGTTATTGTAGGGATAGGGACTTTTTAAACTGTTTTTCTAAGGTTGTTGATTGTGGTATGAAATAATTGTTTTCTTCTTTTAATTATCTTTTTTTTCTTAGCTTCTTGATATCAATTCATTAATAAGAATATATAAGACAAAGTCCTATGAGCATCATTACAACATATACAAAAATTGAAACAACACAGGACCAAGGTATTCGAATGCACGCCAAATTTAAAAGTGAGAACAAATCTGTGATAAGTCATTAAACAATAAGAGCAAACCCGACAGTTACCGCCTTGGAACGACAAAAAAAAACCGATCCATTTGAATAAGTGTCCAAGCGCTGACATCTTGTTTGACAAGTTCTGACGAAAGTAGTGACGTCATTGAAAAATAATAGTGTTTAGAAGAGAGATAGGTATTATTTCGATTAGAAGACCTACAAAAAACGTTAATAGTAAATGAAATTAACTTTCTGAATCAAGAAAAAAAATGATCAGAGAAGAGTAAATCTTGTAGCATCCTGTTCCTGCGAAGATGGAATTGAGGAACCAAAGTCCAATGTCCATCAAAGGAAATACATGTAACAATTTATCTTGATCAAAGAAATTCTCCTTGCTACTTAGTATAATAATAATTTTATAATTAGCATAATAATTGTTTATAATTGGGTAAAGAAATGAGAAAAGTAATGAAAGTATTTGTTGTAAACATTCACATTGGGTATACGCTTAATTTTAGAACAGTATGTGACATGTTGTCACAAAACACAACAAAATTCTGATTTAATAAACATTAAAATTATCTGCAAATAAAACAAAACAAAACTTGTCTGAACCTTACATAAACAACAACATGGATATATATATAGGCACACTATATGATTAAATAACCCGTTGATATATTCCAATGGGGGTACATTGGTGAAATGGAAATTGCCTCCCTTGTTAGTTAAGATCCGAGGTATTCCAAACAGTAGGTAGGTCCTTTTAATTGGAATTCTTGGACTTTGTCGCCTGTTCTTTTGTAGACATTGCAATTTAAAACAGTGAAATTTCTTACTTTTGCATAAACATAAGCTTAAAATTAATTTAAATACTTATAGAGATATGTTATTTAAAAAGGAAAATTGAATTGTTTGTTGATGATGGTTAACCTGGGTATCACAAGAAAGACAAAAAAGTCAACATACATTCCAATGAGCACAAGCATAAAAGCTGTGTAAAACAAATGAAAGGACCTACTTGCATAAGAGAATATTCAGGGGAGACTATTTATTAATGTCTCTAATTTCTTGCTGAAAAACTGGCTTTAAAGGAGTTATAGAGAGAATCTGACACAAGTTCTCATTTAATACAGACATTTATTAGACAGGTGTTCTGGAAAAGTGGTAGTAAGCAAGGCTATGGATGAGTTTTATATATGTCTATGAAATAACAGCGGATGTAAGTTTGTTTTTAGCCACATGATTTTAACTGTCCATATACAATTTTACAATATTTTAACAACAATACTTGGTGAAATAGTGGTGTGAGACAATCTGCATTATAATTACATTGATTACGTCATAAAAAACAAACCTATATCTCCATTTGCAGAGAAAATAGATAAGAAGATGCAGCTCTTACCCACTTTAGCATTGGACATACTAGATTTACTCATTCATATATATTGAAAAGAGAAGTTTAACCTGAATACTTTTCATGATAAGAACCATTGACATTTTACCATATTTTATTACATTGTTTTGACTCTGACCGTATTCGGTCCAAGTATTTCAATGTCAATAACATGTACGAATTGTTTAAGACAGCATCCTTTTCTAAAGTTGTTTGCTTCTTGAACGAGATTGATATTCTTCATAAGTTATAAATTTTTAAGCTGTTCATTAATTTTACGTCATATCTTTTTAAAGCTGTGTAATATGTTAACCTGTTTTCAAATATAATTCAAATTTTTTTACAAAGATAGATTTCTATATTTCTGCTCACGTATTTTAATTTTGACCTGATTATAGTATATTCTCGTTAAACTTCAGTGTATTCGGCGCGGTATGACCTATGAAGTGTTGGTGCACCATTAAAATACAGATACATTGAATGGAAAACATGGGAAATCATGTGATTACAAGTTTTAAGTCTCAGCACACTCAAACTCTTTTATCATATTATGTAAACATCGTGGGTGTTTGAGAGAACAGATTTGCTTTTTTGAAAAGTATATGTTTTTTTATAAAACATAACATGTAATTCTGTAATATTTTTACTTCATGCTAGTTTTTAAATTGACATTTTGTTTCCAAATCTCAACCTCTCAGAATTTTTTTGTGGCATAACACTTTAAGAAGGTAATGAAAGAGTCTGTAGATTATTGTTTTTCTTCTTATATATTCTTAAAAAAAAAAAGTTGAAACATGCATTTTATCATTTTTTCCAGAATTATAGAAGAGCACAAGAGGTAACCCTAGTTTATTGTATCAGATTTTATTCAGGGGTGTTGTGTGTGAAGTGCTTGTTTTGTACAGTATTTTCTGACAGCCAACTGGTGTATTCAAAAATGAAAACAGAGTAGCTTCTGATCTTTCAGATTTTTTAGTCATCATCATCATCATCATCATCATCATCAGTCATTTAACATGCTCTTTCCATATTCCTTCTTTGTTTTATTGCATTCCTCCAACCTCTCTGTTGAGAGTTAGATTTGAACTCGAACATAGTTGTTTCAAATCTTCACTAATGGCTTTTTTTCCAATTCTTGGTTTTTTAGTCACCTGAGCACAAATTTAAATAAAATCTTGTTACACCACTAGAGGCCACATTTATAACCCAATCTTCACCAAACTTAGCCAGAATGTTTGCCTAGTGATACATGTATCTCAGATGAGTTTCTAACTGGGTCACATGGGGTCAAAAAGTAGGACACTAAGCCAAATCTTAGAAAATGTAAACACTCCAGAGGCAACACTTATTGCCCAATCTTCACCAAATTTGGTCAGAATGTTTGCCTATGTTATATCTTGGATGAGTAGATAACTGGGTCACGTGGATTCAAAAAGTAGGTCACTAGGTCAAATCCTAGAAGACTTTGTAAACACCCCACAAGCCACACTTTTGGCCAAATCTTTACCATAGTTTTCTAAAGTAAATAATTCCCAATCATTTGATGTCAGATATGAGTCTTCTGGTGGACATTTAGGGCCATCATGGCTCCTTTTTTGGGATGGGGGGATTTTTTGGTGTGTTTTTCCCTGATTACACTGGCCACACACATCCCACTGCCGCCAGGACCTCTTTACCTAGTTTGTGTTTGTCATTCTTCCCACATGACCAGATGATGAAATTCTACTCCAGATGGGTTTGGATATTGAAAAATATATGTCTTTGTTATGCGAAACATCGCATAATTCTTAACCATGGTATGCTTAATGAAGTCAACACTTCTGCTTCAAGTTATCTCAGCCTCTGGATCTCTAGGAACAGCCCCAGGTTCAATCCGGGGCCACAAAGTTGTTTAAAGTGGCAGTGGTTTTTATCTCCCTTGATCGAGTAATGCTCAAGCAAATAAGGATGGATAGATGCAACTTCTTTCGCAGAGTTATCTTTCTTTACTCTCACATTTACCTCTGGGAAAGGCTGACAGCCATTATTGTCAAGATTCTTGACGTAACATAAAGACTCCAAAATAAAGGGTTTTATGTTTTGTGGAGGTTAATGTCTTGTGTGAACTTGAACATTCATTGTGTGTAAATCATAGATATTTTTGTTTTGGGTGTGAACACTTCAGATTATTTGGATGATCTATCAATAACTACGTAATTCCCTTTTTATGAAATGGAAGAAATGTGTTAGTTATTTCCCTTGTGGAAAGGTGTTTTTTTGTTGTTTTTTTTTCATTAACTTGATATAAGAAATAATTTTAATTTTATTTCCAATTTGCATATTTTTAAAGTATAGCTCAAGCACTTTAACTTACTGTTATCTCTATTAACAAGTTACAATTTTATTTACATGCTGCAGCCATAAGTGTTTCAAAAAGTTTAAAAAGCTTAAAAATATTCTTCTCCAGTAAATATATGACAAATACATTACCTAAAGGGAGCTAAGAAGGTGTAATTTAAATAGAATAGTGTCCCTTTTTAAATGAAAAGGGAATTAGTTTCTGTACTTTTTCTTTAAGGTAGTAAGTATTTGAATAGAAACAATAACATTCCTTATTTAAAACAGACTGTTACATGTAGAATACTGTTGGTGGAATAGTAAACCCAAAACAAACATACAGACACTACGAGTAAAAAATTAAATAAACTATTAACTGACAATATTTACTTAAACAATATCAAAATAATTCATTTGCATCTCATTTATACTTTACAATTTAACCCTTAGCCTGATATTCACTTATTTATAAGGCTTAGGCAAATAGTTTAGTTCCAGACCAGACAGTTCACTGTCTGATCAGGATCTACACTATTTGTTGCTCAGTCTCTGTTTATAAGTATATCAATGCTAACATGTTACATATATAATATGAAATAAAAACATCCTGAGAATTTAGCATGGATTTGTAACAAAATGTAGCAAGCTAAGAGTTAAGTGTGGTCGAGTAAAAACTATTTTTTTCAAATTTCTGACGTTTAACCTGACATCATGTTTAGTCATGTGGCCTAATGTCAAGGGAGCCTATGAAAATAGTTTATCTATTGCACAGACTGTGTAAAATGACAATTGTAACACCTCGGATAATTCACTAATCATCTCTCCATTCACTAAATGGGACTACTTTTGAGACAGACGTCAAAACAAACAAGACATCCAGGGTGACAGCTCACTACAATACAATGCCTGTAAAACTTCAATTTGTTGCGGCTTCAAATTTAAATCATCCAATTTTAATTTACCCAGCACAGCAGACACGCAGCTGTCAAACGATGGCATTGTCTATGATTTCTGAGAACTACATTTTAGGCATAATCTTCTTCCGACTTCCGGCAAACAAAACGATCATAATTTCAATAAGTATCATTGCACCGGATACATCTGACGGATGATTGCCTGATGACGGAATTACCCCAGGAGTTCCTATTGTGTTAACTGAGTGACAAGGCATAATTTCCTTAAAGGTGCAATTATTCTCAAATCTATAAATAAGCACGATGGGGATTTCTCGGTTAAATAGATATTGATGTCAATACGCATGACCCGGATGATGATAAAACGTGATCTCAAAAGTAAGTGGTCACGTGGTGTTTTTAGTTAAAAACATAAACTAAATGTGCTTTGGGCTCAGAAAGGATGTTCATAATGATGAGTAGAGTGTTATGCTTCACATCTCACAATGATATATGACATTAATAAGCAGTATTTCAAGGGATCTTTTCATGCAATGATACTTTATTTGGATGTTTGAGAGAAGATTTTTATTTTCCAAATTGATGGATACGACCTTAAATGATTTCACAATCTCTTACAACATCCATGGTGACTGTAACCTACATTGTCACATGGGAATGTGTTCTTGGGCTACTGTCATATCACTTTTGTATCATTTGAGTATAATTATCTTTATATAAAACCTAATGTGCTTACTAGCCAGCATTTTTTGTCTATTGCTTGCTTGAATACTAAATTACTTATTTTTGTTACTCTCCTCAACTTCTGCCATTCTGACTTGTAGTAGGCCACTTTAGACTTTAGATAAAGTTTGTTTTTGCTAACCTATTAATATACACTCAACACTTACTGCAGCTGTTGTTGTTAAGTGCCTTTTTCCTGTATAATCATATATATTAATGGTGGTATCCAACAGTTTGCATGTATCTAAAATATCTAACAATATCTAACCTCTCTTTGGGGTATTTGTACATAATTTCTGCAGAAATCATCTTTTGTCTAAGCTTTGAAGATTTTTTAGCAATATTTCAATTTAAGGGGAAGCAAAACTCGTTAATCAGCACTTAAATTTCATTCTTTTCAAATCTATAAATAAGAACTATTGGGATTCTTGCTATAAATAGATATCACAGCGGATGATGTGGATGAGCTAAAACATAAGTGGTCATGTGGTTTTCTTAGTTTAAAAATAACTAACTGTGCAGCGTGGCTCAGATAGAAAATACATGTTTATAATGACGATTGTGGCGTTATGGTTCACTTTTCAGACAGGTGTAGGGTATTAGTAAACAGCATTTGTGAGATCTGTTCAGGTAGCAATGGTTTATTATGATGTTTAAAATATATATAATATAATATATATAATATATATATGTATAAAATATTTTTGGTCCAAACTGTCGGATACCACATGTTATATTTGTTTTTTTGCTTTATGTACATATTTTTTTTAAGAATGCATCCTAATTGACTTTAAGCAGTTAAATATGTTTAGCTTACATAAGTGTATATTTTGATTAATGTCTCGAGCAGTTTATGTAAAGATTGTTTTTATGAACATTTGAGAAATTATCCATTTTATTCCTGTATTTATATTTCATAAATTGTATTATCAGTATGAACTTCTGAGTTCTTAGCAGTAAAATGACAGATTCTTTAATAGGTACATGATTGTGTATGAATATTTAAGTGTCACACAAGTTTTTCACTATCACAAATAAATCAATTTTTTGTTTATTAATGAATTTAGTGTTCAGATGTGTGAATATCAGTGTTAATGCATATCAGTGTTAATGCATATTAGTGTTTGTGCATATTAATTTTTAAGTGTACTAGTGTATAAATGTATTAGTGTACAAGTGTATTTGTATGCAAGTATATTAGTGTACAAGTGTATTAGTGTACAAGTGTATTAGTGTACAAGTGTATTTGTGTACAAGTGTATTTGTGTACAAGTGTATTTGTATGCAAGTGTATTTGTATGCAAGTGTATTTGTGTACAAGTGTATTAGTGTACAAGTGTATTTGTGTACAAGTGTATTTGTATGCAAGTGTACTAGTGTATAAATGTATTAGTGTACAAGTGTATTTGTATGCAAGTGTATTAGTGTACAAGTGTATTAGTGTACAAGTGTATGAGTGTATAAATGTATTAGTGTACAAGTGTATTAGTGTTTAAGTGTATTTGTTTACAAGTGATTTACTGTTCATGTGTATTAGTGTTTAAGAGTATAAGAGTACACATCTTTTAGTGTACATGTGTGTTAATGTACATGTGAATTAGTAAACAAGTGTATTAATGTTTAAGTGTATTAGTGTACAAGTATGTTATTGTAAAAATGTAATAGTGTACAAGTGTATTAGTGTACAAGTGTTTAGTGTATTCGTGTATAAGTGTTCGAGTGTAGTAGTGTACAAGTGTATTAGTTTTCAAGTGTATTAGTGTACACATGTATTAGTGTACAGGTGTATTACTGTACAAGTGTATTAGTGTTCAAGTGTTTAGTGTATTCGTGTATAAGTGTTCGAGTGTAGTAGTGTACAAGTGTATTAGTTTTCAAGTGTATTAGTGTACACATGTATTAGTGTACAGGTGTATTACTGTACAAGTGTATTAGTGTTCAAGTGTATAAATTTGTTCAAATGCACAAATGTAATAGTGTACAAATGTATGAATGTTCATGTATGTCATTGTCAACACATATTATATTATTATACAAGCATATTATGTTTTTTTGTGACTTTTTAAGCTGTAAGAACTGGCAGACACATTGTTTAACCTTCGTGTATAATACATGTTAATAAAAACCTAAGCTGGAGGGGTTGGGGATCGTAATTGGAGTATCAGGTTATCTGTTCTTCTATACATGTATCAAAATGTCTGTTGACACACAAGACTATCATCTATATTGGTTAAAAAAAATCCTAAAAACTTTTCTGATAATAGTATTTGCAAAAGTTGGTTTTCTCATAAATTTTGTGCTTGTAACATAATGTCCTGGAAAATTTCCATACATCTGTAATTTTCATACAGGTATAACAACTTCTCACCACAGGAGAAAATTATGGCATTGGCCTCTGGAAGTGTTGACAAAGTGATGTAAACACACAATTCCCATGAAACGAAACTGGTTTTGGTAGCAGTATATAATATAGACTGTTTAATGGCAGTAAGCCTGTTACAGGAGATGGGATTTGGGATTTGCTGGCATTTTGCTGATACTGTGCAGCAACATTTCTATCATTATAGCACAGGGGCACTTATGAGCTGCCCAAGGACTGAACCCGGCCGGTCCATTATACTGACACGACAAGTCAGGCATAATGCTGTCCCCTTAGCCCCGAGCGTTAGGAGGGAAGCCACTACTACCAACTTTAAAGTCTTTGGTTTGACCCGGCCGGGGTTTGAACCCGCGACCTCCCGATCCGCAAGCCGACGCTCTACCACCAGAGCTATTGCGGTCGGTTGTAGGAGATGTGTGTGAGAGAATAAAAATGATAACTCTACTAAGGAGGCATGATGTTGGCTTAACAATCAAAACTCCTTGGTTAATTCTGTCCTCGGGACAACCATCCCTCGGATGTATCTGGTGCAATGATACTTACAGAATCACGATCCGTTGTTTTTCTTTGCCGGAAAAAAAATACGCAATAAATAAGTTATTCAAAAAAGCGATAGGTGTAGTGTATAGGATTATATCATTCTATCAACTTTTATTTATCAATGTAACTGTTCACATCTCGTTAGATATACAACTGTTACAGCATTTCTAGTACACGTAGAGATAACAAAACATTCATCTCTGTTGTTTTGATAACATCAACAGCACTGATATGTTTACTTTCGCGGGGTTTTCCAGTCATACATCAGAGAGATGATTTGTGAATTATCCAAGGCATTGTGACTGATTGACTTAAATCATCCAAATGATAGGTAGGACAGTTATCCAAATTGAAGGAAAGGGAAATGCATAATCAGAAAAGAAGTAATTTATGCAAGTCATTATGCATTTATACAAGGAAGTAGGCATTTATACAAGTCAGTTGGCATTTATATAAGGCAGTAGGCATTTATACAGTCAGTAGGCATTTATACAAGTCAGTAAGCATTTATACAAGTCAGTAAGCATTTATACAAGTCAGTAGGCATTTATACAAGTCAGTAGGCATTTATACAGTCAGTAGGCATTTATACAAGTCAGTAAGCATTTATACAAGTCAGTAGGCAGTTATACAAGTCAGTAGGCATTTATACAAGTCAGTAGGCATTTATACAAGTCAGTAGGCATTTGTACAAGTCAGTAGGCATTTATACAAGTCAGAAGGCATTTATACAAGTAAGTAAGCATTTATACAAGTCATTTGGCATTTATGCAAGTCAGTAGGCATTTATACAAGTCAGTAGGCATTTATACAAGTCAGAGGGCATTTATACAAGTCAGTAGGCAGTTATACAAGTCAGTACGTATTTATGCAAGGCAGTAGGCATTTATACAAGGAAGTAGGCATTTTTACAAGGCAGTAGGCATTTTTACAAGGCAGACATTTTTACAGGCAATAGGCATTTATACAAGTCAGTATGCATTTATGCAAGTCAGTAGGCATTTATACAAGTCAGTAGGCATTTATACAAGTCAGTAGGCATTTATACAAGTCAGTAGGCATTTATGCAAGTCAGTAGGCATTTATGCAAGTCAGTAGGCAGTTATACAAGTCAAAAGGCATTTATACAAGTCAGTAGGCAGTTATACAAGTCAGTAGGCAGTTATACAAGTCAGTAGGCATTTATACAAGTCAGTAGGCATTTATGCAAGTCAGTAGGCAGTTATACAAGTCAGTAGGCATTTATACAAGTCAGTAAGCATTTATACAAGTCAGTAGGCATTTATGCAAGTCAGTAGGTATTTATACAAGTCAGTAAGCATTTATACAAGTCAGTAGGCATTTATACAAGTCAGTAAGCATTTATACAAGTCAGTAGGCATTTATGCAAGTCAGTAAGCATTTATACAAGTCACTTGGCATTTATGCAAGTCAGTAAGCATTTATGCAAGTCAGTAAGCATTTTTACAAGTCAGTAAGCATTTATACAAGTCATTAGGCATTTATACAAGTCAGTAAGCATTTTTACAAGTCAGTAAGCATTTATACAAGTCATTAGGCATTTATGCAAGTCAGTAAGCATTTATACAAGTCAGTAAGCATTTATACAAGTCTGTAGGCATTTATGCAAGTCAGTAAGCATTTATACAAGTCACTTGGCATGTATGCAAATCAGTAAGCATTTATACAAGTCAGTAAGCATTTATACAAGTCAGTAAGCATTTATACAAGTCATTAGGCATTTATGCAAGTCAGTAAGCATTTATACAAGTCACATGGCATTTATGCAAGTCAGTAAGCATTTATACAAGACAGTAAGCATTTATACAAGTCAGTAAGCATTTATGCAAGACAGTAAGCATTTATACAAGTCAGTAAGCATTTATGCAAGTCAGTAGGCATTTATACAAGTCAGTAAGCATTTATGCAAGTCAGAAGGCATTTATACAAGGCAGTAGGCATTTATACAAGTCAGTAGGCATTTATACAAGTCAGTAAGCATTTATGCAAGTCAGAAGGCAGTTATACAAGTCAGTAAGCATTTATGCAAGTCATTAAGCATTTATACAAGTCTTTAGGCATTTATACAAGACAGTAAGCATTTATGCAAGTCAGTAAGCATTTATACAAGTCACTTGGCATTTATAGCATTTATACAAGTCAGAGGGCATTTATACACGTCAGTAAGCATTTATACAAGTCAGTAGGCAGTTATACAAGTCAGTAGGCATTTATGCAAGTCAGTAGGCATTTATGCAAGTCAGTAAGCATTTATACAAGTCAGTAGGCATTTATACAAGTCAGTAGGCAGTTATACAAGTCAGTAGGCATTTATACAAGTCAGTAGGCATTTATACAAGTCAGTAAGCATTTATGCAAGTCAGTAAGCATTTATGCAAGTCAGTAAGCATTTATACAAGTCACTTGGCATTTATAGCATTTATACAAGTCAGAGGGCATTTATACAAGTCAGTAAGCATTTATACAAGTCAGTAGGCAGTTATACAGTCAGTAGGCAGTTATACAAGTCAGTAGGCATTTATACAAGTCATAAGGCACTTATGCAAGTCTTAAGGCATCTACACAAGTTAGACTTTTATGCAAGTCAGTCAGTTTATATGCAACTCAGTAGGGATGTATTCAGCATTTAAAACAAAGTCAAGAATAGTTTTACAAGAATACGAACTGTCTATAGGAATTACAGATTCAATCATCTTTACACACCCCTTCCAATTAGAGAACAGTGAAAAGTTATCCTTGTTTGTCCCAGTGTGCATTTTTATATTTTTTTCTTTCAAAACAATATCTTTTCAAGGATTCGTCAGGTTTAATTTCTGTATGTTTAGTTTACAAGCATATTAAAATACAAGTCAAGTTTAAATTTAGTCAGTGTTCTATATTTACTAAATACTTGCAGAGTTACGGGCCTTTTCTTGAGCTTTCTTGAGATATTTTCAACCATAGATTTGGGCAACCGAGTCTTGTTGACATATTTTCTATTTTAACCATTTACATGCTGGAAACACCATTAATGAGGGGTATGTTAAAGGGGTGTATGGTGTTTTTACCATGTGATAGGTTTACATCTGTGGCTTAGTACTTTAACACACCCTTATCATTTTATTCATTTGTTTTCTTTGTTGTGATCCGTAGGTGTTCTGTGTAGTACATTTTTATCAAATAGAGAAGTGTGTAATAAAAACGTTTATTAAAATTAAGATAAATTGCATGCAGACAGTGAAAGCATCTCATTATACTAGAAATTGTATACCTGAACACGTGGTAAACATTTGTGTATAAAAAATATTCATATTAATGATAATAAATGTTGCAAACATTCCGTAATACATAGAAAAATGCTGTTTAAAATGGAAAGTTTGATGCAGTTAATAGTTTTTGACAAGGAAACCTAGAAATTTGAAGATGCTAATCCCAATTGTGCCAGATAAGGTCACATTACAATTTTCAATACATTCAAGGTGACAATGTGTGTAACTGTACACTGATTGTTTTGTTTTTGAAATAAATTTCAGCAACCAATCATGATCATTATAGCAACAACCAGGTTTTTGGTGGAGGAAAACCTCGGACAAATGTCTGGGTAGAACCACCGGTGCACCACAAGTCAGCTGGAACAGAGTAGATAAATCACTGAACATGTTAATTGTGGTCAAAATTATAAAAATTATAACATGAAGTAAAAAAATTGTAGTAATAAGCCATGCCACTTATAAATTTTTGTGACAAATTCATCTGCAGATTAAAAATAATGGACAGATTTTGCCACAATTACTGATTTATTACCTTAATCTTCATGTTATATGCTGCATTTTTCTAATCTTGCACATATTAAATTGCCCTTGCATTTTCACTACTTATTTTTAATAGTCGGTTAAAACTGCCTTGAATTGTTTTTGAAGTGATACTCCACATTATATAGGCAAGGCTTTACAGGGCCTCTTGATTTGAATCTCTGATTAGTTTGACACAAATTTCCTTGAGACATTTTCTCAATTCCACATAAGTGGTTGATATGGTTACCTGCAAAAGGTTATTCCCACGATTATGAATAAAACTTTGCAGTGCACTAAGCCTGGTAACGCAATCGGTAGAGCGTTGGCTCCAGTAACGGAAGGCCCCAGGTTCGATCCCGGTCCGCAACATACCAAAGTCTTTAAAAATGGTAGTGATATAGCTTTCTTGCTAACGCTCAAGCCAATATAAGGTTAGTTCCATGACTGGTTGACCTGGTGTCAGGATAATATGACTGAGTGTGGTATCATGGCAGGTGTTCATGACATGTTGTACACAGTGAAGGCAGCACTATATCTACTTCAAGTGTACACCATCTCTAGAAAACTGAAATACTGTCGGTGGAACACTAGACCCAATAAACAAACATGCTATACACAGTGAAGGCAGCACTATATCTGTTTCAAGTGTACACCGTCTCCAGATAACTGAAATACTGTCGGTGGAACACTAGACCCAATAAACAAACATGCTATACACAGTGAAGGCAGCACTATATCTGCTTCAAGTGTACACCGTCTCCAGATAACTGAAATACTGTCGGTGGAACACTAGACCCAATAAACAAACATGCTATACACAGTGAAGGCAGCACTATATCTGCTTCAAGTGGACACTGTCTCCAGATAACTGAAATACTGTTGGTGGAACACTAAACCCAATAAACAAGCTTTGGAGTGCCATAGTTAGCCTCTCACTGTGTGAGTTCTTTGCCAGCCAGATAACAAAGTGCTGTTGTTGACACAATCCAATTTTTTTGAAAAACTAAAAAAGGTATTCATAGATTGAACAGTGTTACGAATAAAGTGACCTCTTTGTTTCAGTTGAGTCCTGATGAGAGAGATACCTTCAGCTCGATGGAACTGGCAAGGCCAAAGCCACGATCTCAACGTGCAGCCCTAGCAGGTGGATTCAGTGATTTAAAAAGTATGTAAAAACACCCCTAAATGAGGGCAAATAGCTAGCTGGGCATCTTTCCATTCATCTGCCTGTTCGTCCATCCTATTTATTTATTTTTTTGTTTGTTTTTTGTTACCTCACATCAACACAGTTATGGTCATATTGGCAACATCCAACTTATTATTGGCGTAGGAAGACACCAGACTTTTATCTGCGTAGAACTAACTGCACGTCGCTGGTTAGCTGGAAAACCTCCTTACATGAAATTTCTCGCCCCGACTGAGACTCGGATCCATGCGGTGAGGTGCTAAGGAGTTTCGAGTCAACGACTAACCGGTCGGCCACGGGCGCCCCACATCCTATTTCCATGTTTCTGCAAAAATTTCATATTATTTACCGTATTTGAATCAATCTTCACAATCATAACAGACCTACACTTGAGGTTTTACATGCAGAATATTTCATAATTGCAACCATAAAGGTCAAGGTCATACTAAAGGTGGTATCCGACAGTTTGCCTATATCTAAAATATGTAACAATATATGGCCTCTTGGGTGTATTTGTGCATAATTTCTGCAGAAAAACATCATACTTTAGTCTAAGCTTTGCTGATCTTCTACAGTTTTTCTATTTTGGGGCAGTAAAACTCATTAATCAACACTTTAAATGTTCATTCTTTTCAAATCTGTAAAATGATTCGGATTCCTGCTAAAAAAAAGACACAACAGATGACGTTGATGAGCTAAAACATAAGTGCTAATTTGGTTTTCTTTGTTTAAAAATAGCTAATGGTGCAGCATGGCTCAGATAGGAAATATATGTTAGTAATGACGATTGTGATGTTATGGTTTACTTTTCAGACAGGTGTAGGTCATCAATAAACAGCATTTTGTGACATCTGTTCAGGTAAAAAATGTTTAATATGATGGTGAATGAAGATATTTTTGGTCCAAACTGTCGGGAACCACCTTTACATATCCTATCCTACAATTTGCCTAAATCTAGTACATGTAACATCACATACCACTTCTGGGTTGTATGTGCATAATTGCTGCCAAAACTTATACTTTAGTTTAAGAGAAGAGGCTGTTTACAACAATAGCTCAATTAAAATCGTATATATCATTTTAAATGTCTATTATTAACAAATCTATAAATAAGCACAATAGGGATTTCAGCTAAAAATAGGTCTGGACATCCAAGCTGATCATTTAGATGATCATGTAATGTGACCGCAAAAGAAAGTGGTCACATAGTTTTATTTGTTTCAAAAAAGCTTACTGTGCAGTGAGGCTCAGATATGATAAACATGTTTGTAATGATGATAGGGGTGTTATGTGTGGCTCAGATAGGAAATAAATGTTTGTAATGATAACTGGGGTGTTATGTGTGGCACAGATAGGAAATAAATGTTTGTAATGATAACTGGGGTGTTATGTGTGGCACAGATAGACAATTTCTGTTTGTAATGAAGATAGGGGTGTTATGTGTGGCTCAGATAGGAAATAAATGTTTGTAATGATAACTGGGGTGTTATGTGTGGCTCAGATAGACAATTTCTGTTTGTAATGAAGATAGGGGTGTTATGTGTGGCTCAGATAGACAATACATGGTTGTAATGATGATAGGGGTGTTATGTGTGGCTCAGATAGACAATACATGGTTGTAATGATGATAGGGGTGTTATATGTGGCACAGATAAGACAATACATGGTTGTAATGATGATAGGGTTGTTATGTGTGGCTCAGTTAGGAAATACATGTTTGTAATGATAACTGGGGTGTTATGTGTGGCTCAGATAGGAAATACATGTTTGTAATGACCAGTGGGGTGTTTTTTGTGGCTCAGATAGGAAATACATGTTTGTAATGATGATAGGGGTGTTATGTGTGGCTCAGTTAGGAAATACATGTTTGTAATGACCAGTGGGGTGTTTTTTATGGCTCAGATAGGAAATACATGTTTGTAATGATGATAGGGGTGTTATGTGTGGCTCAGTTAGGATATACATGTTTGTAATGATGATAGGGGTGTTTTTTGTGGCTCAGATAGGAAATACATGTTTGTACATGTAATGACCAGTGGGGTGTTATGTGTGGCTCAGATAGGATATACATGTTTGTAATGATGATAGGGGTGTTTTTTGTGGCTCAGATAGGAAATACATGTTTGTAATGATGATAGGGGTGTTATGTGTGGCTCAGAAAGGAAATACAAGTTTGTAATGATGATAGGGGTGTTATGTGTGGCTCAGTTAGGATATACATGTTTGTTATGATGATAGTGGTGTTTTTTGTGGCTCAGATAGGAAATACATGTTTGTAATGACCAGTGGGGTGTTATGTGTGGCTCAGATAGGATATACATGTTTGTAATGATGATAGGGGTGTTTTTTGTGGCTCACATAGGAAATACATGTTTGTAATGATGATAGGGGTGTTATGTGTGGCTCAGAAAGGAAATACAAGTTTGTAATGATGATAGGGGTGTTATGTGTGGCTCAGTTAGGAACTACATGTTTGTAATGATCAGTGTGGTGTTATGTGTGGCTCAGATAGGAAATACATGTTTGTAATGATAACTGGGGTGTTATGTGTGGCTCAGATAGGAAATACATGTTTGTAATGATGATAGGGGTGTTATGTGTGGCTCAGATAGGAAATACATGTTTGTAATGATCAGTTTGGTGTTGTGTGTGGCTCAGATAGGAAATACATGTTTGTGATAACCAGTGGGGTGTTATGTGTGGCTCAGATAGGAAATACATGTTTGTGATAACCAGTGGGGTGTTATGTGTGGCTCAGATAGGAAATACATGTTTGTAATGATCAGTTTGGTGTTATGTGTGGCTCAGATAGGAAATACATGTTTGTGATAACCAGTGGGGTGTTATGTGTGGCTCAGATAGGATAGACATGTTTGTAATGATAATTGGGGTGTTATGTGTGGCTCAGATAGGAAATACATGTTTGTTATGACCAGTGGGGTGTTATGTGTGGCTCAGTTAGGAAATACATGTTTGTTATGACCAGTGTGGTGTTCTGTGTGACTCAGATAGGATATACATGTTTGTAATGATGATAGGGGTGTTATGTGTGGCTCAGAGAGGAAATACATGTTTGTTATGACCAGTGTGGTGTTCTGTGTGACTCAGATAGGAAATACATGTTTGTAATGATGATAGGGGTGTTATGTGTGGCTCAGATAGGAAATACATGTTGTATTACCAGTGGGGTGTTATGTGTGGCTCCGATAGGATATACATGTTTGAAATGACCAGTGGGGTGTTATGTGTGGCTCCGATAGGATATACATGTTTGTAATGACCAGTGGGGTGTTATGTGCGGCTCAGATAGACAATACATGGTTGTAATGATGATAGGGGTGTTATGTGTGGCTCATATAGGATATACATGTTTGTAATGATGATAGGGGTGTTATGTGTGGCTCAGATAGGATATACATGTTTGTAATGACCAGTGGGGTGTTATGTGCGGCTCAGATAGACAATACATGGTTGTAATGATGATAGGGGTGTTATGTGTGGCTCATATAGGATATACATGTTTGTAATGATGATAGGGGTGTTATGTGTGGCTCAGATAGGATATACATGTTTGTAATGATGATAGGGGTGTTATGTGTGGCTCAGATAGGATATACATGTTTGTAATGACCAGTGGGGTGTTATGTGTGGCTCCGATAGGATATACATGTTTGTAATGACCAGTGGGGTGTTATGTGCAGCTCAGATAGACAATACATGGTTGTAATGATGATAGGGGTGTTATGTGTGGCTCATATAGGATATACATGTTTGTAATGATGATAGGGGTGTTATGTGTGGCTCAGATAGGATATACATGTTTTTTATGACCAGTGGAGTGTTATGTGTGGCTCAGATAGGAAATACATGTTTGTAATGATGATAGGGGTGTTATGTGTGGCTCAGATAGGATATACATGTTTGTAATGATGATAGGGGTGTTATGTGTGGCTCAGATAGGATATACATGTTTGTAATGACCAGTGGGGTGTTATGTGTGGCTCAGACAGGAAATACATGTTTGTTATGATGAAAGGGGTGTTATGTGTGGCTCAGATAGACAATACATGGTTGTAATGATGCTAGGGGTGTTATGTGTGGCTCAGACAGGAAATACATGTTTGTAATGATGATAGGGGTGTTATGTGTGGCTCAGATAGGAAATACATGTTTGTAATGATGCTAGGGGTGTTATGTGTGGCTCAGATAGGAAATACATGTTTGTAATGATGAAAGGGGTTTTATGTGTGGCGCAGATAGACAATACATGGTTGTAATGATGCTAGGGGTGTTATGTGTGGCTCAGACAGGAAATACATGTTTGTAATGATGATAGGGGTGTTATGTGTGGCTCAGATAGGAAATACATGTTTGTAATGATGCTAGGGGTGTTATGTGTGGCTCAGATAGGAAATACATGTTTGTAATGATGAAAGGGGTTTTATGTGTGGCGCAGATAGACAATACATGGTTGTAATGATGCTACGGGTGTTATGTGTGGCTCAGACAGGAAATACATGTTTGTAATGATGATAGGGGTGTTATGTGTGGCTCAGATAGGAAATACATGTTTGTAATGACCAGTGGGGTGTTATGTGTGGCTCAGATAGGATATACATGTTTGTAATGACCAGTGGGGTGTTATGTGTGGCTCAGACAGGAAATACATGTTTGTAATGATGATAGGGGTGTTATGTGTGACTCAGATAGGAAATACATGTTTGTGATGATGATAGGGGTATTATGTGTGGCTCAGATAGGAAATACATGGTTGTAATGATGATAGGGGTGTTATGTGTGACTCAGATAGGATATACATGTTTGTGATGACGATTTGGGTGTTATGTGTGGCTCAGAGAGGATATACATGTTTGTAATGATGATAGGGGTGTTATGTGTGGCTCAGATAGGAAATACATGGTTGTAATGATGATAGGGGTGTTATGTGTGGCTCAGATAGGAAATACATGGTTGTAATGATGATAGGGGTGTTATGTGTGACTCAGATAGGATATACATGTTTGTGATGACGATTTGGGTGTTATGTGTGGCTCAGAGAGGATATACATGTTTGTAATGATGATAGGGGTGTTATGTGTGGCTCAGAGAGGATATACATGTTTGTAATTATGATAGGGGTGTTATGTGTGGCTCAGGTAGGAAATATATGTTTGTAATGATAATAAGGGTGTTATGCTTCACTTTTTTTCTTTTTGATGTAGGAAACAAAGAAGCAGTATTTCTTGGGATCTTTTCATGTAACAATATTTTATTTGTATGTTTGTGAAACATATTAGGGACCATTATGTTAGATACTTGTGTTAAAAAAATACTAAAATAACTTTTAAAAAATATAGGACAATTTGTTCTCCTTGCCAGTCTTTGAAATTTACATCTTATAATTACATGCAATTCGGACGTGTTACATTTGGAGATTCATCGACTTTCAGAAACAACAACAACAAAGATTTTTTTAAGGTTTAGTGTTTGTTATTATACTGTAATTGGAGGCACCATCTGTGCAAAATCAAACCAATTTCTTTCTGAACTGACTTTCAAGATCCAGAAAAAAATGCTTGCCCCATGGTGACAAGCTTTATAAAATTCACATGTCCTGTTAGAAATTTAGTCACTATGGATGGTCGGATGTGCGTTAATTTCGATGACTGCTCGTCTGATGCTGAAATCTTGAAGTGTTATGTATATGTTCTTCTTTCTTGTACAGGTGAGGAAGTGGCAGATGTAGAAGGTGGTCAGATTGTCAGGTAAGTTGACTAAGAGATGAACAAAATCCCTCCAGGACATAATCACGTCTCTGCATTTTAGTATAGGTCAACAAAAACCCATCATATTTATTTTCTTCAGCAAAAAAAAACAAAACCCTTCCATATTTATTTTCTTCAGCCGACAAAAGCCCATCTTATTTATTTTCTTCAGCAAACAAAAGCCCTTCAATATTTATTTTTCTCAGCAGGAAAAAACTCACTTGCTCAAAATTGCTTACATCCAAGATAGATCATGTCAGATTATGTTCGCAGTATTGTATATTCAGAGATTTTAATGTTTGGATTTAATGTTTATCAATAATTAAAAAGATATTTGTTCATTAATGCCAGTTGACAATTTTACATTGTTCATTCTGTCCAAATATTCTGTGTGCCTCCTTGTTAGTCTGATCAAGACTTACACTTGGAAATTGTATTTCATGCTTTTGGGTGAAAGAGTGAGAAGTGAAAGGAGGTTTGTGATGATGATTGATGATGATGATGATGTTGACAACAATAAGGTTTATGATGATTATTGTTGTTGTTGATGTTGATGATGATGGTGATGATTACAACAATGAGGTTTATGTTGATATTTGTTGATGATGTTGATAACAATGTGGTTTATGATGGTATTTGTTGATGATGATGATGATGATGATAATGATGATGATGATGATAACAATGAGGTTTATGATGATATTTGTTGTTGATGATGATGAAGATGATGTTAACAATGAGGTTTGTGATATTTGTTGTTGACGATGATGATGATGATGCTATGATGATGATGATGATTACAACAATGAGGTTTATTATGATATTTGTTGCTGATGATGTAGACAGCAATGAGATTTTTATGATATTTGTTGTTGATGATGATGATGATGTTGTTGTCAACAATGAATTTGTGATGATATTTGTTGTTGATGATGATGATATGATGATGATGATTACAACAATGATTTTTATTATGATATTTGTTGATGATGATGTTGACAACAATGAGGTTTATGGTGATGAGTGTTGATGATGATGACCATGATGTTGATAAAACAAGTAGTACTGAACACTTTCTGACCTTTGGTACTTGTATAGCATTATGCAACAACATTTGTTTTTCCTTTTGGCTGTTTCAGTAAGTTTTTGTGTGAGGGGTATGGTCCTTTAGACCGACCGTTTACCGCCCTTGGTAGATTTCTCGGCCGACAGAGCCCTCAGCGACTTCTGATAATTGGTGCTATTTGCACTGGTATTCTGGGATTGATCCTTTTTGTCAGTCTGTTTCCTGCCAGCTTTGTCTATGTGGAATATCATGAGGTAGGTATTTGAAATACAGGGTTTGTAACAGACAGTTAGTATAACTGGTTCTTGTTTTGTAGTAAATCAAACAATAACTCCATATACAAAAGGTCCTAGGTTCAAAAGTATAAAGAGGCCCCCATGGCATAGTGGTAGAATCGCTGCCTTGTAAATCCACTGACTGCTTAGCCTGACAACTTGTAGGTTTGAGACCAGTTCGGGGAACCTGTCGCGGCTTCAAACCTTAGCTGGGTCAAACCTTTTTAAGTTGGTAGTAGTGGCTTCCCTCCTAATGCTCGGGGCGAGGGGACAGCATTACGCTGTCGTCAGTGTCATAATAGATCGGCTGGGTTCAGTCCCTGGGAACCTCAGAAGTGCCCCTGTGCTATAATGATAGAAATGTCACTGCACAGTATCTGCAAAACAGCTGCCAAATACCATACCATACCATACCAGTTTGGAAAAGGGACCTAATTTTGGAAGGTCTTCCAGTGGACCTTTGATGTGCTGGTGGCTCTACCCAGACATTTGTCTTGCATCTTTCTCCACCAAAAGAGCTGGCTGTCACTAAAATAATCATAATTGGTCGTTACAATTGATTTCAAGAACAAAACAAATGAAAAAATATAAAAATCTATTAATGTTTCACGGTTCACACATTAATGAACATTTTTTTTGTTTTTATGTGATAACAATTATTTATTTGGTCATTTGAGAAAAAATCTTCGATCCAAACTATGGATTCCACCGTTAAAGTTCTCTGATTAAAACTGAAACAAGCCAACCAACTGTTGAGATTTCATGGGATGGGGTGTAGTGGTAGAGTTACCAATTTGTAGCTCCTCTGACTGCTTAGCCCCCCACCGCATGGGTTCGAGTCCTGGTTGGGGCGAAGAATTTAATGTAGGAGGGTTTTCCAGCTTACCTGCTGGGCACTGAGGGTTCTGCCCAGATATTTGTCTGGTGTCTTCCTCCAACAAGATTGCGGGACACTGTTATAATGCTCTTAAATTGTTGCTACAATAGATTTCTTAAAAACAAAAACAAAACATTTTTGGGGGGTTGCATGTGTCTGATAAATGTAGCAATATTTGAGCATATGTAATAATTCATAATACTATTTTTTTATTCATTGAAGGTA
The DNA here is from genome assembly GCA_007844125.1 of Sinonovacula constricta. Classification (NCBI taxonomy): domain Eukaryota; kingdom Metazoa; phylum Mollusca; class Bivalvia; order Cardiida; family Solecurtidae; genus Sinonovacula; species Sinonovacula constricta. The sequence goes on from CM017573.1 coordinate 11,089,458, forward strand.
AAAATGTTTACAGTACTTTGTTTTTTATATGTTTTTTGTGCATTTGGATAAGTTTATCTTTCAAATGCTGTGGGTTTACAATGAGTTTTAGAACAGTAGTTGTTCAGGGAATTTCCTTTCAAAAATAACAAGACTACTACGATGTCCTTTCTCACTGTCACCATTATACAGGTTGCCCTCTCACGGAGCAGGATGACACATGAGGTCAATCGCCAGGAAGTGTTCTATCCCGGCTGTTATGTGCTGGGTCCAGATACGCAGCTGATTCGGTTCCAGGCCACAGCTCACTCAATTAACAAGATTATCGAAGTCTTTACCAAGGACACCATTGTCATCAAAATGGGATTCAGCCTGCAGTACTTCTTAAGGTATGCAAACACTAAATGACATTTCTAGATCATTATTTATCACACGATTCCTCATGTTTTCCATTCAGTACAGCCATTACATATTTTGTGACACTACACTAGTGTAATACAGCCTTTTGATTGATGATGTCATCATAATGGAGATCGTCACATGCCACTATTTCAACAAGAATTGTTAAATTGCATAAAATTGTATATTGGCAAATAAAATCATGTGATAAAAAGAATCTGTCACAAACGTTCATTAAACTCGTCCAGGAACAAGGATAGTAAGCTCACCATAGCCCCCTCTTTACTGTTTCTTTTCCTGAACTTGTGTAATAAATGTTTGGATTAAATGACCATTCATGTCAGATCCTCTATTCAACCATCACAAACTTTGCATAATAAAAATGATTGTGCTTTAAAAATTGCCTTGATAAGCTGTATTGTGTATTAGTAAAAACCTCATATATCAACAGATCTACATGTATAAAGAGCTACAGTGAGTTTAAACATGTTTGATTTATATATATGTGCATGAAAGGGTTCAACAACAATGTTACAATTGGCCCTCCTGTTAAAATTTAAACATCAACATGATACATGATAATGACAAGGTAATGGGGAAAACAATACATGTTATTACATGTAGTTGATATGAAAATCTTGTGGATTGTGTTAAACTATTCCAACAGGTTTTGATGCAATAAAAATAAACTGAAAGTAAAGGAAACGTGTGTAAGCGTTCCTCTCATTCATTAACACTTTTGAAGGATCATGCTGGAGATTTGTTTCTATTTTTAGACCAACAGAAGTGGCCCTGTTGTATTCCAAGTTCATGATGGACTATGATGCAATATTTGATAAGATCATTGACAGCAGTATCAAGAACATTGCTGGAGCAGAGATTTCTGTTGATGATTTTCGTTTCAACAGAACCAGTGTGGAGAAGATACTCCATTCCATAGTGAGGAGGAGGCTTGGAGGTAAATCTTGAGCTGTTTAGCCAATAATTCCTAATCCAATATTTACTCTGGAAGACCGCACCGGTAAGCGGAATTGGTAGAGTGTCAGCTCCTGGTATGAGAGGCTGTGGGTTTGAACTCTAGCTGCAACGTACCAAAGTCGTTAAAATTGGTAGTGGTATAGCTCCCTTGCTAATGCTCAAGTAAAAATAAAGGAAGTTCCTTAACTGGTGGGCCATGTGTCTGGATAATGTGACTATGAGTGGTATCATGCAAGGTATTCAAGGCATGCTATACACAGTGAAGGCATCACTATATCTGTTTTAAGTGGACACTGTCTCCAGATAACTGTAATACTGTTGGTGAGATGATACACCCAATAAACAAATAGCATTTTTTCCAAGTATAAAGGGCATTTCTTAATTTGAGTAAGAAAAGAAATAACTGTTAATGAATTTGACTCCAGATAAATAGAGTAAGTCTGATTTAATAAAGCTATACATATATATATACATATACATACATATATAATTTTTCATAAAATGCTTTAATGTTTTTTAATATCAAATAAATATTTTCTGCTTGGGAGGTGAGATATACGAAAAACAAAAAAAGTCATGAGGTCACACTTTTCAATGCCTTTTTTAAAACAATATACATGTGCATGCATTATTTTTGACAGGTCAAGCTAGTAAAAAAAATGTGACAGTCACATGTATTGTGTATTAAAATTTGAAAAGGCACAGGATACAGGTATTGACATACCAGCCAGACACAGGTATTGACATACCAGCCAGACACAGGTATTGACGTACCAGCCAGACACAGGTATTGACATACCAGCCAGACATAGGTATTGACATACCAGCCAGACACAGGTATTGACGTACCAGCCAGACACAGGTATTGACATACCAGCCAGACACAGGTATTGACATACCAGCCAGACACAGGTATTGATGTACCAGCCATACACAGGTATTGACATACCAGCCAGACACAGGTATTGATATACCAGCCAGACACAGGTATTGACATACCAGCCAGACATAGGTATTGACATACCAGCCAGACACAGGTATTGACATACCAGCCAGACACAGGTATTGACATACCAGCCAGACATAGGTATTGACGTACCAGCCAGACACAGGTATTGACATACCAGCCAGACACAGGTATTGACGTACCAGCCAGACACAGGTATTGATATACCAGCCAGACACAGGTATTGACATACCAGCCAGACACAGGTATTGATGTACCAGCCAGACACAGGTATTGACATACCAGCCAGACACAGGTATTGACATACCAGCCAGACATAGGTATTGACATACCAGCCAGACACAGGTATTGACGTACCAGCCAGACACAGGTATTGACATACCAGCCAGACATAGGTATTGACATACCAGCCAGACACAGGTATTGACATACCAGCCAGACACAGGTATTGACATACCAGCCAGACACAGGTATTGACGTACCAGCCAGACACAGGTATTGACGTACCAGCCAGACACAGGTATTGACATACCAGCCAGACAAAGGTATTGACATACCAGCCAGACACAGGTATTGACGTACCAGCCAGACACAGGTATTGACATACCAGCCAGACACAGGTATTGACATACCAGTACCAGCCAGACACAGGTATTGACATACCAGCCAGACATAGGTATTGACATACCAGCCAGACACAGGTATTGACATACCAGCCAGACACAGGTATTGACATACCAGCCACACACAGGTATTGACATACCAGCCACACACAGGTATTGACGTACCAGCCAGACATAGGTATTGACGTACCAGCCAGACATAGGTATTGACATACCAGCCAGACATAGGTATTGACATACCAGCCAGACACAGGTATTGACTTGACATACCAGCCAGACACAGGTATTGACGTACCAGCCAGACACAGGTATTGACATACCAGCCAGACACAGGTATTGACATACCAGCCAGACACAGGTATTGACATACCAGCCAGACACAGGTATTGACGTACCAGCCAGACACAGGTATTGACGTACCAGCCAGACACAGGTATTGACGTACCAGCCAGACACAGGTATCGACATACCAGCTAGACACAGGTATTGACGTACCAGCCAGACACAGGTATTGACGCCAGACACAGGTATTGACGTACCAGCCAGACACAGGTATTGACGTACCAGCCAGACACAGGTATTGACGTACCAGCCAGACACAGGTATTGATGTACCAGCCAGACACAGGTATTGACGTACCAGCCAGACACAGGTATTGACGTACCAGCCAGACACAGGTATTGACGTACCAGCCAGACATAGGTATTGACATACCAGCCAGACATAGGTATTGTGATACCAGCCAGACACAGGTATTGACATACCAGCCAGACACAGGTATTGACGTACCAGCCAGACACAGGTATTGACGTACCAGCCAGACACAGGTATTGACGTACCAGCCAGACACAGGTATTGACGTACCAGCCAGACACAGGTATTGACATACCAGCCAGACACAGGTATTGACGTACCAGCCAGACAGGCATTGACGTACCAGCCAGACACAGGTATTGACGTACCAGCCAGACACAGGTATTGACATACCAGCCAGACACAGGTATTGACATACCAGCCAGACACAGGTATTGACATACCAGCCAGACATAGGTATTGATATACCAGCCAGACACAGGTATTGACATACCAGCCAGACACAGGTATTGACGTACCAGCCAGACACAGGTATTGACATACCAGCCAGTTGTAAAATGACAATGTTATTACTTTGGCAGATTTACTCTAAACGTCTTGTCTCTTTTGAATGATTGGCAAATAGAGATAAAACTTTCAAAACAATATTGATTCTATTAAGATAATAATAAAAGCAAATATAGGATTTAATTCTCAGATGCTGATAAAATGTCAGTTAACTCCACAAGACAATAACTATGTGATTAAAGGGTAGAAATTAGTAACTCAAGGATACTCTAACTTTCAGGTGGAAGATGATCAGGTAGAATATAAAAAAAAATTGTGTTGGTAGTTTTTTTAGCTGACTTGCATTGTGATGATGGTTCTTGCTGAACATTTGTCTAATGGCTTCTTCCATCAAGAACAGCCTTGATGTCACTTTGAAGGTGATATGTGACATTTTACCTATATCAAATGCATGTAACAATATATTTCGGCGTGCTCATGGCTTAGTGGTAGAGTCGCCTATTTGTAACTCCTCTGACTGCTTAGCCGTTCGAGTTGAAGGACTTTATGTGTGAAGGTCTTCCAGCTGAAATGCGGTGCGCCTGTGGTTCTACCTAGACATGTGTCTGGGGTCTTTCTCCACCAAAAAGCTGGACGTTGCTATAATGATCATAAATGGTTGCTGCAATAAATTTCTTTTATATCAAAAACAAAACAAACATTATTTTTCCTTGTTTTCTGTAAATTTATGCATAATTTCTGCATTAACTCATGCTTAAATCAAAGTAAAGATGATTTTGAACACTACCTATATTGTAAGAAAATACAAATTGTGAAAAAATTATTTAAAAGTAACTAATTTGCATTAACAACTGGGGATTTATGGTTCACTGTTCATACAGATTTATGGCACCAATGAACAACATTCTGCAGGAACGTTTCTTGTAACAATGACTTATTTGGATATTTGAGAAATATTTGGTTTAAATTTTCATATTCAGTGTCTTTGATTTGATTAAATCTTTGATTGTGATGACTGCAACAATCCTTAAGGTAAAGCAAGTGTAATGTCGATGTGTATCTAAAATTGATATTAAAGGTGTCTCCTTTTTAGAAATAAGGAAACTCCAAATATTATGTTAAATCTTCTTTCGGAAAAACGTTTTGCTATTAAGTATCATTTGGAAACAATATATAACACTAGACAAACCAAACAAACATCTTACTTGATTGGTTTGACTAAAACTCCCCCCAACTATGTAATTAATTGTCTACAAACCCAGCATGTTTACCTTATATATAACTGGTCCTATAATTAGGGATTGTTTTTTCCAGGTACATGTTGCCCTGCATGTTGTCCACGAAACTGTCAGAGCAACACTTATTGCAGTAGCTGTAGTCATGGCAACTGTGACCCAGGTTATCACGTGGACGTTCGCTTTTTCCATCTGCTGTCTGTCGATATTCCGCAGGAAGTGTTTGAAAAATATCTTCAGAGAACATTGCTCGGGGTAGGACTGTAATTTTACGTTTTTGCCTGCTTCTGAGTAGATAAAAGATAAAAAGGTTATAGTCAAGGCTTTACATAAAGAAGTAATTTTGTATCTTTTGTATTCTTTTTTATTTTTATTTTTTTGTGTCTTTTTATGACTAGGAATTTCTCTTTATGTTCATATTATGTCATTTTTCTGTTACATTTTCTTTGCAAATTGTTTTTAAATGAATACAATGTTTAACTTTCTACAATGAGTAATGTTTTTCGTAAACACACATATTTCTGTTAATTTTGTCTTATGTCTTTTTGTAATAATCAACTGATGTAACCACTGTCTTATATTTCTTTTAAGACTGACTGATGTTTCTGTAAATACTGACTGATGTTTCTGTAAATACTGACTGATGTTTCTGTCAGTACTGACTGATGTTTCTGTAAATATTGACTGATATTTCTACAAATACTCACTGATGTTTTTGTAAAAACTCACTGATGTTTCTGTAAATACTCACTGATGTTTTTGTAAATACTCACTGATGTTTTTGTAAAAACTCACCAATGTTTTGTTGACTATTACAGATTGAGAGTGAAAAAGAATACTTCCTTCAAGACCATGCCTTGACATTGAAGGAAACAGAGTTATTGACCAAGAAGGTTACAAATGAAGGTAGTGATATTTTTCTTCCCTTTTCTGGATCCAGGTACAGGAGGCTCCTGGTTTGATCCGGAGCCAAGACATACCAAAGCCATTAAAAATGGTAGTGGTGGGGTAGCGCCCTTGCTAACACTCAAGCAAATATAAGGGAAGTTCCACGACTAGTTCGCCTGGTGTAAGGATAATGTGACTGGTTGTGGTATCATGCCAGGTGTTCATGGCATGCTATACACAGTGATGGCAATACTATATCTGCTCAAATTGGACCACATTTCTATATAACTGAAATACTGTTGGTGGTGATCACTGGATGCCAAAAGCATAGCTGTGTACATTTAGTCTTGTGATTAGGTTTTAAACTATGCTGAACGCCAGGGTAAGTAATTTGGGGCTGTCATGGCTCTCATTTAAGAAAATCTGACAAAATTTGACAAAATTTTGTGAAATATATTTACTACATAAAAAATTAACTAAAACACAAGATGCAAATACTTAACTAAGAATTTAACATTTTATCTGCTTTTTTTCACAGCTGCTGAACTGCTGGAGTCTGGAAATGCGGAATCTAAGAAGATACTGCAGGTTGCTGAAGCTGACAGGGAAGTTGTGGTCCAGAAGTCCTACAACGGGGCACTCAAGTCTTTCTACACGTCACTTAATGTAACATCGGAAGATCACAAGCTGTCCTTGATGATGATTCGGGCCCTAGATGATGCCCATGAAAATCTGTATCGTGGTTATGGCTTCGAGCACAATACCCTGTACAAACCCTAAATCATAACTTCCTACAATTTGTTAAAGGTGGTATCCGACAGTTTGGGCGGGGTTTTTTTCTTTCTCATATAACCAAATAAATCGCTACCTTAGAAGGTCCAGCAAAATGCTGTTTATTTGCTGCCCTACTTCCACTTGAAAAGCACTGCAAAACTCACCATTTGTTATTACAAAAATGTATTTCCCATCCAAGTCTTGCTGCGCAGTTTAGGTATTTTTATACTAAAATGATGTAACCACTTTTAGATCTTGATACATGATCATCCGGGTAATCAGATCTGACATTGATATCTATTTAATGTTAAAATCCCCATCATCTTTTTTGATATTTTTGTAAATATTAGACATTGATTTTGTACCATTAACAAACTGAAGCATGTAATACACAGCCGTTACTTAAATTAAAGAAAAAAGGGAGGTTTTCCAGCTAAGCTTCGGTCTGCTGGTGGTTCTACCCAGATATAAAGTCTAGGGTCTTCCTCCACCAATAAATAGCTGGACGTCGCCAGTGTGACCATAATTGAGTCGGTGCGATATAACAAATAACAAAACATACTATAGAAGAAGTAAACGCAGCAATTATGTACAAATTCACCCAGAACAGAGATAAGATGTTGTTACATGTATGATATATAGATAACCAAACTGTTGGATTACCACATTTAAAAATGCAGTGACAATTATCACTTGACAGTAATCATTCAAAAATGTTCCAAAAAGTTTTATTTCATAAATGATTGTGAATGTATTGTTAATTATTTGATGTATTCTCAAATTGTGTCTAAAAATACTAACATAAGTAACAAATTGACATTGTACATTGTTTTCTAAAAACTGACATGCAGGATTATATCAGGGAAATATAATAAAAAGCTTAGTATTTTTTTCTATTACCATATATATATATATCTAGTTATTATAAATATAATTATAATAATAATAATGAGTTATTACAATTATTATCAATTTATTTGATAATCAAATCAAAGCATTAATACTTTAATAATCTTAATAACTTACCCTATGAACATTGTATATATATGTACAAGAAATTAAAACTTTTAGTTCATAGCTAATAATAAATTTGTGAAATTCTTCAAAATTAGTACTTTTTTCATAACATAAATTTTTAAAAGACAAAACCTTATGAAAAAAGGATAACTGTTTATGTGCAATAATTTTAGATAATTCCATGTTTACAATCTGCATATTTTTTATATTTTTTTTATTTTGACCATGACTAAAAGAGTATTGTTTACATGTGTTAACAAAAAGTGTTAATAGATCTTGTTTTGTAGAAAAAATATACTGATAGTTGTTGTTGGGGGTGGGGTGGGGGGCTTGCAGTAAGTTGTATTATTATTGTGAAATTCCTAGTATATTCGAATTTGTAAGCTATATTGAGAATTTCAAATATTAATAAGAATAAGAGTATAAGCACATATATTTACATTTTGAAAGGGAGCTAACTCTTTCATAAAATTGCTCAGTGTCTTGTATTAGATTGCTTCGTATCTCTGTAACTTTATTGAATGACACAGTATCTCAGTCATTTTATTGGTTTGCATTAATATCTGTTATTTCATTGGTTTGCACAGTATCTCAGTAATGTCTTTGGTTGGCTTAGCATATCTGTAATTTTATATTCCATTTAGGACCCGAATTTCTTCCATAACTTTTGTAATATATGATATATATTGCTATTTTGGGACTTGTTTGCTTTGTGTTATGATAAAAAAGCTTTGGTGTGCACTTTGGATTTGATATTTGAAGGTTAAGGTCACTGTTACTTTAAGTGCTTACCATTGTCCTCTACTGTCAACATTTTCAAAATACATTACAATTTCAAATTAAATTAAGTGCACGTCTGGAAAAAAAAGTTTAAAAATATGACGAAACGTGTTCAAATCTTTCAAAACACTTCAAGGTCTTTCTCTATATAACTGGACCTATTCATAAAGACTCTAGGTTTCTTAATATTTCTCAGCAGTGTGCTGATGATTCAAACCAGATATATATCTGGGGGACTTCCTCCACCAAAATATAGGAATGTTGCTACAACCATCACCATAACTGTTTGCTGCGGGGGAAAAAAAACACTTAATATTTCTGTTTGTATACATTTATTTATATTCTGTTATGTAGGATTTAATTTTTAGAGTGATTATACATTTTTACATGTTTGTTATTGTCTACTCAAATAGTCCTTTGTATCTTGTTTACAATTTTTACACGAGTTAGTAACCAACCTGTCCTTGGATATTTATAATATACTCTATTATACTCCTCACTGTTAAAGGTCCTGTCTACCAGATTTTCTTATGGTTTTTACCATTTAAAGGTATCTGACAGTTTGGACCAGATTTGTTTTTCAACCAGTGAACAAAATAAATTATTGTTGCCAGAAAAGATCACGCGCCTGAAAAGATCATGCAAAATGCTGATTATTGATGTCCTGCCACTATGTGAAAAATGAAGCATAACACATCACTCGTCATTACATATAGGTATTTCCTAAAACACGCTGCACGGTTAGCTATTTTTAAACTAAGAAAACCATGTGACCCAAAACCTTATATAATCATTCGGGTAATCCTCTTTGACATCGATGTATATTTTTAGAAATCACACACAATCATGCTTATTTATAGTTTAAGAAAGAATGGGCATGTAGAGTTATTTAGTTCACGATTTCTACCGTCTTTCAATTTAGACAATGATCAAAATTGTCTTGTGTTAGACTTAGGTTTGCCTTTTTGCAATTATGTCCCAATTCTCCTAATCCAGGTTTACATGTACTGGGTGAGAGAGATTTGCCGGCATTTTTGCCGATACTGTGCAGGGACATTTCTATCATTATAGCACAGGGGCATTTATAAGGTGCCCAGAGACTGAACCCAGCCGGTCCATTATACTGGCACCGACGAGTCAGGCGTAATGCTGTCCGCTTAGCCCCGAGCGTTAAGAAGGAAGCCACTACTACCAACTTTAAAGTCTTTGGTTTGACCTGGTCTTTGTTTGTGCCCACTACTTCTCGATCTGCAAGCAAACACTCTACCAACAGAGCTACCCGTGTGTACTGAGTGAAAACAAACTGTAGTATACCCACACAATGACATCAGACAAAGTATTTAAATGCAATTTTAAATGCAATATATGGAATATAATCAAATACTGTTAACATTTTTTTAAATAGTAGCAAATAGTTTCTTCAGTATGAAAGCATGGCACGTAACCACTCTGCCATCCTTACAGATGCTATGGAATTACAGTTTGTTCAACTCAACTAAATTGACACACGTTCACCATTATTTGTTGTAAGAACCTTCCAGGAAGCTACTTTTTAAACTGAACTGTTTTACATGTGCAGTTAATTTTCATTTAGAAAAAACAACAACTAAAAACTGTACAGAGTCTGATGTTTAGGATTAAAAAGTGCATACAGTTTTACTGGGTATAAAAGGACATTAAGTTGTACTGTGGTAAAGAAATACATTAGTTACACTTTTAGTGGTATAAAAGTACATAACGTTTTACTGGTAGCAGTATAAAAGTGCATTAAGGTTCACTATGGTATAAAAGTGCATTAAATTTCACTGTTGTAGATAAGTACATTAAGTTCACTGTAAGTGGTATAAAAGTACATAAAGTTTTGCTGTGGTATAAGATTTTCTTATAATTTTCCCTTTTTTGGCATAAGATCCAACTGACATACAGGACCTTTATTTATTTATTATGTTTCAATATTTGTAGGAAAAAAAATCAAAAAAAATCTAAGAACGGTGTTGATTTTTCTTTCTATGCCATTCCATTATTTACTCATCATTACCACCATTGAGGTCTCAGTCCAGATTGAACTTCAACATTGACAGCTTTACATCTTACCCATGTATCTGTAATGTTTTAGAACCTTAGTTTGATTGTCTGTTCGACTGTATCTGTAATGTTTTAGAACCTTAATTTGCTTGTCTGTCTGTTCGACTGTATCTGTAATGTTTCAGAACCTTAATTTGATTGTCTGTTCGACTGTATCTGTAATGTTTTAGAACCTTAATTTGCTTGTCTGTCTGTTCGACTGTATCTTTAATGTTTTAGAACCTTAATTTGCTTGTCTGTCTGTTCGACTGTATCTGTAATGTTTTAGAACCTTAATTTGCTTGTCTGTGTGTTCGACTGTATCTGTAATGTTTTAGAACTTTAATTTACTTGTCTGTCTGTTCGACTGTATCTGTAATGTTTTAGAACCTTAATTTGATTGTCTGTCTGTTCGACTGTATCTGTAATGTTTTAGAACCTTAATTTACTTGTCTGTCTGTCTGTCTGTCTGTTCGACTGTCTGATTCTGATTTCAGTTTCCTGCTGCGATTGTCCCAGTTTCTGGGGTAGGCAGCAGGCGGCTAGAGTTTATTGAGTCTCTTTTACGAATTTATGATATTTACAAAGTAAAAATCGAAATTTCTTTGCCTAAACACACATGTAAAATGCATCTTGAAGCCAGGCTACTTGTTTCTATAAAACAATGAAAGGGATACAAATCGAGGTCAAAACATGAAGTATGTACATGTAGCACAGAAGACTGACTAAAACAGTGGTGTTTAACCCCTAGACAATAAAACTACCCAAAACAAGCGTGTATCAAAAGTTCTTTGCATTTTTTGCGGGTGTGTGATAGTCTTCTGCAGACATATTGGTAGGTGTGAGCTAACGGGATTTGTTTATTTATACGTGATGACTACTGTGCCCTTGAACATCCATTGTTACACAAACTAATTGTCGTTTACCTTCCCCAGTGACATCCCTGTATGCAGTGTACACATTTATTAGTTAATGACCCTATCCGCTGTGATTTCCTGTTTGTGTGTTTTTTAACATAACATGACATGACAGAAAATCACAGTATGAAAGGTCATAAACTAATATATGTATGTAATATATACCGGGATGTCACAGTGGGGTGCAGTACAATTTTTCAGCGTTTATGAGCCGTCCCACTGTGATCCCCCGTCTTGGCCATACATATTTTATTTTATTTGTTGGGAGGAGCTCTAATGAATGACCCATTCCAAGTATTTTATGAAAGTCAATCAAGAATATAATGCCCATGGTCTTCATATATTAAAAACGACTGCATTACTGGATGAATGGCATTTATTGGATGATGGGTGATGAATGGAGCAAGGCCGACAATAATTAAAACAACCAAGGGACAGCAAGATGCCATCCAGATATCTCCCGTCCCGTTGCCCCTACCAGTGGACCAGATGGTAATCACTGTCTGAGGCCCCCATCCGTACCTTCCGCTTCTCGATTTTGTTTGTGCACGTCTTGAATGCGATCTAGAGATAGAGATATATTTATAGTTAAAGACTTTTCTTCACTTTGCCTTTTTGTAAACTGGTTCTCTTATATATAGTATTTGAACTCGCTGCAGTGATAATGTTAGTTGGAAGTCTATAAATCATCGTGTGGCAGGTTTTGCGGATCATACCTATTATAATGTCAAATATGAAAAAAACTTTGTATAAGTTTTATTACGTTGTTTATTTAAAATGTGCTTTTTAGCAAACACAATTATAAATTGAAATCACACAAATAAAAGCTGGGAGGAAATCGGTGGATTTATCTTTGTTCAGTGTGAACAATTGAAAACGAGCAAATTAAAAAAAATAAATAATGTAAACTTGGAAATAAGTAGGAAAATAAGTAATCTTTGATAAAATATCAAGAATTATTTGAGAAAACAAATGCAATAAAGATTAAATCACTTTATCTAAACCAATGCAAACGTCCGTTTTTACAGCTGACAGCTATCTCTGATGCATGAAAATACAGTTAGGAATGTATCATTTTCCCTTCGTGATCGATTGAAAAACAATTTCGACAAGATTAATTTTGCATTTTGAACTTATTTTAAGAGCAATGAGGATTTATAATACGATTATTTAACTAGTTAATGTTTGCCTAATGTCACTTTATGCAGTTAACAGCAGCCACGCATCAGCAACCCAGTCACGGCGGATCTAGTGGGGGTCGGGGAGTGGTACAGGACCTCACCCCCACTAAAATAATCACAAATACCTTCCGTGAAGGAATTTTATAACATTTCAGGTTGTGTAACATCTTTCTTACACTTTTTGTGGTATTATCAAATATGTGTCCAATGCTACAGATAAGACGAGTAAGCGCGTACTTTCGCATAAAACGTCTTGAAAGAAACGCGTTGAAATTAAACTATTGATGCAAAAAATCTTTCTGTGAAGGTCTGTCAAGCATCTGAAATGCAGGAAATGGCACTATTTGGCCTGAAGATGTCAGCACTGTTCCTGTGGAAGCATGACCCTAGACTCCCTGGCACTACTTGTACCTATGGTTCCCGCTCTTTTTGACACCTCCCCTAATTCAATGAAAACAATTATTGTCAATTCTTTTTGTTGCTGAGAATACAATCAGTTTGAACTAATGGATAAAGTTTTTAGTAGCTTCTGACCATGTCAATGCAAGCATCTCTATTGCTCGCTCCCCCCTCCCCCAATCCCCTACACCTTGCAAAAAAATCTTGGCTCCGTCCTAAGAAGGCATTAAATCTAGATTAAATTTGATAAGCAATACTTGGTAAATTTGCACTCGGCCGTTGAGACCTTCTACTTACATGTAACTCCTAACGTTGAGCATTTTATTTTCTTACATATTTATAACATACACATTTTGGGGTTACATGTACAGTATGGCTTTTTAAGGGACTAAATTTACATTCTTACCTCCATTGAATCGACAAAGCAGGCCGTAAGAATTCCAAAATGTTTTTGTTTTGTTGATGTATTAAGATAACCAACAGGAGAGTATAGAGGCAGCGTTTCGCAGTTCCCTTGAATCTGGAAATAAAAATCATCCTCCTTATAATCAGTTATCGTTACTTAAAAACAGTTTGTTATTTCTTACATTGCACCAACACAAGTATGGGAATATTAGCGGCGTCCAGCTAATTATTGGTGGAGGAAGACCTCAGACAGGCTACATAGAGTCAACGTGGCACGGCAGGTTAGCTGGAAAACCTTCCCACACGAAAGTTCTCGGCCCGACCTGGATTCGAACCCATGCATAAAACGCTTAGGAATTACAAGTCGGCGACTCTAACCGCTCGACCATGACCGACGCTCCACTCCCCAATTTACAAGCAAAACCTATAAAGGTACATGTAAATTGTTTTACATATCATAAAGTTTTTTTAATTGACTGAGATTTAACAATAATAATAGAAAAGATCTTGAGACACTTTTAGAAGCTGTAAATAAAAAGGTGAAAATGGAGAAAAAACAAAACAAATATGTACATGTACTATGAGGAAGTAACCAATACTTGTTTTTATTAATTGAACCTGGCCAACGAATCTAAATGCATGCATATTTATATTGTTTATTGTATTATTATTCATTGCAACCTGCGACATGGCATCCCGAGTATTGTTATACATTATTATTCATTGCAACCTGCGACATGGCATCCCGAGTATTGTTATACATTATTATACAGTGTTCATATAAGACTGACACCAACAACTTTCAACATAACCTATGTTAAGATGACAGGTTTCATACGGCAGTTATCTGTTTATTGCATTTAAAACAAGACCAATTAGGTGTCATTGACAACGCGTCAGAGCGCGACGCCTTTATATGGAATGCTTACTGAAATTTGCACATAGGGAAAGTCTGTTTTGCGGACTTCGGTACACGATACACGAAATTTCCTTTATTTATTTGTTTATTTATAATTATTTTATTTAATTATTATTTATTTGTTGTTATTTATTTATTTACATGTATTTGACTACTGAATACGAGTGGACATCAACGTTAATTAAGTTAAAATGTCGCAAATTCTTATAATTTTGTTTTGTATCCCATCAATGGTTTTCTTGTTTTCAATTGTTTTGGTCAGGTTATTGTACCAGCACTTTTTATTTTGAATATTTTTTTTATCGAGTTCATTGTTTTAAATGAATAAGTATGGCTTTAAAAATACAGTAAAACTCTAAAATCCGGACTTACTTGTATGCCTAGTTTCCAGTGGTCTGAGGCCAGTGGAGCGTTGCAAAACATAGATATGATGTCAGTAGTATCCGGTTCACAAGGACTTGATGACTCCGGGGGTGTTATCGCAGCCAAAAGTCTCAACTTGTCACAGATGTGGAAATCTAAAAATAATAATAATAATAATAAGCTTCATCATCATAATTTCTTCTTTCGCCCCACCCCCTGTTAATTGCACATGATTAATTCTTCAGCATCATCGACAATTGACTACGTATGCCATCGAAAGTAAAAAAAAAAATCGGATGTAACTTCAAAACAATCATTGTTGCTATGGTAACATACGTACCTGGCGGACAAAGCCCGTTGCTACAGGAGATGCCATCTAGGGCGTCGCCCTGACAAAATGCCCCACCATTGCCCGGTGGCGGGTTGTTACATTCTCTGTGTCGATAGCGTACCCCTTCCCCACAGATAACTCTGCACGTTGTCAAGTCCGACCAGTGACCCCACTCGCCATCTAGCAACAAGTGTGAACCTTTTGTTTTAAATATATTTTTTATATACTTGTTTATACCAAAACTTATCTTCAACGGCACAAAGGTGTACATACACAGGATGAGTAAATCAGGTAATTTAGCACTTGTTACAGCAATAAGTTTAAACTTAAAAACAATACTAGCACAATTTATATGATGACTTCAAGATATAGATATATAGATAGATATATATAGATATATAAAAGAGTATATAATTATATTACTGTTCAAAAACGTGATTGTAATATCAAGATAATGAAAGCATGACTGAAGATAATAATGTGGGGAGGATGAGGATTGTCAAAATAACATTTCTAGAATAGATTTAGAATGATGAATATTGAAATAAAAAAGTATATGTTATAAAACCGTTTGGGTTACATAGTGGCTAATGCTACAGCCTGACTCTTCCGAAATAAGGAAGCACAGTTTAAAATTGAAACATGTTTGCACCGGATCCAAAAGCAGGTTATTAAAAAGTGTATATACGTGTATTTACCATTTATAACATATTTAAAATAATTTATTATACAATAAATGTTGTCCTATATATATATATATATATATATATATATATATATATATATATATATATATATATATATATATATATATATATATATATATATATATATATATATATATATATATGAAGGAAAATTGTACTAGCCGGGAATGCAATTTTTACTTTTTTTACAATTATGCTTACTTTTTAAAAATTTAGTCCTATGCTTCGATAACTTCAGTTTTCATATCGTAAACGTTTTCACAACATTTAACAGTCAACGTATACATTCATTTGTTGCTAGCTGAAAGTATCACTTGTACATATGAGCAAAATAAATTCTTAAATGCTTTTCTAGTGAACCTATTATTTTCATAAACTGGCGGTTTTAAACTGCAGCCTTTATACTTTTAATTACTTATATTAAGATTATTATTTTAACACAGTCGAATGATTTCGTTTTAAACATATATGTGTTATACGTTTACAGTTCAGTTACAAATTTTCAACATTAAGAATATATGACAAAGTCCTATGAGCATTGCAACATATCCAACATTTGAAAAGTCACAGGACAGAGGTGTTTACATGCAAGCCAAACGTAAAAGTAAGAACAAAGCTGTGATGAGTCATTTAACAACAAGAGTAAAGCTGACAGTTACCGCCTTGGAACGATCAGTCAGCAATATGGACGGACTGAGGTGCTTTAAGTTTCCTGTCAGTTTCTCCATTATAACATTAACATTTTTTAATCCCAACCGCTCCTCATCGGCAGCCTTACCTATAACACAGTGTGGCATCACGCATCCAGTAACTGCGGTGCTTGATCCACTACAGGGTTTCCCGCCATATTGTGGGGCAGGGTTGGTGCACGTGCGGACACTGACCACTACACCAATCCCACAAGTGACAGAACAGGGACGCGCGTGGTAATCACTCCATCCGCCATCTTGAAAAATAAAAGAACACAAATAAGCTAAGATCAGATACACTTCCTAAGTGCGTATAAGATATGGGAGTCTTTTTCGAAATTTTATCCTTTTGTAAAGACAGTTCACATATCCTGTGTGATCCTTTTGTCCTGTATAACTGTTTGTAGTAATGAGTGGCCATTTTGTGAATTCATTTCCAATTAAAGATTTTAGGCATGCGCGTGATCGAATGTTGATTTGCATTCTAAGGATCCATTGTTAGTGATTTTAAATGAATGCTTTCGTAAACCGTACAAGCGACCTTCTCCAAAACCTTGATGTTAACAGTCATTCATCTGTTTCAATCAGACCATGTTTCCAACCTTTATGGTCTAAACTTTATAAAGCATGACATTACTTGGCAACTCTTACATCTCGACCCAGCAAAATGCCCAAATAGTTCACATTTTTCACATGCTCACTATTGACTATATCTAACAATACCTTATGTTGATGAACGTTGCAGTAAGAGCAATATGATGATAGCAAAACGTGAGAATCTGTACTTTGTTCATTACATGTATATGCGACACATAACTTTGTATCCCTATCTTAAGGACAGGTACCGATGTCACAAAACGTCTATAGGACAGTTGCCGGAAACACAAAACGTGGCTTGTTCATTAAATACGAGAATGTCAGACACCCCTATCTACGTGACAGTTGCCGGAATCACAAAACGTGGCTTGTTTATTACAGACGAGAATGTCAGACACCCCTATCTACAGGAAAGTTGCCGGAATCACAAAACGTGGCTTGTTTATTACATACGAGAATGTCAGACACACCTATCTATAGGACAGTTGCCGGAATCACAAAACGTGGCTTGTTTATAACATACGAGAATGTCAGACACACGTATCTATAGGAAAGTTGCCGGAATCACAAAACGTGGCTTGTTTATTACATACGAGAATGTCAGACACACCTATCTATAGGAAAGTTGCCGGAATCACAAAACGTGGCTTGTTTATTACATACGAGAATGTCAGACACACCTATCTATAGGAAAGTTGCCGGAATCACAAAACGTGGCTTGTTTATTACATACGAGAATGTTAGACACACCTATCTATAGGAAAGTTGCCGGAATCACAAAACGTGGCTTGTTTATAACATACGAGAATGTCAGACACACCTATCTATAGGAAAGTTGCCGGAATCACAAAACGTGGCTTGTTTATTACATACGAGAATGTCAGACACACCTATCTATAGGAAAGTTGCCGGAATCACAAAACGTGGCTTGTTTATAACATACGAGAATGTCAGACACACCTATCTATAGGAAAGTTGCCGGAATCACAAAACGTGGCTTGTTTATTACATACGAGAATGTCAGACACACCTATCTATAGGAAAGTTGCCGGAAACACAAAACGTGGCTTGTTTATTACATACGAAAATGTCAGACACACCTATCTAAAAGAAAGTTGCCGGAAACACAAAACGTGGTTTGTTTATTACAGACAAGCTTGCCAGACACACCTATCTATAGAAAAGTTGCCGGAAACACAAAACGTGGCTTGTTTATTACATACGAGAATGTCAGACACCCGTATCTATAGGAAAGTTGCCGGAATCACAAAACGTGGCTTGTTCATTACAACCCAGAATGTCAGACACCCCTATCTACATGACAGTTGCCGGAATCACAAAACGTGGCTTGTTCATTACATACGAGAATATCAGACACTCCTACCTATAGGACAGTTGCCGGAATCCCAATAGGTTAGAATCTGTACACTTGCTCCCTACCTATAGGACAGTTACCGGAATCACAATACGTTATAATCTGTACACTTGCTTCCTACCTATAGGGCAGTTGCCGGATTCACAATACGTTAGAATCTGTACACTTGCTCCCTATCTCTAGGACAGTTACCGGAATCACAATACGTTAGAATATGTACACTTGCTCCTTACCTATGGGACAGTTGCCGGAATCACAATATGTTAGAATCTGTACACTTGCTCCCTACCTCTAGGACAGTTGCCGGAATCACAATACGTTATAATCTGTACACTTGCTCCCTACCTCTAGGACAGTTGCCGGAATCACAATACGTTAGAATCTGTACACTTGCTACCTACCTATAGGACAGTTGCCGGAATCACAATAGGTTAGAATCTGTACACTTGCTCCCTACCTATAGGACAGTTGCCGGAATCACAATACGTTAGAATCTGTACACCTGCTCCCTATCTCTAGGACAGTTACCGGAATCACAATACGTTAGAATATGTACACTTGCTCCTTACCTATGGGACAGTTGCCGGAATCACAATATGTTAGAATCTGTACACTTGCTCCCTACCTCTAGGACAGTTGCCGGAATCACAATACGTTATAATCTGTACACTTGCTCCCTACCTCTAGGACAGTTGCCGGAATCACAATACGTTATAATCTGTACACTTGCTACCTACCTATAGGACAGTTGCCGGAATCACAATTCGTTAGAATCTGTACACTTGCTACCTACCTATAGGACAGTTGCCGGAATCCCAATAGGTTAGAATCTGTACACCTGCTCCCTATCTATAGGACATTTGCCGGAATCACAATACGTTATAATCTGTACACTTGCTACCTACCTATAGGACAGTTGCCGGAATCCCAATAGGTTAGAATCTGTACACTTGCTCCCTACCTATAGGACAGTTGCCGGAATCACAATACGTTATAATCTGTACACTTGCTACCTACCTATAGGACAGTTGCCGGAATCCCAATAGGTTAGAATCTGTACACTTGCTCCCTTCCTATAGGACAGTTGCCGGAATCACAATACGTTATAATCTGTACACTTGCTCCCTACCTATAGGACAGTTGCCGGAATCACAATACGTTATAATCTGTACACTTGCTCCCTTCCTATAGGACAGTTGCCGGAATCCCAATAGGTTATAATCTGTACACTTGCTACCTACATATATGACAGTTGCCGGAATCACAATACGTTAGAATCTATACACTTGCTACCTACCTATAGGACAGTTGCCGGAATCACAATACGTTAGAATCTGTACACTTGCTACCTACCTATAGGACAGTTGCCGGAATCCCAATACGTTATAATCTGTACACTTGCTACCTACCTATAGGACAGTTGCCGGAATCACAATACGTTATAATCTGTACACTTGCTACCTACCTATAGGACAGTTGCCGGAATCACAATAAGTTATAATCTGTACACTTGCTCCCTACCTATAGGACAGTTGCCGGAATCCCAATAGATTAGAATCTGTACACTTGCTACCTACCTATATGACATTTGCCGGAATCACAATACGTTATAATCTGTACACTTGCTACCTACCTATAGGACAGTTGCCGGAATCCCAATAGGTTAGAATCTGTACACTTGCTCCCTACCTATAGGACAGTTGCCGGAATCACAATACGTTATAATCTGTACACTTGCTACCTACCTATAGGACAGTTGCCGGAATCCAAATAGGTTAGAATCTGTACACTTGCTCCCTTCCTATAGGACAGTTGCCGGAATCACAATACGTTATAATCTGTACACTTGCTCCCTACCTATAGGACAGTTGCCGGAATCCCAATACGTTATAATCTGTACACTTGCTCCCTTCCTATAGGACAGTTGCCGGAATCCCAATAGGTTATAATCTGTACACTTGCTACCTACATATATGACAGTTGCCGGAATCACAATACGTTAGAATCTATACACTTGCTACCTACCTATAGGACAGTTGCCGGAATAACAATACGTTAGAATCTGTACACTTGCTACCTTCCTATAGGACAGTTGCCGGAATCCCAATACGTTATAATCTGTACACTTGCTACCTACCTATAGGACAGTTGCCGGAATCCCAATACGTTATAATCTGTACACTTGCTACCTACCTATAGGACAGTTGCCGGAATCCCAATACGTTAGAATCTGTACACTTGCTACCTTCCTATAGGACAGTTGCCGGAATCCCAATACGTTATAATCTGTACACTTGCTACCTACCTATAGGACAGTTGCCGGAATCCCAATAAGTTATAATCTGTACACTTGCTCCCTACCTATGGGACAGTTACCGGAATCACAATACGTTAGAATCTGTACACTTGCTCCCTACCTATAGGACAGTTGCCGGAATCCCAATACGTTATAATCTGTACACTTGCTACCTACCTATAGGACAGTTGCCGGAATCCCAATACGTTAGAATCTGTACACTTGCTACCTTCCTATAGGACAGTTGCCGGAATCCCAATACGTTATAATCTGTACACTTGCTACCTACCTATAGGACAGTTGCCGGAATCCCAATAAGTTATAATCTGTACACTTGCTCCCTACCTATAGGACAGTTGCCGGAATCCCAATAGATTAGAATCTGTACACTTGCTACCTACCTATATGACAGTTGCCGGAATCACAATACGTTATAATCTGTACACTTGCTCCCTACCTATAGGACAGTTGCCGGAATCCCAATAGGTTAGAATCTGTACACTTGCTCCCTACCTATAGGACAGTTGCCGGAATCACAATACGTTATAATCTGTACACTTGCTTCCTACCTATAGGACAGTTGCCGGAATCCCAATAGGTTAGAATCTGTACACTTGCTACCTACCTATAGGACAGTTGCCGGAATCACAATACGTTATAATCTGTACACTTGCTTCCTACCTATAGGACAGTTGCCGGAATCACAAGACTTAAACATCTGGGCGTCTCCCACGCAATAACTGCCGCCGTTCATTGGGGCTGGACTATTGCATTGCCGGGAACGGGTTGTCACACCGATATCACAGGATCTGCTGCATTCGCCCCAGCTATTCCACAGTCCCCAATTGCCATCTTTCAATAGAAAACATCATCATCATCATCATCATCAGTATCGGCGGTACACCAGCAGCAATGCCAACTTTTTATCATCATCGTTATTAACATCATTATCAGCAAGACATTATCATCATCATCATCATCATCATCATCGTCATCGTCATCATCATCATCATCATCATCATCATCATCATCGTCATCGCCATCGTCATCATCACCATCGTCGTCATCATCATCATC
This sequence comes from Sinonovacula constricta, assembly GCA_007844125.1. Lineage (NCBI taxonomy): Eukaryota > Metazoa > Mollusca > Bivalvia > Cardiida > Solecurtidae > Sinonovacula > Sinonovacula constricta. Next base: position 11,111,519 of record CM017573.1, read on the forward strand.
ATCATCATCATCATCACCGCCACACTTCCAACGCATCGATTTAGAGAAAATGTATTCTTTGAAAATGATTCACACGCTAAAACAAACAAACAAGAGAACTGTCTGACAGCTTTAATCATTTAAATAAAGGCAAATATAGGCATATATACATGTATTTGAATGTATCTTTATACCGAGGCGATTAGATCGTTTCCTTATTTGGAATAAGGTGTTCACCTTATCAGATAATGAATCAAAACAGAATTTGACTTAAATATAGCGGCCTTCTGAGGCTTGTTTGTGGAAAGGAAATGCGGTCGTTTCCGTAATTTAAACTTCAGTTTGAAAAGATCTAACGAATCAATGTGAACAATATCAGCACTTTGGATGGAACACACGCCTCTATTGTTATTTGGACTCTTACTATTTAGGCCTGTCTCAAGTGCTCGCGAACAAATCGCACTTGTGTACAAACTGTGTACCATATGAATGTATTAATTGTGTACCATTTGACTGAATAACTTTTGTTTGTATTTGAATACTATGTGAGAAATGTTTGTACAAGTCGTAAATAAAAGTATTCTGTTCTGTTCTGTTCTATAAAGTGTGTCACCTGTTCCCTACGTGATAAAAATAGTTTAAATGCGTTGCAACTCTTTTGATTCTCCTCGTCTTAAGAAGTCTTTTGAAGAACAGCTATTAACACAAACTGTAGTAATTAGATGTAATGTTTTATGACATTTTTATTAGAGAAAATAGTTTATTACATTTTAAGAAGGAGTAGAATTATATAACATTCTGATCCGATGTAACAATTTTATTACATTTCTATCAGATGTTATATTTTATTACATTTCTATCAGATGTTATATTTTATTACATGTCTATCAGATGTTATATTTTATTACATTTCTATCAGATGTTATATTTTATTACATTTCTATCAGATGTTATATTTTATTACTACATGTCTATCAGATGTTATATTTTATTACATGTCTATCAGATGTTATATTTTATTACATTTCGATCATATGTTTTATGTTATTACATTTCTATCAGATGTTATATTTTATTACATTTCTATCAGATGTTATATTTTATTACATTTCTATCAGATGTTATATTTTATTACATGTCTATCAGATGTTATATTTTATTACATTGTGATCAGAAATAATATTTTATACAATGGTCATTGTCATTAAGCACAGTTCTTTTTGCTTTCTTTGACTATAAATAAAACGCATCAAATTTAATCAAATGTCACAAAGTCGATTTAGAACCCTATGTCAAAATAATTCACATACCGACAGTTGTTCCGAGATTGCCGACGGAGTTGCAAACTTTTATAATGCACGCCTCCTGGTCTAGTATGTTACCCACACAGTCTGAACCATGAAGACAATGACGGGCTCGACCACGTGACCCTTGGTCGCAGGTGGCGCTACAATCACTCCACTGAGTCCAATCACTCCACGTGCCTATAATGGTTTCGCTAATTGTATGTAACTCCTATTGGATAGTTTCTATTTATATAAAATATATAATATTTTGATTGATGGGTCTATTATGTAATTAAACATCTATATGTTACATTCGAGTTCCGTTCGTGGGGAAGAACTTAATGTAGGAGGCCTTCCAACTGACGTGTGGGGCGCCGGTGGTTCTACCTAGACATTAGTTTGGGGTCTTCCTCCACCAACACAACTCATAATCTTTATAATAAGTCGCTGCAACGTATTTTAAAAGTCAGATCTTTATGTTATTAAATATCATTTTTGGATATAAAATTATTCAGACCTTACCAATGGTCTGCCTTTCTTCAAGGGACACACAGCTAGTGCCTGGCGAAGAGAAACAAAACTATATATAATAAAAAATACGTTATTACCATTATCGGAACTCACGGTAAGTATACCGTTACCACTACATACGTATACCGTGGGATGCTTGGCCAGGAAAACTTCGTTCTCATGAATAAATGCTTGCAGCATTCGATTGGCTCCGTGTCCAAAACGGCAAGGAAATTCAGCCAATCAAATGAGGACAATTTGTAAAAAAACAGGCGTCGCAGGTCAGCGCCGCCAATTTGAAATGAACAAATAGTTTTGTTTTGTTTGTTTACTTCAACTGCAGAGTAGAGTCGATGTAACGCGCATTTTCATTGGACTAGTGGTTGCTATTAATCATTAAAATCACGAACACGAACATTTACCAGCCTTCTATCCCACGGCCACCAGGAAGTAGAGCGGTTTGAGTAAACATAGTAAACTAACCTCAGTTATTGTTTTATCAAGCTTTTGGATGAAAGAGTGAGAAATACCAGTAAAAATATGATTCCATTCTGGCCCACAGTGAAATGATAAGGCTGTCATTTTCAACCTGAGCCAGGAAGATAATAATCAAAACAGATTAAAATAAAGTTTAAAGACGAAATAAGCATGAAATAAAAAGAAAATTGGAGGATTTTAAGGTATGATCATATTGTATTTTCTCCTGGTATGGGAGGTTCCGGTTTCGATCCCGGGCCGCGACATACCAAAATCGTAAAAAGTGGTCGTGGTATAGCTCCCTTGCTAACGCTTAAATAAATATAAGGTTAGTTCCACGACTGATTGGCCCGGTGTCAGGATAGTGTGACTGGGTGCGGTATCATGCCAGGTGTTCACAGCATGCCATACACAGTGAAGGCAGTACTATATCTGCTTCAAGTGGACGCCGTCTTCAGATAACTGGGATACTGTTGGTGGGACGATAAACCCAATAAACAAACATATTGTATATTACTCGTGATAAAAGAAAAAAGGCCACTAGTGAAAATATATTTGTCTATGACAACTCATGAAATAAAATACCATCATGCCCTAAAGTCAACACATATAATAAATTTTACGTTAACAGGGTTGTATTAGATATAATGAAATAACTATTTCAGAATGTGCGCTATATTGCATTTCAAGTCATTCTTATATCAAGTATGAGGAGAAAATTTGTTGCGACAAATAAAAGAAAATCAGGGCCAATAGGAAGACAAACCAATACGGAAATAAAGGGGGCTAAGTGGTAGGTGGAGCTGGGCAATTACGAAACCAATATGGAGGTTAAATTGGCTGACACAACAGCAACAAGGCATTACAATCCCGATTTAGTTTTAAAGAATTCTGGCTTTCATTTCAAGGTAGTATCCGACAGTTTGTCTTCATCAAATACACGTAAACCTCGATTGGGGGAAATTATGGCATAATTTCTGCCAAAAGTCAAACATAAGTCTAGCAAAATACGATTTTGAACATTGTCTAACTAGTAAGACGGTAGAAATCATGTACCATATCACCCTACATGCCAATTCTTTATAAAACTATAAATAAATACGATTGTGATTTCTGCTAAAATAAAGACATCGACGTCAAAGCGGATTACCCGAATGATTATTTAAATTTACGGGTCACGTGATTTTCTTAGTTTAAAAAATAGCTAACTGTGCAGCGTGGCTTAGATAGGAAATACCAATTAGTAATGACGAGTGATGTGTTTTGCTTCACCTTTCACATAGATATAGAACATCAATAATCAGCATTTTGTGAGATCTTTTCAGACAAAAATAATCTATTTGGTTCTTAAAGAGAAAAATAATCTGGTCCAAACTGTCGGACACCATTTTTATTAAATGGTATTCGTAGCTTCGTATTGTTACTGCTAGCTTTTGTAGTAATGAGCAAGAAACTAGATCTGTTCTATTTTGCAATGTTTGTAACAAGCATGGTGTAGAAGATGAATATCACTTTTTGTTAGTATGCTCTGCTTACAGAGATATTCGTAAACTATATATTCATCCATACTTTTACAAAAATCCTAGTGTTTTTAAATTTACTGAGCTGTTGCAGTCTACAAATAAACATGATTTGACTAAAATGTCAAAATTTATAGTAGAATCTCTTAAACTTAGGAAATCCTTACAATTGCTGTCTGTTAACCCTTAAGTACGATTTTTCCCTCACTTAAACCGGCACATTTTAGTTATTTTTTATACATTTTTTATAATGTTATGCTAGGAGAACCAGCCTCCTCAGTATACATGTGTTGCGTTGTGCGTGCGTGCGCGCGCGCGTGCGCGCGCGTGTGTGTGTGTGTGTGTGTGTGTGCGGGTGTGTGTGAGTTGTGTGTGCGTGTGTGAGGGCGTTAGAGGGGGGGGGGGGGGGGGGGGGTACGTGTGCGTTTTCATAGTCATAATGTCACCTTTTTCTTTATGATTATTCTTTTTGTTAGACTAGAAACTGTGTAAGTTTATGTCTAATAAACCATTCTGTCTGTCTGTCTGGTATTGTTGCAGTTAATTGATGAAATATTTATTAATTGAGCTAATTGATAATGACCCAGTTAGGCATTGAATGTCGCGCTGACCTCTCAGGCTCGGGCTAATACAATAATTATAAGACAAATACCTGGGCCAGTATAGAGTCAACATGTAAAGGTGGTATCCAAAGGTGTGCCTATATCAAATATATCTCAAAATATCTGATGGAAGTTTGGTGCATAATATCTACAGAAACTACTGCTTATGTCTAAGCAAGACAGTGTTGAATGCTACCTTACTTGCAAGACATTGTAACTCATGTAAATCACGTTTAATGTCTATTTGTTCGAATTCTATAAAAAAACATGAATGGCAGTTCTGCTAAAAATAGACATCAACGTTAGATTTGATTAAGTGGAAATAGATTAATCGTTATCTCAAATCGAGTGGTCACTTATCTTAGTTTAAAAATAACCAACTGTGCAGCGTAGTTCAGATAGGAAATGTTTGTATTGACTTTATGTTTGTTATACTTCACTTTTCACATATATACAGGGCATAAACATCACTTAGCGGGATCGTTCATGGTAAAATAATTTATTTGATTGTTTATGGAAAGACATTAAGTTCAAACAGTCGGATACTACCTTTGTTGTGGTACACCCGAAAATTTGTCATTATCTTAAACATATAACAACATCTAGTGGATACGATAGGAAAGACAATGTTGTAATCAACAGCATTTCGCGGAATCTTGTCAGGTAATAATATTTTTCTTTTTGAGAGAAAAAAAACGACAATGGTGTAAACAATCGAATACCACATTTAATATATATGAACTTACCTGGTGCCTGGCTGTTGACGATTAACAGTAGAAGTGGCAGCCACATTTGTCCCTTTGAATTACTCCTAGTGATGGCGAATATGCATACAGTTTATTATTTCTTTATCTGGGCATCTATACTATACTTTGAAAAAAAGCAAATCAAGAATAAAATGTATTATATTTCTTATATAAATAATATAAAATACCTTCCAACAAGGGAGGTTACTAAACCATTTCTTTCATTTCGGAAATGGAACATGTGTAAATCTAATATGAAACATACAGCTTCTTACTATCGAGCAATAACATCCATCTCTTGTCAAATTAAAAGTATTTCTTTTCATGAGATGTTTACATTTTTTTAAATGTTTGTGTTAAAAAAACGAGGGTCATATTCTTGACTTTAGTCGCCAATATATGATTTTAGGAAATTTTAACAACACCTGGTGAAATCGTGGTAGGATACAATCTGCGTTATGATGACGTCGATGACGTCATCAATCAAAAAGCTGTGTTACAATAACCAATCTCTTCACAGCGATTACGTCACGCGTTGCTACTTAAATCTCTGCCCCCAGCAAGGATCACGTGACGGTAGAGTATCACGTGAAGTAAACATGAAGGCCTCCATAAACACGCCACGAAAGAAAGTGAGTCAAAATTGTTTTTTATGTGACGATAAAAAGCGGCATTTTAATTTGTTTGTCTTTAAGTTGCAATGTCGACTGAAATTCGCTTGCACAATCAGCGAGGAGGTGATCATCCATGTTTGGTTTTCTGTATGTATAGTACGTTGTATTCTGTACAGTACGGTGAAATTTGACTTTCATAATTTCATATTTTTTCATATTTTAAGTTACTTTTTATTTTTAATATGATAAATTAATATTTTTAAAGGAAAGATACTATATTTTGAGGAGATTAGTCCAGAAAAGAAAAAAAATATCCGCCTGTATTTGGGCGAAAAACTTGCTGGTGGCAGTGATACATGTATAATGTACTGTCAAGGGAAGTAATCTCTGCGGGGAGTTTGCACAATAACTTGTTATAACAAAATATTTAATGGTGTATTGAATGGAAAACAATGAGAATAGAATGAGAATAATGGGATAGAATTGTATTATTTCAACAACTTTCATTCCAAATTTCGATATATTTTACCTTTTGTACATTTTCCCGTTTCTGTGACAAAATCAGGTATTTGTTCCCTGAATGGCTCGTCACTTCTACTTCCTTGCTCACACAATAACTACTGTATATACATTAATTATACTCATATGTCACCTGTAGTTATTTGATTTATAAAATAATAGTTGAGTTTCTTTGTTAAGTCGTCTGAAAGTTCCGGTCAGTATCACTAGATATTTACCTGCCGTGTTATTTACACGCCTTAAAGGTGTTATCCGACATTCTAGAAATCTTTTCATGAAAATAGCATCTATGTATTTCTTCACAATTTACATGACTCATTACATTTTCAATTTTAACAATATAAATATGTATCCCATTATCAAATTAAGATAATTATGATTTTCTTTTGACATTTTTCATTGTTAATTATCTTGTTCTCAGTGAAAAAAGAGATGGCACAGTATTTGCTTTTTGCACTCCTATTATTTTATATCATTGTACCTTCTGGAAACACTTTAAAAAAAAGATCAGTTTTGTTTGGCAAGCCATTCAAAATTATTCATACAATCCAACAATTAATTTAACAATTAATTTCCAATTAAAGCATTCCACTACACCTTTGCACAAATTTTACTTTGAGGATTTTTTGGATAGATTCTGCATTACACTCATACTTTAGCCTAAGTAATTTTGAACACTCTGTTTGACAGTACAAATAATGAAAAAATCACCCTGGATTATCACTTTTTTTCCAAATATACAAAAAAGCAAAGTAGTGATCTCTGCTAAAAATAGATACTGACGTCAAAGCTGATTAGCCAGACTATATACATGTAACATGGTCTCAAAACTACGTTGTCACGCGATTAACTTAGCTTAAAATTGCTATCTTTGCAGCGTGGCTCAGATAGGAAATACCTGTTTGCAATGACGAGGGGGTATTTATAAATGCTTCACTGTTCACACAGATCTAGGGCATCAATGAACTGCATTTTGCGGGACCTTTTCAGAAAAAAATCTTTCGTCCAAACTGTCGGATGCACCTTTTAAATAGACGTAGCCAAGTCAAGTTATATCTGGTCATCCTTTTCAGGAGGACAGAACAAGGAATAATATACGTTCGCGTGACTGATGCATGGTTTTACTTGATTTAGTTTGATTTTCTTCAGTACAACGTGGATAAGGACATATGACAAAATCCTATGAGCATTGCGGCATCAACCAAAATTTGAAAAGGCACAGGACAAACGTGTTCACGTGCAAGCTGAATGTAAATGTAAGAATAAATCTGTGATGAGTCATTTAACTAAAATAGCAAACCCAAGAAAAAGTCGGCAAAAGGGGCGCTTAAACCGGTTTTACAAATCTCGCACTGCCAGGGGGTTTCTCCACTACAAGCTATGAAAAGAAAACCGATCTATCTGATAAACATGCCCATGCGCTGACGTTTTCTCTGATAAGTTATGACGTCGTTAGTGACGTAATGGAAAAATAATATCGACATGTTACCAAGATGGGAGGGAAGTATCATTTTCATTAGAAGAAGTAAACAAAATTATTGATAGTTTATTAAATTAAATTTTCAATCAAAGAAAAAATGACGACAGAAGAAGTACAAACGACTGTATCATCCTGTTTATGTGTAGATGGAATTGGGAAACCGAACTCAAATGTCTGTCAAAGGAAAATACTTATATTGCTCTGTTATCCTTTTATTTGTTGAAGTGAAAACAACGATACCAGTTCATTCACGATGAAACCTAGACTAGAGCATTACACATATTAATTCCACTAACGTTGCTGAATTAGATAAACATCTACAGTTCATTCGAAAAAACTTCTTTAAATAAATAAAATTTAGTATGCAGTGCATCTGAGAGCTTATCAAATTAAGGCGCATAATCAGTAGGTACAGATGGAGTCCGCTGAAGTGATGGGGGTAACGTTTAGGGGACTAGAGATTAAAGTTAATAATTTCTGACCACTGGCAGTGCTACAAGCCCCTGTACATCAAGTTTGACACCGTACGCATATTGCGTTATAATAACCTTTCCCATTGCAAACTGGTTAATGACCTTTCTCTCTATGACAACCCTGTATACAGTATACCCGCTAATTGGTTTATGTCATTTAAACCTTTCACATCCCTGTATACAGTATACTCGCTAATTGGTTTATGACCTTTCCCTCTGTGATACCCCTGTATAAAGCATACTTGCTAACTGGTTTATGGCCTTTCACTCTGTGACATCCCTGTATACAGTATACTCGCTAACTGGTTTATGACCTTTCCCTCTGTGATACCCCTGTATAAAGCATACTTGCTAACTGGTTTATGACCTTTCACTCTGTGACATCCCTGTATACAGTATAGCCGCTAATTGGTTTATGACCTTTCACTCTGTGACATCCCTGTATACAGTATAGCCGCTAATTGGTTTATGACCTTTCACTCTGTCACAACCCTGTATACAGTATACCCGCTAACTGGTCTATGACCTTTCACTCTGTCACATCCCTGTATACAGTATACCCGCTAACTGGTCTATGACCTTTCACTCTGTCACAACCCTGTATACAGTATACCCGCTAACTGGTCTATGACCTTTCACTATGTGACATCCCTGTATACAGTATACCCACAAATTGGTTTATGACCTTTCCCACTGTGAATTCCCTGCAGACATTATAACAGTTAATTGGTTTATGACCGTTCCCACTGTGAAATCCTTGTATACATCATACACGCTAACTGTCTTTTTCCATTGTGATCTCAAAAGATTGTTTTGGGGTTTGGGGGCTCTCAACAAATTTCTAAAAAATTGACAGTTGGCCCTACAGACCAACTGAATCGATAAAACACAGGCTGAATCAAGAGTATCACGTTGACTTTTGCTGTAAATATAAGAAAGTTAAGTCAAATTTATTATGTTATTTCAAGTAAGTCAAACGCTTCATACGTTATTTTAGATAAGCACAATGCATGTTGATTATAATTTTAATAAAATGAAAAGAACCAAGCCGTTAGGGAAAATATGAGAAAATAAGCAAAAAGGATTTTTAAAGACAATCTCTATTAACTGCTGCGCTAAAATTCTATTTGTGTAAGTAATATAAATGTAATAGCATATTAAACAGTTAAAAATATAATGTTTCAATAATAAACAATTGAAATTTCATAACATTTTAAGAATACCAATCTCGTTCAGGAGGCAAAGAAGCTAAGAATCGGACACTGTCTTAAATAGTAATGTATTAAAATATGATTAACTGTCAGTGGTTCCTGACAAGGAACACATTCACGCTGAACTCCTATTTTTAAAAGTTATTAATGAGTTGTTCTAGTCTGTCCATTGCTTCAGCGGGTAGGAGCTACATCTTCCCGTCTATTTTCTGTGCAAAGAGAGATATTGGTACCGACCTTAGGTTTAATTGTGTGTAATTTGTTGTAAATAGCATTTTCTCAACTTGTTTGCTATTTGGATAAAATATAAGTATATCAGTAATATAAGTAGTTATAAGTTAATTATAATGCTATAAGTAAATTATAGTGCTCTAAGTAAATTATAAGGCTAATTTATAATGCTCTAAGTAAATTGTAATGCTCTAAGTAAATTATAATGCTCTAAGTAAATTATAATGTTCTAAGTAAATTATAATGTTGTATGTAAATTGTAATGCTCTAAGTAAATTATAATGATCTATGTAAATTATAATGTTCTAAGTAAATTATAATGTTCTAAGTAAATTGTAATGCTCTAAGTAAATTATAATGGTAAATTATAATGCTAAAAGTAAAGTATAATGCTATTAGTAAATTATAATGTTGTAAGTAAATTGTAATGCTCTTAGTAAATTATAATGGTAAATTATAATGCTAAAAGTAAAGTATAATGCTATTAGTAAATTATAATGCTCTAAGTATATTATAATGCATAGTTTGCATGAAGGAAGCCCGGAAAACTTAAAAACACGTATAAAATATGTTATAATTATGTGAGTGTTTGTGTTTTATTATAAATTCAACAATGAATAACGTTCATTTGTAACTTCCTGAATAAAACTATGTTTTTGCTCGAAACGAACAAGCACACAGTTGTTCTCAGCCCAAAAACACACCCACTCATAGTTATTGTAAAACTCTATGAACAGTTTCAGTATATTCGTACAATGTTAGCTACTATTGTAATTCTAATCGCAAGACAAACATAAATCACATAAATGAAACACAGGAGAATGTTTACTACCAAAGACAATGGCAGAGTACATAACCGTAAAATCCAATTGATTCGTCAAACACTGCCGGAGTTGTAATGTCATTTTAACCGGTAAAATAGACATAATAAAAATGAACAATAAATCGGTAAATGCAATATTAGGGGCACCCGTGGCATAGGCGTAAAGTCGCCTAGTGCGAGGTTAGAACTCTGTAAAACCGGTTTAAGCAACCCAGTCGGTCCCTTTCTCCGACTGACCGTACCAAGGCGGTAACTTTTGGGTTTGCTCGTTTTGTTAAATGACTCATCACAGAGTTGTTATGACTTTTACACTTGGCTTGCAAGTGAATACCTTTGTCTTGTGTCTTTTCAGATATTGGTATATGTTTCAATGCTCATAGGACTTTGTCGTATATTCTTATTATTGTAACTTCTCTGACTGCTAAGCCTCTAAAAGCGGTAGTTCTAGTTCCGTTTTGGGCGAAGGATTCAATGTGGAATATATTCCATCTGACTTGCTGTGCACCGGTGGTTCTACCCAGACATATGTCAAAGGTCTTCCTCCATCAAATAACTAGACGTCACTATAGTGATCATATTTGATCGCTGCGATGTATTATATAAAAAGAAAACAGAATAAAAACATATTGCAATACTTACATATCAAGTTTCTTATCCAAAGGAACACCAACAATTTCAGCCAAAGGTGTCCTGCGCTTTCCTTATCTATAGCTACCTATGTATCTGACACACATTCCTTGAGGTTAGAACAGTTCATCCCTTCTAACAATCGTAACAACTCGGCCATTTCCGTAACTTCCGGACTTTCGGAAAATAACCTCGTAAACCATAGTAGTGATACAACCATCTATTTATAGATTCAGTGATATGGTCGGTTGTAATTCGGCTACTTAAGCGCGTTTGTTTAAATATGGCGACCTTCGAAGAATGTGTGTCTTTTGCTGTTGAAAAATTAAATTTAAAACACACTCTGAAAGCTGAACAATTGAAGACTTTACATCACGTGTATGATCAGGGACGGACTACTTTCTCTGCATGTGATTCCCGAGGTCTATTTACGAAGAAATCGCCGGGGGGTCCCGATTGCCCTTCTAACCTTTATCTCAACTTAGTATTACACAGTGGTGCTCGCGTGACATTATCATTATATAACATTATTGCGAGCAAAACAGAGTAGATCCGAATGTACACTGTCAAAATTAATGTTGTAGTTGTCGGTCTCACTATGAACAAGTTCAGAAGCTCGCTGATTCTCCTTACGCTATTTCATGTTCGCCACAATTCCTGGACACTCGATTAAATTGCCGCTATCTGTTTGAATTTGACTGCCAGAAACCATGGGTTGTGTAAGTGATGTTGTATCCAACAGTTTTTGTTTACATTTTTACATCTAGTAAAACATTTTACCACCGCTCTAAGGACTTATGACGTACTTACCGCATCATCTTATACATTAGTTTAAGGCAGTTTGTTACACGATCTTTATTAGAAGACCGCACAGATCGGGAAATAAATCGCTTTCAATTTTCATTTTTTCCAAATATATGAATAAGCGCTATGGGGATTCCTTCTAAAAATAGGTATTAACGTCAAAGCTGATAACTCGCAAAAGTAGCTGGTCACGTGGTTTTCTCCGTTTAAAAATAGTTTAGTATGTAGCTTGGCTTAGATAGGAAATACATTTCTGTAATGCCTCATTAGGTGGAATGCTTTACTTTACACATGGATGTGGGGCACCAATAAATAGCAATTTTTGGTATGTTTTCAGGCAAAATTTGGACCCTTGAAACAAAAAAAAATAGTCCAAACTGCTGGAGACCACTTTTAATCATTGGAAAGTCATACGCGTGTGCTTAAAGAACATTCATGATAAAGTTTCTGATCCAGAAACCCCGGCTGGGTCAAACCAAAGACTTTAAAGTTGGTAGTAGTGGCTTCTCTCCTAACACTGGGGCTAAGGGGACAACATTACGCCTGACTCGTCGGTGTCAGTATAATAGACTGGACGGGTTCAGTCCCTGGGCACCTCATAAGTGCCCCTGTGCTATAATGATAGAAATGTCGCTGCACTCTATCGGCAAAGATGCCGGCTAATCCCATCCCATCCCTAATCCAGAAAATGCCAACGTTGTTCAACAACTTATAACAGATAAAAAGCGAAATCACTATAAACGCTTCATTGCCTGGCCCTTGTATACAAGAGAGTTTAAAAAACAACAACAGCAACATAAGTTCAATGGTACTCCGCGAAAAGATGAAAAACCAAACGAGACTAAATTATTGTCCCGATTCATTAATATTGAATACGCAAAATGTAGATAATGAAAGAGTACACACTGCAAGTTGGCTAGGTATTTTCATATACATTTATTGAGAATATTTTATAATTTTCTTTTTCTATTTGCTTATTTTCATCTAAGTGATCAAGCCCTTTGGCTCATTCTTATCTCAACAAAACAAAATATCAAGACCTACGATGTCGATCATACTATGTACTTAGGGTAATGTTCCTTTATATACGACAACAAGAAGTAGGCAGATCTATATTTTCACTTTTTGCTTAATGTGTATACGTTTATATTTACACGTAACGTGCCAAAATATAACGGTGCAGTTATATCTAAGTGATTGCCAAAATAAAACAACAATAACAAGGAAATATGATAAAATTTTATGAACATTGCGGCGTGTATCTGTATTGGAGAAGGAACTTAATCTTGAACAGTCACAGTACAAAGGTATTCACGTGCAATTCAAATGTACACATTACAACAAACTGTGACACGTCATTAAACAAATTGAGCAAACCCAACAGTTACCCCGTTGGAACGATCAATGGACATATGTCGGCACTTGAACCAGTTTTACAGCGGTCTAACATAAAAGATACATAAGTGACAAAAGTCCAAACAAAATAAATACTTAAGTGTAATTACATGTAGGTGTACTTTTTTCTGACAATTATCAATTCTCAATTCATCTTAAAGTAAGAAATCAAGAAACATTGGAGTTCATGTTCTGCCTTCAAACCATTTTAGATAAGGAAACATGCAAAATCAAGTGTACATGACAAAACCTAGCACACTAAAGATGAAGGTATATGCATAAACGTGAAAAATTAAAACAGGGGTCTAAGAATTTAATTTTTTTTTCTGACTTAAGGAAAAAAAGTATGAAATCTTAAAAAGCTTTCTTTGATATAAGTCTTTACGAATACGACCCAGAACAATGCCAACAATTAAAAAGTCAGCTGTTAGACTCAAGACATCATTAGACAAAAACATTTCAAGTGAAGCAAGGCCCGGTGCCCACTTTTTTGGGTCATCCGACTTCTACCGACGTACCTCCTACTTTGACAGTTTGTTTACTTCCGGTGTTTTTGTTGTTGCATTATTTGCTTTATATCAAAGCTATTAAGCAAAAGGCTGTTTTCAAGCATCATCAAAATCCTGCTGTAATCAGAGGATGACCCACTTTTTGTTTGTCTAGTTCATAAATACAATTCTAAATGCTCCTACCAATAAAACCGTAAAGCAGAATGTTTGTAGTTTTAATCGCCCTGCCAGAACTTTTCAGTTATCGGGAGACAGTTTTCACTTGAAGCAGTTCTGCCTGTACTTTAAACAGCATAGTGTCCGGCCCCTTATGACTTTTGACGGATATGTGTGAAATGAACTTTGCTCCAAACTGTGTTATAAATTATGTACCATTGTCAATATTTTAAGCACCAATCGTGTGTCCTTTTACTGAATCTCGTACCATTGGGAAGATCTAGGGTTCACACCAGTTATAGTCAATGCGGGAAGTCCAGCGACAGTCCAGTTACAATCAGTCCCATACAGTCAGTCCGTCCGTGATCCGTGCACTTACAGTCAGTCTAGTTACAGAGAGTACGGTCACAGACCCGTCGTGGTCAGTGTAGTTACACTCAGTCCGATCGTGGCCAGTCCAGGTACAGGTTGTCCAATTTAAGTCAGCTAAGTTGCATTTATTTAAGTTACAGTCAGTCAAATTGCAGTCAATCTAGTTACAGGCAATCCAGTAACAGTCAGTCCAGTCAGTTAAAGTCAGTCGAATTACAGTAAATCGAGTCACAGTTAGTACAATCGTGTTCAGTTCAGTAACAGTCAGTCCAGCTACATCAAGACCAGTTACAGCCAGTCATGTTATAATTAGTCAAGTTGCAGTGAGTCCAGTGACGATCAGTCCATACGAGTCAGTCAAATTGAAGTCAGTCCTGTTAGAGTCAGTCCAGTTACAGTCAGTCAGGTCGTGTTCAGTAGAGTCACAGTCCGTCCATTACAATAGGTCGAGTTACAGTCAGTGGAGTTACAGTCAGTGGAGTTACAGTCAGTGGAGGTACAGTCAGTTGAGTTAAAGTCCGTGGAGTTATAGTCAGTGGAGTTACTGTCAGTGGAGTTACAGTCAGTTGAGTGACAGTCAGTCCAGTTACAGTCAGTCCAGTTAAAGTCCTTCCAGTTACAGTCAGTCTAGGTACAGTCTGTCCAGTTACAATCAGTCTAGTTACAGTCAGTCTAGTAACAGTCAGTCTAGTAACAGTCAGTCTAGTTACAGTCCGTCCAGTTACAGTCAGTCATGTTACAGTCAGTCCAGTTACAGTCTGTCCAGTTACAATCAGTCCAGTTACAGTCAGTCTAGTTACCGTCAGTCTAGTTAGAGCCAGTCCAGTTACAAACAGTCCAATACCAGCCAGTCCAGTGACAGTCAGTCCAGTTACAGTCAGTCCAATTACAGTCAGTCCAGTTAGAGCCAGTCCAATTACAGTCAGTCCAGTTAGAGCCAGTCCAGACACAGTCAGTCAAGTTATAGTCAGTTAAGATACAGTCAGTCCAGTTACCGTCCGTCCAGTTACAGTCCGTCCAGTTACAGTCCGTCCAGTTACAGTCCGTCCAGTGACAGTCCGTCCAGTTACAGTCCGTCCAGTTACAGTCCGTCCAGTTACAGCCAGTCCAGTTACAGTCCGTCCAGTGACAGTCCGTCCAGTTACAGTCCGTCCAGTTACAGTCCGTCCAGTTACAGTCAGTCCAGTTACAATCAGTCCAGTTACAGTCAGTACAGTTACAGTCAGTACAGTTACAGTCAGTCTAGTTACAGTCCGTCCAGATACAGTCAGTCCAGTTACAGTCCGTCCAGTTACAGTCCGTCCAGTTACAGTCCGTCCAGTGACAGTCCGTCCAGTTACAGTCCGTCCAGTTACAGTCCGTCCAGTGACAGTCCGTCCAGTTACAGTCAGTCTAGTTACAGTCAGTCCAGTTACAGTCAGTACAGTTACAGTCAGTCCAGTTACAGTCCGTCCAGTGACAGTCCGTCCAGTTACAGTCAGTCAAGTTACAGTCCGTCCAGTTACAGTACGTCCAGTGACAGTCCGTCCAGTTACAGTCAGTCAAGTTATAGTCAGTCCAGTTACAGTCCGTCAAGTTATAGTCAGTCAAGATACAGTCAGTCTAGTTACAGTCAGTCCAGTTACAGTCCGTCCAGTGACAGTCCGTCCAGTTACAGCCAGTCCAGTTACAGTCCGTCCAGTGACAGTCCGTCCAGTTACAGTCCGTCCAGTTACAGTCCGTCCAGTTACAGTCAGTCCAGTTACAATCAGTCCAGTTACAGTCAGTACAGTTACAGTCAGTACAGTTACAGTCAGTCTAGTTACAGTCCGTCCAGATACAGTCAGTCCAGTTACAGTCCGTCCAGTTACAGTCCGTCCAGTTACAGTCCGTCCAGTGACAGTCCGTCCAGTTACAGTCCGTCCAGTTACAGTCCGTCCAGTGACAGTCCGTCCAGTTACAGTCAGTCTAGTTACAGTCAGTCCAGTTACAGTCAGTACAGTTACAGTCAGTCCAGTTACAGTCCGTCCAGTGACAGTCCGTCCAGTTACAGTCAGTCAAGTTACAGTCCGTCCAGTTACAGTCCGTCCAGTGACAGTCCGTCCAGTTACAGTCAGTCAAGTTATAGTCAGTCCAGTTACAGTCCGTCAAGTTATAGTCAGTCAAGATACAGTCAGTCTAGTTACAGTCAGTCCAGTTACAGTCCGTCCAGTGACAGTCCGTCCAGTTACAGTCAGTCCAGTTACAGTCCGTCCAGTTACAGTCCGTCCAGTGACAGTCCGTCCTGTTACAGTCAGTCAAGTTATAGTCAGTCCAGTTACAGTCCGTCAAGTTATAGTCAGTCAAGATACAGTCAGTCTAGTTACAGTCAGTACAGTTACAGTCAGTCCAGTTACAGTCAGTCAAGTTATAGTCAGTCAAGATACAGTCAGTCTAGTTACAGTCAGTCCAGTTACAGTCAGTACAGTTACAGTCAGTCCAGTTACAGTCAGTCAAGTTATAGTCAGTCTAGTTACAGTCAGTCCAGTTACAGTCAGTCCAGTTACAGTCAGTCCATTTACAGTCAGTCCGTTTACAGTCAGCCCAGTTACAGACAGTCAAGTTACAGTATGTCCATTAACAGTCAGTCCAGTTACAATCAGTACAGTTACAGTCTGTCCATTAACAGTCAGTCCAGTTACAGTCAGTACAGTTACAGTCAGTCCGTTTACAGTCAGCCCAGTTACAGACAGTCAAGTTACAGTCTGTCCATTAACAGTCAGTCTATATGCAGTCAGTCCATTTACAGTCAGTCCGTTTACAGTCAGCCCAGTTACAGACAGTCAAGTTAGAGTCAAGTTACAGTCAGTCCAGTTATAGTAAGTCCAGTAACAGTCGGTCCACATACATCCAATCCAGTTAAAGTCAGTCCAGTTACAGGCAATTCAGTTACGGTCAGTCCAGTTACAGTAAGTCCCTTCACAGTGAGTCCTGTTACAGCCAGTCCAGTTACAGTCAGTACAATTAAAATCAGTCCAGTTACAGCCAGTGCAGTTACAGTCAGTCCAGTTACAGTCAATCCAGTTACAGCCAGTCCAGTTACAGCCAGTCCAGTTAGAGCCAGTCCAGTTACAGCCAGTCCAATTACAGTCAGTCCAGTTACAGCCAGTCCAGTTACAGCCAGTCCAGTTACAGTCCGTCCAGTTAGAGCCAGTCAAGTTACAGTCAGTCCAATTACAGTCAGTCCAATTACAGTCAGTCCAGTTACAGCCAGTCCAGTAACAGCCAGTCCAGTTAGAGCCAGTCCAGTTACAGTCAGTCCAATTACAGCCAGTCCAGTTACAGCCAGTCCAGTTACAGCCAGTCCAGTTAGAGCCAGTCCAGTTACAGTCAGTCCAATTACAGCCAGTCCAGTTAGAGCCAGTCCAGTTAGAGCCAGTCCAATTACAGCCAGTCCAGTTAGAGCCAGTCCAGTTAGAGCCAGTCCAGTTACAGCCAGTCCATTTACAGTCAGTACAGTTTCAGTCAGTCCATTTACAGTCAGTCCATTTACAGTCAGTCCATTTACAGTCAGTCCATTTACAGCCAGTCCAGTTACAGTCAGTCCAATTACAGTCAGTCCAGTTAGAGCCAGTCCAGTTACAGCCAGTCCAATACCAGCCAGTCCAGTTAGAGCCAGTCCAGTTACAGCCAGTCCAATTACAGCCAGTCCAGTTAGAGCCAGTCCAGTTAGAGCCAGTCCAATTACAATCAGTCCAGTTACAGTCCGTCCAGTTAGAGCCAGTCCAGTTACAGCCAGTCCAGTTTCAGTCAGTCCAATTACAGTCAGTACATTTACAGTCAGTCCATTTACAGTCAGTCCATTTACAGTCAGTCCAGTTACAGTCAGTCCAGTTACAGTCAGTCGAGTTACAGTCAGTCGAGTTACAGTCAGTCCAGTTACAGTCAGTCCAGTTACAGTCAGTCCAGTTACAGTCAGTACAGTTACAGTCAGTCCATTTACAGTCAGTCCAGTTACAGTCAGTCCAGTTACAGTCAGTACAGTTACAGTCAGTCCAGTTACAGTCCGTCCAGTTAGAGCCAGTCCAGTTACAGCCAGTCCAATTACAATCAGTCCAGTTACAGTCCGTCCAGTTAGAGCCAGTCCAGTTACAGCCAGTCCAGTTACAGTCAGTACAGTTACAGTAAGTCCAGTTACAGTCAGTCCAGTTACAGTCAGTCCAGTTACAGTCAGTCCAGTTACAATCAGTCCAGTTACAGTCAGTCCAGTTACAGTCAGTACAGTTACAGTCAGTCCAGTTACAATCAGTACAGTTACAGTCAGTACAGTTACAATCAGTCCAGTTACAGTCAGTCCAGTTACAGTCAGTCCAGTTACAGTCAGTACAGTTACAGTCAGTACAGTTACAATCAGTCCAGTTACAATCAGTACAGTTACAGTCAGTACAGTTACAGTCAGTACAGTTACAGTCAGTCCAGTTACAGTCAGTACAGTTACAGTCAGTCCAGTTACAGTCAGTCCAGTTACAGTCAGTACAGTTACAGTCAGTACAGTTACAATCGGTCCAGTTACAATCAGTCCAGTTACAGTCAGTACAGTTACAGTCAGTACAGTTACAGTCAGTACAGTTACAGTCAGTCCAGTTACAGTCAGTACAGTTACAGTCAGTCCAGTTACAGTCAGTGGAGTTACAGTCAGTACAGTTACAGTCAGTACAGTTACAGTCAGTACAGTTACAATCAGTCCAGTTACAATCAGTACAGTTACAGTCAGTACAGTTACAATCAGTCCAGTTACAGTCAGTACAGTTACAATCAGTCCATTTACAGTCAGTCCAGTTACAGTCAGTCTAGTTACAGTCAGTCCATTTACAGTCAGTCTATTTACAGTCAGTCCAGTTACAGTCAGTCCAATTACAGTCAGTCCAGTTACAGTCAGTCCATTTACAGTCCGTCCAGTTACAATCAGTACAGTAACAGTCAGTCCAGTTACAGTCAGTCCAGTTACAGTCAGTCCATTTACAGTCAGTACAGTTACAGTCAGTCCAGTTACAGTCAGTACAGTTACAGTCAGTCCAGTTACAGTCAGTCCAGTTACAGTGAGTACAGTTACAGTGAGTACAGTTACAGTCAGTACAGTTACAATCAGTCCAGTTACAGTCAGTACAGTTACAGTCAGTACAGTTACAATCAGTCCAGTTACAGTCAGTACAGTTACAGTCAGTACAGTTACAATCAGTCCAGTTACAGTCAGTACAGTTACAATCAGTCCATTTACAGTCAATCCAGTTACAGTCAGTCCAGTTACAGTCAGTCCATTTACAGTCAGTCTATTTACAGTCAGTCCAGTTACAGTCAGTCAAATTACAGTCAGTCCAGTTACAGTCAGTCTATTTACAGTCAGTCTATTTACAGTCAGTACAGTTACAGTCAGTACAGTTACAGTCAGTACAGTTACAGTCAGTCCAGTTACAGTCAGTCCAATTACAGTCAGTCCAGTTACAGTCAGTCCATTTACAGTCAGTCCAGTTACAGTCAGTACAGTTACAGTCAGTACAGTTACAATCAGTCCAGTTACAGTCAGTCCAGTTACAATCAGTCCAGTTACAGTCAGTCCAGGTAGAGTCAGTCCTGTTACAGTCAGTCCAGTTACAGTCAGTCCAGTTACAGTCAGTACAGTTACATTCAGTCTATTTACAGTCAGTACAGTTACAGTCAGTACAGTTACAGTCAGTACAGTTACAGTCAGTCCAGTTACAGTCAGTACAGTTACAGTCAGTCAAGTTATAGTCAGTCCAGTTACAGTCAGTACAGTTACAATCAGTCCATTTACAGTCAGTCCAGTTACAGTCAGTCCAGTTACAGTCAGTCTATTTACAGTCAGTCCAGTTACAGTCAGTCCAATTACAGTCAGTCCAGTTACAGTCAGTCTATTTACAGTCAGTACAGTTACAGTCAGTACAGTTACAGCCAGTCCAGTTACAGTCCGTCCAGTTAGAGCCAGTCAAGTTACAGTCAGTCCAATTACAGTCAGTCCAATTACAGTCAGTCCAGTTACAGCCAGTCCAGTTACAGCCAGTCCAGTTAGAGCCAGTCCAGTTACAGTCAGTCCAATTACAGCCAGTCCAGTTAGAGCCAGTCCAGTTACAGCCAGTCCCATTACAGCCAGTCCAGTTAGAGCCAGTCCAGTTACAGTCAGTCCAATTACAGCCAATCCAGTTATAGCCAGGCCAGTTACAGCCAGTCCAGTTACAGCCAGTCCCATTACAGCCAGTCCAGTTAGAAACAGTCCAGTTACAGTCAGTCCAATTACAGCCAGTCCAGTTAGAGCCAGTCCAGTTACAGCCAGTCCATTTACAGTCAGTACAGTTTCAGTCAGTCCATTTACAGTCAGTCCATTTACAGTCAGTCCAGTTACAGTCAGTCCATTTACAGCCAGTCCAGTTACAGTCAGTCCAATTACAGTCAGTCCAGTTACAGCCAGTCCAGTTACAGCCAGTCCAATACCAGCCAGTCCAGTTAGAGCCAGTCCAGTTAGAGCCAGGCCAGTTAGAGCCAGTCCAGTTACAGCCAGTCCAATTACAGCCAGTCCAGTTAGAGCCAGTCCAGTTACAGTCAGTCCAATTACAGCCAGTCCAGTTAGAGCCAGTCCAGTTAGAGCCAGTCCAGTTACAGCCAGTCCATTTACAGTCAGTACAGTTTCAGTCAGTCCATTTACAGTCAGTCCATTTACAGTCAGTCCAGTTACAGTCAGTCCATTTACAGCCAGTCCAGTTACAGTCAGTCCAATTACAGTCAGTCCAGTTACAGCCAGTCCAGTTACAGCCAGTCCAATACCAGCCAGTCCAGTTAGAGCCAGTCCAGTTACAGCCAGTCCAATTACAGCCAGTCCAGTTAGAGCCAGTCCAGTTAGAGCCAGTCCAATTACAATCAGTCCAGTTACAGTCCGTCCAGTTAGAGCCAGTCCAGTTACAGCCAGTCCAGTTTCAGTCAGTCCATTTACAGTCAGTCCATTTACAGTCAGTCCATTTACAGTCAGTCCATTTACAGTCAGTACAGTTACAGTCAGTCCAGTTACAGTCAGTCCAGTTACAGTCAGTCCATTTACAGTCAGTCCAGTTACAGTCAGTCCAGTTACAGTCAGTCCAGTTACAGTCAGTCCATTTACAGTCAGTACAGTTACAGTCAGTCCAGTTACAGTCAGTCCATTTTCAGTCAGTCCAGTTACAGTCAGTCCAGTTACAGTCAGTCCAGTTACAATCAGTCCAGTTACAGTCAGTCCAGTTACAGTCAGTACAGTTACAGTCAGTCCAGTTACAATCAGTCCAGTTACAGTCAGTACAGTTACAATCAGTCCAGTTACAGTCAGTCCAGTTACAGTCAGTACAGTTACAGTCAGTACAGTTACAGTCAGTACAGTTACAATCAGTACAGTTACAATCAGTCCAGTTACAGTCAGTACAGTTACAGTCAGTACAGTTACAGTCAGTCCAGTTACAGTCAGAACAGTTACAGTCAGTACAGTTACAATCAGTACAGTTACAATCAGTCCAGTTACAGTCAGTACAGTTACAATCAGTACAGTTACAGTCAGTCCAGTTACAGTCAGAACAGTTACTGTCAGTCCAGTTACAGTCAGTACAGTTACAGTTAGTACAGTTACAGTCAGTCCAGTTACAGTCAGTACAGTTACAGTCAGTCCATTTACAGTCAGTACAGTTACAGTCAGTCCAGTTACAGTCAGTCCAATTACAGTCAGTCCAGTTACAGTCAGTCCATTTACAGTCCGTCCAGTTACAATCAGTACAGTTACAGTCAGTCCAGTTACAGTCAGTCCAGTTACAGTCAGTCCATTTACAGTCAGTACAGTTACAGTCAGTCCAGTTACAGTCAGTACAGTTACAGTCAGTCCAGTTACAGTCAGTCCAGTTACAGTCAGTCCAGTTACAGTCAGTACAGTTACAGTCAGTACAGTTACAATCAGTCCAGTTACAGTCAGTACAGTTACAGTCAGTACAGTTACAATCAGTCCAGTTACAGTCAGTACAGTTACAATCAGTCCATTTACAGTCAGTCCAGTTACAGTCAGTCCAGTTACAGTCAGTCCATTTACAGTCAGTCTATTTACAGTCAGTCCAGTTACAGTCAGTCCAATCACAGTCAGTCCAGTTACAGTCAGTCTATTTACAGTCAGTCTATTTACAGTCAGTACAGTTACAGTCAGTACAGTTACTGTCAGTACAGTTACAGTCAGTCCAGTTACAGTCAGTCCAATTACAGTCAGTCCAGTTACAGTCAGTCCATTTACAGTCAGTCCAGTTACAGTCAGTACAGTTACAGTCAGTACAGTTACAATCAGTCCAGTTACAGTCAGTCCAGTTACAGTCAGTCCTGTTACAGTCAGTCCAGTTACAGTCAGTCCAGTTACAGTCAGTCCAGTTACAGTCAGTCTATTTACAGTCAGTACAGTTACAGTCAGTACTGTTACAGTCAGTACAGTTACAGCCAGTACAGTTACAGTCAGTACAGTTACAGTCAGTACAGTTACAGTCAGTCATGTTATAGTCAGTCCAGTTACAGTCAGTACAGTTACAGTCAGTCCAGTTACAGTCAGTCCAGTTACAGTCAGTACAGTTACAGTCAGTACAGTTACAGTCAGTACAGTTACAGTCAGTACAGTTACAATCAGTCCAGTCACACTCAGTACAGTTACAATCAGTCCAGTTACAGTCAGTCCAGTTACAGTCAGTACAGTTACAGTCAGTACAGTTACAGTCAGTACAGTTACAATCAGTCCAGTTACAGTCAGTACAGTTACAGTCAGTACAGTTACAATCAGTCCAGTTACAGTCAGTACAGTTACAATCAGTCCATTTACAGTCAGTCCAGTTACAGTCAGTCCAGTTACAGTCAGTCCAGTTACAGTCAGTACAGTTACAATCAGTACAGTTACAGTCAGTACAGTTACAATCAGTCCATTTACAGTCAGTCCAGTTACAGTCAGTCCAGTTACAGTCAGTCCTGTTACAGTCAGTACAGTTACAATCAGTACAGTTACAGTCAGTACAGTTACAGTCAGTCCAGTTACAGTCAGTACAGTTACAATCAGTCCAGTTACAGTCAGTACAGTTACAATCAGTCCATTTACAGTCAGTCCAGTTACAGTCTGTCCAGTTACAGTCAGTACAGTTACAGTCAGTACAGTTACAATCAGTCCAGTTACAGTCAGTACAGTTACAATCAGTCCATTTACAGTCAGTCCAGTTACAGTCAGTCCAGTTACAGTCAGTCCTGTTACAGTCAGTACAGTTACAATCAGTACAGTTACAGTCAGTACAGTTACAGTCAGTCCAGTTACAGTCAGTACAGTTACAGTCAGTACAGTTACAATCAGTCCAGTTACAGTCAGTACAGTTACAATCAGTCCATTTACAGTCAGTCCAGTTACAGTCAGTCCAGTTACAGTCAGTCCATTTACAGTCAGTCTATTTACAGTCAGTCCAGTTACAGTCAGTCCAATTACAGTCAGTCCAGTTACAGTCAGTCTATTTACAGTCAGTACAGTTACATTCAGTACAGTTACAGTCAGTACAGTTACAGTCAGTCCAGTTACAGTCAGTACAGTTACAGTCAGTACAGTTACAGTCAGTACAGTTACAGTCAGTCCAGTAACAGTCAGTACAGTTACAGTCAGTACAGTTACAATCAGTCCAGTTACAGTCAGTACAGTTACAATCAGTCCATTTACAGTCAGTCCAGTTACAGTCAGTCCAGTTACAGTCAGTCTATTTACAGTCAGTCTATTTACAGTCAGTCCAGTTACAGTCAGTCCAATTACAGTCAGTCCAGTTACAGTCAGTCTATTTACAGTCAGTACAGTTACAGTCAGTACAGTTACAGTCAGTACAGTTACAGTCAGTACAGTTACAGTCAGTAAAGTTACAATCAGTACAGTTACAGTCAGTACAGTTACAATCAGTCCAGTTACAATCAGTACAGTTACAGTCAGTACAGTTACAATCAGTCCAGTTACAATCAGTACAGTTACAGTCAGTCCAGTTACAATCAGTACAGTTACAATCAGTATAGTTACAGTCAGTACAGTTACAGTCAGTCCAGTTACAGTCAGTACAGTTACAGTCAGTACAGTTACAGTCAGTCCGGTCATGGTCAGTGCGGTTACAGTTAGTCCAGTTACAGTCAGTCCGGTCGTAGTAAGTCCATTTACAGTTGTAAGTAAATAATAATGGTCTAAGTATATTGTAATGCTCTAAGTAAATAATAATGGTAAATTTAATGCTAAAAATAAAGTATAATGCTGTTAGTAAATTATAATGCTCTAAATAAATTATAATGCATAGTTTGCATGAAGGAAGCCCGGAAAACTTAAAACACGTATAAAATATGTTATAATTATGGGAGTGTTTGTATTTTATTATAAATTCAACGAACAAGCACACAGTTGTTCTCAGCCCCAATACACACCCACTCATAGTTATTGTAAAACTCTATGAACAGTTTCAATATATTCGTACAATG
This sequence comes from Sinonovacula constricta, assembly GCA_007844125.1. Classification (NCBI taxonomy): domain Eukaryota; kingdom Metazoa; phylum Mollusca; class Bivalvia; order Cardiida; family Solecurtidae; genus Sinonovacula; species Sinonovacula constricta. Next base: position 11,136,350 of record CM017573.1, read on the forward strand.
TTAGCTACTATTGTAATTCTAATCGCAAGACTAACACAAAGCACATAAATGAAACACAGGAGAATGTTGACTACCAAAGACAATGGCAAGTTACAAAACCGTACAAAAGTGATGGGGGTAACGTTTAGGGGACTAGAGATTTAAGTTAATAATTTCTGACCACTGGCAGTGCTACAAGCCCCTGTACATCAAGTTTGACACCGTACGCATATTGCGTTATAATAACCTTTCCCATTGCAAACTGGTTAATGACCTTTCTCTCTATGACAACCCTGTATACAGTATACCCGCTAATTGGTTTATGTCATTTAAACCTATCACATCCCTGTATACAGTATACTCGCTAATTGGTTTATGACCTTTCCCTCTGTGATACCCCTGTATAAAGCATACTTGCTAACTGGTTTATGGCCTTTCACTCTGTGACATCCCTGTATACAGTATACTCGCTAACTGGTTTATGACCTTTCCCTCTGTGATACCCCTGTATAAAGCATACTTGCTAACTGGTTTATGGCCTTTCACTCTGTGACATCCCTGTATACAGTATACCCGCTAACTGGTCTATGACCTTTCACTATGTGACATCCCTGTATACAGTATACCCACAAATTGGTTTATGACCTTTCACTCTGTGAATTCCCTGCAGACATTATAACAGTTAATTGGTTTATGACCGTTCCCACTGTGAAATCCTTGTATACATCATACACGCTAACTGTCTTTTTCCATTGTGATCTCAAAAGATTGTTTTGGGGTTTGAGGGCTCTCAACAAATTTCTAAAAAATTGACAGTTGGCCCTACAGACCAACTGAATCGATAAAACACAGGCTGAATCAAGAGTATCACGTTGACTTTTGCTGTAAATATAAGGAAGTTAAGTCAAATTTATTATGTTATTTTAAGTAAGTCAAACGCTTCTTACGTTATTTTAGATTATAACAATGCATGATGATTATAATTTTAATAAAATGAAAAGAACCAAGCCGTTAGGGAAAATATGAGAAAATAAGCAATAAGGATTTTTAAAGACAATCTCTATTAACTGCTGCGCTAAAATTCTATTTGTGTAAGTAATATTAATGTAATAATGGAAAACAGGCTTAAGCATATTAAACAGTTAAAAAATATACTGTTTCAATAATAAACAATTGAAATTTCATAACATTTTAAGAATACCAATCTCGTTCAGGAGGCACAGAAGCTAAGAATCGGACACTGTCTTAAATAGTTCGAACATGTAATTGACATTAAAATACTTCGACCAGATACTATTTGTGTCAATACAATGTATTAAAATATGACTAACTGTCAGTGGTTCCTGACAAGGAACACATTCACGCTGAACTCCTATTTTTAAAAGTTATTAATGAGTTGTTCTAGTCTGTCCATTGCTTCAGCAGGTAGGAGCTACATCGTCCCGTCTATTTTCTGTGCAAAGAGAGATATTGGTACCGACCTTAGGTTTAATTGTGTGTAATTTGTTGTAAATAGTATTTTCTCAACTTGTTTGCTATTTGGATAAAATATAAGTATATAAGTAATATAAGTAGTTATAAGTTAATTATAATGCTATAAGTAAATTATAGTGCTCTAAGTAAATTATAAGGCTAATTTATAATGCTCTAAGTAAATTGTAATGCTCTAAGTAAATTATAATGCTCTAAGTAAATTATAATGTTCTAAGTAAATTATAATGTTGTAAGTAAATTGTAATGTTCTAAGTAAATTATAATGTTCTATGTAAATTATAATGCTCTAAGTAAATTATAATGCATAGTTTGCATGAAGGAAGCCCGGAAAACTTAAAAACACGTATAAAATATGTTATAATTATGTGAGTGTTTGTGTTTTATTATAAATTAAACAATGAATAACGTTCATTTGTAACTTCCTGAATAAAACTATGTTTTTGCTGGAAACGAACAAGCACACAGTTGTTCTCAGCCCCAATACACACCCACTCATAGTTATTGTAAAACTCTATGAACAGTTTCAATATATTCGTACAATGATAGCTACTATTGTAATTCTAATTGCAAGACAAACATAAACTTACAGGAGAATGTTGACTACCAAAGACATTGGCAGAGTACATAACCGTACAATCCAATTGATTCGTCAAACACTGCCAGAGTTGTAATGTCATTTTAACCGGTAAAATAGACATAACAAAAATGAACAATAAATCGGTAAATGCAATATTAGGGGCGCCCGTGGCGAAGTGGTCGTGTCGCAAAAGTGCGAGGTTAGAACTCTGTAAAACCGGTTTAAGCAACCCAGTCGGTCCCTTTCTCCGATTGATCGTTCCAATGCGGTAACTGTTGGGTTTGCTCGTTTTGTTAAATGACTCATCACAAAGTTGTTATGACTTTTACACTTGGCTTGCAAGTGAATACCTTTGTCTTGTGTCTTTTCAGATATTGGTATATGTTTCAATGCTCATAGGACTTTGTCGTATATTTTTATTATTGTAACTTCTCTGACTGCTAAGCCTCTAAAAGCGGTAGTTCTAGTTCCGTTTTGGGCGAAGGATTCAATGTGGAATATATTCCAGCTGACTTGCTGTGCACCGGTGGTTCTACCCAGACATATGTCAAGGGTCTTCCTCCATCAAATAACTAGACGTCACTATAGTGATCATATTTGATCGCTGCGATGTATTATATAAAAAAACAGTCCAGTTACAGTCCGGTCTTGGTCAGTCCATTTACAGTCATTCCTTTTACAGTCAGTCCGGCCTTGGTCAGTCCATTTACAGTCAGTCTATTTACAGTCAGCCCAGTTACCGTCAGTCCGGCCTTGGTCAGTCCATTTACAGTCAGTCTATTTACAGTCAGCCCAGTTACCGTCAGTCCGGCCTTGGTCAGTCCATTTACAGGCAGTCCATTTACAGTCAGTCCGGTTACAGTTAGTCCAGTTACAGTCAGTCCGGTCGTAGTAAGTCCATTTACAGTCAGTCCAGTTACAGTCAGTCCAGTCAATAAGACCCCAGTCAGTCCAGTCAGTCAAATCCTAGTCAGTCCAGTCAATCAGATCCCAGTCAGTCCAGTCAGATCCCAGTCAGTTCAGTCAGATCCCAGTTAGTCCAGCCAGATCCAAGTCAGTACAGTCAGTCAGATCCTAGTCAGTCCAATCAATCAGATCCTAGTCAGTACAGTCAATCAGATCCCAGTCAGTCCAGTCAATCAGATCCAAGCCAGTCCAGTCAGTCAGATCCTTGTCAGTCCAGTCAGTCAGATTCAAGTCAGTCCAATCAGTCAGATCCCAGTCAGTACTGTCAGTCAGATCCAAGTCAGTCCAGTCAATCAGATCCCAGTCAGTCCAGTCAGTCTAATCCAAGGCAATCGTGTCAATCAGATCCCAGTCAGTTCAGTCAATCAGATCCAAGTCAGTCCAGTCAGTCAGAACCAAGTCAGTCCAGTCAGTCCAGTCAGATCCCAGTCAGATCCCAGTCAATCAGATCTCAGTCAGTCCAGACAATCAGATCCAAGTCAGTCCAGTCAATCAGATCCCAGTCAGTCCAGTCAGATCCCAGTCAGTCCAGTCAGATCCCAGTCAGTCCAGTCAGATCCCAGTCAATACAGTCAAATCCCAGTCAATACAGTCAAATCCCAGTCCAGTTAGTCAGATCCAAGGCAGTCCAGTCAGTCAGATCCCAGTCAGTCTAGTCAGTCAGATCCAAGTCAGTCAGATCCCAGTCAGTCAGTCAGATCTCAGTCAGTCCAGTCAGTCAGATCCCAGTCTGTCCAGTCAATCAGATTTAAGTCGGTCCAGTCAATCGGATCCCAGTCAGTCCAGTAAGTCAGATCCTGGTCAGTCCAGTCAGATCCCAGTCAGTCCAGTCAGATCCAGTCAGATCCCAGTCAGTCCAGTCAGATCCCAGTCTAGTCAGTCAGATCCCAGTCAGTCCAGACAATCAGATCCAAGTCAGTCCAGTCAATCAGATCCCAGTCAGTCCAGTCAGATCCCAGTCAGTCCAGTCAGATCCCAGTCAATACAGTCAAATCCCAGTCCAGTCAGTCAGATCCAAGGCAGTCCAGTCAGTCAGATCCCAGTCAGTCTAGTCAGTCAGATCCCAGTCAGTCAGATCCCAGTCAGTCAGTCAGATCTCAGTCAGTCCAGTCAGTCAGATCCCAGTCTGTCCAGTCAATCAGATTTAAGTCGGTCCAGTCAATCGGATCCCAGTCAGTCCAGTAAGTCAGATCCTGGTCAGTCCAGTCAGATCCCAGTCAGTCTAGTCAGATCCAGTCAGATCCCAGTCAGTCCAGTGAGATCCCAGTCCAGTCAGTCAGATCCCAGTCAGTCCAGACAATCAGATCCCAGTCAATCCAGTCAGATCCAAGTCAGTCCAGTCAGTCAGATCCCAGTCAGTCCTGTCAATCAGATTCCAGTCAGTCCAGTCAGATCGCAGTCCAGTCAGTCAGATCCCAGTCAGTCAAGTCAGTCAGATCCCAGTCAGTCCAGTCAGTCATATCCCAGTCAGTCCAGTCAATCAGATTCCAGTCAGTCCAGTCAGATCCCAGTCCAGTCAGTCAGATCCCATTCAGGCCAGTCAGTCAGATCCCAGTCAGTCCAGTCAATCAGATCCAAGTCAGTCCAGTCAATCAGATCCCAGTCAGTCCAGTCAATCAGATCCCTGTCATTCAAGTCAGTCAGATCAAAGTCAGTTCAGTCGGTCAGATCCCAGTCAGTCCAGTCAATCAGATCCCTGTCATTCAAGTCAGTCAGATCAAAGTCAGTCCAATCAGTCAGATCCCAGTCAGTCCAGTCAGTCAGATCCCAGTCAGTCCAGTCAGATCCCAGTCAGTCAAGTCAATCAGATCCCAGTCAGTCCAGTCAGTCAGATCTCAGTCAGTCCAGTCAGTCAGATTCCAGTCAGTCCAGTCAGTCAGATCCCAGTCATTCCAGTCAGTCAGATCTCAGTCAGTCCAGTCAGTCAGATCTCAGTCAGTCCAGTCAGTCAGATCCCAGTCAGTCAAGTCAATCAGATCCCAGTCAGTCCAGTCAATCAGATCCCAGTCAGTCCAGTCAATCAGATCCAAGTCAAACCAGTCAATCAGATCCCAGTCAGTCCAGTCAATCAGATCCCTGTCATTCAAGTCAGTCAGATCAAAGTCAGTTCAGTCGGTCAGATCCCAGTCAAGCCATTCAATCAGATCCCTGTCCTTCAAGTCAGTCAGATCAAAGTCAGTCCAGTCAATCAGATCCCAGTCAGTCCAGTCAATCAGATCCCTGTCATTCAAGTTAGTCAGATCAAAGTCAGTTCAGTCAATCAGATTCCAGTCAGTCCAGTCAGTCACATCCCAGTCAGTCAAGTCAGTCAGATCCCAGTCAGTCCAGTCAGATCCCAGTCATTAAAGTCAATCAGATCCCAGTCAGTCCAGTCAGTCAGATCTCAGTCAGTCCAGTCAGTCAGATTCCAGTCAGTCCAGTCAGTCAGATCCCAGTCATTCCAGTCAGTCAGATCCCAGTCAGTCCAGTCAATCAGATCCAAGTCAGTCCAGTCAATTAGATCCAAGTCAATCCAGTCAATCAGATCCCAGTCAGTCAGATCCCAGTCAGTCAAGTCAATCAGATCCAAGTCAGTCCAGTTAATCAGATCCAAGTCAGTCCAGTCAATCAGATCCCAGTCAGTCCAGTCAGTCAGATCCCAGTCAGTCCAGTCAGTCAGATTCCAGTCAGTCAGATCCCAGTCAGTCCAGTCAATCAGATCCAAGTCAGTCCAGTCAGTCAGATCCCAGTCAGTCCAGTCAATCAGATCCAAGTTAGTCCAGTCAGTCAGATCCCAGTCAGTCCAGTCAGTCAGATCCCAGTCAGTCCAGTCAATCAGATCCAAGTCAGTCCAGTCAGTCAGATTCCAGTCAGTCCAGTCAATCAGATCCCAGTCAGTCCAGTCAATCAGATCCCAGTCAGTCCAGTCAGTCAGATCCCAGTCAGTCCAGTCAGTCAGATTCCAGTCAGTCAGATCCCAGTCAGTCCAGTCAATCAGATTCAAGTCAGTCCAGTCAGTCAGATCCCAGTCAGTCCAGTCAATCAGATCCCAGTCAGTCCAGTCAGTCAGATCCCAGTCAGTCCAGTCAGTCAGATTTAACGTGGCTAAGCAGTTATATTCCTTGTCAGATGTGTTCATTTGTTCTTTATAATATCATGCATTTTCAGATCTAGCTGTTTCGCGATTTTATTTGGTTGTAAGCCACATATAGATAGATAGATAGATATCTTTTATTACCTCCAAATACTGGAGAGCATAATGCATATGTACAATACAAGAACAATATAATACATTATTTAAATAGAACTACAATTTACACACTACAATGCGTTACACTGAAGATGTTACGTGATAATAATATAAAAAAAACAACGAAAAAAAAAACAAAAAAAAAAAACGAAAAAAACAACAACAACATTATACATAGTTATAACAAAACAATTAAATCAACTTACAAATAGACAATGGGCATAGCTTTGACCATAGAGTCAAGACAGTAAACTCATAACAGAAAAAAGTTCATACGAGTTTGTATTTACTTATTTAGAATTTACACTCAGATTTAAACCTCTTATGTAATATGAACCGTATTTACCAAGGTTGACAATGGCAAGCAGAACAATATATTAATCAATACAGCTGCAAGAATGTGTGCAATGTTCTACGTTTATCAAAAGCAGGATTATTGTTAAGTTAAGTTATTATATTATTGTTAAGTTAACAAGGCAATTTCCATTCATAAGAAGTAATTCTCATAGTCTACCACACTAATAAGAGTAGACATTAACAGCAAGTACGTGCATATGCTAAGTGCTTCTGGTTTAGCAGAAAGTGGATTAATACACGTTATACTAGCACTTGTAAATCAGTGGTAATTCTTTCCGAAACGAAATGGACGAATCGTTATGATTTACAGAGTGCGGTTGCCAAAAAAACACACGCTTGCATTAGTACAATACTTATGTAAGAAAATAAAATAAAAGAGACCTTACCGAAACGAAAAGTAAGATCCATAACTAATAGGAACAGAATAGACAACAATGGTTACAACATTAACCGATTATACAAATTTATCACAAGAAGCATAGTCTCGCAACAAGTAATGAAAACGTACTATTAAAAATGAAAAGTTTTACATTGTAAGTAAGAGCAATAATGTTGGTGAAATTGTTGGACCTTCTGAACTCCAGAAGACACGATCTGAAACATACATATATGCACGTATAGAGTATTAGAATTGTCAGTATTTGTTTTGCACAAAGATGTGTCTCTGTAAGCATATCAACACTAATGCAGCATCCGATAAAGGCACCAGGCTAGAGATGGATTTACAAGCCTGTGTAGATCATTGCTTAAAGCTGTTTTCATCAGCAACTGACATTGTCCGGAGATGCTGTCATGCATTAATCGCGAAAAAGACACCAAACCAACTCTGTTGATGTACAAAACAATGAGAGTCTCTCTTTCACAATAGTTCTTGTGACACAGCAACAGTTTATGTTGTTTTAGGTCCGTCGTTATCAACGAGCAAAGGTTACATTTCTGAGGGAATTTTCTAGAAACAAAATTACCCACGGCACAAATTTAAGGTCCGACACAATGTAGGCACATAAATCCCTGTCTTGTATAAGGGGGAACACTGTCCTGGCAACACGATACTGGGCCTCAACCACTCGGCATCGCCCAGCTTGTCAGCCATAACAATGAAGGACTTATCTTCAACGTGGCGTTTCACAGTTAGTTTCCACGCATTCTTGGAGGGGAAGGTGCCACCATTAAGAAAGTCAATTACAAAGTTTGTCAACTGATATTTTGAGAGTATTCTTACAATATCTGGAATAAAACCGAGGCACTGATTGTCTATGTTAAAGTACCGTACCAGCCTATGAATAAACACTTTCTTGGCGAGATATTTGTCACACAATCTACATAACTGTCCAAAGAAGATAAGTTTTCGTTTATCTACTATTGTCTCCACATCTAGCATGCCTGCAGCTAACAAAACAAACATTGAGTTCGTAGACATACGAAGTCCTTGCATTGTTTTCAAGCAAAACATATGGTCTCTTTGTAGAGCGTTTATGTCACTGCGTGTATAATGTGACCACAGTTCGCAACCATACAAGGCCTTAGGCAACACCGCCGTGCGGTACAAAATACACATCGTTTCCGGATTAACGGATCCCAGGTCAATGCCATTATTATAAAGGCTCAAAAACGTGCCACGAAGTTTAACACCTGCGTCCTTCATGCACTCATGGTTCGACAGCGTTTTGTCACAAATGACACCCAGATGACAGTATGAAGAGCCTTCAGGCAGGACTTCAGAGCCAAGATAGAAAGGTCCGTTAACTGCTCGTGTAGCAGGACTGTTAAATATTAAAACTTTGCACTTGGATGCGTTGTAGAAGTAACGCCACCGTCTTGAGTATGCATCACAAATGTTGAGCATCTCTTGTAGAGAATTCTTGGTAAAGCATACCAACACCATATCGTCAGCGACCGTTGGCGTTCCTACATCCATGTTGAACATGCACATTCCAAGTCGGCTCTCCTCTAGCTCCCGGATAAGGCCATCAATGAAGGCCAAGTACATCAGTGGTGAAGCTTTCCCTCCTTGCTTTGTGCCCTGCAGTACAGGGAACGAATCCGAGTATCGCCCTTGAAATCTGACACAACACCGAGTGTTCTGGTACATCGCTCGCAGGGCTGTCAAAGTCGTGTGATCGATGTCCATATTAATAAGTTTGGCGAACAGCCCGTCTTGCCACACACAATCAAAGGCGGATCTCCCATCTAACCAACATATATACACTTTGCTAGATTGCTCCCTAGCGAGTTGCAGAGATTCTCTTAGCACGAATGAGGTCATCAGACATCCTAATCCTGACTGGAAACCACCCTGTTGTAAAGAGATAGGAGACAATACATTGTCTTGACACCGTTCCAGAATCACTGTCTCGTAAACTTTAAGGATAAAAGAGGATAACGTTATAGCCCTATAACTTGACGGCTCGTCTCTCCGTTTCTTACCCCCTTTATATAATGTTATAACTACGCCTTCCTTCATCTTAACCGGGACGTGTCCTAAACGAAGCATTGCTGTATACAGACGTGACAGCACCGTGGAGATTACTGAGTGTCCGCACTTTAAGTGTTCGTACAGTACGCTGTCTTTGCCACCGGCCTTTCCAGAAGGTAAGGACACGATTGTCTTATTAATCAGGTCACACGACACTGAAGCGGACTGATCTGGCTTAATCGAGTTAAACACACTACTGACACAGGAAGACACATAATCCTTCCATGGCTCATCGAATGTATCGCATTCAGCAGGTGAGTATAACTCTTTAAAGTACAAGCCCCACTGTGTACACAAATCTTCATGACTACAGTATACAGTTTCTCCAAATTTGATTCCAGCACCAAAAGCTGACCGCTTATTTTGTTTTCTACTGTTAACTGTCTTCCAGAACCGAACATTGTCGACAGTAGCAAGTCGTTCTAGCTCGCGGTCTTGAATAAACAGATACTCGTATACTCGTTTTCGATGCGCACGCCGGAAATCTCGCTTACTATCTTTAAGTGCTGTAAACTCTCTAGAACCTTTAAAATGCGGACAACCCGCGCTTCGCCACTGCTGTAAGCAATTACGCTGCACGGTCTTAAGTTGCTGTAGATGCTCATTCCAGTATGGTTTCAGGTGTTTTTTAAACCGTTTCTTGGGAAAACAGCTTACGGCACTTTCTCTTAAACACATACAGATGTCGATATAAGCTTTGTCGACGGATTCTTGTGTCGACATATTGTCTAGAGATTCTAAATTAGCAAGACCTTCTACAAGGCGACCTATATATGCACATATGTGAGATTCAGAGACCTTTTTCCAGTTGATGTTTTCAATAGTCTCACGTGGATCATCAGTAGACTTACTGGCCACACTGTGCGGCATATTTAAACAAAATAAAATAGGTCTGTGTCTGGAGTACAATAGACAGTCATCTGTGGCCACCTCACAATGCTCAACTAGATGTAAACATTCACAAGGAATAAGAACATAGTCTATCGTACTAGTCATAGTTCCGTCGTATGAAACGAACGTGTCAGGAATGCACGAAAACTGTTTGAAGCAATTTACGGCAAAAAGGTTGCAATCCGATAAAAAATTTGCAAAGAGCCTGTCTCTCGGTCGTACCATCCTTCGGCTGACACTTGCGTTGAAATCTCCCATAAAAACAACATATCCTTGATCACTGTACGAATTATAGATGTCATATAACATATCTATATATCGTTGAAAACATACTTTAGCATAGTTGGAACACGGCATGTATACCTGAAACACAAACAGGTTTATACATTGATGTAACTGCACCTGTACGCCAATCACCCTGTGATCGCCTATGGCTAGGGGTACAACGCGATTAGATAATCGTTTATGCCACATAATAGCAACACCGCCCTTGCCCGCTTTTCCTTTATACCCTGGTTTAACATTGTCATCACATACAACGCTGTATTCATATTCACTTGAAATGCTACCTAAGAAGTGCTGGTTGCCTGATGATAGCCAGTGCTCCGATATACCCACTATATCAATATGTCCGGTCTCAATTATATCGCATAACTGAGATGCGGTCGACATGATGCCAGTCACATTCCACGTTAGTAGCTGTAATTCCATTGTAATGGTTCAAACACATTAAACACCCCACTAGTCTAAGTCAGCTAGAGGTTCGTACATATTCCCACGTTCCCAGCCCGAGCGATCACACGTGTATGTTGAACGCACCCTTCTGCTAACGGTACCTTGCCGCTTGAGTAAGCGGGGCGCGACCTCACTGACACGTGCACGCTCCCGTGATCTCCATGGATGACACGATATGTAACTTGGCCAGAACCCTCTTGCCAGCACGTCATCTGCTCTCTCGTTGTCCATCAAGTTCAAACGAATTAACACTTGATTGTTCTCTCGGCGCATTTTAATTACACGTATGGACGAGACTGTAGTTCCTTTCTTGTTGATAACGCGCCCCAGTAAGTCAACGTTTACATTCTTACTCAATCCTCGCAGACAATAATGTTTAGTTCTCCTCCGCCGACGTACTACAAATGCATCATCATCACCATCAGTGGTTCTGCTGTCATGCCGGTAAGTCGTTATGACTGGGATAGGGAGTCCTTGGTTCAGACTGTCACTAGCCGTGTGGCCAGTATTGGCTTTCCTGTGCCGGCCTGACACTAGTGAACGGGGTCTCTGCTCTATACACACGGTGGGACATGACTGATCAGAACGAACTAGGGGCTCACTACCATCACTACTCGTGATGACGTCAACGTTACACGCATCGTTACTGTCGTCGCTATGCAAGGCGTCAGCAGATCCGGTTGTGCTGTTGTTATCTCCAAACATGTTAGGTTTAAGGGAGGCAATTGTCACTATCTCATTTACGTCCAAAAAGCTCTCTAACATTCTAAGCCTGTCTTCAAACTCCGTCACACGCTGTGTTAAGGATCGGGTCAAACTTGCGATCGACTCTTGTGAGCTAGTTGCTACCTCACCTACAGCGTTTGCATAGCTTTTAACAAGGTCTGTTATACGGGAGACAGCTGCAGAAACCTCTTTGATCTGTGTTTTCCGTGCCAATTCACTAGCCACCATGGACTGTTGAAGCAGAAGGCAATTGGCCTGTAAGGAAGACACTTGATCGCGTAATAAAACGATATCATTGGCACATGAACATGGGCTTTTGACAGCGGTATTGCTATCTGACGCCGTCCTTGTGGACACAGACGGACGGGCAGCTCTGCTCGTGCTGATTAACGGCCGTAACAAGTTACCGTCACCTCCTTCGGCCACGTCCACAATTGCATGAATGTCATTGGCCAACTTAACCACAATCGGGTCCCCTGAACGAGTGGTCACCCGTCGTTTAAGTTCGCTGTTAATGTCAAACGGTAAATCTTTTCTCGTGTTTTTAACATGGTAAAAGTACCTTTCTCGCAAAGTTTCCAATTCGGTTTCGCTTGATGAGCAGTTCTGTATTAACTGTGCCACGAACATGTCTTTAGGTAGATTCCGGTGTAAGTCCCTTACGGCTCTATACTCAGTCTACGCCTTTAAATCATAATCCTGTTCATTTGCATCAAACTTCGAGATTGACTGGACGCCGCCACCTTGACGCCGGAGGTTTACATCACAAGACACATCATGCGCATGCGTCCCACCAATAGAAACAACACTTGTTGAATGGTTGAATTGAAATCAGATCCAAGTCAGTCCAGTCAGTCAGATCCTAGTCAGTCCAGTCAGTCAGATCCAAGTCAGTCCAATCAGTCAGATCCCAGTCAGTACAGTCAGTCAGATCCAAGTCAGTCCAGTCAATCAGATCCCAGTCAGTCCAGTCAGTCTGATCCAAGGCAGTCGTGTCAATCAGATTCCAGTCAGTCCAGTCAATCAGATCCAAGTCAGTCCAGTCAGTCAGAACCAAGTCAGTCCAGTCAGTCCAGTCAGATCCCAGTCAGTCCAGTCAGATCCCAGTCAATCAGATCTCAGTCAGTCCAGACAGTCAGATCCAAGTCAGTCCAGTCAATCAGATCCAAGTCAGTCCAGTCAGTCCAGTCAGATCCCAGTCAGTCCAGTCAGTCCAGTCAGATCCCAGTCAGTCCAGTCAGTCCAGTCAGATCCCAGTCAGTCCAGTCAGATCCAGTCAGATCCCAGTCAGTCCAGTCAGATCCCAGTCAGTCCAGTCAGATCCCAGTCAGTCCAGTCAGTCCAGTCAGATCCCAGTCAGTCCAGTCAGTCCAGTCAGATCCCAGTCAGTCCAGTCAGTCCAGTCAGTACAGTCAGTCTGATCCAAGGCAGTCGTGTCAATCAGATCCCAGTCAGTCCAGTCAATCAGATCCAAGTCAGTCCAGTCAGTCAGAACCAAGTCAGTCCAGTCAGTCCAGTCAGATCCCAGTCAGTCCAGTCAGATCCCAGTCAATCAGATCTCAGTCAGTCCAGACAATCAGATCCAAGTCAGTCCAGTCAATCAGATCCAAGTCAGTCCAGTCAGTCCAGTCAGATCCCAGTCAGTCCAGTCAGTCCAGTCAGATCCCAGTCAGTCCAGTCAGTCCAGTCAGTCCAGTCAGATCCCAGTCAGTCCAGTCAGATCCCAGTCAGTCCAGTCAGATCCCAGTCCAGTCAGTCAGATCCCAGTCAGTCCAGACAATCAGATCCCAGTCAATCCAGTCAGATCCAAGTCAGTCCAGTCAGTCAGATCCCAGTCAGTCCAGTCAGATCCCAGTCCAGTCAGTCAGATCCCAGTCCAGTCAGTCCAGTCAGATCCCAGTCCAGTCAGTCAGATCCCAGTTAGTCCAGTCAGATCCCAGTCCAGTCAGTCAGATCCCAGTCCAGTCAGTCAGATCCCAGTCAGTCCAGTCAGATCCCAGTCAGTCCAGTCAGATCTCAGTCAGTCCAGTCAGATCCAGTCAGATCCCAGTCAGTCCAGTCAGATCCCAGTCAGTCCAGTCAGTCAGATCCCAGTCAGTCCAGTCAGATCCCAGTCAGTTCAGTCAATCAGATCCCAGTCAGTCCAGTCAATCAGATCCCTGTCATTCAAGTTAGTCAGATTAAAGTCAGTTCAGTCAATCAGATTCCAGTCAGTCCAGTCAGTCACATGCCAGTCAGTCCAGTCAGTCAGATCCCAGTCAGTCCAGTCAGATCCCAGTCAGTCAAGTCAATCAGATCCCAGTCAGTCCAGTCAGTCAGATCTCAGTCAGTCCAGTCAGTCAGATTCCAGTCAGTCCAGTCAGTCAGATCCCAGTCATTCCAGTCAGTCAGATCCCAGTCAGTCCAGTCAATCAGATCCAAGTCAGTCCAGTCAATCAGATCCAAGTCAATCCAGTCAATCAGATCCCAGTCAGTCAGATCACAGTCAGTCAAGTCAATCAGATCCAAGTCAGTCCAGTCAATCAGATCCCAGTCAGTCCAGTCAGTCAGATCCCAGTCAGTCCAGTCAGTCAGATCCCAGTCAGTCCAGTCAGTCAGATTCCAGTCAGTCCAGTCAGTCAGATCCCAGTCAGTCCAGTCAATCAGATCCAAGTTAGTCCAGTCAATCAGATCCCAGTCAGTCAGATCCCAGTCAGTCCAGTCAATCAGATCCCAGTCAGTCCAGTCAGTCAGATCCCAGTCAGTCCAGTCAATCAGATCCAAGTCAATCCAGTCAATCAGATCCCAGTCAGTCAGATCCCAGTCAGTCCAGTCAATCAGATCCCAGTCAGTCCAGTCAGTCAGATTTAACGTGGCTAAGCAGTTATTTTCCTTGTCAGATGTGTTCATTTGTTCTTTATAATATCATGCATTTTCAGATCTAGCTGTTTCGCGATTTTATTTGGTTGTAAGCCACATATACCGTAAGTTATTTGACTTTATAAAAGTAAAAGGGAGATAACACTGAATTCCGAATATTGCATTTCGGATTGTCTCCCTTAAGTAAACATGTTTGTCCATGCACACTTCTAAATTGAACGTTCGGACACACGATTGTTATAACAGTTTAAAAATACAGCAGACATGGTCGGCACTGAATCATGGTCTGTTTAAATAAAATATCTGTAAAAAGGTCGCTATTTCCATTAAGTTGCACACATATCCATCGTCATAACACATGTACCATGTATGTGGTTATCGGACACATCGGATATGAAAGGGGATATCCGCCAATATTCAATTTCTAATTTGCAAATTGCAACACTGCATATGCTTAAATTTGCTATTTGTTTGCACAAACAAGTTCGTTTTTACATGTATCTAATTCACATTTCTCATATATGTCATAGGATTATATTTTATTATTATAACTATTTTTAGGTGAAGTTCTAAATTATTAAATTATTTTATAAAAATGCAGTAAATAATTATACAAAGAAAGATTACTCAGTCTGGATTAAATAAAGTTCACGATGAATTATCGTTCATAAGGTCATGACCTATTAAACTGTTTTGATTGGTTAAATTTTAGCCACTGACGCTTGTCTATCAGTCACGATTCAAATTTTGAAGGAAAAAGAACGGCAAAGAGAAGTAGATTAACATCTGACAGAAATTTTATTTCTGCAGATAGGTATAGTTTATATTATTTAAAGCCATTTATATTTGTCTAATCTTAAGCACACTCATATAATAAATCCGATCAATAATTATTACTTTGTTTTATAATGTTTACCATTTGTTTGATTTCATTATGTTGTACCAAAATACGTTTACTATGTAGGCCTACATGCATATATATATATAGATATGTAATTTAATATTTTGATTATATTTATTGTACGATATTTTATTTTTCTATTATAGATGGTGGATATGCAACACTATCAATTAAAGCAACCTGATAAAAATTGACTTGTTTGCTTTGAAACCAACCCAAACATGAACTGGTCCGGCAACATATACAATTTGGAAATTACAAATCTCAAGTCACAATTATCAAGTAACAAATGTTATGGTCGCTTACAATTTACAAGTTACAAATCTCAAAGTCACAATTCTCAAGTTACAAATCACTAATATACAAATTAAGAATTGGCATGATTCAGACGCTAGGTGGCGGTACCACATAAATAAAGACGTCCCTAAGCTAAAACTAGAAAGGAATATCATACGTTAAAAATAGAACGAAATCATAAATGATTCTTCATGGGAGATACAATAGAAACCAGCCAATGTTATTTGGCGTCAAATTGAACGCGTAATATTTTGCAAAAAGTAGTTATTAATGTATATATTAAAATTCTGGAAGTAATTTTACCATATAAGTCTTTGTTTTCTTAAAACTACATTCAATCCAATTTAATATACATATCGGACGTTTCCAGAAGAACATACTCTCTCATTCACATTCGGATTTGTTTACAATCCATTGGAATTGAACCACATCAACAGGAGTACTTGATGTAGTGAGAATGCTTTCCCCAGAGGCAGGTGCCTATGTAGCTCAGTTGCTAGAGCACCTACCACAAGAGCAGGAGGTCCTGGATTCGACCCTCGCCCTCGGTACGGGAATTTTTACATCCTTTGTAGTGGCGTCAGAATGAATTCATCAGAACACCGTGTGGAGCAGGAACGTGCTAGGTACTGGTGGTTCTGTCCAGTTGATACCTGGCTGAAAAAAAGGAAGGTTAAAAGCTCTCAGGCCAGGTGGTAGAGCACCTGATTACGGAGGTCTTGGGTTCGAACTCAGTACTGTGTACCTTTAAAAGAATTTTGCCAGCTTGAATCACTTCGGATAAATCAGGATATATGCAGTTAAATGAGAGAGGATGGGGCCATAGAGGTTGAAAGGGGGTGGGGAGGGGGTTGTAGGGGCTGTCAGAACTGAGAGATAAAAATATACGAACAATATTTGAAACGATTCATACAGTTTGAGGAAAAGGTAGAGACGTGTAAATATGGACCAACTTTTATTGATGCATGTCTACAATACATGCCACAAATAATTATAAATGCATCTATGACGCATTTTTCTAAATGTGCCACTAACACTGAATTATCACTTGATCTTCTATAATCACAAACATAGGCCTATATATACGTAGTCATATCATGATCGGCAGTTAAGTACAGAATAATATCCCTAAAATTGTATAGCATAAATAATTAATACATGTGTAGGATTCTGTCGGTAAGAAACTCACAACTTGAAAGTACACACGAACGCAGATAAGTTCAAGCGATACATTCTATTTGTGAAGTGAGAGTGAGTGTGGGTATGAGAGTGAGTATGTGGCAGTGTGTGTTTGAACTTGGAAGTGAGAGTGTGTGTGGGTATGAGAGTGCGTATGTGGAAGTGTGTGTGTGTTTGAACTTGGAAGTAAGAGTGTGTGTGTGGGTATGAGAGTGCGTATGTGGAAGTGTGTGTGTGTTTGAACTTGGAAGTAAGAGTGTGTGTGTGGGTATGAGAGTGCGTATGTGACAGTGTGTGTGTGTGTTTGAACTTGGAAGTGAGAGTGAGAGTGGGTATGAGAGTGCGTATGAGGCAGTGTGAGTGTTTGAAATTGAAAGTGAGAGTGTGTGTGGGTATGAGAGTGCGTATGTGGAAGTGTGTGTGTGTTTGAACTTGGAAGTAAGAGTGTGTGTGTGGGTATGAGAGTGCGTATGTGGAAGTGTGTGTGTGTTTGAACTTGGAAGTGAGAGTGTATGTGTGGGTATGAGAGTGCGTGTGTGTAAGTGTGTGTGTGTGTTTGAACTTGGAAGTGAGAGTGTGTGTGTGGGGATGAGAGTGCGTATGTGGAAGTGTGTGTGTGTTTGAACT
The DNA here is from genome assembly GCA_007844125.1 of Sinonovacula constricta. Taxonomy (NCBI): domain Eukaryota; kingdom Metazoa; phylum Mollusca; class Bivalvia; order Cardiida; family Solecurtidae; genus Sinonovacula; species Sinonovacula constricta. Next base: position 11,153,643 of record CM017573.1, read on the forward strand.
TGGAAATGAGAGTGTGTGTGTGGGTATGAGAGTGCGTAACTATGTGGCAGTGTGCGTGTTTGAACTTGGAAATGAGAGTGTGTGTGTGGGTATGGGAGTGCGTAACTATGTGGCAGTGTGCGTGTTTGAACTTGGAAGTGAGAGTGTGTGTGTGGGTATGAGAGTGCGTATGTGGCAGTGTGTGTGTGTGTGTTTAAACTTGGAAGTGAGAGTGTGCGTGGGTATGAGAGGGCGTATGTGGCAGTGTGTGTTTTAACTTGGAAGTGAGAGTGTGTGTGGGTATGAGAGTGCGTATGTGGCAGTGTGTGTGTTTTAACTTGGAAGTGAGAGTGTGTGTGGGTATAAGAGTACGTATGTGGCAGTGCGCATGTTTGACATTGGAAGTGAGAACGTATGTGTGGGTATGAGAGAGAGTATGTGGCAGTGTGTGTGTTTGAACTTGGAAGTGGGAGTGTGTGTGGGTATGAGAGTGCGTATGTGGCAGTGTGTGTGATTGAAATTGGAAGTGAGAGTGTGTGTGTGGGTATGAGAGTGCGTATGTGGCAGTGTGTGTGTTTGAAATTGGAAGTGGGAGTGTGTGTAGGTATGAGAGTGCTTATGTGGCAGTGTGTGAGTTTGAAATTGGAAGTGGGAGTGTGTGTGGGTATGAGAGTGCGTATGTGGCAGTGTGTGTGTTTGAACTTGGAAGTAAGAGTGTGTGTGTGGGTATGAGATTGCGTATGTGACAGTGTGTGTGTGTTTGAACTTGGAAGTGGGATTGTGTGTGGGTATGAGAGTGCGTATGTGGCAGTGTGTGTGCTTGAAATTGGAAGTGAGAGTGCGTGTGTGTATGAGAGTGCGTATATGGCAAAGTGTGTATGAACTTGGAAGTGAGAGTGTGCGTGTGGGTATGAGAGTGCGAATGTGGCAGTGTGTGTGTTTGAAACTGGAAGTGAGAGAGTGTGTGTGGGTATGAGAGTGCGTATGTGGCAGTGTGTGTGTGTGTTTAAAGTTGGAAGTGAGAGTGTGAGTGTGGGTATGAGAGTGCGTATGTGGCAGTGTGTGTGTTTGAACTTGGAAGTGAGAGAGTGTGTGGGTATGAGAGTGCGTATGTGGCAGTGTGTGTGTGCTTGTACTTGGAAGTGAGAGTATGTGTGGGTATGAGAGTGCGTATGTGGCAAAGTGTGTTGAACTTGGAAGTGAGAGTATGTGTGGGTATGAGAGTGCGTATGTGGAAGTGTGTGTGTTTAAAGTTGGAAGTGAGAGTAAGAGTGTGGGTATGAGAGTGCGTATGTGGCAGTGTGTGTGTTTGAACTTGGAAGTGAGAGAGTGTGTGTGGGTATGAGAGTGCGTATGTGGCAGTGTGTGTGTGCTTGTACTTGGAAGTGAGAGTGTGTGTGGGTATGAGAGTGCGTATGTGGCAAAGTGTGTTTGAACTTGGAAGTGAGAGTATGTGTGGGTATGAGAGTGCGTATGTGGCAGTGTGTGCTTGTACTTGGAAGTGAGAGTGTGTGTGGGTATGAGAGTGCGTATGTGGCAGTGTGTGTGTTTGAACTTGGAAGTGAGAGTGTGTGTGGGTATGAGAGTGCATATGTGGCAGTGTGTGTGAGTGTTTGAACTTGGAAGTGAGAGTGTGTGTGTGGGTATGAGAGTGCGTATGTGGCAGTGTGTGTGTGTGTGTTTAAACATGGAAGTGAGAGTGTGTGTGGGTATGAGAGGGCGTATGTGGCAGTGTGTGTTTTAACTTGGAAGTGAGAGTGTGTGTGGGTATGAGAGTGCGTATGTGGCAGTGTGTGTGTTTTAACTTGGAAGTGAGAGTGTGTGTGGGTATAAGAGTACATATGTGGCAGTGTGTGTGTTTGATCTTAGAAATGAGAGTGTTTGTTTGTATGAGAGCGCGTATGTGACAGTGTGTGTGTTTGATCTTGGAAGTGAGAGTGTGTGTGGGTATGAGAGTACGTATGTGGCAGTATGTGTGTTTGAAATTGGAAGTGAGAGTGTGTGTGGGTATGAGAGTACGTATGTGGCAGTGTGTGTGTTTGAAATTGGAAGTGAGAGTTTGTGTGTGGGTATGAGAGTGCGTATGTGGCAGTGTGTGTGTGTGTTTAAAGTTGGAAGTGAGAGTGTGTGTGGGTATGAGAGTGCGTATGTGGCAGTGTGCGTGTTTGAAGTTGGAAGTGAGATTGTATGTGTGGGTATGAGAGTGCGTATGTGGCAGTGTGTGTGTTTGAACTTGGAAGTGAGAGTGTGTGTGGGTATAAGAGTACGCATGTGGCAGTGTGTGTGCTTAAACTCGGAAGTGAGAGTGTGTGTGGGTATAAGAGTACGCATGTGGCAGTGTGTGTGCTTAAACTTGAAAGTGAGAGTGTGTGTGGGTATAAGAGTACGCATGTGGCAGTGTGTGTGCTTAAACTCGGAAGTGAAAGTGTATGTGGGTATAAGAGTACGCATGTGACAGTGTGTGTGCTTAAACTCGGAAGTGAGAGTGTATGTGGGTATAAGAGTACGCATGTGGCAGTGTGTGTGCTTAAACTCGGAAGTGAGAGTGTGTGTGGGTATAAGAGTACGTATGTGGCAGTGTTTGTGCTTAAACTCGGACGTGAGAGTGTGTGTGGGTATAAGAGTACGCATGTGGCAGTGTGTGTGCTTAAACCCGGACTTGAGAGTGTGTGTGGGTATAAGAGATCGCATGTGGCAGTGTGTGTGCTTAAACTCGGACGTGAGAGTGTGTGTGGGTATAAGAGTACGCATGTGGCAGTGTGTGTGCTTAAACTCGGAAATGAGAGTGTATGTGGGTATAAGAGTACGCATGTGGCAGTGTGTGTGCTTAAACTCGGAAGTGAGAGTGTATGTGGGTATAAGAGTACGTATGTGGCAGTGTGTGTGCTTAAACTTTGAAGCAAGAGTGTATGTGGGTATAAGAGTACGCATGTGGCAGTGTGTGTGCTTAAACTCGGAAATGAGAGTGTATGTGGGTATAAGAGTACGTATGTGGCAGTGTGTGTGCTTAAACTCGGAAGTAAGAGTGTATGTGGGTATAAGAGTACGCATGTGGCAGTGTGTGTGCTTAAACTCGGAAGTGAGAGTGTGTGTGGGTATAAGAGTACGTATGTGGCAGTGTGTGTGCTTAAACTCGGAAGTGAGAGTGTGTGTGGGTATAAGAGTACGCATGTGGCAGTATGTGTGCTTAAACTCGGACGTGGGTGTTGGTGTGGGTATAAGAGTACGTATGTGGCAGTGTGTGTGTTTAAACTCGGAAGTGAGAGTGTTTGTGGGTATAAGAGTACGTATGTGGCAGTGTGTGTGCTTGAACTCGGAAGTGAGAGTGTGTGGGGGTATAAGAGTACGCATGTGGCAGTGTGTGTGCTTAAACTCGGAAGTGAGAGTGTTTGTGGGTATAAGAGTACGCTGGTGGCAGTATGTGTGCTTAAACTCGGACGTGAGTGTTGGTGTGGGTATAAGAGTACGTATGTGGCAGTGTGTGTGTTTAAACTCGGAAGTGCAGTGTGTGTGCTTAAACTCGGAAATGAGAGTGTATGTGGGTATAAGAGTACGCATGTGGCAGTATGTGTGCTTAAACTAGGACGTGAGTGTTGGTGTGGGTATAAGAGTACGTATGTGGCAGTGTGTGTGCTTGAACTCGGAAGTGAGAGTGTATGTGGGTATAAGAGTACGCATGTGGCAGTGTGTGTGCTTAAACTCGGAATTGAGAGTGTTTGTGGGTATAAGAGTACGTATGTGGCAGTGTGTGTGTTTAAACTCGGAAGTGAGAGTGTATGTGGGTATAAGAGTACGTATGTGGCAGTGTGTGTGCTTGAACTCGGAAGTGAGAGTGTATGTGGGTATAAGAGTACGCATGTGGCAGTGTGTGTGCTTGAACTCGGAAGTGAGAGTGTTTGTGGGTATAAGAGTACGTATGTGGCAGTGTGTGTGTTTAAACTCGGAAGTGAGAGTGTATGTGGGTATAAGAGTACGTATGTGGCAGTGTGTGTGCTTAAACTCGGAAATGAGAGTGTATGTGGGTATAAGAGTACGCATGTGGCAGTGTGTGTGCTTAAACTCGGATATGAGCGTGTATGTGGGTATAAGAGTACGCATGTGGCAGTGTGTGTGCTTAAACTCGGAAATGAGCGTGTATGTGTGTATAAGAGTACGCATGTGGCAGTGTGTGTGCTTTAACTCGGAAATGAGAGTGTATGTGGGTATAAGAGTACGCATGTGGCAGTGTGTGTGCTTAAACTCGGAAATGAGAGTGTATGTGGGTATAAGAGTACGCATGTGGCAGTGTGTGTGCTTTAACTCGGAAATGAGAGTGTATGTGGGTATAAGAGTACGCATGTGGCAGTGTGTGTGCTTAAACTCGGAAATGATAGTGTATATGGGTATAAGAGTACGCATGTGGCAGTGCGTGTGCTTAAACTCGGAAATGAGAGTGTATGTGGGTATAAGAGTACGCATGTGGCAGTGTGTGTGCTTAAACTCGGAAATGAGAGTGTATGTGGGTATAAGAGTACGCATGTGGCAGTGTGTGTGCTTTAACTCGGAAATGAGATTGTATGTGGGTATAAGAGTACGCATGTGGCAGTGTGTGTGCTTAAACTCAGAAATGAGAGTGTATGTACGTATAAGAGTACGCATGTGGCAGTGTGTGTGCTTAAACTCGGAAATGAGAGTGTATGTGGGTATAAGAGTACGCATGTGGCAGTGTGTGTGTATGTGGGTATAAGAGTACGCATGTGGCAGTGTGTGTGCTTAAACTCGGAAATGAGAGTGTATGTGGGTATGACGATGTGAGTGCAGGGGGGATGTGAAAGTGAAGATGTGATCTTGGGCCAATACGACTGCCCTCGGACAAATAACTGGGCCAATATCATGTCATTTATTAACAATTTCATTAAATATCTACATGTAGGCATACTTATAATATTTCACATTTTATACTTTAAGAACAACTGTTAAAAATGTTTTCGACTTTTGCAGTTTTTGCATTAATCCACATCAGAAAATGCTTGTTTGTGTTTTTCTAAAAATTACACGCTGTAAATTCGGTTAAACATTATCAATTCATGCCGTGAATGTCCGAAAACTGAATATTTTGTATCATAAATTTATGCAACATGTCGGCGTCTACACAAAGACCGAGTTAAAGCAAAATGTCTGCCATTTCCCAGAGCTTCTTGCTGAATTATATATATATATTTTTTGGCCCTGCCTTATTAGCCAATAAATTACTTAAAATGCGGGCTTTATATCTATATCACTTTTCGGCCCGAATAAGTGATATCGGTATTGGCACTGTTTTAAAGCAGGCCGTCGTGTTATTGAACGTGGCAGGTGCTTTTAATAGCACTAATAACGTATAGTTATTCAATAATGTCTTTAAATTTAAATAATACTTTTATATCAAATATTTCATTTTAATCACGGGCAAACCTTGAAGATTTCCTAATAATTTGCAAGATGTTTTTCTTAACAAATTCTCATTTTGACATTTTTTTAAATTTATTATTATTATTATTATTATTATTATTATTATTATTATAATTATTATTATTATTATTATTATTATTATAAGGCCTATTATTATTACACAAACCCAGTCTCATGCCCACACAAACACAACAACCCTCATACCCACACACAATTACCTCTTGCACACACACACACACACGCACGCACGCACTCACGCACGCGCGCGCGCACACACATACACACACAAACATCATACACACTCTCCTCTTACAAACCCACACAAAAAACCATCACATATCTCTCAGAAAATTTCTCATACCCACATATCACAACCACATCAATACACACATTTAAACCTCCACCCACACATCCACAATCACACAACTCTCACAAACCTTCGCACAAACTCACAATCACGCCCATAAAACCACTCTAACTCCCACACACCAACAACCACTTTCACAAACCCACTTTTACACCCAAACAGCCAGAACCACTGTAAACATCCACAGTCACACCTACAAGGCTGATGTGAAGGTAGGTATTGACCAACAGTCACACCTACAAGGCTGGTGTGAAGGTAGGTATTGACCAACAGTCACACCTACAAGGCTGATGTGAAGGTAGGTATTGACCAACAGTCACACCTACAAGGCTGATGTAAAGGTAGGTATTGACCAACAGTCACACCTACAAGGCTGATGTGAAGGTAGGTATTGACCAACAGTCACACCTACAAGGCTGATGTAAAGGTAGGTGTTGACCAACAGTCACACCTACAAGGCTGATGTAAAGGTAGGTATTGACCAACAGTCACACCTACAAGGCTGATGTGAAGGTAGGTATTGACCAACAGTCACGCCTACAAGGCTGATGTGAAGGTAGGTATTGACCAACAGACACACCTACAAGGCTGATGTGAAGGTAGGTATTGACCAACAGTCACACCTACAAGGCTGATGTAAAGGTAGGTATTGACCAACAGTCACACCTACAAGGCTGATGTGAAGGTAAGTATTGACAAACAGTCACACCTACAAGGCTGATGTAAAGGTAGGTATTGACCAACAGTCACACCTACAAGGCTGATGTAAAGGTAGGTATTGACCAACAGTCACACCTACAAGGCTGATGTAAAGGTAGGTACTGACCAACAGTCACACCTACAAGGCTGATGTAAAGGTAGGTATTGACCAACAGTCACACCTACAAGGCTGATGTGAAGGTAAGTATTGACAAACAGTCACACCTACAAGGCTGATGTAAAGGTAGGTATTGACCAACAGTCACACCTACAAGGCTGATGTAAAGGTAGGTATTGACCAACAGTCACACCTACAAGGCTGATGTGAAGGTAGGTATTGACCAACAGTCACACCTACAAGGCTGATGTGAAGGTAGGTATTGACCAACAGTCACATCTACAAGGCTGATGTGAAGGTAGGTATTGACCAACAGTCACACCTACAAGGCTGATGTAAAGGTAGGTATTGACCAACAGTCACACCTACAAGGCTGATGTGAAGGTAGGTATTGACCAACAGTCACGCCTACAAGGCTGATGTAAAGGTATGTATTGACCACCATCACACCTACAAGGCTGATGTGAAGGTAGGTATTGACCAACAGTCACACCTACAAGGCTGATGTGAAGGTAGGTATTGACCAACAGTCACCCCTACAAGGCTGATGTGAAGGTAGGTATTGACCAACATTCACGCCTACAAGGCTGATGTAAAGGTAGGTATTGACCAACAGTCACACCTACAAGGCTGATGTGAAGGTAGGTATTGACCAACACTCACACCTACAAGGCTGATGTGAAGGTAGGTATTGACCAACAGACACACCTACAAGGCTGATGTGAAGGTAGGTATTGACCAACAGTCACACCTACAAGGCTGATGTAAAGGTAGGTATTGACCAACAGTCACACCTACAAGGCTGATGTGAAGGTAGGTATTGACAAACAGTCACACCTACAAGGCTGATGTAAAGGTAGGTATTGACCAACAGTCACACCTACAAGGCTGATGTAAAGGTAGGTATTGACCAACAGTCACACCTACAAGGCTGATGTAAAGGTAGGTATTGACCAACAGTCACACCTACAAGGCTGATGTAAAGGTAGGTATTGACCAACAGTCACACCTACAAGGCTGATGTGAAGGTAGGTATTGACCAACACTCACACCTACATGGCTGATATGAAGGTAGGTATTGACCAACAGTCACACCTACAAGGCTGATGTGAAGGTATGTATTGACCAACAGTCACGCCTACAAGGCTGATGTATAGGTAGGTATTGACCAACAGTCACACCTACAAGGCTGATGTAAAGGTAGGTATTGACCAACACTCACACCTACAAGGCTGATGTGAAGGTAGGTATTGACCTACAGACACACCTACAAGGCTGATGTGAAGGTAGGTATTGACCAACAGTCACACCTACAAGGCTGATGTAAAGGTAGGTATTGACCAACAGTCACACCTACAAGGCTGATGTGAAGGTAGGTATTGACAAACAGTCACACCTACAAGGCTGATGTAAAGGTAGGTATTGACCAACAGTCACACCTACAAGGCTGATGTAAAGGTAGGTATTGACCAACAGTCACACCTACAAGGCTGATGTAAAGGTAGGTATTGACCAACAGTCACACCTACAAAGCTGATGTAAAGGTAGGTATTGACCAACAGTCACACCTACAAGCCTGGTGTGAAGGTAGGTATTGACCAACAGTCACACCTACAATGCTGATGTGAAGGTAGGTATTGACCAACAGTCACACCTACAAGGCTGATATGAAGGTAGGTATTGACCAACAGTCACACCTACAAGGCTGGTGTGAAGGTAGGTATTGACCAACAGTCACACCTACAAGGCTGATGTGAAGGTAGGTATTGACCAACAGTCACACCTACAAGGCTGATGTGAAGGTAGGTATTGACCAACAGTCACACCTACAAAGCTGATGTGAAGGTAGGTATTGACCAACACACACACCTACAAGGCTGATGTGAAGGTAGGTATTGACCAACAGTCACACCTACAAAGCTGATGTGTAGGTAGGTATTGACCAACAGTCACACCTACAAAGCTGATGTGAAGGTAGGTATTGACCAACACACACACCTACAAGGCTGATGTAAAGGTAGGTATGAGATGTTTGGTTAAGTGTTGACAAGCGGGAGGGTAATCAAGAGTAACATAGGGAATCAAGATATGGGTTAGTGCGAGAGTGTTAGATAATTTACCATTTGCAATTCTTTTACTTAATGTATCAATTCGAAAACATTCTTCTCTTATAAATGCAGAAATCCTTTCAATCTTCACTTTTCTACGGTGGGAGCAAGACCCGGAAAGAACCAATGTATGCAATGAAACATGATGATTTCAACGAAGCTATGCACACGACTTTAATGAAGTATTTACAATTCTATTACACCCCTAAAACACGCAAGCTAGAACGCACATTATTATTGTTTCTAGTTTTTCACAGATCATTGCATGATAAATGGAAATAATGTCAGTAGCTTGAAGTTAATGAGAACATGCTTTGTCAAGACACTCCGGGACGTGAAATTAAAATACAAACTAAGTCGATGTAAAGCTAATACACCGGGGACTGATCTCTATGGCATATTGAAGTTGTTGCGTTTTTCTCTCGCGCACTGTTTGACAATACACACGAATTCACCACACCGTATTGTGCTTCTTGCATTGGGTAATAAAAATATCAAACTAACATAAAAATTTAGAGCCAGGGATGGGTCCAGGTGGGGGATTGGGAGGAAATGCACCCCCACCCCCCGCCCCACTAACAAGATAAAAGTGTAGAGTTGAAAAAGGCATGCATGTAAGCTTAAAAAACTAAGCTTTTAAGTAAATTTTGTCTGTTGACTGCATATGTCGAAGTAGGTCGATTATAGTATCTAGCATTAGCATTTACTGCGATAAAGTTGAATGGATCTTGATTCATACCCCCACCCCCACCAAAAAAACGAGATATATTAATTAGTGAAAAATGTCAATTCAGTTCAATGAACCAGGTTATCCGAATATATCTTTCAAGTTTAGCTTTTTTTCCGAATAAACAAATAAGATAGACGTTTTACTGAAACTATGCCATTTCTATATCCCATAAGATCCCCCAACCCCTGTAATCTGTACTGAGGATATTTGTTAGCAAATATGATCCATAGTTTACTGAATATTGCCCATTCTATTTCCATAATTGACCCCATTTGCCTCTTTACGAAGTCTATTTGTTAGCAAGTAATTTAATAACCTATATATAATCAGATCGGCCTGGGGGGAGTGGGGTGCTGGGTTGGTAAATACGGTTTCGGTCTGTTTTCTATCAAGGAATTGCGACCTTATTTGCACAATATCAGAACTGGTTCTCATGCAAGATGGGTTATTGGGTTTATTTTGTATTCCAACGCATCTAGCAGAGAAAGGATGTTCGCTTGATTCTTTGTGGTCATCTCTCTGCATTTACTGTATTGGTCACATTGAAACGAAACCTTTGGAAAGGTCAGAATAATTTTATATCAAACAATTAACAACACCTGACCTATTCTTAAGTTGTGTGTAATACTAGACTATATTTCCATGCACAAATTTTTTTATTCTTTTTTTGTAACTTGTGGTGACTTTCCATTATTTAAAAAAATCATAATTATGATATTAATTATTTTAATTATATTTTGAAAATAAAACAAAAAAACACGCATCAAATTAACACAAAACTCACGCTAAAATCGTATAATCAAGTTTAAAATACCTTTATGTAACACGGTCCTTTTGCGAATTTAAACGTTTATCATAAAATGAACTTTTTAAAGAGAGCGGTATAAACATGCAATTTTAACAGAAGAAAGTCAAAATATTAAACGAAAAAGATAAAATAAAAACAGCATTTAAATAACCGCCTTGGAACGGTCGCTTCTCCCTGGAGCGGTCTGTCATCCTTGGAGCGGTCAGTCACCCTTGGGGCGGTCAGTCATCAGTGGGGCGGTCAGTCATCCTTGGGGCGGTCAGTCATCCTTGGGGCGGTCAGTCACCCTTGGGGCGGTCAGTTATCCTTGGGGCGGTCAGTCATCTTTGGGGCGGTCAGTCATCCTTGGGGCGGTCAGTCACCCTTGGAGCGGTCAGTCACCCTTGGGGCGGTCAGTCATCCGTGGGGCGGTCAGTCACCCTTGGAGCGGTCAGTCACCCTTGAGGCCGTCAGTCATCCGTGGGGCGGTCAGTCACCCTTGGAGCGGTCAGTCACCCTTGGGGCGGTCAGTCATCCGTGGGGCGGTCAGTCACCCTTGGAGCGGTCAGTCACCCTTAGGGCGGTCAGTCATCCGTGGGGCGGTCAGTCATCCTTGGAGCGGTCAGTCACCCTTGGGGCGGTCAGTCATCCGTGGGGCGGTCAGTCACCCTTGGGGCAGTCAGTCATCCTTGGGGCGGTCAGTCACCCTTGGAGCGGTCAGTCATTCTTGGGGCGGTCAGTCACCCTTGGAGCGGTCAGTCACCCTTGGAGCGGTCAGTCACCCTTGGAGCGGTCAGTCATTCTTGGGGCGGTCAGTCACAATTGGAGCGGTCAGTCACCCTTGGAGCGGTCAGTCATCCTTGTGGCGGTCAGTTATCCTTAGGGCGGTCAGTCACTCTTGGGGCGGTCAGTCACCCTTGGAGCGGTCAGTCACCCTTGGAGCGGTCAATTACCAAAATAATCTCTGGGTAATATATGTGCAGAGATCTATAAATAGAATAGTAGAGAACACTATTCAATGATATCTCCTGGTTTGACTGAATTATATTACAATCAATATATCTAACTTATTTTACACTAATGCAATAAATAATAAAAAGAAATTGTGCGCTTCTTTATAGAAAACAGGCATATTATAGTCAATAAATGGTGAAATTAAGTAAATATCAAACACATTCATTTATGGCTATTTTAATGGAAAAGATGTTTGAGAAAAAACAACAACATAAAACTAAAAGGAAATGTTAGATAATGTCCTATTATTCGGTTCATAAAAGCTTAATTGCACTTCATTGTTCTGCAAAAACATTCAATTAATGGTTTAAACACATTAAAGCTTATACAGACAAATCTATACCATCAAACGCCTGTACATCAAAATGTTGCTGATAATTGATTCGGCTCTTAGAGCGCATTGTTATTATGTTGTTTAACTATTGTTATTATGTCGTTGAAGATTAAAAAGCCTGAAATATTCAATTAACCATTCGTTAATACCGCATGTATGTGAAGTGCTTTTCCCACACTAATGTTGTATTGGTAATAAACAAAGAATGAAAACAAATGAATTGAAATTATGACAAATACTCCTTAAATACACTCCCCCAAAATATATGGCAGACACACCTGTTTACAAAACGAAAGTTGAGTAGAAACTATGATATATATATTTACATTACGAAATTAAAGAAATATTGTAAAACTGTTATAAAAATATAAAAAATGTCCGATAGACATACTTCAGTATAGCACTTCAATATAAGCTGCCTTCCATCACTGACAATATTATTTACATTTATTTGTTTCACAATAGTTACCCCAGCATCAACAGTATCATTTATCAGATCGGACCTGGTAGCGCAATCGGTAGAGCGTCGGTCCCAGTTAAGGGAGGCCCCGGGTTCGATCAGGATAATGTGACTGGGTGTGGTATCATGCCAGGTGTTCATAGCATGTTATACACAGTGACGGCAGCCCTATATCTGCTTCAAGTGGACACCGTCTCCAGATTACTGAAAAACTGTTGGTGGGACGACCAACCCAATAAACAAACAAACATTTATCAGACTCTAGTGTATGAAAAATCTATATTTCCCTTTATTACTTTTAAAATCTTTTTCACATTCTCCCCACTTTCATTTCAAATCTAAAGCCGAGGGCGCTAAAATATTCCTGATTGGTTTATATATTAGTTGTGTAATATCTTGTTTATAATCTCCTCTTATATTCTCCTCAATTAAACCAAAGTTGCAACGTTTTACATAAAAACACAAGCGAATAAATAATGCACAATTTGCATGACATGCGGGGATATTTATTTTTCAGAGACATGATGTCGTCACATTCTGTAATTTGATTGATGGCAACGGAAACTAAAATCGTTTTCAGTTCAACTTTGTTTCCATTAATGCATGTCAAACGAAAAGAAAGATTGGATTGTAATTTAAATGGCGTCTTATTGCACACGAATAAAGAAAAAGCAAACATTCCTATTTCTATTTTATACAGAACATTTTCTTTAAAGGTGGTGTCTGATAATTTGAACAATATTTCTTTCTGAAACAATCATATAGTTTTTGTTAACTGAATGATCCCGCAGATTGTTTTTTATTTACATCCTACATCTATATTGTAAGTGCGGCAACATTCTGTTCGTCATTACAACATTTATTTTCAAATCAAAGCACACCGCACAGTAAGTTTTTTTATAAACTAAGAAAACCAGGTGACCAATCACTTTTGAGATCACGTTATAGCATCATGGATATTATCAGCTCTGACATCGATATTAAGTTTGAGCAAAACTCTTCTTCGTGCTTTTTTATAGTTCAGAAGAGAAAGAACATTATGAGTAAAGAGAAAGTCCCTATTAATACTATCGATTGTACAAAGTCTTTATTAAGACTAAAGCATGACTGGAGTGTGAAGATATGATGCCTAATTTTCCCCAAACATGGGTAAGGTTTCGTTTATTGTATTTGGTACAGATTTAGGCCCGTGTTCACCAATCATTCTTAAGCCAACAAAAAATAAGCTTATTCATAAAGTTTCGATTTCAGGCTCGTTTGTATTTTACTTCATTATATCAGTTATAACTCTCGATGTAAGTGTTTACTGCTAGTTGCCTCACTTTGATAGGATATTTCATTTACATTCATTTACACTGTTACAAAGAACAACCTTCAGGATGTCTGAGGAGCGTTCCACAAACCAGGTATAAGCACCCAAGTTGGCCCTTTTGCCGACTGACCGTTCCAAGGCGGTAACTGCTGGTTTTTCTTTTTGTGTGTTGTGTCTCGCCTCTGTGTTTTTGTCACTTTTACATTTACCATGTTTGCCTTTGTTTAGTGGTGGTTAAGATTTAAAAATCTGTGACAATTATTATAGGATATTTTCTTAGTTACTTTTTTTATTATAAAACAAAATGTTTTCTCGCATTTCGAATAAAGAGTTTTTTAATATTTGTAAAATAAATGATTTTTCGTTGCCACTTGTTTTTAGATTAAAGATGGCATCAATTTATTTTCAATACACGTTAACATGGAATCAGGGTATTGGAGCATAATTTCTACAAAAGGTTAAACCTAAGTCTAACAAGAGACAATTTCGAACACTGCCTAAATTGTAAGACAGTAAAAGTCGTGAAATAAATCACTCTAAATACCCATTCTTTCTAAAACTATAAATAAGCATGATTGTGAATTCTGATAAAAATAGACATTGACGTCATAGTGGATTACCCGAATGCTTATATAAAGTTCGGGTGACGTTGTTTTCTTTAAATGTTTAGAAATAGCTAACTGTGCTTAGATAGGAAATACCCTTCTTTTTCTTCCGATTAAGGAACTGGGCTCTTAATTAGAGCGTAATTAGTTCCTTTTTGGTTGTGTGTGCGTTAATGATGCTACGGGTTGTTGATAGTTGATTGAACTTAAAGTAAAATTAAAAGTAAATGATGATTTGTTTACGATTGAGTTCTATTATTATATTGGTATTTGCATTTGTAATGGTGAGTTTTTTTAAGCTTCAATTTTCGCATAGATGTAGGACATCAATAATCAGCATTTTGCGTGATTATTTCAGATAATAATCATTTATTTGGTTCTTGAGAGAAACAATATCTGGTCCACACAGTCGGACACCACCTTTAAATACATTTGCCACGGATTCAAGTTATGATTTCCCGTTAACCTGTCGATTTGTCCTCATAGATCAAAGATGTATACATCAGTCGTAAATAGTACATACATTTGCTGGATAGCGACGCATTGTTAAATAAATAATGGCTGTGGATAGAGAAGATATTTACGTTATATACTTACATTAAAAGGTGATATCCGAAAGTTTGTCAATGTCAAATATATGTCACTATAATTGACCTCTGCAGCAAAATCCTTCTTTAGTCTAAACATCAACGATTTCTAACTCTGACTAAATTTAAGGGTAGTAACATTTGTAAAACAACATTTAAAATGTTCATTCTTTTTAAATCTATAAATAAGAACGATAGGGATTCCTGCTAAAAATAGACATCGACGTCAGAACTGATGACGTGGATGAGCTAAAACATAAGTGGTGACGTGGTTTTAGTAGTTTAAAAACAACTGTACAGCGTGGCTCAGATGGGAAATATATTTTTGTTATTATGATTGTGGCGTTATGGTTCACTTTACCCACAAGTTTAAGACATAAATAAACACAATTCGTGAGATCTGTTCAGGTAACAATAATATATTTGGTTGTTTAATGAAAAGATTTTCAGTCCAAACTGTATGATACCTCCTTTAACTCGGACCAACTTGCTTTAAACTAGTTGACCAGTTTCTTCATTTACCCTGATATAATCACGAGGGATCTGCAACTGTGTAGTCTCTGTGTTAGTCAATACAGTGTTGAAACTTTACGCTAATGCAGCCGACCTAACAAAGTTCTACTGTAAGCGCGACGAAAAATAGTCCCTGTTATTTGCTTTCCAAAAACACTGCTCGTGGAAAATTACTCTTTAACATTATATTGCATATATCCCGCTTAGGAAATAGGTCTGTGTTTTCTGGATTCACCGATGCTGATATTGACTATAGACCGTAGCTAGTAGGATGACCAAAAACGGCGCGTCGCTTTCGACTACAAATAATAAAAGTGATCTATGACTATAGAACAGTAATGAAGTATGTTTATTCTCATCATTAAAGCAAACACAAGACAAGACCGAGAGTTTGTGGAGAGTGTTTGAGCTGTAAGTGAGTTTTATAGGGATCGGAACTCATCGATTCTTGCATGCAAATTGACTTTGCGGGAGAGCCCGAGAAACGCATTTGAAGATTGAAATGAACAATTTGTCATACTTGGTCAATCTAACCGATTGGCATTTTTGCGATAGAAATGTTGACATTGATAACTTGCGGACACAGCGTCATTTATCAACAGGGCTTGACACATGTGTTTGTTTCTTTGTTTATTGGTTTTATCCTCTCATCAGACATATGAGTTAAATGAAGACGTTGTCGACATGAACCAATTAAAATGCTGCATTCCCTGTGTATGTCATGCAGTCTATAACTGGCATAATACCACACCCACTCACACAATCCTGTCACCGGACCGACCAGATATGGAACTCACCCACTCACACAATCCTGTCACCGGACCGACCAGATATGGAACTCACCCAGTCACACAATCCTGTCACCTGACCGACCACATATGGAACTCACCCAGTCACAGAATCCTGTCACCGGACCGACCACATATGGAACTCACCCAGTCACACAATCCTGACACCGGACCGACCAGATATGGAACTCACCCAATCACACAATCCTGACACCGTACCGACCAGACATGGAACTCACCCAGTCACACAATCCTGTCACCGGACCGACCAGATATGGAACTTACCCAGTCACACAATCCTGTCACCAGACCGACCAGATATGGAACTCACACAGTCACACAATCCTGTCACCGGACCGACCAGTTATGGAACACACCCAGTCACACAATCCTGTCACCGGACCGACCAGATATGGAACTCACCCAGTCACAGAATCCTGTCACCGAACCGACCACATATGGAACTCACCCAGTCACACAATCTTGTCACCGGACCGACCACATATGGAACTCACCCAGTCACAGAATCCTGTCACCGAACCGACCAGATATGGAACTCACCCAGTCACACAATCCTGTCACCGGACCGACCAGATATGGAACACACCCAGTCACAGAATCCTGACACCGTACCGACCAGACATGGAACTCACCCAGTCACACAATCCTGTCACCGGACCGACCAGATATGGAACTTACCCAGTCACACAATCCTGTCACCAGACCGACCAGATATGGAACTCACACAGTCACACAATCCTGTCACCGGACCGACCATATTATGGAACACACCCAGTCACACAATCCTGTCACCGGACCGACCAGATATGGAACTCACCCAGTCACACAATCCTGACACCTAACCGACCAGATATGGAACTCACCCAGTCACACAATCCTGTTACCGGATCGACCACATATGGAACTTACCCAGTCACACAATCCTGTCACCGGACCGACCAGACATGGAACTTACCCAGTCACACAATCCTGTCACCGGACCGACCAGACATGGAACTCACCCAGTCACACAATCCTGTTACCGGACCGACCAGATATGGAACTTACCCAGTCACACAATCCTGTCACCGGACCGACCAGACATGGAACTTACCCAGTCACACAATCCTGTTACCGGACCGACCAGACATGGAACTTACCCAGTCACACAATCCTGTTACCGGACCGACCAGATATGGAACTTACCCAGTCACACAATCCTGTCACCGGACCGACCAGACATGGAACTCACCCAGTCACACAATCCTGTTACCGGACCGACCAGATATGGAACTCACCCAGTCACACAATCCTGACACCGGACCGACCAGATATGAAACTCACCCAGTCACACAATCCTGTCACCGGACCGACCAGACATGGAACCCACCCAGTCACACAATCCTGTCACCGGACCGACCAGACATGGAACTTACCCAGTCACACAATCCTGTTACCGGACCGACCAGATATGGAACTTACCCAGGCACACAATCCTGTCACCGGACCGACCAGACATGGAACTACACGCATATTTGCTTAAGTGTTAACAAAGAAGCGGCTCCACGACCACGACTTTGATATGTCGCGGCCCGGGATCAATCCCAGGGCCTCCCGTTGATGGATCCGGCGCTCTACTGATAGCGTTACAAGGTCAGGTTAACTTGAAATAAGTAGATGTGAAGGTAGTCATATCTAGCCTACAACCTTTTATGTTCGAGTCCTATTAACAGCGACAATGTCATTTTGGAAAGTTTTAAAACTTCCTGAGGGAGAGCATAAATTTGCCCGTGAAGCACAAAAATGCCCGATATATTGGTATTTTAAAGTCACATTTGAATTACAGCAATAAAACATGATAGAGTTTCGACGCCATACATATTTATGTGATCTTAAAGAAAACGACTTATAACACTCTAGTCTCTAAATCAGTGAATACAAATGAAAAAAAAAATCCACCTTTTATAGAATGAATTATAACCGCAGAATGTAAATCAGCGCTAAATGAGATAATTGAAAAAATACTAGTAAATATAATTTCTTCCATAAAGTTACAAAGCAAAGATTAATCAGAAGGTTAATTGGAAAGTGTCTTAATTAAGAATGCAGTCGATAACATAAAATGGAACAAAATCTTAACTTTATATACGAAACTACAATAATATAACATTAATAAATTTCAACTTAAACCTACAAACAGACTCTTACATATATGTATACACAATATATCAACTCTATCTTTTGTCATTTTTGCAAGTCACAAATGTAGGTATGTTCATCTCTTGTTGAATACATCCATTCAAAGAATATTAGTATTAATCTTCCATTAGAAAAAAACACTGAGAACAAAGGGTCTTTATAAGAAAGTATTCAAAACATTTATAATAATGATGAAATATTTTAAAGCTACATACAACAAGTTGATAGGAAACAGAAAACTATCACTTACATATATAGAGGATCTGATATTCGTGTTCATTAGATACTGAAAATATTAAACGAGCTGGATGAAATGATACGAAACGTGGCTCTGTCGAGTTTCGCATCATTTTAGACAACGAGTTAAAAAGATTCTATTTATCACATAACCAAAACATCAGTTGGTTTTGTTTACAATGCATCATCCATTTATAGTATGAACAGTTGGAATTGACATGGGTAATTCGGTTTGGGAGAATCCGCACAAAAATAGTTCTACGCTTTACTCGACTATTTTTCATAACAAGGAACAGAATCGTTTATAACATGACGACTAAAATTTTGTTGATTAAACTGAAATTGTCCAGCAAAAAGCGTAAAACTACGACATTGAAGTGATCAGGAAATGGCATATACGTCACACAAACTTAATGACGTCACACAACGATAACTAAATAGTGTGTTACCAAAAATAACACATGCGTGTTGCCTCACGCTCGCGCCGTATGTTATGTGATACAGGAAGACGCAAAAAAAAAAAATAACAAGCAACAATGATCGTGTCTCGAAACTAACCAAAAAAAAGGGAAATAGTACCAACATCATCAACTATAAAAAACCTTTTTCAAAAGTAGAAGATACTTTTATTTAATTTTATACCTCATTTAAAACTTTTACTTTGAGACACTTAATTACTTTAATTTTGTTCATATTGAGACGATAATAAGTCGACAGAACATTATGAAAATATAGTGTTTTATACAAGAGAGATGCATTGTAATGGAATTGAAAGAAGAATTGGAGATAAATAGGAGAGTAAAAAAATGAATAAGTTCATACAATGTTGCCATTTTTTTCTATCTTGCTATGCAAAGTGTAATATTTAATTTAAAAAAAAAGAATATTAAAAAACGATAAGCCATGATTATGTGAAGTTTATGTATTTATTCACATTCACATAAAATGTACATGTAAAAACTAAACAAACGATACACAATACACATGTACTTATTGCGGGCGCCTATAACCAAGCAGCTAGATTTACCGATTCACAATCCATTTCCAGCGTAGATTCAAGATTTGAAGCTCAGCCAGGGCGAGAACATA
>CM017573.1:11177439-11302439 GCA_007844125.1 Sinonovacula constricta
CATGTTTGGGGAAAATTAGGCATCATATCTTCACACTCCAGTCATGCTTTAGTCTTAATAAAGACTTTGTACAATCGATAGTACTAATAGAGACTTTCTCTTTACTTATAATGTTCTTTCTCTTCTGAACTATAAAAAAGCACGAAGGAGAGTTTTGCTCAAACTAAATATCGATGTCAGACCTGATAATTCCATGATGCTATAACGTGATCTCAAAAGTGATTGGTCACCTGATTTTCTTAGTTTATAAAAAAACACCTACTGTGCGGTGTGCTTTGATTTGAAAATAAATGATGCAATGACGAACAGAATGTTGCCGCACTTACATTATAGATGTAGGATGTAAATAAAAAACAATCTGCGGGATCATTCAGTTAACAAAAACGATATGATTGTTCAAATTATCAGACACCACCTTTAAAGGAAATGTTCTGTATAAAATAGAAATAGGAATGTTTGCTTTTTCTTTATTCGTGTGCAATAAGACGCCATTTAAATTACAATACAATCTTTCTTTTCGTTTGACATGCATTAATGGAAACAAAGTTGAACTGAAAACGATTTTAGTTTCCGTTGCCATCAATCAAATTACAAAATGTGACGACATCATGTCTCTGAAAAATAAATATCCCCGCATGTCATGCAAATTGTGCATTATTTATTCGCTTGTGTTTTTATGTAAAACGTTGCAACTTTGGTTTTATTGAGGAGAATATAAGAGGAGATTATAAACAAGATATTACACAACTAATATATATACCAATCAGGAATATTTTAGCGCCCTCGGCTTTAGATTTGAAATGAAAGTGGGGAGAATGTGAAAAAGATTTTAAAAGTAATAATGGGAAATATAGATTTTTCATACACTAGAGTCTGATAAATGTTTGTTTGTTTATTGGGTTGGTCGTCCCACCAACAGTTTTTTCAGTTATCTGGAGACCGTGTCCACTTGAAGCAGATATAGTGCTGCCGTCACTGTGTATAACATGCTATGAACACCTGGCATGATACCACACCCAGTCACATTATCCTGATCGAACCCGGGGCCTCCCTTAACTGGGACCGACGCTCTACCGATTGCGCTACCAGGTCCGATCTGATAAATGATACTGTTGATGCTGGGGTAACTATTGTGAAACAAATAAATGTAAATAATATTGTCAGTGATGGAAGGCAGCTTATATTGAAGTGCTATACTGAAGTATGTCTATCGGACATTTTTTATATTTTTATAACAGTTTTACAATATTTCTTTAATTTCGTAATGTAAATATATATATCATAGTTTCTACTCAACTTTCGTTTTGTAAACAGGTGTGTCTGCCATATATTTTGGGGGAGTGTATTTAAGGAGTATTTGTCATAATTTCAATTCATTTGTTTTCATTCTTTGTTTATTACCAATACAACATTAGTGTGGGAAAAGCACTTCACATACATGCGGTATTAACGATTGGTTAATTGAATATTTCAGGCTCTATAATCTTCAACGACATAATAACAATAGTTAAACAACATAATAACAATGCGCTCTAAGAGCCGAATCAATTATCAGCAACATTTTGATGTACAGGCGTTTGATGGTATAGATTTGTCTGTATAAGCTTTAATGTGTTTAAACCATTAATTGAATGTTTTTGCAGAACAATGAAGTGCAATTAAGCTTTTATGAACCGAATAATAGGACATTATCTAACATTTCCTTTTAGTTTTATGTTGTTGTTTTTTCTCAAACATCTTTTCCATTAAAATAGCCATAAATGAATGTATTTGATATTTACTTAATTTCACCATTTATTGACTATAATATGCCTGTTTTCTATAAAGAAGCGCACAATTTCTTTTTATTATTTATTGCATTAGTGTAAAATAAGTTAGATGTATTGATTGTAATATAATTCAGTCAAACCAGGAGATATCATTGAATAGTGTTCTCTACTATTCTATTTATAGATCTCTGCACATATATTACCCAGAGATTATTTTGGTAATTGACCGCTCCAAGGGTGACTGACCGCTCCAAGGGTGACTGACCGCCCCAAGAGTGACTGACCGCCCTAAGGATAACTGACCGCCACAAGGATGACTGACCGCTCCAAGGGTGACTGACCGCTCCAATTGTGACTGACCGCCCCAAGAATGACTGACCGCTCCAAGGGTGACTGACCGCTCCAAGGGTGACTGACCGCTCCAAGGGTGACTGACCGCCCCAAGAATGACTGACCGCTCCAAGGGTGACTGACCGCCCCAAGGATGACTGACTGCCCCAAGGATGACTGACCGCCCCACGGATGACTGACCGCCCCAAGGGTGACTGACCTCTCCAAGGGTGACTGACCGCCCCACGGATGACTGACCGCCCCAAGGGTGACTGACCGCTCCAAGGGTGACTGACCGCCCCACGGATGACTGACGGCCTCAAGGGTGACTGACCGCTCCAAGGGTGACTGACCGCCCCACGGATGACTGACCGCCCCAAGGGTGACTGACCGCTCCAAGGGTGACTGACCGCCCCAAGGATGACTGACCGCCCCAAAGATGACTGACCGCCCCAAGGATAACTGACCGCCCCAAGGGTGACTGACCGCCCCAAGGATGACTGACCGCCCCAAGGATGACTGACCGCCCCACTGATGACTGACCGCCCCAAGGGTGACTGACCGCTCCAAGGATGACAGACCGCTCCAGGGAGAAGCGACCGTTCCAAGGCGGTTATTTAAATGCTGTTTTTATTTTATCTTTTTCGTTTAATATTTTGACTTTCTTCTGTTAAAATTGCATGTTTATACCGCTCTCTTTAAAAAGTTCATTTTATGATAAACGTTTAAATTCGCAAAAGGACCGTGTTACATAAAGGTATTTTAAACTTGATTATACGATTTTAGCGTGAGTTTTGTGTTAATTTGATGCGTGTTTTTTTGTTTTATTTTCAAAATATAATTAAAATAATTAATATCATAATTATGATTTTTTTAAATAATGGAAAGTCACCACAAGTTACAAAAAAAGAATAAAAAAATTTGTGCATGGAAATATAGTCTAGTATTACACACAACTTAAGAATAGGTCAGGTGTTGTTAATTGTTTGATATAAAATTATTCTGACCTTTCCAAAGGTTTCGTTTCAATGTGACCAATACAGTAAATGCAGAGAGATGACCACAAAGAATCAAGCGAACATCCTTTCTCTGCTAGATGCGTTGGAATACAAAATAAACCCAATAACCCATCTTGCATGAGAACCAGTTCTGATATTGTGCAAATAAGGTCGCAATTCCTTGATAGAAAACAGACCGAAACCGTATTTACCAACCCAGCACCCCACTCCCCCTAGGCCGACCTGATTATATATAGGTTATTAAATTACTTGCTAACAAATAGACTTCGTAAAGAGGCAAATGGGGTCAATTATGGAAATAGAATGGGCAATATACAGTAGAATATGGATCATATTTGCTAACAAATATCCTCTGTATAGATTACAGGGGGTGGGGGATCTTATGGGGTATAGAAATGGCATAGTTTCAGTAAAACACGTATCTTGTTTGTTTATTCGGAAACAAAGCTAAACTTGAAAGATATATTCGGATAGCCTGGTTCATTGAACTGAATTGACATTTTTCACTAATTAATATATCTCTTTTTTTTTAGTGGGGGTGGGGGTATGAATCAAGATCCATTCAACTTTATCGCAGTAAATGCTAATGCTAGATACTATAATCGACCTACTTCGACCTATGCAGTCAACAGACAAAATTTACTTAAAGGTTAGTTTTTTAAGCTTACATGCATGCCTTTTTCAACTCTACACTTTTATCTTGTTAGTGGGGCGGGGGGTGGGGGTGCATTCCCCCCCCCCCCCCAATCCCCCACCTGGACCCATCCCTGGCTCTAAATTTTTATGTTAGTTTGATATCTTTATTACCCGATGCAAGAAGCACAAGACGGTGTGGTGAATTCGTGTGTATTGTCAAACAGTGCGCGAGAGAAAAACGCAACAACTTCAATATGCCATAGAGATCAGTCCCCGGTGTATTAGCTTTACATCGACTTAGTTTGTATTTTAATTTCACGTCCCGGAGTGTCTTGACAAAGCATGTTCTCATTAACTTCAAGCTACTGACATTATTTCCATTTATCATGCAATGATCTGTGAAAAAATAGAAACGATAATAATGTGCGTTCTAGCTTGTGTGTTTTAGGGGTGTAATAGAATTGTAAATACTTCATTAAAGTCGTGTGCATAGCTTCGTTGAAATCATCATGTTTCATTGCATACATTGGTTCTTTCCGGGTCTTGCTCCCGCCGTAGAAAAGTGAAGATTGAAAGGATTTCTGCCTTTATAAGAGAAGAATGTTTTCGAATTGATACATTAAGTAAAAGAATTGCAAATGGTAAATTATCTAACACTCTCGCACTAACCCATATCTTGATTCCCTATGTTACTCTTGATAACCCTCCCGCTTGTCAACACTTAACCAAACATCTCATACCTACCTTTACATCAGCCTTGTAGGTGTGTGTGTTGGTCAATACCTACCTTCACATCAGCTTTGTAGGTGTGACTGTTGGTCAATACCTACCTTCACATCAGCTTTGTAGGTGTGACTGTTAGTCAAAACCTACCTTCACATCAGCCTTGTAGGTGTGTGTGTTGGTCAATACATACCTTCACATCAGCTTTGTAGGTGTGACTGTTGGTCAATACCTACCTTCACATCAGCCTTGTAGGTGTGACTGTTGGTCAATACCTACCTTCACATCAGCCTTGTAGGTGTGACTGTTGGTCAATACCTACCTTCACATCAGCCTTGTAGGTGTGACTGTTGGTCAATACCTACCTTTACATCAGCCTTGTAGGCGTGACTGTTGGTCAATACCTACCTTCACATCAGCCTTGTAGGTGTGAGTGTTGGTCAATACCTACCTTCACATCAGCCCTGTAGGTGTGAGTGTTGGTCAATACCTACCTTCACATCAGCCTTGTATGTGTGACTGTTGGTCAATACCTACCTTTACATCAGCCTTGTAGGTGTGACTGTTGGTCAATACCTACCTTTACACCAGCCTTGTAGGTGTGACTGTTGGCCAATACCTACCTTTACATCAGCCTTGTAGGTGTGACTGTTGGTCAATACCTACCTTCACATCAGCCTTGTAGGTGTGACTGTTTGTCAATACCTACCTTCACATCAGCCTTGTAGGTGTGACTGTTGGTCAATACCTACCTTTACATCAGCCTTGTAGGTGTGACTGTTGGTCAATACCGACCTTCACATCAGCCTTGTAGGTGTGTCTGTTGGTCAATACCGACCTTCACATCAGCCTTGTAGGTGTGAGTGTTGGTCAATACCTACCTTCACATCGGCCTTGTAAGTGTGACTGTTGGTCAATACCTACCTTTACATCAGCCTTGTAGGCGTGATTGTTGGTCAATACCTACCTTCACATCAGCCTTGTAGGCGTGACTGTTGGTCAATACCTACCTTCACATCAGCTTTGTAGGTGTGACTGTTGGTCAATACCTACCTTTACATCAGCCTTGTAGGTGTGACTGTTGGTCAATACCTACCTTTACATCAGCCTTGTAGGTGTGACTGTTGGTCAATACCTACCTTTACATCAGCCTTGTAGGTGTGACTGTTTGTCAATACCTACATTCACATCAGCCTTGTAGGTGTGACTGTTGGTCAATACCTACCTTTACATCAGCCTTGTAGGTGTGACTGTTGGTCAATACCTACCTTCACATCAGCCTTGTAGGTGTGTCTGTTGGTCAATACCTACCTTCACATCAGCCTTGTAGGTGTGAGTGTTGATCAATACCTACCTTCACATCAGCCTTGTAGGTGTGACTGTTGGTCAATACCTACCTTTACATCAGCCTTGTAGGCGTAAATGTTGGTCAATACCTACCTTCACATCAGCCTTGTAGGTGTGACTGTTGGTCAATACCTACCTTCAAATCAGCCTTGTAGGTGTGACTGTTGGTCAATACCTACCTTTACATCAGCCTTGTAGGTGTGACTGTTGGTCAATACCTACCTTTACATCAGCCTTGTAGGTGTGACTGTTGGTCAATACCTACCTTCACATCAGCCTTGTAGGCGTGACTGTTGGTCAATACCTACCTTCACATCAGCCTTGTAGATGTGACTGTTGGTCAATACCTACCTTCACATCAGCCTTGTAGGTGTGACTGTTGGTCAATACCTACCTTTACATCAGCCTTGTAGGTGTGACTGTTGGTCAATACCTACCTTTACATCAGTCTTGTAGGTGTGACTGTTGGTCAATACCTACCTTTACATCAGCCTTGTAGGTGTGACTGTTTGTCAATACCTACCTTCACATCAGCCTTGTAGGTGTGACTGTTGGACAATACCTACCTTCACATCAGCCTTGTAGGTGTGACTGTTGGTCAATACCTACCTTTACATCAGCCTTGTAGGTGTGACTGTTGGTCAATACCTACCTTCACATCAGCCTTGTAGGTGTGTCTGTTGGTCAATACCTACCTTCACATCAGCCTTGTAGGTGTGTCTGTTGGTCAATACCTACCTTCACATCAGCCTTGTAGGCGTGACTGTTGGTCAATACCTACCTTCACATCAGCCTTGTAGGTGTGACTGTTGGTCAATACCTACCTTTACATCAGCCTTGTAGGTGTGACTGTTGGTCAATACCTACCTTCACATCAGCCTTGTAGGTGTGACTGTTGGTCAATACCTACCTTTACATCAGCCTTGTAGGTGTGACTGTTAGTCAATACCTACCTTCACATCAGCCTTGTAGGTGTGACTGTTGATCAATACCTACCTTCACATCAGCCTTGTTGGTGTGACTGTTGGTCAATACCTACCTTCACACCAGCCTTGTAGGTGTGACTGCTGGTCAATACCTACCTTCACATCAGCCTTGTAGGTGTGACTGTTGGTCAATCCCTACCTTCACATCAGCCTTGTAGGTGTGACTGTTGGTCAATCCCTACCTTTACATCAGCCTTGTAGGTGTGACTGTTGGTCAATACCTACCTTCACATCAGCCTTGTAGGTGTGACTGTTGGTCAATACCTACCTTCACATCAGCCTTGTAGGTGTGAGTGTTGGTCAACACCTACCTTTACATCAGCCTTGTAGGTGTGACTGTTGGTCAATATCTACCTTTACATCAGCCTTGTAGGTGTGACTGTTAGTCAATACCTACCTTCACATCAGCCTTGTAGGTGTGTCTGTTGGTCAATACCGACCTTCACATCAGCCTTGTAGGTGTGAGTGTTGGTCAATACCTACCTTCACATCAGCCTTGTAGGTGTGACTGTTGGTCAATACCTACCTTCACATCAGCCTTGTAGGTGTGACTGTTGGTCAATACCTACCTTCACATCAGCCTTGTAGGTGTGACTGTTGGTCAATACCTACCTTCACATAAGCCTTGTAGGTGTGACTGTTGTCAATACCTACCTTTACATCAGCCTTGTAGGTGTGACTGTTGGTCAATACCTACCTTTACATCAGCCTTGTAGGTGTGACTGTTGGTCAATACCTACCTTTACATCAGCCTTGTAGGTGTGACTGTTGGTCAATACCTACCTTTACATCAGCCTTGTAGGTGTGACTGTTTGTCAATACCTACCTTCACATCAGCCTTGTAGGTGTGACTGTTGGTCAATACCTACCTTTACATCAGCCTTGTAGGTGTGACTGTTGGTCAATACCTACCTTCACATCAGCCTTGTAGGTGTGACTGTTGGTCAATACCTACCTTCACATCAGCCTTGTAGGTGTGACTGTTGGTCAATCCCTACCTTTACATCAGCCTTGTAGGTGTGACTGTTGGTCAATACCTACCTTCACATCAGCCTTGTAGGGGTGACTGTTGGTCAATACCTACCTTCACATCAGCCTTGTAGGTGTGACTGTTGGTCAACACCTACCTTTACATCAGCCTTGTAGGTGTGACTGTTGGTCAATACCTACCTTCACATCAGCCTTGTAGGTGTGACTGTTGGTCAATACCTTCCTTCACATCAGCCTTGTAGGTGTGACTGTTGGTCAATACCTACCTTCACATCAGCCTTGTAGGTGTGACTGTTGGTCAATACCTACCTTTACATCAGCCTTGTAGGTGTGTCTGTTGGTCAATACCTACCTTCACATCAGCCTTGTAGGTGTGACTGTTGGTCAATACCTACCTTCACATCAGCCTTGTAGGTGTGACTGTTGGTCAATACCTACCTTCACATCAGCCTTGTAGGTGTGACTGTTGGTCAATACCTACCTTTACATCAGCCTTGTAGGTGTGACTGTTGGTCAATACCTACCTTTACATCAGCCTTGTAGGTGTGACTGTTGGTCAATACCTACCTTTACATCAGCCTTGTAGGTGTGACTGTTGGTCAATACCTACCTTTACATCAGCCTTGTAGGTGTGACTGTTTGTCAATACCTACCTTCACATCAGCCTTGTAGGTGTGACTGTTGGTCAATACCTACCTTTACATCAGCCTTGTAGGTGTGACTGTTGGTCAATACCTACCTTAACATCAGCCTTGTAGGTGTGACTGTTGGTCAATACCTACCTTCACATCAGCCTTGTAGGTGTGACTGTTGGTCAATCCCTACCTTTACATCAGCCTTGTAGGTGTGACTGTTGGTCAATACCTACCTTCACATCAGCCTTGTAGGGGTGACTGTTGGTCAATACCTACCTTCACATCAGCCTTGTAGGTGTGACTGTTGGTCAATACCTACATTCACATCAGCCTTGTAGGTGTGACTGTTGGTCAATACCTACCTTTACATCAGCCTTGTAGGTGTGACTGTTGGTCAATACCTACCTTCACATCAGCCTTGTAGGTGTGTCTGTTGGTCAATACCTACCTTCACATCAGCCTTGTAGGTGTGAGTGTTGATCAATACCTACCTTCACATCAGCCTTGTAGGTGTGACTGTTGGTCAATACCTACCTTTACATCAGCCTTGTAGGCGTAAATGTTGGTCAATACCTACCTTCACATCAGCCTTGTAGGTGTGACTGTTGGTCAATACCTACCTTCAAATCAGCCTTGTAGGTGTGACTGTTGGTCAATACCTACCTTTACATCAGCCTTGTAGGTGTGACTGTTGGTCAATACCTACCTTTACATCAGCCTTGTAGGTGTGACTGTTGGTCAATACCTACCTTCACATCAGCCTTGTAGGCGTGACTGTTGGTCAATACCTACCTTCACATCAGCCTTGTAGATGTGACTGTTGGTCAATACCTACCTTCACATCAGCCTTGTAGGTGTGACTGTTGGTCAATACCTACCTTTACATCAGCCTTGTAGGTGTGACTGTTGGTCAATACCTACCTTTACATCAGTCTTGTAGGTGTGACTGTTGGTCAATACCTACCTTTACATCAGCCTTGTAGGTGTGACTGTTTGTCAATACCTACCTTCACATCAGCCTTGTAGGTGTGACTGTTGGACAATACCTACCTTCACATCAGCCTTGTAGGTGTGACTGTTGGTCAATACCTACCTTTACATCAGCCTTGTAGGTGTGACTGTTGGTCAATACCTACCTTCACATCAGCCTTGTAGGTGTGTCTGTTGGTCAATACCTACCTTCACATCAGCCTTGTAGGTGTGTCTGTTGGTCAATACCTACCTTCACATCAGCCTTGTAGGCGTGACTGTTGGTCAATACCTACCTTCACATCAGCCTTGTAGGTGTGACTGTTGGTCAATACCTACCTTTACATCAGCCTTGTAGGTGTGACTGTTGGTCAATACCTACCTTCACATCAGCCTTGTAGGTGTGACTGTTGGTCAATACCTACCTTTACATCAGCCTTGTAGGTGTGACTGTTAGTCAATACCTACCTTCACATCAGCCTTGTAGGTGTGACTGTTGATCAATACCTACCTTCACATCAGCCTTGTTGGTGTGACTGTTGGTCAATACCTACCTTCACACCAGCCTTGTAGGTGTGACTGCTGGTCAATACCTACCTTCACATCAGCCTTGTAGGTGTGACTGTTGGTCAATCCCTACCTTCACATCAGCCTTGTAGGTGTGACTGTTGGTCAATCCCTACCTTTACATCAGCCTTGTAGGTGTGACTGTTGGTCAATACCTACCTTCACATCAGCCTTGTAGGTGTGACTGTTGGTCAATACCTACCTTCACATCAGCCTTGTAGGTGTGAGTGTTGGTCAACACCTACCTTTACATCAGCCTTGTAGGTGTGACTGTTGGTCAATATCTACCTTTACATCAGCCTTGTAGGTGTGACTGTTAGTCAATACCTACCTTCACATCAGCCTTGTAGGTGTGTCTGTTGGTCAATACCGACCTTCACATCAGCCTTGTAGGTGTGAGTGTTGGTCAATACCTACCTTCACATCAGCCTTGTAGGTGTGACTGTTGGTCAATACCTACCTTCACATCAGCCTTGTAGGTGTGACTGTTGGTCAATACCTACCTTCACATCAGCCTTGTAGGTGTGACTGTTGGTCAATACCTACCTTCACATCAGCCTTGTAGGTGTGACTGTTGGTCAATACCTACCTTTACATCAGCCTTGTAGGTGTGACTGTTGGTCAATACCTACCTTTACATCAGCCTTGTAGGTGTGACTGTTGGTCAATACCTACCTTTACATCATCCTTGTAGGTGTGACTGTTGGTCAATACCTACCTTTACATCAGCCTTGTAGGTGTGACTGTTTGTCAATACCTACCTTCACATCAGCCTTGTAGGTGTGACTGTTGGTCAATACCTACCTTTACATCAGCCTTGTAGGTGTGACTGTTGGTCAATACCTACCTTCACATCAGCCTTGTAGGTGTGACTGTTGGTCAATACCTACCTTCACATCAGCCTTGTAGGTGTGACTGTTGGTCAATCCCTACCTTTACATCAGCCTTGTAGGTGTGACTGTTGGTCAATACCTACCTTCACATCAGCCTTGTAGGGGTGACTGTTGGTCAATACCTACCTTCACATCAGCCTTGTAGGTGTGACTGTTGGTCAACACCTACCTTTACATCAGCCTTGTAGGTGTGACTGTTGGTCAATACCTACCTTCACATCAGCCTTGTAGGTGTGACTGTTGGTCAATACCTTCCTTCACATCAGCCTTGTAGGTGTGACTGTTGGTCAATACCTACCTTCACATCAGCCTTGTAGGTGTGACTGTTGGTCAATACCTACCTTTACATCAGCCTTGTAGGTGTGTCTGTTGGTCAATACCTACCTTCACATCAGCCTTGTAGGTGTGACTGTTGGTCAATACCTACCTTCACATCAGCCTTGTAGGTGTGACTGTTGGTCAATACCTACCTTCACATCAGCCTTGTAGGTGTGACTGTTGGTCAATACCTACCTTTACATCAGCCTTGTAGGTGTGACTGTTGGTCAATACCTACCTTTACATCAGCCTTGTAGGTGTGACTGTTGGTCAATACCTACCTTTACATCAGCCTTGTAGGTGTGACTGTTGGTCAATACCTACCTTTACATCAGCCTTGTAGGTGTGACTGTTTGTCAATACCTACCTTCACATCAGCCTTGTAGGTGTGACTGTTGGTCAATACCTACCTTTACATCAGCCTTGTAGGTGTGACTGTTGGTCAATACCTACCTTCACATCAGCCTTGTAGGTGTGACTGTTGGTCAATACCTACCTTCACATCAGCCTTGTAGGTGTGACTGTTGGTCAATCCCTACCTTTACATCAGCCTTGTAGGTGTGACTGTTGGTCAATACCTACCTTCACATCAGCCTTGTAGGGGTGACTGTTGGTCAATACCTACCTTCACATCAGCCTTGTAGGTGTGACTGTTGGTCAACACCTACCTTTACATCAGCCTTGTAGGTGTGACTGTTGGTCAATACCTACCTTCACATCAGCCTTGTAGGTGTGACTGTTGGTCAATACCTTCCTTCACATCAGCCTTGTAGGTGTGACTGTTGGTCAATACCTACCTTCACATCAGCCTTGTAGGTGTGACTGTTGGTCAATACCTACCTTTACATCAGCCTTGTAGGTGTGTCTGTTGGTCAATACCTACCTTCACATCAGCCTTGTAGGTGTGTCTGTTGGTCAATACCTACCTTTACATCAGCCTTGTAGGTGTGACTGTTAGTCAATACCTACCTTCACATCAGCCTTGTAGGTGTGTCTGTTGGTCAATACCGACCTTCACATCGGCCTTGTAGGTGTGAGTGTTGGTCAATACCTACCTTCACATCGGCCTTGTAGGTGTGACTGTTGGTCAATACCTACCTTTACATCAGCCTTGTAGGCGTGATTGTTGGTCAATACCTACCTTCACATCAGCCTTGTAGGTGTGACTGTTGGTCAATACCTACCTTCACATCGGCCTTGTAGGTTCGACTGTTGGTCAATACCTACCTTTACATCAGCCTTGTAGGTGTGACTGTTGGTCAATACCTACCTTTACATCAGCCTTGTAGGTGTGACTGTTGGTCAATACCTACCTTCACATCAGCCTTGTAGGTGTGACTGTTGGTCAATACCTACCTTTACATCAGCCTTGTAGGTGTGACTGTTGGTCAATACCTACCTTCACATCAGCCTTGTAGGTGTGAGTGTTGGTCAATACCTACCTTCACATCAGCCTTGTAGGTGTGACTGTTGGTCAATACCTACCTTTACATCAGCCTTGTAGGCGTGAATGTTGGTCAATACCTACCTTCACATCAGCCTTGTAGGCGTGACTGTTGGTCAATACCTACCTTCACATCAGCCTTGTAGGTGTGACTGTTGGTCAATACCTACCTTTACATCAGCCTTGTAGGTGTGACTGTTGGTCAATACCTACCTTTACATCAGCCTTGTAGGTGTGACTGTTGGTCAATACCTACCTTTACATCAGCCTTGTAGGTGTGACTGTTTTTCAATACTTACCTTCACATCAGCCTTGTAGGTGTGACTGTTGGTCAATACCTACCTTTACATCAGCCTTGTAGGTGTGACTGTTGGTCAATACCTACCTTCACATCAGCCTTGTAGGTGTGTCTGTTGGTCAATACCTACCTTCACATCAGCCTTGTAGGCGTGACTGTTGGTCAATACCTACCTTCACATCAGCCTTGTAGGTGTGACTGTTGGTCAATACCTACCTTCACATCAGCCTTGTAGGTGTGACTGTTGGTCAATACCTACCTTCACATCAGCCTTGTAGGTGTGAGTGTTGGTCAATACCTACCTTCACATCAGCCTTGTAGGTGTGACTGTTGGTCAATACCTACCTTTACATCAGCCTTGTAGGTGTGACTGTTAGTCAATACCTACCTTCACATCAGCCTTGTAGGTGTGACTGTTGGTCAATACCTACCTTCACATCATCCTTGTAGGTGTGACTGTTGGTCAATACCTACCTTCACACCAGCCTTGTAGGTGTGACTGTTGGTCAATACCTACCTTCACATCAGCCTTGTAGGTGTGACTGTTGGTCAATCCCTACCTTCACATCAGCCTTGTAGGTGTGACTGTTGGTCAATACCTACCTTTACATCAGCCTTGTAGGTGTGACTGTTGGTCAATACCTACCTTCACATCAGCCTTGTAGGTGTGACTGTTGGTCAATACCTACCTTTACATCAGCCTTGTAGGTGTGACTGTGGATGTGTACAGTGGTTCTGTCTGTTTGGGTGTAAAAGTGGGTTTGTGAAAGTGGTTGTGGGTGTGTGGGAGTTAGAGTGGTTTTGTGGGCGTGGTTGCGGGTGTGTGGCAGTTAGAGTGGTTTTGTGGCGTGATTGCTGGTGTGTGGGTGTTAGAGTGGTTTTATGGGCGTGATTGTGAGTTTGTGCGAAAGTTTGTGAGAGTTGTGTGATTGTGGATGTGTGGGTGGAGGTTTAAATGTGTGTATTGATGTGGTTGTGATATGTGGGTATGAGAAATTTTCTGAGAGATTTGTGATGGTTTTTTGTGTGGGTTTGTAAGAGGAGAGTGTGTATGATGTTTGTGTGTGTATGTGTGTGCGCGCGCGCGTGCGTGAGTGCGTGCGTGCGTGTGTGTGTGTGTGTGTGCAAGAGGTAATTGTGTGTGGGTATGAGGGTAGTTGTGTTTGTGTGGGCATGAGACTGGGTTTGTGTAATAATAATAGGCCTTATAATAATAATAATAATAATAATAATAATAATAATAATAATAATAATAATAATAATAATAATAATAATAATGAATTAAAAAAAATGTCAAAATAAGAATTTGTTAAGAAAAACATCTTGCAAATTATTAGGAAATCTTCAAGGTTTGCCTGTGATTAAAATGAAATATTTGATATAAAAGTATTATTTAAATTTAAAGACATTATTGAATAACTATACGTTATTAGTGCTATTAAAAGCACCTGCCACGTTCAATAACACGACGGCCTGCTTTAAAACAGTGCCAATACCGATATCACTTATTCGGGCCGAAAAGTGATATAGATATAAAGCCCGCATTTTAAGTAATTTATTGGCTAATAAGCCAGGGCCAATATATATATATATAATTCAGCAAAAAGCTCTGGGAAATGGCAGACATTTTGCTTTGACTCGGTCTTTGTGTAGACGCGGACATGTTGCATAAATTTATGATACAAAATATTCAGTTTTCGGACATTCACGGCATGAATTGATAATGTTTAACCGAATTTGTTATAAATTCACAACGTGTAATTTTCAGAAAAACACAAACAAGCATTTTCTGACGTGGATTAATGCAAAAACTGCAAAAGTCGAGAACATTTTTAACAGTTGTTCTTAAAGTA
Organism: Sinonovacula constricta; assembly: GCA_007844125.1. Lineage (NCBI taxonomy): Eukaryota > Metazoa > Mollusca > Bivalvia > Cardiida > Solecurtidae > Sinonovacula > Sinonovacula constricta. The sequence goes on from CM017573.1 coordinate 11,192,217, forward strand.
TTATATGTGAAATATTATAAGTATGCCTACATGTAGATATTCAATCAAATTGTTAATAAATGACTTGATATTGGCCCAGTTATTTGTCCGAGGGCAGTCGTATTGGCCAAAGGTCACATCTTCACTTTCACATCCCTTTGCACTCATATCGTCATACCCACATACACTCTCACTTCCAAGTTCAAACACACACACTGCCACACACGCACTCTCATACCCACATATACTCTCACTTCCAAGTTCAAACACACACACTTCCACATACGCACTCTCATACCCACACTCACTCTCACTTCCAAGTTCAAGCACACCACTGCCTCAAATGCACTCTCATACCCACACACACTCTCACTTCCAAGTACAAGCACACCACTGCCTCATACGCACTCTCATTACCAAACACACACTCTCACTTCCAAGTTTAAACACACACACACTTCCACATACGCACTCTCATACCCACACATACACTCTCACTTCCAAGTTCAAACACACACACTTCCACATACGCACTCTCATACCCACACTCTCTCTCACTTCCAAGTTCAAGCACACCACTGCCTCAAATGCACTCTCATACCCACACACACTCTCACTTCCAAGTTCAAACACACACACACTTCCACATACGCACTCTCATACCCACACATACACTCTCACTTCCAAGTTCAAACACACACACTTCCACATACGCACTCTCATACCCACACTCACTCTCACTTCCAAGTTCAAACACACACACTTCCACATACTAGTATCACAAGCACGCACGCGCACACTGTTACAAACGCACACTCACTTAGGTTAATACACCAACCCTCACACCCACCCATACTCATAATCACGCCCATCTACACTGACACCCACCAACACACTCACACCCATCTTGCATAATTACCATTTGTTTTACTTACAACGGATAGCACCCACTTGTTGCGCTGGTGGGATTCGACACACAACCTTCCGAATCACCAGTCAGATGCGCTAACCACTGCGCTATGGAGGTGATATATCAACGGCAATTTTGAACTAATTTTTAATCCTAACCCTTTTAATTGATGACGTCAAAATAATATCGTGCGTATCGCAATATAGATCAGAATAGAACGTGTTCGCATATAATTTCAATTAATTTAACATTGCTGACTAACAGGATACACTCAGTGCTTTACTGATAATAAGATCAGTGCTTATCAATGGATATTTTTGCTGATCAGCAATGATAGAAAATATTATAAATTGTTGCATTCTGATGCAACTACTGTACTCTCGTGGTTCTACACAGGCAACTGTCTGCAGCGGCCCTTCGCTCGTCGGACCCAACAAATTGTCCATTTCGCAAAAAATATACCGTGGGTAACTTGGCCAGCAAAACTCATTTCTCATTAATATGTATATGTATATATTTATATATTTATATATTTATTTATTTATTTATTCATTCATTCATTCATTCATTCATTCATTCATTTATTTATTTATTTATTTATTTATTTATTTATTTATTCATTCATTCAATCATTTATTTATTTATTTTATTTATTTTATTTATTTTATTTATTTATTTATTTTATTTATACCAACAGTATTTCAGTTATCTGGAGACGGTGTCCACTTGAAGCAGATATAGTGCTGCCTTCACTGTGTATAGCATGCCGGGAACACCTGGCTTGATACCACACCCAGTCACATTATCCTGACACCGGGCAAACCAACCGTGGAACTAACCTTATGTTTGCTTGAGGGTTAGTAACGGAGCTATACCACTGACATTTTTAAAGACTTTGGTATGTCGCGGCCCGGGATCGAACCCGGGGCCTCTCGTTATATATATATAACATGAAGCATTTGACTGGCTCCGTTTCCAAAACGGCACGGAAATTCAGCCGATGAAATTATAACAATTCATCAATCGTAAAACTTCGGGTATTTCCGTATGGTTCGTAAAATACACCTCGTACATAGCTCTAGAATACACCAAAGTGCGTCGCCTGAGTTATGAAACAGTGTCCGTTCGCGAGAAAGTAACAAATTATATATATATCATTTAGTTGAGTATATCTTGCAATAACAACGATTTTTTTTATCAATACAATCTATATGATTTACGGAAAATTGAAAAGTCAACATTAAATACCCAGTATTAAAACTAAGACACACAAAGTAGATCCAAGATGGCGCCTTATTATGTCAGAGGTCTCTTGCATAGCATAAAGGCCGAGGTGATCAGATTGACAATTCATACGCACAACAGGCGGGTCATGATAGTATGGAAGGGATATCCGCCAATATTCTAATTACTATTTCTATCTAATTACTATTTCTAACTTTCAATACTCGGATTTGTCACTTCAAATGTCAATTTGTAAATTGCAACACAGCGCATGCTAAATATCGCTATCTTATTACAACCTAACTTTTATATATCACATGAAAATGTTCACATTACATTTGAACAATTTCACATTTCCGCATATACAATTTACAAGTTACAAATAGCGAGGCGAAAATCTCTCATGTTAAATGTACACCGCTTAAATAACCCCAGTTCAACATTAGGACGTAAGGGGGCGCTTCTAATATGGGAATGTCCATCTATAAATAGAATGTATCGCTTGAACTTATAGCTGCGTTCGTGTGTACTTTCAAGTTGTGAGTTTCTTACCGACAGAATCCTACACATGTATTATTTATTTATGCTATTCAATTTTAGGGATATTATTCTGTACTTAACTGCTGATCATGATATGACTACGTATATATAGGCCTATGTTTGTGATTATAGAAGATCAAGTGATAATTCAGTGTTAGTGGCACATTAAGAAAAATGCGTCATAGATGCATTTATTATTATTTGTGACATGTACTGTAGACATGCATCAATAAAAGTTGGTCCATATTTACACGTCTCCACCTTTTCCTCAAACTGTATGAAACGTTTCAAATATTGTTCGTATATTTTTATCTCTCAGTTCTGACAGCCCCTACACCCCCCCCCCCCCCCTTTCAACCTCTATGGCCCCACCCTCTCATTTAACTGCATATATCCTGATTTAACCGAAGTGATCCAAGCTGGCAAAATTCTTTTAAAGGTACACAGTACTGAGTTCGAACCCAAGACCTCCTCCGTAATCAGGCGCTCTACACCTGGCCTGAGAGCTTTTAACCTTCCTTTTTTCAGCCAGGTATCAACTGGACAGACCCACCAGTACCTAGCACGTTCCTGCTCCACATGGTGTTCTGATGAATTAATTCTGACGCCACTACAAAGGATGTAAAAATTCCCGTACCGAGAGCGGGGGTCGAAACCAGGACCCCCTGCTCTTGTGGTAGGTGCTCTAGCAACTGAGCTACATAGGCACCTGCCTCTGGGGAAAGCATTCTCACTACATCAAGTACTCCTGTTGATGTGGTTCAATTCCAATGGATTGTAAACAAATCCGAATGTGAATGAGAGAGTATGTTCTTCTGGAAACGTCCGATATGTATATTAAATTGGATTGAATGTAGTTTTAAGAAAACAAAGACTTATATGGTAAAATTACTTCCAGAATTTTAATATATACATTAATAACTACTTTTTGCAAAATATTACGCGTTCAATTTGACGCCAAATAACATTGGCTGGTTTCTATTGTATCTCCCTTGAAGAATCATTTATGATTCCGTTCTATTTTTAACTTATGATATTCTTTTCTATTTTTAGCTTAGGGACGTCTTTATTTATGTGGTACCGCCACCTAGCGTCTGAATGATGCCAATTCCTTATTTGTATATTAGTGATTTGTAACTTGAGAATTGTGACTTTGGGATTTGTAACTTGTAAATTGTAAGCGACCATAACATTTGTTACTTGATAATTGTGACTTGAGATTTGTAATTTCCAAATTGTATATGAGAAATGTGAATTAGATACATGTAAAAACGAACTTGTTTGTGCAAACAAATAGCAAATTTAAGCATATGCAGTGTTGCAATTTGCAAATTAGAAATTGAATATTGGCGGATATCCCCTTTCATATCCGATGTGTCCGATAACCACATACATGGTACATGTGTTATGACGATGGATCTGTGTGCAACTTAATGGAAATAGCGACCTTTTTACAGATATTTTATTTAAACAGACCATGATTCAGTGCCGACCATGTCTGCTGTATTTTTAAACTGTTATAACAATCGTGTGTCCGAACGTTCAATTTAGAAGTGTGCATGGACAAACATGTTTACTTAAGGGAGACAATCCGAATTGCAATATTCGGAATTCAGTGTTATCTCCCTTTTACTTTTATAAAGTCAAATAACTTACGGTATATGTGGCTTACAACCAAATAAAATCGCGAAACAGCTAGATCTGAAAATGGACGATATTATAAAGAACAAATGAACACATCTGACAAGGAAAATAACTGCTTGGCGACGTTAAATCTGACTGACTGGACTGACTGCGATCTGACTGACTGGACTGACTGGGATCTGATTGACTGGACTGACTGGGATCTGACTGACTGGGATCTGACTGACTGGACTGACTGGGATCTGACTGACTGGATTGACTGGGATCTGACTGACTGGATTGACTGGGATCTGACTGACTGGACTGACTGGGATCTGACTGACTGGACTGACTGGGATCTGATTGACTGGATTGACTTGGATCTGACTGACTGGACTGACTGGGATCTGACTGACTGGACTGACTGGGATCTGATTGACTGGATTGACTTGGATCTGATTGACTGGACTGACTGGGATCTGATTGACTGGACTGACTGGGATCTGACTGACTGGACTGACTGGAATCTGACTGACTGGACTGACTGGAATCTGACTGACTGGACTGACTGGGATCTGACTGACTGGACTCACTGGGATCTGACTGACTGGACTGACTGGGATCTGATTGACTGGATTGACTTGGATCTGATTGACTGGACTGACTGGGATCTGATTGACTGGACTGACTGGGATCTGACTGACTGGACTGACTGGAATCTGACTGACTGGACTGACTGGGATCTGACTGACTAGACTGACTGGGATCTGATTGACTGGACTGACTTGGATCTGATTTTCTGGAATGACTTGGATCTGATTGACTGGACTGACTGGGATCTGACTGACTGGGATCTGATTGACAGGATTGACTTGGATCTGATTGACTGGACTGACTTGGATCTGATTGACTGGACTGACTGGGATCTGACTGACTGGAATGACTGGGATCTGATTGACTGGACTGACTGGGATTTGATTGACTGGACTGACTTGGATCTGATTAACTGGACTGACTTAAATCTGATTGACTGGACTGACTGGAATCTGACTGACTGGACTGACTGGGATCTGACTGACTAGACTGACTGGGATCTGATTGACTGGACTGACTTGGATCTGATTTTCTGGACTGACTTGGATTTGATTGACTGGACTGACTTGGATCTGATTGACTGGACTGACTTAAATCTGATTGACTGAACTGACTGGGATCTGATTGACTGGATTGACTGGGATCTGACTGACTGGACTGACTGGAATCTGACTGAATGGACTGACTGAGATCTGACTGACTGGACTGACTGGGATCTGATTGACTTGACTGACTGGGATCTGACTGACTGGACTGACTTGGATCTCATTGATTGGACTGACTGGGATCTGACTGACTGGACTGACTTGGATCTGACTGACTTGAATGACAGGGATCTGATTGACTGGACTGACTTGGATCTGATTGACTGGACTGACTGGGATCTGATTGACTGGACTGACTGGGATCTGACTGACTGGACTGACTTGGATCTGACTGACTGGACTGACTTGGATCTGACTGACTCGACTGACTTGAATGACAGGGATCTGATTGACTGGACTGACTTGGATCTGATTGACTGGACTGACTTGGATCTGATTGACTGGACTGACTGGGATCTGACTGACTGGACTGGGATCTGACTGGACTGACTGGAATCTGATTGACTGGACTGACTGGGATCTGACTGACTGGACTGACTGGAATCTGACTGACTTGACTGACTGGGATCTGACTGACTGGACTGGGATCTGACTGGACTGAATGGAATCAGATTGACTGGACTGACTGGGATCTGACTGACTGGACTGACTTGGATCTGACTGACTGGATTGGGATCTGACTGACTAGACTGACTGGGATCTGACTGACTGGACTGCCTTGAATCTGACTGAATGGACTGGGATTTGACTGTATTGACTGGGATCTGACTTGACTGACTGGGATCTGACTGGACTGACTGGACTGACTTGGATCTGATTAACTGGACTGACTGGGATCTGATTGACTGGACTGACTATAATCTGATTGATTGGACTGACTAGGATCTGACTGACTGTACTGACTTGGATCTGACTGGACTGACTGGGATCTGACTGGACTAACTGGGATCTGACTGGACTGACTGGGATCTGATTGACTGGACTGACTAGGATTTGACTGACTGGACTGACTGGGGTCTGATTGACTGGACAGACTGTAACTGGACTGTCTGTAACTGGACTGACTGTAAATGGACTTACTACGACCGGACTGACTGTAACTGGACTAACTGTAACCGGACTGACTGTAAATGGACTGCCTGTAAATGGACTGACCAAGACCGGACTGACGGTAACTGGGCTGACTGTAAATGGACTGACTGTAAATGAACTGACTGTAACTGGACTGACTGTAAATTGACTGACCAAGATCGGACTGACGGTAACTGGGCTGACTGTAAATGGACTGACTGTAAATGGACTGACTCTAACTGTACTGACTGTAACTGGACTGACTGTAACTGGACTGACTGTAACTGGACTGACTGTAAATAGACTGACGGTAACTGTACTGACTGTAAATGGACTGACTGTAACTGGACTGGCTGTAACTTGACGGACTGTAACAGGACTGACTGTAACTGTACTGACTGTAACTGGACGGACTGTAACTGGACGGACTGTAACTGGACTGACTGTAACTGGACTGACTGTAACTGTACTGACTGTAACTGGACTGACTGTAACTGGACTGACTGTAACTGTACTGCCTGTAACTGGACTGACTGTAACTGGACTGACTGTAACTGTACTGACTGTAACTGGACTGACTGTAACTGTACGGACTGTAACTGGACTGACTGTAACTTGACTGACTGTAACTGGACGGACTGTAACTGGACGGACTGTAACTGGACTGGCTGTAACTTGACGGACTGTAACTGTACTGACTGTAACTGTACTGACTGTAACTGGACTGACTGTAACTGGACGGACTGTAACTGGACGGACTGTAACTGAACTGACTGTAACTGGACTGGCTGTAACTGTACTGACTGTAACTGGACTGGCTGTAACTGGACTGACTGTAACTGGACTGGCTGTAACTGGACTGGCTGTAACTGGACTGGCTGTAACTGGACTGACTGTAACTGTACTGACTGTAACTGGACTGGCTGTAACTGTACTGACTGTAACTGTACTGACTGTAACTGGACTGACTGTAACTGGACGGACTGTAACTGGACGGACTGTAACTCTACTGACTGTAACTGGACTGACTGTAACTGTACTGACTGTAACTGGACTGACTGTAACTGGACTGGCTGTAACTGGACTGGCTGTAACTGGACTGGCTGTAACTGGACTGACTGTAACTGGACTGGCTGTAACTGGACTGGCTGTAACTGTACTGGCTGTAACTGGACTGGCTGTAACTGTACTGACTGTAACTGGACTGGCTGTAACTTGACGGACTGTAACTGTACTGACTGTAACTGTACTGACTGTAACTGTACTGACTGTAACTGGACTGACTGTAACTGGACGGACTGTAACTGTACTGACTGTAACTGGACTGACTGTAACTGGACTGACTGTAACTGGACGGACTGTAACTGTACTGACTGTAACTGTACTGACTGTAACTGGACTGACTGTAACTGGACTGCCTGTAACTGGACTGACTGTAACTGTACTGACTGTAACTGGACTGACTGTAACTGGACTGACTGTAACTGTACTGACTGTAACTGTACTGACTGTAACTGGACTGACTGTAACTGGACTGACTGTAACTGGACTGACTGTAACTGGACTGACTGTAACTGTACTGACTGTAACTGTACTGACTGTAACTGTACTGACTGTAACTGGACTGACTGTAACTGGACGGACTGTAACTGGACGGACTGTAACTGAACTGACTGTAACTGGACTGGCTGTAACTGTACTGACTGTAACTGGACTGACTGTAACTGTACTGACTGTAACTGGACTGACTGTAACTGGACTGGCTGTAACTGGACTGGCTGTAACTGGACTGACTGTAACTGGACTGGCTGTAACTGGACTGGCTGTAACTGTACTGGCTGTAACTGGACTGGCTGTAACTGTACTGACTGTAACTGGACTGGCTGTAACTTGACGGACTGTAACTGTACTGACTGTAACTGTACTGACTGTAACTGTACTGACTGTAACTGGACTGACTGTAACTGGACGGACTGTAACTGGACGGACTGTAACTGTACTGACTGTAACTGTACTGACTGTAACTGTACTGACTGTAACTGGACTGACTGTAACTGGACTGCCTGTAACTGGACTGACTGTAACTGTACTGACTGTAACTGGACTGACTATAACTGGACTGACTGTAACTGTACTGACTGTAACTGTACTGACTGTAACTGGACTGACTGTAACTGGACTGACTGTAACTGGACTGACTGTAACTGGACTGACTGTAACTGGACTGACTGTAACTGTACTGACTGTAACTGTACTGACTGTAACTGTACTGACTGTAACTGGACTGACTCTAACTGTACTGACTGTAACTGGACTGACTGTAACTGGACGGACTGTAACTGGACTGACTGTAACTGTACTGACTGTAACTGGACGGACTGTAACTGGACGGACTGTAACTGTACTGATTGTAACTGTACTGACTGTAACTGTACTGACTGTAACTGGACTGACTGTAACTGTACTGACTGTAACTGTACTGACTGTAACTGTACTGACTGTAACTGGACGGACTGTAACTGGACGGACTGTAACTGTACGGACTGTAACTGGACTGACTGTAACTGGACGGACTGTAACTAGACTGACGGTAACTAGACTGACTGTAACTGGACTGACTGTAACTGGACGGACTGTAACTGGACTGACTGTAACTGGACTGACTGTAACTGGACTGACTGTAACTGGACTGACTGTAACTGGACGGACTGTAACTGTACTGACTGTAACTGTACTGACTGTAACTGGACGGACTGTAACTGGACGGACTGTAACTGTACTGATTGTAACTGTACTGACTGTAACTGTACTGACTGTAACTGGACTGACTGTAACTGTACTGACTGTAACTGTACTGACTGTAACTGGACTGACTGTAACTGGACGGACTGTAACTGGACTGACTGTAACTGGACTGACTGTAACTGTACTGACTGTAACTGGACTGACTGTAACTGTACTGACTGTAACTGGACGGACTGTAACTGGACAGACTGTAACTGGACGGACTGTAACTGTACTGACTGTAACTGTACTGACTGTAACTGTACTGACTGTAACTAGACTGACTGTAACTGGACGGACTGTAACTGGACTGACTGTAACTGGACTGACTGTCACTCAACTGACTGTAACTCCACTGACTGTAACTCCACTGACTATAACTCCACGGATTTAACTCAATTGACTGTACCTCCACTGACTGTAACTCCACTGACTGTAACTCCACTGACTGTAACTCGACCTATTGTAATGGACGGACTGTGACTCTACTGAACACGACCTGACTGACTGTAACTGGACTGACTCTAACAGGACTGACTTCAATTTGACTGACTCGTATGGACTGATCGTCACTGGACTCACTGTAACTGGACTAATTATAACATGACTGGCTGTAACTGGTCTGACTGTAACTTGACGGACTGTAACTGTACTGACTGTAACTTGACTAATTATAACATGACTGGCTGTAACTGGACTGACTGTAACTTGACGGACTGTAACTGGACTGACTGTAACTGGACTGACTGTAACTGTACCGACTGTAACTTGACGGACTGTAACTGGACTGACTGTAACTGGACTGACTGTAACTGTACTGACTGTAACTGGACTGATTGTAACTGTACTGACTGTAACTGTACTGACTGTAACTGTACTGACTGTAACTGGACTGACTGTAACTGTACTGACTGTAACTGGACTGGCTGTAACTTGACGGACTGTAACTGGACTGACTGTAACTGTACTGACTGTAACTGGACTGACTGTAACTGTACGGACTGTAACTGGACTGACTGTAACTGGACGGACTGTAACTGGACGGACTGTAACTGGACTGGCTGTAACTTGACGGACTGTAACTGGACGGAATGTAACTGGACGGAATGTAACTGGACGGACTGTAACTGGACGGACTGTAACTGGACAAACTGTAACTAGACTGACTGTTACTAGACTGACTGTAACTGGACTGCCTGTAATTGGACAGACTGTAACTGGACTGACTGTAACTAGACTGACTGTAACTGGACAGACTGTAACTGGACGGACTGTAACTAGACTGACGGTAACTAGACTGACTGTAACTAGACTGACTGTAACTGGACGGACTGTAACTGGACTGACTGTAACTGGACAGACTGTAACTAGACTGACTGTAACTGGACTGACTGTAACTGGACTGACTGTAACTGGACGGACTGTAACTAGACTGACGGTAACTAGACTGACTGTAACTAGACTGACTGTAACTGGACGGACTGTAACTGGACTGACTGTAACTGGACTGACTGTAACTGGACGGACTGTAACTAGACTGACGGTAACTAGACTGACTGTAACTAGACTGACTGTAACTGGACGGACTGTAACTGGACTGACTGTAACTGGACAGACTGTAACTAGACTGACTGTAACTGGACAGACTGTAACTGGCCGGACTGTAACTAGACTGACGGTAACTAGACTGACTGTAACTAGACTGACTGTAACTGGACGGACTGTAACTGGACTGACTGTAACTGGACAGACTGTAACTAGACTGACTGTAACTGGACAGACTGTAACTGGACGGACTGTAACTAGACTGACGGTAACTAGACTGGCGGTAACTAGACTGACTGTAACTAGACTGACTGTAACTGGACGGACTGTAACTGGACTGACTGTAACTGGACTGACTGTCACTCAACTGACTGTAACTCCACTGACTGTAACTCCACTGACTATAACTTCACGGATTTAACTCAACTGACTGTACCTCCACTGACTGTAACTCCACTGACTGTAACTCCACTGACTGTAACTCGACCTATTGTAATGGACGGACTGTGACTCTACTGAACACGACCTGACTGACTGTAACTGGACTGACTCTAACAGGACTGACTTCAATTTGACTGACTCGTATGGACTGATCGTCACTGGACTCACTGTAACTTGACTAATTATAACATGACAGGCTGTAACTGGTCTTGATGTAGCTGGACTGGCTGTTACTGAACTGAACACGATTGAACTAACTGTGACTCGACTGACTGTAATTCGACTGACTGTAACTGACTTGTCTGACTGTTACTGGATTGCCTGTAACTAGATTGACTGCAATTTGACTGACTGTAACTGGACTGTCTACGATTGGACTGACGGTAACTTAAATAAATGCATCTTAGCTGACTTAAATTGGACTTACTGTACCTGGACTTGCCACGATCGGACTGAGTGTAACTACACTGACCACAACGGGTCTGCGACCGTACTCTCTGTAACTAGACTGACTGTAAGTACACGGATCACGACGGGTCTGCGACTGTACTCTCTGTAACTAGACTGACTGTAAGTACACGGATCACGACGGGTCTGTGACTGTACTCTCTGTAACTAGACTGACTGTAAGTACACGGATCACGGACGGACTGACTGTATGGGACTGATTGTAACTGGACTGTCGCTGGACTTCCCGCATTGACTATAACTGGTGTGAACCCTAGATCTTCCCAATGGTACGAGATTCAGTAAAAGGACACACGATTGGTGCTCAAAATATTGACAATGGTACATAATTTATAACACAGTTTGGAGCAAAGTTTATTTCACACATATCCGTCAAAAGTAGTAAGGGGCCGGACAGTATGCTGTTTAAAGTACAGGCAGAACTGCTTCAAGTGAAAACTGTCTCCCGATAGCTGAAAAGTTCTGGCAGGGCTATTAACACTATAAACATTCTGCTTTACCGTTTTATTGGTAGGAGCATTTAGAATTGTATTTATGAACTAGACAAACAAAAAGTGGGTCATCCTCTGATTACAGCAGGATTTTGATGATGCTTGAAAACAGCCTTTTGCTTAATAGCTTTGATATAAAGCAAATAATGCAACAACAAAAACACCGGAAGTAAACAAACTGTCAAAGTAGGAGGTACGTCGGTAGAAGTCGGATGACCCAAAAAAGTGGGCACCGGGCCTTGCTTCACTTGAAATGTTTTTGTCTAATGATGTCTTGAGTCTAACAGCTGACTTTTTAATTGTTGGCATTGTTCTGGGTCGTATTCGTAAAGACTTATATCAAAGAAAGCTTTTTAAGATTTCATACTTTTTTTCCTTAAGTCAGAAAAAAAAATTAAATTCTTAGACCCCTGTTTTAATTTTTCACGTTTATGCATATACCTTCATCTTTAGTGTGCTAGGTTTTGTCATGTACACTTGATTTTGCATGTTTCCTTATCTAAAATGGTTTGAAGGCAGAACATGAACTCCAATGTTTCTTGATTTCTTACTTTAAGATGAATTGAGAATTGATAATTGTCAGAAAAAAGTACACCTACATGTAATTACACTTAAGTATTTATTTTGTTTGGACTTTTGTCACTTATGTATCTTTTATGTTAGACCGCTGTAAAACTGGTTCAAGTGCCGACATATGTCCATTGATCGTTCCAACGGGGTAACTGTTGGGTTTGATCAATTTGTTTAATGACGTGTCACAGTTTGTTGTAATGTGTACATTTGAATTGCACGTGAATACCTTTGTACTGTGACTGTTCAAGATTAAGTTCCTTCTCCAATACAGATACACGCCGCAATGTTCATAAAATTTTATCATATTTCCTTGTTATTGTTGTTTTATTTTGGCAATCACTTAGATATAACTGCACCGTTATATTTTGGCACGTTACGTGTAAATATAAACGTATACACATTAAGCAAAAAGTGAAAATATAGATCTGCCTACTTCTTGTTGTCGTATATAAAGGAACATTACCCTAAGTACATAGTATGATCGACATCGTAGGTCTTGATATTTTGTTTTGTTGAGATAAGAATGAGCCAAAGGGCTTGAGCACTTAGATGAAAATAAGCAAATAGAAAAAGAAAATTATAAAAAATTCTTATTAAATGTATATGAAAATACCTAGCCAACTTGCAGTGTGTACTCTTTCATTATCTACATTTTGCGTATTCAATATTAATGAATCGGGACAATAATTTAGTCTTGTTTGGTTTTTCATCTTTTCGCGGAGTACCATTGAAATTATGTTGCTGTTGTTGTTGTTTTTTAAACTCTCTTGTATACAAGGGCCAGGCAATGAAGCGTTTATAGTGATTTCGCTTTTTATCTGTTATAAGTTGTTGAATAACGTTGGCATTTTCTGGATAAGGGATGGGGTGGGATTAGCCGGCATCTTTGCCGATAGAGTGCAGCGACATTTCTATCATTATAGCACAGGGGCTGGGACTGAACCCGTCCAGTCCATTATACTGACACCGACGAGTCAGGCGTAATGTTGTCCCCTTAGCCCCGAGCGTTAGGAGGGAAGCCACTACTACCAACTTTAAAGTCTTTGGTTTGACCCAGCCGGGGTTTCTGGATCAGAAACTTTATCATGAATGTTCTTTAAGCACACACGTATGACTTTCCAATGATTAAAAGTGGTCTCCAGCAGTTTGGACTATTTTTTGTTTCAAGGGTCCAAATTTTGCCTGAAAACATACCAAAAATTGCTATTTATTGGTGCCCCACATCCATGTGTAAAGTAAAGCATTCCACCTAATGAGGCATTACAGAAATGTATTTCCTATCTAAGCCAAGCTACATACTAAACTATTTTTAAACGGAGAAAACCACGTGACCAGCTACTTTTGCGAGTTATCAGCTTTGACGTCAATACCTATTTTCAGAGGGAATCCCCATAGCGCTTATTCATAGATTTGGAAAAAAATGAAAATTTAAAGCGATTTATTTCCCGATCTGTGCGGTCTTCTAATAAAGATCGTGTAACAAACTGCCTTAAACTAATGTATAAGTTGATGCGGTAAGTACGTCATAAGTCCTTAGAGCAGTGGTAAAATGTTTTACTAGATGTAAAAATGTAAACAAAAACTGTTGGATACAACATCACTTACACAACCCATGGTTTCTGGCAGTCAAATTCAAACAGATAGCGGCAATTTAATCGAGTGTCCAGGAATTGTGGCGAACATGAAATAGCGTAAGGAGAATCAGCGAGCTTCTGAACTTGTTCATAGTGAGACCGACAACTACAACATTAATTTTGACAGTGTACATTCGGATCTACTCTGTTTTGCTCGCAATAATGTTATATAATGATAATGTCACGCGAGCACCACTGTGTAATACTAAGTTGAGATAAAGGTTAGAAGGGCAATCGGGACCCCTCGGCGATTTCTTCGTAAATAGACCTCGGGAATCACATGCAGAGAAAGTAGTCCGTCCCTGATCATACACGTGATGTAAAGTCTTCAATTGTTCAGCTTTCAGAGTGTGTTTTAAATTTAATTTTTCAACAGCAAAAGACACACATTCTTCGAAGGTCGCCATATTTAAACAAACGCGCTTAGGTAGCCGAATTACAACCGACCATATCACTGAATCTATAAATAGATGGTTGTATCACTACTATGATTTACGAGGTTATTTTCCGAAAGTCCGAAAGTTACGGAAATGGCCGAGTTGTTACGATTGTTAGAAGGGATGAACTGTTCTAACCTCAAGGAATATGTGTCAGATACATAGGTAGCTATAGATAAGGAAAGCGCAGGACACGTTTGGCTGAAATTGTTGGTGTTCCTTTGGATAAGAAACTTGATATGTAAGTATTGCAATATGTTTTTATTCTGTTTTTTTTTTATATAATACATCGCAGCGATCAAATATGATCACTATAGTGACGTCTAGTTATTTGATGGAGGAAGACCCTTGACATATGTCTGAGTAGAACCACCGGTGCACAGCAAGTCAGCTGGAATATATTCCACATTGAATCCTTCGCCCAAAACGGAACTAGAACTACCGCTTTTAGAGGCTTAGCAGTCAGAGAAGTTACAATAATAAGAATATACGACAAAGTCCTATGAGCATTGAAACATATACCAATATCTGAAAAGACACACGACAAAGGTATTCACTTGCAAGCCAAGTGTAAAAGTAATAACAACTCTGTGATGAGTCATTTAACAAAACGAGCAAACCCAAAAGTTACCGCCTTGGTACGGTCAGTCGGAGAAAGGGACCGACTGGGTTGCTTAAACCGGTTTAACAGAGCTGTAACCTCGCACTAGGCGACTTTACGCCTATGCCACGGGCGCCCCTAATATTGCATTTAACGATTTATTGTTCATTTTTGTTATGTCTATTTTACCGGTCTCCGGCAGTGTTTAACGAATCAATTGGATTGTACGGTTATGTTCTCTGCCATTGTCTTTGGTAGTTAACATTCTCCTGTGTTTCATTTATGTGATTTATGTTTGTCTTGCGATTAGAATTACAATAGTAGCTAAAATTGTACGAATATATTGAAACTGTTCATAGAGTTTTACAATAACTATGAGTGGGTGTGTTTTGGGGCTGAAAACAACTGTGTGCCTGTTCGTTTCGAGCAAAAACATAGTTTTATTCAGGAAGTTACAAATGAACGTTATTCATTGTTGAATTTATAATAAAATACAAACATTCGCATAATTATAACATATTTTATTCGTGTTTTTAAGTTTTCCGGGCTTCCTTCATGCAAACTATGCATTATAATATACTTAGAGCATTATAATTTACTAATAGCATTATACTTTACTTTTAGCATTATAATTTACCATTATAATTTACTAAGAGCATTACAATTTACTTACAACATTATAATTTACTAATAGCATTATACTTTACTTTTAGCATTATAATTTACCATTATAATTTACTTAGAGCATTACAATTTACTTACAACATTATAATTTACTTAGAACATTATAATTTACATAGAACATTATAACTTACTTAGAGCATTACAATTTACTTACAACATTATAATTCAATTAGAACATTATAATTTACTTAGAGCATTATAATTTACTTAGAGCATTACAATTTACTTACAACATTATAATTTACTTAGAACATTATAATTTACATAGAACATTATAGTTTACTTAGAGCATTACAATTTACTTACAACATTATAATTTACTTAGAACATTATAATTTACTTAGAGCATTATAATTTACTTAGAGCATTACAATTTACTTAGAGCATTATAAATTAGCCTTATAATTTACTTAGAGCACTATAATTTACTTATAGCATTATAATTAACTTATAACTACTTATATTACTTATATACTTATATTTTATCCAAATAGCAAACAAGTTGAGAAAATACTATTTACAACAAATTACACACAATTAAACCTAAGGTCGGTACCAATATCTCTCTTTGCACAGAAAATAGACGAGAAGATGTTGCTCCTACCCGCTGAAGCAATGGACAGACTAGAACAACTCATTAATAACTTTTAAAAATAGGAGTTCAGCGTGAATGTGTTCCTTGTCAGGAACCACTGACAGTTAGTCATATTTTAATACATTGTATTGACACAATTACATGTTCGAACTATTTAAGACAGTGTCCGATTCTTAGCTCCTTGCCTCCTGAACGAGATTGGTAGTCTTAAAATGTTATGAAATTTCAATTGTTTATTATTGAAACATTATATTTTTTAACTGTTTAATATGCTAAGCCTGTTTTCCATTATTACGTTTATATTACTTACACAAATAGAATTTTAGCGCAGCAGTTAATAGAGATTGTCTTTAAAAATCCTTATTGCTTATTTTCTCATATTTTCCCAAACGGCTTGGTTCTTTTCATTTTATTAAAATTATAATCATCATGCATTGTTATAATCTAAAATAACGTAAGAAGCGTTTGACTTACTTAAAATAACATAATAAATTTGACTTAACTTCCTTATCTTTACAGCAAAAGTCAAGGTGATACTCTTGATTCAGCCTCTGTTTTATCGATTCAGTTGGTCTGTAGGGCCAACTGTCAATTTTTTAGAAATTTGTTAAGAGCCCCCATACCCCAAAACAATCTTTTGAGATCACAACGGGAAAATCATAAGACAGTTAGCGTGTATGATGTATACAAGGATGTCACAGTGGGAAAGGTCATAAACCAATTTGTGGGTATACTGTATACAGGGATGTCACAGAGTGAAAGGTCATAAACCAATTTGTGGGTATACTGTATACAAGGATGTCACAGTGGGAAAGGTCATAAACCAATTTATGGGTATACTGTATACAGGGATGTCACAGAGTGAAAGGTCATAAACCAATTTGTGGGTATACTGTATACAGGGATGTCACAGAGTGAAAGGTCATAAACCAATTTGTGGGTATACTGTATACAGGGATGTCACAGTGGGAAAGGTCATAAACCAATTTGTGGGTATACTGTATACAGGGATGTCACAGAGTGAAAGGTCATAAACCAATTTGTGGGTATACTGTATACAGGGATGTCACAGAGTGAAAGGTCATAAACCAATTTGTGGGTATACTGTATACAGGGATGTCACAGAGTGAAAGGTCATAAACCAATTTGTGGGTATACTGTATACAGGGATGTCACAGTGGGAAAGGTCATAAACCAATTTGTGGGTATACTGTATACAGGGATGTCACAGTGGGAAAGGTCATAAACCAATTTGTGGGTATACTGTATACAGGGATGTCACAGAGTGAAAGGTCATAAACCAATTTGTGGGTATACTGTATACAGGGATGTCATAGAGTGAAAGGTCATAAACCAATTTGTGGGTATACTGTATACAGGGATGTCACAGAGTGAAAGGTCATAAACCAATTTGTGGGTATACTGTATACAGGGATGTCATAGAGTGAAAGGTCATAAACCAATTTGTGGGTATACTGTATACAGGGATGTCACAGAGTGAAAGGTCATAAACCAATTTGTGGGTATACTGTATACAGGGATGTCACAGTGGGAAAGGTCATAAACTAATTTTTGGGTATACTGTATACAGGGATGTCACAGAGTGAAAGGTCATAAACCAATTTGTGGGTATAGTGTATACAGGGATGTCACAGAGTGAAAGGTCATAAACCAATTTGTGGGTATACTGTATACAGGGATGTCACAGAGTGAAAGGTCATAAACCAATTTGTGGGTATACTGTATACAGGGATGTCACAGAGTGAAAGGTCATAAACCAATTTGTGGGTATACTGTATACAGGGATGTCACAGAGTGAAAGGTCATAAACCAATTTGTGGGTATACTGTATACAGGGATGTCACAGAGTGAAAGGTCATAAACCAATTTGTGGGTATACTGTATACAGGGATGTCATAGAGTGAAAGGTCATAAACCAATTTGTGGGTATACTGTATACAGGGATGTCACAGAGTGAAAGGTCATAAACCAATTTGTGGGTATACTGTATACAGGGATGTCACAGAGTGAAATGTCATAAACCAATTTGTGGGTATACTGTATACAGGGATGTCACAGAGTGAAAGGCCATAAACCAATTAGCGGCTATACTGTATACAGGGATGTCACAGAGTGAAAGGCCATAAAGCAATTAGCGGCTATACTGTATACAGGGATGTCATAGAGTGAAAGGTCATAGACCAGTTAGCGGGTATACTGTATACAAGGATGTCATAGAGTGAAAGGCCATAAACCAATTAGCGGCTATACTGTATACAGGGATGTCACAGAGTGAAAGGCCATAAAGCAATTAGCGGCTATACTGTATACAGGGATGTCACAGAGTGAAAGGCCATAAACCAATTAGCGGCTATACTGTATACAGGGATGTGACAGAGTGAAAGGCCATAAAGCAATTAGCGGCTATACTGTATACAGGGATGTGACAGAGTGAAAGGCAATAAAGCAATTAGCGGCCATACTGTATACAGGGATGTCACAGAGTGAAAGGCCATAAACCAATTAGCGGCTATACTGTATACAGGGATGTGACAGAGTGAAAGGTCATAAACCAATTAGCGGCTATACTGTATACAGGGATGTGACAGAGTGAAAGGCCATAAACCAATTAGCGGCTATACTGTATACAGGGATGTCATAGAGTGAAAGGCAATAAAGCAATTAGCGGCTATACTGTATACAGGGATGTGACAGAGTGAAAGGCCATAAACCAATTAGCGGCCATACTGTATATAGGGATGTCACAGAGTGAAAGGCAATAAAGCAATTAGCGGCTATACTGTATACAGGGATGTGACAGAGTGAAAGGCCATAAACCAATTAGCGGCTATACTGTATACAGGGATGTCATAGAGTGAAAGGCAATAAACCAATTAGCGGCTATACTGTATACAGGGATGTGACAGAGTGAAAGGCAATAAACCAATTAGCGGCTATACTGTATACAGGGATGTGACAGAGTGAAAGGCCATAAACCAATTAGCGGCTATACTGTATACAGGGATGTCATAGAGTGAAAGGCAATAAAGCAATTAGCGGCTATACTGTATACAGGGATGTCACAGAGTGAAAGGCCATAAACCAATTAGCGGCTATACTGTATACAGGGATGTCACAGAGTGAAAGGCCATAAACCAATTAGCGGCTATACTGTATACAGGGATGTGACAGAGTGAAAGGCCATAAACCAATTAGCGGCTATACTGTATACAAGGATGTCATAGAGTGAAAGGCCATAAACCAATTAGCGGCTATACTGTATACAGGGATGTCACAGAGTGAAAGGCCATAAACCAATTAGCGGCTATACTGTATACAGGGATGTGACAGAGTGAAAGGCCATAAACCAATTAGCGGCCATACTGTATACAGGGATGTCACAGAGTGAAAGGCAATAAACCAATTAGCGGCTATACTGTATACAGGGATGTGACAGAGTGAAAGGCAATAAACCAATTAGCGGCCATACTGTATACAGGGATGTCACAGAGTGAAAGGCAATAAACCAATTAGCGGCTATACTGTATACAGGGATGTGACAGAGTGAAAGGTCATAAACCAATTAGCGGCCATACTGTATACAGGGATGTCACAGAGTGAAAGGCCATAAACCAATTAGCGGCCATACTGTATACAGGGATGTGACAGAGTGAAAGGCCATAAACCAATTAGCGGCCATACTGTATACAGGGATGTCACAGAGTGAAAGGCCATAAACCAATTAGCGGCCATACTGTATACAGGGATGTCACAGAGTGAAAGGCCACAAACCAGTTAGCGGCCATACTGTATACAGGGATGTCACAGAGTGAAAGGCAATAAACCAATTAGCGGCTATACTGTATACAGGGATGTGACAGAGTGAAAGGTCATAAACCAATTAGCGGCCATACTGTATACAGGGATGTCACAGAGTGAAAGGCCATAAACCAATTAGCGGCCATACTGTATACAGGGATGTCACAGAGTGAAAGGCCATAAACCAATTAGCGGCCATACTGTATACAGGGATGTCACAGAGTGAAAGGCAATAAACCAATTAGCGGCTATACTGTATACAGGGATGTGACAGAGTGAAAGGTCATAAACCAATTAGCGGCCATACTGTATACAGGGATGTCACAGAGTGAAAGGCAATAAACCAATTAGCGGCTATACTGTATACAGGGATGTGACAGAGTGAAAGGTCATAAACCAATTAGCGGCCATACTGTATACAGGGATGTCACAGAGTGAAAGGCAATAAAGCAATTAGCGGCCATACTGTATACAGGGATGTCATAGAGTGAAAGGCCATAAAGCAATTAGCGGCTATACTGTATACAGGGATGTCACAGAGTGAAAGGCAATAAAGCAATTAGCGGCCATACTGTATACAGGGATGTCATAGAGTGAAAGGCCATAAACCAATTAGCGGCTATACTGTATACAGGGATGTCATAGAGTGAAAGGCCATAAACCAATTAGCGGCTATACTGTATACAGGGATGTCACAGAGTGAAAGGCCATAAACCAATTAGCGGCTATACTGTATACAGGGATGTGACAGAGTGAAAGGCAATAAACCAATTAGCGGCCATACTGTATACAGGGATGTCACAGAGTGAAAGGCCATAAACCAATTAGCGGCTATACTGTATACAGGGATGTGACAGAGTGAAAGGCCATAAACCAATTAGCGGCTATACTGTATACAGGGATGTGACAGAGTGAAAGGTCATAAACCAATTAGCGGCCATACTGTATACAGGGATGTGACAGAGTGAAAGGCCATAAACCAATTAGCGGCTATACTGTATACAGGGATGTGACAGAGTGAAAGGCCATAAACCAATTAGCGGCTATACTGTATACAGGGATGTGACAGAGTGAAAGGTCATAAACCAATTAGCGGCTATACTGTATACAGGGATGTCACAGAGTGAAAGGCCATAAACCAATTAGCGGCTATACTGTATACAGGGATGTGACAGAGTGAAAGGCAATAAACCAATTAGCGGCCATACTGTATACAGGGATGTCACAGAGTGAAAGGCCATAAACCAGTTAGCAAGTATGATTTATACAGGGGTATCACAGAGTGAAAGGCCATAAACCAATTAGCGGCCATACTGTATACAGGGATGTCACAGAGTGAAAGGCCATAAACCAGTTAGCAAGTATGATTTATACAGGGGTATCACAGAGTGAAAGGCCATAAACCAATTAGCGGGTATACTGTATACAGGGATGTGACAGAGTGAAAGGCCATAAACCAATTAGCGGCCATACTGTATACAGGGATGTCACAGAGTGAAAGGCCATAAACCAATTAGCGGCCATACTGTATACAGGGATGTCACAGAGTGAAAGGCCATAAACCAGTTAGCAAGTATGATTTATACAGGGGTATCACAGAGTGAAAGGCCATAAACCAATTAGTGGCCATAAGTATACAGGGATGTGATAGGTTGATATGACATAAACCAATTAGCGGCCATACTGTATACAGGGATGTCACAGAGTGAAAGGCCATAAACCAATTAGCGGCCATACTGTATACAGGGATGTCACAGAGTGAAAGGCCATAAACCAGTTAGCAAGTATGATTTATACAGGGGTATCACAGAGTGAAAGGCCATAAACCAATTAGCGGCCATACTGTATACAGGGTTGTGATAGGTTGATATGACATAAACCAATTAGCGGCCATACTGTATACAGGGATGTGATAGGTTGATATGACATAAACCAATTAGCGGCCATACTGTATACAGGGTTGTGATAGGTTGATATGACATAAACCATTTAGCGGCCATACTGTATACAGGGTTGTGACAGGTTGATATGACATAAACCAATTAGCGGCCATTCTGTATACAGGGATGTGATAGGTTGATATGACATAAACCAATTAGCGGCCATACTGTATACGGGGATGTCACAGGTTGATATGACATAAACCAATTAGCGGCCATACTGTATACGGGGATGTCACAGGTTGATATGACATAAACCAATTAGCGGCCATACTGTATACGGGGATGTCACAGGTTGATATGACATAAACCAATTAGCGGCCATACTGTATACGGGGATGTCACAGAGTGAAAGGCCATAAACCAGTTAGCAAGTATGATTTATACAGGGGTATCACAGAGGGAAAAGACATAAACCAATTAGCGGCCATACTGTATACAGGGATGTGATAGGTTGATATGACATAAACCAATTAGCGGCCATACTGTATACAGGGTTGTGATAGGTTGATATGACATAAACCAATTAGCGGCCATACTGTATACAAGGTTGTCACAGGTTGATATGACATAAACCAATTAGCGGCCATACTGTATACGGGGATGTCACAGAGTGAAAGGCCATAAACCAGTTAGCAAGTATGATTTATACAGGGGTATCACAGAGGGAAAGGTCATAAACCAATTAGCGGCCATACTGTATACAGGGATGTGATAGGTTGATATGACATAAACCAATTAGCGGCCATACTGTATACAGGGTTGTGATAGGTTGATATGACATAAACCAATTAGCGGCCATACTGTATACAGGGATGTGAAAGGTTTAAATGACATAAACCAATTAGCGGGTATACTGTATACAGGGTTGTCACAGAGAGAAAGGCCTTAAACCAGTTAGCAAGTATGATTTGTACAGGGGTATCACAGAGGGAAAGGTCATAAACCAATTAGCGGCCATACTGTATACAGGGATGTGATAGGTTGATATGACATAAACCAATTAGCGGCCATACTGTATACAGGGTTGTGATAGGTTGATATGACATAAACCAATTAGCGGCCATACTGTATACAGGGATGTGACAGGTTGAAATGACATAAACCAATTAGCGGGTATACTGTATACAGGGTTGTGAAAGGTTTAAATGACATAAACCAATTAGCGGGTATACTGTATACAGGGTTGTCACAGAGAGAAAGGTCATAACCAGTTTGCAATGGGAAATGTTATTATAACGCAATATGCGTACGGTGTCAAACTTGATGTACAGGGGCTTGTAGCACTGCCAGTGATCAGAAATTATTAACTAAAATCTCTAGTCCCCTAAACGTTACCCCCATCACTTCTGCGGACTCCATCTGTACCTACTGATTATGCGCCTTAATTTGAAAAGCTCTCAGATGCACTGCATACTAAATTTTAATTATTTAAATAAGTTTTTTCGAATAAAATGTAGATGTTTATCTAATTCAGCAACGTTAGTGGAATTAATATGTGTAATGCTCTCATCTAGGTTTCATCGTGAATGAACTGGTATCGTTGTATTCGCTTCAACAGAGATAAGGATAACAAGGCAATATAAGTATTTTTTCTTTGACGGAGATTGAACTTCGGTTTCCCGATTCCATCAATTCCATCTATACATGAACAGGATGATACAGCCGTTTGCACTTCTTCTCTCGTCATTTTTTCTTTGATTGTAAATTTAATTTAATAAACTATCAATAATTTTGTTTACTTCTTCTAATGGAAATGATACTTCTCTCCCATCTATGTAACATGTTATTTATTCAATTACGTTACTAACGACGTCATAACTTATCAGAGAAAACGTCAGCGCATGGGCATGTTTATCCGATAGATCGGTTTTCTTTTTATGTCTTGTATTGGAGAAACCCCCTGGCAGTGCGAGATTTGTAAAACCGGTTTAAGCGCCCCTTTTGCCGACTTTTTCTTGGGTTTGCTATTTTAGTTAAATGACTCATCACAGATTTGTTCTTACATTTACATTTAGCTTGCACGTCAACACGTTTGTCCTGTGCATTTTCAAATTTTGGTTTATGCCGCAATGCTCATAGGATTTTGTCATATGTCCTTATCCACTATGTACTGAAGAAAATCAAACTAAATTATGTAAAACATCAGTCACGCGAACGTATATTATTCCTTGTTCTGTCCTCCTAAAAAGTATGGCCAGATATAACTTGACTTGGCTACGTCTATTTAAAAAGTGTATCCGACAGTTTAGACGAAAGATTTTTTTCTGAAAAAGTCCCGCAAAATGCTGTTCATTGATGCCCTAGATCTGTGTGAACAGTGAAGCATTTATAAATACCCCCTCGTCATTGCAAACAGGTATTTCCTACCTGAGCCACGCTGCAAAGATAGCAATTTTAAGCTAAGTTAATCGCGTGACAACGTAGTTTTGAGACCATGTTACATGTATATAGTCTGGCTAATCAGCTTTGACGTCAGTATCTATTTTTAGCAGAGATCACTACTTTGCTTTTTTTGTATATTTGGAAAAAAAAAGTGATAATCCAGGGTGATTTTTTTCATTATTTGTACTGTCAAACAGAGTGTTCAAAATTACTTAGGCTAAAGTATGAGTGTAATGCAGAATCTATCCAAAAAATCCTCAAAGTAAAATTTGTGCAAAGGTGTAGTGGAATGCTTTAATTGGAAATTAATTGTTAAATTAATTGTTGGATTGTATGAATAATTTTGAATGGCTTGCCAAACAAAACTGATCTTTTTTTTAAAGTGTTTCCAGAAGGTACAATGATATAAAATAATAGGAGTGCAAAAAGCAAATACTGTGCCATCTCTTTTTTCACTGAGAACAAGATAATTAACAATGAAAAATGTCAAAAGAAAATCATAATTATCTTAATTTGATAATGGGATACATATTTATATTGTTAAAAGTGAAAATGTAATGAGTCATGTAAATTGTGAAGAAATACATAGATGCTATTTTCATGAAAAGATTTCTAGAATGTCGGATACCACCTTTAAGGCGTGTAAATAACACGGCAGGTAAATATCTAGTGATACTGACCGGAACTTTTAGACGACTTAACAAAGAAACTCAACTATTATTTTATAAATCAAATAACAACAGGTGACATATGAGTATAATTAATGTATATACAGTAGTTATTGTGTGAGCAAGGAAGTAGAAGTGACGAGCCATTCAGGGAACAAATACCTGATTTTGTCACAGAAACGGGAAAATGTACAAAAGGTAAAATATATCGAAATTTGGAATGAAAGTTGTTGAAATTATACAATTTTATCACATTATTCTCATTCTATTCTCATTGTTTTCCATTCAATACACCCATTAAATATTTTGTTATAACAAGTTATTGTGCAAACTCCCCGCAGAGATTACTTCCCTTGACAGTACATTATACATGTATCACTGCCACCAGCAAGTTTTTCGCCCAAATACAGGCGGATATTTTTTTTTCTTTTCTGGACTTATCTCCTCAAAATATAGTATCTTTCCTTTAAAAATATTAATTTATCATATTAAAAATAAAAAGTAACTTAAAATATGAAAAAATATGAAATTATGAAAGTCAAATTTCACCGTACTGTACAGAATACAACGTACTATACATAAAGAAAACTAAACATGGATGATCCCCTCCTCGCTGATTGTGCAAGCGAATTTCAGTCGACATTGCAACTTAAAGACAAACAAATTAAAATGCCGCTTTTTATCGTCACATAAAAAACAATTTTGACTCACTTTCTTTCGTGGCGTGTTTATGGAGGCCTTCATGTTTACTTCACGTGATACTCTATCGTCACGTGATCCTTGCTGGGGGCAGAGATTTAAGTAGCAACGCGTGACGTAATCGCTGTGAGGAGATTGGTTATTGTAACACAGCTTTTTGATTGATGACGTCATCGACGTCATCATAACGCAGATTGTATCCTACCACGATTTCACCAAGTGTTGTTAAAATTTCTTAAAATCATATATTGGCGGCTTAAGTCAAGAATATGACACTCTTTGTTTTAACACAAACATTTATAAAAAAATGTAAACGTCTCATAAAAAGCAATAATTTTAATTAGACAAGAGATGGATGTTACTGCTCGATAGTAAGAAGCTGTATGTTTCATATAAGATTTACATGTTCCAAATGGTTAAGATATCTCCCTTGTGGGAAGGTATTCTATATTATTTATATAATAAATATAATACACTTTATTCTTAATTTGCTTTGTTTGAAGTATAGTATAGTTGCCCAGATAAAGAAATAATAAACTGTATGCCTGTTCGCCATCACTAGGTGCAGTTCAAAGGGACAAATGTGGCTGCCACTTCTACTGTTAATCGTCAACAGCCAGGCACCAGGTAAGTTTAAATATATTAAAGATGGTATTCGACTGTTTACACCATTGTTGTTTTTTTTCTCTCAATAAGAAAATTATTATTACCTGACAAGATTCCGCGAATTCTGTTGATTACAATAGTGTCTTTCCTATCGTATCCACTAGATGTCGTTACATGTTTAAGATAATGACAAATTTTCGGATATCACTTCAAAGGTAGTATCCGACTGTTTGAACTTAATGTCTTTCCATAAACAATCACATAAATTATTTTACCATGAACGATCCCGCTAAGTGATGTTTATGCCCTGTATATATGTGAAAAGTGAAGTATAACAAACATAAAGTCAATACAAACATTTCCTATCTGAACTACGCTGCACAGTAAGTTAGTTAAAAACTAAGACAAGTGACCACTAGATTTGAGGTAACGTTTTAGCAATTTCCACTCAATCAATTCCAACGTTGATGTCTATTTTTAGCAGAACTGCCATTCATGCTTTTTATAGAAATCGAACAAATAGACATTAAACGTGATTTACATGAGTTACACTGTCTTGCAAGTAAGGTAGCATTCAACATTGTCTTGCTTAGACATATGCAGTAGTTTCTGTAGATATTATGCACCAAACTTCCATCAGATATTTTGAGATATATTTGATATAGGCACACCGTTGGATACCACCTT
This sequence comes from Sinonovacula constricta, assembly GCA_007844125.1. Taxonomy (NCBI): domain Eukaryota; kingdom Metazoa; phylum Mollusca; class Bivalvia; order Cardiida; family Solecurtidae; genus Sinonovacula; species Sinonovacula constricta. Next base: position 11,219,820 of record CM017573.1, read on the forward strand.
TACATGTTGACTTTATACTGGCCCAGGTATTTGTCTTATAATTATTGTATAAGCCCGAGCCTGAGAGGTCAGCGCGACATTCAATGCCTAACTGGGTCATTATCAATTAGCTCAATTAATAAATATTTCATCAATTAACTGCAACAATACCAGACAGACAGACAGAATGGTTTATTAGACATAAACTTACACAGTTTCTAGTCTAACAAAAAGAATAATCATAAAGAAAAAGGTGACATTATGACTATGAAAACGCACACGTACCCACCGCCCCCCCCCCCTCTAACGCCCTCACACACGCACACACAACTCACACACACCCGCACACACACACACACACACACACACACACACACACACACACACACACACACACACACACACACACACACACACACAAACACACGCACGCACGCACGCGCGCGCACGCACGCACGCACAACGCAACACATGTATACTGATGAGGCTGGTTCTCCTAGCATAACATTACAAAAAATGTATAAAAAATAACTAAAATGTGCCGGTTTAAGTGAGGAAAAAAATCGTACTTAAGGGTTAACAGACAGCAATTGTAAGGATTTCCTAAGTTTAAGAGATTCTACTATAAATTTTGACATTTTAGTCAAATCATGTTTATTTGTAGACTGCAACAGCTGAGTAAATTTAAAAAACACTAGGATTTTTGTAAAAGTATGTATGAATATATAGTTTACGAATATCTCTGTAAGCAGAGCATACTAACAAAAATTGATATTCATCTTCTACATCTTGCTTGTTACAAACATTGCAAAATAGAGCAGATCTAGTTTCTTGCTCATTATTACAAAAGCTAGCAGTAACAATACGAAGCTACGAATACCATTTAATAAAGATGGTGTCCGACAGTTTGGACCAATTTTTTTTCTCTTTAAGAACCAAATAGATTATTTTTGTCTGAAAAGATCTCACAAAATGCTGATTATTGATGTCCTATATCTATCTGAAAGCTGAAGCATAACACATCACTCGTCATTACAAATTGGTATTTCCTATCTAAGCCACGCTGCACAGTTAGCTATTTTTTAAACTAAGAAAATCACGTGACCCGTAAATTTAAATAATCATTCGGGTAATCCGCTTTGACGTCGATGTCTTTATTTTAGCAGAAGTCACAATCGTATTTATTTATAGTTTTATAAAGAATTGGCATGTAGGGTGATTTGGTACATGATTTTAACGTCTTACAAGTTTGACTATGTTTAAAATCGTATTTTGCTAGACTTATGTTTGACTTTTGGAAGAAATTATGCCATAATTTCACCAATCGAAGTTTACGTGTATTTGATGAAGACAAACTGCCGGATACCACCTTGAATTGAAAGCCAGAATTCTTTAAAACTAAATCGGGATTGATATGCCTTGTTGCTGTTGAGTCAGCCAATTAAACCGCCATATTGGTTTCGTAATTGCCCAGCTGCACCTACCACTTAGCCTCCTTTATTTCCGTATTGGTTTGTCTTCCTATTGGCCCTGATTTTCTTTTATTTGTCGCAACAAATTTTCTCCTCATACTTGATATAAGAATGACTTGAAATGCAATATAGCGCACATTCTGAAATAGTTATTTCATTATATCGAATACAACCCTGTTAACGTAAAATTTATTATATGTGTTGACTTTAGGGCATGATGGTATTTTATTTCACGAGTTGTCATAGACAAATATATTTTCACTAGTGGCCTTTTTTTCTTTTACCACGAGTAATATACAATATGTTTGTTTATTGGGTTTATCGTCCCACCAACAGTATTTCAGTTATCTGGAGACAATGTCCACTTGAAGCAGATATAGTACTGCCTTCACTGTGTATGGCATGCTGTGAACACCTGGCATGATACCGCACCCAGTCACACTATCCTGACACCGGGCCAATCAGTCGTGGAACTAACCTTATATTTATTTAAGCGTTAGCAAGGGAGCTATACCACGACCACTTTTTACGATTTTGGTATGTCGCGGCCCGGGATCGAAACCGGAACCTCCCATACCAGGAGAAAATACAATATGATCATACCTTAAAATCCTCCAATTTTCTTTTTATTTCATGCTTATTTCGTCTTTAAACTTTATTTTAATCTGTTTTGATTATTATCTTCCTGGCTCAGGTTGAAAATGACAGCCTTATCATTTCACTGTGGGCCAGAATGGAATCATATTTTTACTGGTATTTCTCACTCTTTCATCCAAAAGCTTGATAAAACAATAACTGAGGTTAGTTTACTATGTTTACTCAAACCGCTCTACTTCCTGGTGGCCGTGGGATAGAAGGCTGGTAAATGTTCGTGTTCGTGATTTTAATGATTAATAGCAACCACTAGTCCAATGAAAATGCGCGTTACATCGACTCTACTCTGCAGTTGAAGTAAACAAACAAAACAAAACTATTTGTTCATTTCAAATTGGCGGCGCTGACCTGCGACGCCTGTTTTTTTACAAATTGTCCTCATTTGATTGGCTGAATTTCCTTGCCGTTTTGGACACGGAGCCAATCGAATGCTGCAAGCATTTATTCATGAGAACGAAGTTTTCCTGGCCAAGCATCCCACGGTATACGTATGCAGTGGTAACGGTATACTTACCGTGAGTTCCGATAATGGTAATAACGTATTTTTTATTATATATAGTTTTGTTTCTCTTCGCCAGGCACTAGCTGTGTGTCCCTTGAAGAAAGGCAGACCATTGGTAAGGTCTGAATAATTTTATATCCAAAAATGATATTTACTAACATAAAGATCTGACTTTTAAAATACGTTGCAGCGACTTATTATAAAGATTATGAGTTGTGTTGGTGGAGGAAGACCCCAAACTAATGTCTAGGTAGAACCACCGGCGCCCCACACGTCAGTTGGAAGGCCTCCTACATTGAGTTCTTCCCCACGAACGGAACTCGAATGTAACATATAGATGTTTAATTACATAATAGACCCATCAATCAAAATATTATATATTTTATATAAATAGAAACTATCCAATAGGAGTTACATACAATTAGCGAAACCATTATAGGCACGTGGAGTGATTGGACTCAGTGGAGTGATTGTAGCGCCACCTGCGACCAAGGGTCACGTGTTCGAGCCCGTCATTGTCTTCATGGTTCAGACTGTGTGGGTAACATACTAGACCAGGAGGCGTGCATTATAAAAGTTTGCAACTCCGTCGGCAATCTCGGAACAACTGTCGGTATGTGAATTATTTTGACATAGGGTTCTAAATCGACTTTGTGACATTTGATTAAATTTGATGCGTTTTATTTATAGTCAAAGAAAGCAAAAAGAACTGTGCTTAATGACAATGACCATTGTATAAAATATTATTTCTGATCACAATGTAATAAAATATAACATCTGATAGACATGTAATAAAATATAACATCTGATAGAAATGTAATAAAATATAACATCTGATAGAAATGTAATAACATATAACATATGATCGAAATGTAATAAAATATAACATCTGATAGACATGTAATAAAATATAACATCTGATAGACATGTAATAAAATATAACATCTGATAGAAATGTAATAAAATATAACATCTGATAGAAATGTAATAAAATATAACATCTGATAGACATGTAATAAAATATAACATCTGATAGAAATGTAATAAAATATAACATCTGATAGAAATGTAATAAAATTGTTACATCGGATCAGAATGTTATATAATTCTACTCCTTCTTAAAATGTAATAAACTATTTTCTCTAATAAAAATGTCATAAAACATTACATCTAATTACTACAGTTTGTGTTAAATAGCTGTTCTTCAAAAGACTTCTTAAGACGAGGAGAATCAAAAGAGTTGCAACGCATTTAAACTATTTTTATCACGTAGGGAACAGGTGACACACTTTATATAACAGAACAGAACAGAATACTTTTATTTACGACTTGTACAAACATTTCTGACATAGTATTCAAATATAAACAAAAGTTATTCAGTCAAATGGTACACAATTAATACATTCATATGGTACACAGTTTGTACACAAGTGCGATTTGTTCGCGAGCACTTGAGACAGGCGTAAATAGTAAGAGTCCAAATAACAATAGAGGCGTGTGTTCCATCCAAAGTGCTGATATTGTTCACATTGATTCGTTAGATCCTTTCAAACTGAAGTTTAAATTACGGAAACGACCGCATTTCCTTTCCACAAACAAGCCTCAGAAGGCCGCTATATTTAAGTCAAATTCTGTTTTGATTCATTATATGATAAGGTGAACACCTTATTCCAAATAAGGAAACGATCTAATCGCCTCGGTATAAAGATACATTCAAATACATGTATATATGCCTATATTTGCCTTTATTTAAATGATTAAAGCTGTCAGATAGTTCTCTTGTTTGTTTGTTTTAGCGTGTGAATCATTTTCAAAGAATACATTTTCTCTAAATCGATGCGTTGGAAGTGCGGCGGTGATGATGATGATGATCATGATGATGACGACGACGGTGGTGACGATGACGATGACGATGATGATGATGATGATAATGATGGTGATGACGATGACGATGATGATGATGATGATAATGTCTTGCTGAAAATGATGTTAATAACGATGATGATGATAAGTTGACATTGCTGCTGGTGTACCGCCGATACTGATGATGATGATGTTTTCTATTGAAAGATGGCAATTGGGGACTGTGGAATAGCTGGGGCGAATGCAGCAGATCCTGTGATATCGGTGTGACAACCCGTTCCCGGCAATGCAATAGTCCAGCCCCAATGAACGGCGGCAGTTATTGCGTGGGAGACGCCCAGATGTTTAAGTCTTGTGATTCCGGCAACTGTCCTATAGGTAGGAAGCAAGTGTACAGATTATAACGTATTGTGATTCCGGCAACTGTCATATAGGTAGGTAGCAAGTGTACAGATTATAACGTATTGGGATTCCGGCAACTGTCCTAGAGGTAGGGAGCAAGTGTACAGATTATAACGTATTGTGATTCCGGCAACTGTCCTATAGGTAGGGAGCAAGTGTACAGATTCTAACCTATTGTGATTCCGGCAACTGTCCTATAGGTAGGTAGCAAGTGTACAGATTATAACGTATTGGGATTCCGGCAACTGTCCTAGAGGTAGGGAGCAAGTGTACAGATTATAACGTATTGTGATTCCGGCAACTGTCCTATAGGAAGGGAGCAAGTGTACAGATTCTAACCTATTGGGATTCCGGCAACTGTCCTATAGGTAGGTAGCAAGTGTACAGATTATAACGTATTGTGATTCCGGCAACTGTCCTATAGGTAGGGAGCAAGTGTACAGATTATAACGTATTGTGATTCCGGCAACTGTCCTATAGGTAGGTAGCAAGTGTACAGATTATAACGTATTGTGATTCCGGCAAAGGTCCTATAGGTAGGTAGCAAGTGTACAGATTCTAACGTATTGTGATTCCGGCAACTGTCATATAGGTAGGTAGCAAGTGTTCAGATTATAACGTATTGGGATTCCGGCAACTGTCCTAGAGGTAGGGAGCAAGTGTACAGATTATAACGTATTGTGATTCCGGCAACTGTCCTATAGGAAGGGAGCAAGTGTACAGATTCTAACCTATTGGGATTCCGGCAACTGTCCTATAGGTAGGTAGCAAGTGTACAGATTATAACGTATTGTGATTCCGGCAACTGTCCTATAGGTAGGGAGCAAGTGTACAGATTCTAACGAATTGTGATTCCGGCAACTGTCCTATAGGTAGGTAGCAAGTGTACAGATTATAACATATTGTGATTCCGGCAACTGTCCTAGAGGTAGGGAGCAAGTGTACAGATTCTAACGTATTGTGATTCCGGCAACTGTCATATAGGTAGGGAGCAAGTGTACAGATTCTAACCTATTGTGATTCCTGCAACTGTCCAAGAGGAAGGGAGCAAGTGTACAGATTCTAACGTATTGTGATTCCGGCAACTGTCCTAGAGGTAGGGAGCAAGTGTACAGATTCTAACGTATTGTGATTCCGGCAACTGTCCCATAGGTAGGGAGCAAGTGTACAGATTCTAACGTATTGTGATTCCGGTAACTGTCCTAGAGATAGGGAGCAGGTGTACAGATTCTAACCTATTGGGATTCCGGCAACTGTCCTATAGGTAGGGAGCAAGTGTACAGATTATAACATATTGTGATTCCGGCAACTGCCCTATAGATAGGTAGCAAGTGTACAGATTCTAACGTATTGTGATTCCGGCAACTGTCATATAGGTAAGTAGCAAGTGTACAGATTATAACGTATTGGGATTCCGGCAACTGTCCTAGAGGTAGGGAGCAAGTGTACAGATTATAACGTATTGTGATTCCGGCAACTGTCCTATAGGAAGGGAGCAAGTGTACAGATTCTAACCTATTGGGATTCCGGCAACTGTCCTATAGGTAGGTAGCAAGTGTACAGATTATAACGTATTGTGATTCCGGCAACTGTCCTATAGGAAGGGAGCAAGTGTACAGATTCTAACCTATTGTGATTCCGGCAACTATCCTATAGGTAGGTAGCAAGTGTACAGATTCTAACGTATTGTGATTCCGGCAACTGTCCTAGAGGTAGGGAGCAAGTGTACAGATTCTAACGTATTGTGATTCCGGCAACTGTCCTAGAGGTAGGGAGCAAGTGTACAGATTCTAACCTATTGTGATTCCGGCAACTGTCCTATAGGTAGGTAGCAAGTGTACAGATTCTAACGTATTGTGATTCCGGCAACTGTCCAAGAGGTAGGGAGCAAGTGTACAGATTCTAACGTATTGTGATTCCGGCAACTGTCCCATAGGTAGGGAGCAAGTGTACAGATTCTAACGTATTGTGATTCCGGTAACTGTCCTAGAGATAGGGAGCAGGTGTACAGATTCTAACGTATTGTGATTCCGGCAACTGCCCTATAGATAGGTAGCAAGTGTACAGATTCTAACGTATTGTGATTCCGGCAACTGTCCTATAGGTAGGGAGCAAGTGTACAGATTCTAACCTATTGGGATTCCGGCAACTGTCCTATAGGTAGGAGTGTCTGATATTCTCGTATGTAATGAACAAGCCACGTTTTGTGATTCCGGCAACTGTCATGTAAATAGGGGTGTCTGACATTCTGGGTTGTAATGAACAAGCCACGTTTTGTGATTCCGGCAACTTTCCTATAGATACGGGTGTCTGACATTCTCGTATGTAATAAACAAGCCACGTTTTGTGTTTCCGGCAACTTTCCTTTAGATAGGTGTGTCTGGCAAGCTTGTCTGTAATAAACAAGCCACGTTTTGTGTTTCCGGCAACTTTCCTATAGATAGGTGTGTCTGACATTCTCGTATGTAATAAACGAGCCACGTTTTGTGATTCTGGCAACTTTCCTATAGATAGGTGTGTCTGACATTCTCGTATGAAATAAACAAGCCACGTTTTGTGATTCCGGCAACTTTCCTATAGATAGGTGTGTCTGACATTCTCGTATGTAATAAACAAGCCACGTTTTGTGTTTCCGGCAACTTTCCTATAGATAGGTGTGTCTGACATTCTCGTATGTAATAAACAAGCCACGTTTTGTGATTCCGGCAACTTTCCTATAGATAGGTGTGTCTGACATTCTCGTATGTAATAAACAAGCCACGTTTTGTGATTCCGGCAACTTTCCTATAGATAGGTGTGTCTGACATTCTCGTATGTAATAAACAAGCCACGTTTTGTGATTCCGGCAACTTTCCTATAGATAGGGGTGTCTGACATTCTCGTCTGTAATAAACAAGCCACGTTTTGTGATTCCGGCAACTGTCACGTAGATAGGGGTGTCTGACATTCTCGTATTTAATGGACAAGCCACGTTTTGTGTTTCCGGCAACTGTCCTATAGACGTTTTGTGACATCGGTACCTGTCCTTAAGATAGGGATACAAAGTTATGTGTCGCATATACATGTAATGAACAGATTCTCACGTTTTGCTATCATCATATTGCTTTTACTGCAACGTTCATCAACATAAGGTATTGTTAGATATAGTCAATAGTGAGCATGTGAAAAATGTGAACTATTTGGGCATTTTGCTGGGTCGAGATGTAAGAGTTGCCAAGTAATGTCATGCTTTATAAAGTTTAGACCATAAAAGGTTGGAAACATGGTCTGATTGAAACAGATGAATGACTGTTAACATCAAGGTTTTGGAGAAGGTCGCTTGTACGGTTTACGAAAGCATTCATTTAAAATCACTAACAATGGATCCTTAGAATGCAAATCAACATTCGATCACGCGCATGCCTAAAATCTTTAATTGGAAATGAATTCACAAAATGGCCACTCATTACTACAAACAGTATACAGGACAAAAGGATCACACAGGATATGTGAACTGTCTTTACAAAAGGATAAAATTTCGAAAAAGACTCACATATCTTATACGAACTTAGGAAGTGTATCTGATCTTAGCTTATTTGTGTTCTTTTTTTTTTCAAGATGGCGGATGGAGTGATTACCACGCGCGTCCCTGTTCTGTCACTTGTGGGATTGGTGTAGTGGTCAGTGTCCGCACGTGCACCAACCCTGCCCCACAATATGGTGGGAAACCCTGTAGTGGATCAAGCACCGCAGTTACTGGATGCGTGATGCCACACTGTGTAATAGGTAAGGCTGCCGATGAGGAGCGGTTGGGATTAAAAAATGTTAATGTTAGAATGGAGAAACTGACAGGAAACTTAAAGCACCTCAGTCCGTCCATATTGCCGACTGATCGTTCCAAGGCGCTAACTGTCAGGTTTACTCTTTTTGTTAAATAACTCTTCACAGCTTTGTTCTTACTTTTACGTTTGGCTTGCATGTAAACACCTCTGTCCTGTGACTTTTCAAATGTTGGATATGTTGCAATGCTCATAGGAGTTTGTCATATATTCTTAATGTTGAAAATTTGTAACTGAACTGTAAACGTATAACACATATATGTTTAAAACGAAATCATTCGACTGTGTTAAAATAATAATCTTAATATAAGTAATTAAAAGTATAAAGGCTGCAGTTTAAAACCGCCAGTTTATGAAAATAATAGGTTCACTAGAAAAGCATTTAAGAATTTATTTTGCTCATATGTACAAGTGATACTTTCAACTAGCAACAAATGAATGCATACGTTGACTGTTAAATGTTGTGAAAACGTTTATGATATGAAAACTGAAGTTATCGAAGCATAGGACTAAATTTTTAAAAAGTAAGCATAATTGTAAAAAAGTAAAAATTGCATTCCCGGCTAGTACAATTTTCCTTCATATATATATATATATATATAGGACAACATTTATTGTATAATAAATTATTTTAAATCTGTTATAAATGATAAATACACGTATATACACTTTTTAATAACCTGCTTTTGGATCCGGTGCAAACATGTTTCAATTTTAAACTGTGCTTCCTTATTTCGGAAGAGTCAGGCTGTAGCATTAACCACTATGTAACCTAAAAGGTTTTGTAACATATACTGATTTATTTCAATATTCATCATTCTAAATCTATTCTAGAAATGTCATTTTGACAATCCTCATCCTCCCCACATTATTATCTTCAGTCATGCTTTCATTTATCTTGATATTACAATCACGTTTTTGAACAGTAATATAATTATATACTTTTATATATCTATATATATCTATCTATATATCTATATCTTGAAGTCATCATATAAATTGTGCTAGTATTGTTTTTAAGTTTAAACTTATTGCTGTAACAAGTGCTAAATTACCTGATTTACTCATCCTGTGTATGTACAGCTTTGTGCCGTTGAAGATGAGTTTTGGTATAAACAAATATATAAAAAATATATTTAAAACAAAAGGTTCACACTTGTTGCTAGATGGCGAGTGGGGTCACTGGTCGGACCTGACAACGTGCAGAGTTATCTGTGGGGAAGGGGTACGCTATCGACATAGAGAATGTAACAACCCGCCACCGGGCAATGGTGGGGCATTTTGTCAGGGCGACGCCCTAGATGGCATCTCCTGTAGCAACGGGCTTTGTCCGCCAGGTACGTAGGTTACCATAGCAACAATGATTGTTTTGAAGTTACATCCGATTTTTTTTTTTTACTTTCGATGGCATACGTAGTCAATTGTCGATGATGCTAAAGAATTAATCATGTGCAATTAACAGGGGGTGGGGGCGAAAGAAGAAATTATTATGATGAAGCTTATTATTATTATTATTATTTTTAGATTTCCACATCTGTGACAAGTTGAGACTTTTGGCTGCGATAACACCCCCGGAGTCATCAAGCCCTTGTGAACCGGATACTACTGACATCATATCTATGTTTTGCAACGCTCCACTGGCCTCAGACCACTGGAAACTAGGCATACAAGTAAGTCCGGATTTTAGAGTTTTACTGTATTTTTAAAGCCATACTTATTCATTTAAAACAATGAACTCGATAAAAAAAAATATTCAAAATAAAAAGTGCTGGTACAATAACCTGACCAAAACAATTGAAAACAAGAAAACCATTGATGGGATACAAAACAAAATTATAAGAATTTGCGACATTTTAACTTAATTAACGTTGATGTCCACTCGTATTCAGTAGTCAAATACATGTAAATAAATAAATAACAACAAATAAATAATAATTAAATAAAATAATTATAAATAAACAAATAAATAAAGGAAATTTCGTGTATCGTGTACCGAAGTCCGCAAAACAGACTTTCCCTATGTGCAAATTTCAGTAAGCATTCCATATAAAGGCGTCGCGCTCTGACGCGTTGTCAATGGCACCTAATTGGTCTTGTTTTAAATGCAATAAACAGATAACTGCCGTATGAAACCTGTCATCTTAACATAGGTTATGTTGAAAGTTGTTGGTGTCAGTCTTATATGAACACTGTATAATAATGTATAACAATACTCGGGATGTCATGTCGCATGTTGCAATGTATAATAATGTATAACAATACTCGGGATGCCATGTCGCAGGTTGCAATGAATAATAATGTATAACAATACTCGGGATGCCATGTCGCAGGTTGCAATGAATAATAATACAATAAACAATATAAATATGCATGCATTTAGATTCGTTGGCCAGGTTCAATTAATAAAAACAAGTATTGGTTACTTCCTCATAGTACATGTACATATTTGTTTTGTTTTTTCTCCATTTTCACCTTTTTATTTACAGCTTCTAAAAGTGTCTCAAGATCTTTTCTATTATTATTGTTAAATCTCAGTCAATTAAAAAAACTTTATGATATGTAAAACAATTTACATGTACCTTTATAGGTTTTGCTTGTAAAATGGGGAGTGGAGCGTCGGCCCTGGTCGAGCGGTTAGAGTCGCCGACTTGTAATTCCCAAGCGTTTTATGCATGGGTTCGAATCCAGGTCGGGCCGAGAACTTTCGTGTGGGGTTTTCCAGCTAACCTGCCGTGCCACGTTGGCTCTATGTATACTGTCTGGGGTCTTCCTCCACCAATAATTAGCTGGACGCCGCTAATATTACCATACTTGTGTCGGTGCAATGTAAGAAATAACAAACTGTTTTTAAGTAACGATAACTGATTATAAGGAGGATGATTTTTATTTCCAGATTCAAGGGAACTGCGAAACGCTGCCTCTATACTCTCCTGTTGGTTATCTTAATACATCAACAAAACAAAAACATTTTGGAATTCTTACGGCCTGCTTTGTCGATTCAATGGAGGTAAGAATGTAAATTTAGTCCCTTAAAAAGCCATACTGTACATGTAACCCCAAAATGTGTATGTTATAAATATGTAAGAAAATAAAATGCTCAACGTTAGGAGTTACATGTAAGTAGAAGGTCTCAACGGCCGAGTGCAAATTTACCAAGTATTGCTTATCAAATTTAATCTAGATTTAATGCCTTCTTAGGACGGAGCCAAGATTTTTTTGCAAGGTGTAGGGGATTGGGGGAGGGGGGAGCGAGCAATAGAGATGCTTGCATTGACATGGTCAGAAGCTACTAAAAACTTTATCCATTAGTTCAAACTGATTGTATTCTCAGCAACAAAAAGAATTGACAATAATTGTTTTCATTGAATTAGGGGAGGTGTCAAAAAGAGCGGGAACCATAGGTACAAGTAGTGCCAGGGAGTCTAGGGTCATGCTCCCACAGGATCAGTGCTGACATCTTCAGGCCAAATAGTGCCATTTCCTGCATTTCAGATGCTTGACAGACCTTCACAGAAAGATTTTTTACATCAATAGTTTAATTTCAAGACGTTTCTTTCAAGACGTTTTATGCGAAAGTACGCGCTTACTCGTCTTATTTGTAGCACTGGACACATATTTGATACCACAAAAAGTGTAAGAAAGATGTTACACAACCTGAAATGTTATAAAATTCCTTCACGGAAGGTATTTGTGATTATTTTAGTGGGGGTGAGGTCCTGTACCACTCCCCGACCCCCACTAGATCCGCCGTGACTGGGTTGCTGATGCGTGGCTGCTGTTAACTGCATAAAGTGACATTAGGCAAACATTAACTAGTTAAATAATCGTATTATAAATCCTCATTGCTCTTAAAATAAGTTCAAAATGCAAAATTAATCTTGTCGAAATTGTTTTTCAATCGATCACGAAGGGAATAGGATACATTCCTAACTGTATTTTCATGCATCAGAGATAGCTGTCAGCTGTAAAAACGGACGTTTGCATTGGTTTAGATAAAGTGATTTAATCTTTATTGCATTTGTTTTCTCAAATAATTCTTGATATTTTATCAAAGATTACTTATTTTCCTACTTATTTCCAAGTTTACATTATTTATTTTTTTTAATTTGCTCGTTTTCAATTGTTCACACTGAACAAAGATAAATCCACAGATTTCCTCCCAGCTTTTATTTGTGTGATTTCAATTTATAATTGTGTTTGCTAAAAAGCACATTTTAAATAAACAGCGTATTAAAACTTATACAAAGTTTTTTTCATATTTGACATTATAATATGTATGATCCGCAAAACCTGTCACACGATGATTTATAGACTTCCAACTAACATTATCACTGCAGCGAGTTCAAATACTATATATAAGAGAAGCAGTTTACAAAAAGGCAAAGTGAAGAAAAGTCTTTAACTATAAATATATCTCTATCTCTAGATCGCATTCAAGACGTGCACAAACAAAATCGAGAAGCGGAAGGTACGGATGGGGGCCTCAGACAGTGATTACCATCTGGTCCACTTTTAGGGGCAACGGGCCGGGAGATATCTGGATGGCATCTTGCTGTCCCTTGGTTGTTTTAATTATTGTCGGCCTTGCTCCATTCATCACCCATCATCCAATAAATGCCATTCATCCAGTAATGCAGTCGTTTTTAATATATGAAGACCATGGGCATTATATTCTTGATTGATTTTCATAAAATACTTGGAATGGGTCATTCATTAGAGCTCCTCCCAACAAATAAAATAAAATATGTATGGCCAAGACGGGGGATCACAGTGGGACGGCTCATAAACGCTGAAAAATTGTACTGCACCCCACTGTGACATCCCGGTATATATTACATACATATATTAGTTTATGACCTTTCATACTGTGATTTTCTGTCATGTCATGTTATGTTAAAAAACACACAAGCAGGAAACCACAGCGGATAGGGTCATTAACTAATAAATGTGTACACTGCATACAGGGATGTCACTGGGGAAGGTAAACGACAATTAGTTTGTGTAACAATGGATGTTCAAGGGCACAGTAGTCATCACGTATAAATAAACAAATCCCGTTAGCTCACACCTACCAATATGTCTGCAGAAGACTATCACACACCCGCAAAAAATGCAAAGAACTTTTGATACACGCTTGTTTTGGGTAGTTTTATTGTCTAGGGGTTAAACACCACTGTTTTAGTCAGTCTTCTGTGCTACATGTATATACTTCATGTTTTGACCTCGATTTGTATCCCTTTCATTGTTTTATAGAAACAAGTAGCCTGGCTTCAAGATGCATTTTACATGTGTGTTTAGGCAAAGAAATTTCGATTTTTACTTTGTAAATATCATAAATTCGTAAAAGAGACTCAATAAACTCTAGCCGCCTGCTGCCTACCCCAGAAACTGGGACAATCGCAGCAGGAAACTAAAATCAGAATCAGACAGTCGAACAGACAGACAAGTAAATTAAGGTTCTAAAACATTACGGATACAGTCGAACAGACAGACAATCAAATTAAGGTTCTAAAACATTACGGATACAGTCGAACAGACAGACAGACAAGTAAATTAAGGTTCTAAAACATTACAGATACAGTCGAACAGACAGACAAGTAAATTAAGGTTCTAAAACATTACAGATACAGTCGAACAGACAGACAAGTAAATTAAGGTTCTAAAACATTACAGATACAGTCGAACAGACAGACAAGTAAATTAAAGTTCTAAAACATTACAGATACAGCCGAACAGACAGACAAGCAAATTAAGGTTCTAAAACATTACAGATACAGTCGAACAGACAGACAATCAAATTAAGGTTCTAAAACATTACAGATACAGTCGAACAGACAGACAATCAAACTAAGGTTCTAAAACATTACAGATACAGTCGAACAGACAGACAATCAAATTAAGGTTCTAAAACATTACAGATACAGTCGAACAGACAGACAATCAAATTAAGGTTCTAAAACATTACAGATACAGCCGAACAGACAGACAATCAAATTAAGGTTCTAAAACATTACAGATACAGTCGAACAGACAGACAATCAAATTAAGGTTCTAAAACATTACAGATACAGTCGAACAGACAGACAAGCAAATTAAGGTTCTAAAACATTACAGATACAGTCGAACAGGCAGACAAGCAAATTAAGGTTCTAAAACATTACAGATACAGTCGAACAGACAGACAATCAAACTAAGGTTCTAAAACATTACAGATACATGGGTAAGATGTAAAACTGTCAATGTTGAAGTTCAATCTGGACTGAGACCTCAATGGTGGTAATGATGAATAAATAATGGAATGGCATAGAAAGAAAAATCAACACCGTTCTTAGATTTATTTTGATTTTTTTCCTACAAATATTGAAACATAATAAATAAATAAAGGTCCTGTATGCCAGTTGGATCTTATGCCAAAAAAGGGAAAATTATAAGAAAATCTTATACCACAGCAAAACTTTATGTACTTTTATACTACTTACAGTGAACTTAATGTACTTATCTACAACAGTGAAATTTAATGCACTTTTATACCATAGTGAACCTTAATGCACTTTTATACTGCTACCAGTAAAACGTTATGTACTTTTATATTACTAATAGTGAACTTTATGTACTTCTATACCACTAAAAGTGTAACTAATGTATTTCTTTACCACAGTACAACTTAATGTCCTTTTATACCCAGTAAAACTGTATGCACTTTTTAATCCTAAACATCAGACTTTGTACAGTTTTTAGTTGTTGTTTTTTCTAAATGAAAATTAACTGCACATGTAAAACAGTTCAGTTTAAAAAGTAGCTTCCTGGAAGGTTCTTACAACAAATAATGGTGAAGGTGTGTCAATTTAGTTGTAATTCCATAGTATCTGTAAGGATGGCAGAGTGGTTACGTGCCATGCTTTCATACTGAAGAAACTGTTTGCTACTATTTAAAAAAATATTAACAGTATTTGATTATATTCCATATATTGCATTTAAAATTGCATTTAAATACTTTGTCTGATGTCATTGTGTGGGTATACTACAGTTTGTTTTCACCCAGTACACACGGGTAGCTCTGTTGGTAGAGTGTTTGCTTGCAGATCGAGAAGTAGTGGGCACAAACAAAGACAGGGTCAAACCAAAGACTTTAAAGTTGGTAGTAGTGGCTTCCTTCTTAACGCTCAGAGCTAAGCGGACAGCATTACGCCTGACTCGTCGGTATCAGTAAAATGGACCGGCCGGGTTCAGTCTCTGGGCACCTGATAAATGCCCCTGTGCTAAAATGATAGAAATGTCCTTGCACAGTATCCGCAACAATGCCGGCAAATCTCTCTCTCCCAGTACATGTAAACCTGGATTAGGAGAATTGGGACATATTTGCAATAAGGCAAACCTAAGTTTAACAATTTTGAACATTGTCTAAATTTTAAGACTGTAGAAATCGTGAACTAAATCACTCTACATGCCCACTGTTTCTAAAACTATAAATAAGCATGATCGTGATTTCTAAAAATATACATCAACGTCAAAGAGGATTACCCGAATGATTATATAAAGTTACGGGTAGTGTGGTTTTCTTAGTTAAAAAATAGCTAACCGTGCAGCGTGTTTTAGGAAATACCTATATGTAATGACGAGTGATGTGTTATGCTTCATTTTTCACATAGATAATCAGCATTATGCTTGATCTTTTCTGGCAACAATAATTTATTTCATTCTTTGGTTGAAAAAAAAATCTGGTCCAAACTGTCAGATACCTTTAAACGGTAAAAAACCATAAGAAAATCTGGTAGACAGGACCTTTAACAGTGAGGAGTATAATAGAGTATATTATAAATATCCAAGGACAGGTTGGTTACTCACTCGTGTAAAAATTGTAAACAAGATACAAAGGACTATTTGAGTAGACAATAACAAACATGTAAAAATGTATAAACACTCTAAAAATTAAAGCCTACATAACAGAATATAAATAAATGTATACAAACAGAAATATTTAGTGTTTTTTCCGCGCAGAAAACAGTTATGGTGATGGTTGTAGCAACATTCCTATATTTTGTTGGAGGAAGTTCCCCAGACATATATCTGGTTTGAATCATCAGCGCACTGCTGAGAAATATTAAGAAACCTAGAGTCTTTATGAATAGGTCCAGTTATATAGAGAAAGACCTTGAAGTGTTTTGAAAGATTTGAACACGTTTCGTCATATTTTTAAACTTTTTTTTCCAGACGTGCACTCAATTTAATTTGAAATTGTAATGTATTTTGAAAATGTTGACAGTAGAGGACAATGGTAAGCACTTAAAGTAACAATGACCTTAACCTTCCAATATCAAATCCAAAGTGCACACCAAAGCTTTTTTATCATAACACAAAGCAAACAAGTCCCAAAATAGCAAGATATGTCATATATTACAAAAGTTATGGAAGAAATTTGGGTCCTAAATGAAATATAAAATTACAGATATACTAAGCCAACCAAAGACATTACTGAGATACTGTGCAAACCAATGAAATAACATATATTAATGCAAACCAATAAAATGACTGAGATACTGTGTCATTCAATAAAGTTACAGAGATACGAAGCAATCTAATACAAGACACTAAGCAATTTTATGACAGAGTTAGCTCCCTTTCAAAATGTAAATATATGTGCTTATACTCTTATTCTTATATTCTTATTAATATTTGAAATTCTCAATATAGCTTACAAATTCGAATATACTAGGAATTTCACAATAATAATACAACTTACTGCAAGCCCCCCATCCCACCCCCAACAACAACTATCAGTATATTTTTTCTACAAAACAAGATCTATTAACATTATTTGTTAACACATGTAAACAATACACTTTTAGTCATGGTCAAAATAAAAAAAAATATAAAAAATATGCAGATTGTAAACATGGAATTATCTAAAATTATTGCACATAAACAGTTATCCTTTTTTCAGAAGATTTTGTCTTTCAAAAATTTATGTTATGAAAAAAGTACTAATTTTGAAGAATTTCACAAATTTATTGTTAGTTATGAACTAAAAGTTTTAATTTCTTGTACATATATACATTGTTCATAGGGTAAGTTATTAAGATTATTAAAGTATTACTGCTTTGATTTGATTATCAAATAAATTGATAATAATTGTAATAATTCATTATTTTTATTATAATTATAATAACTAGATATATATATATGGTAATAGAAAAAAATACTAAGCTTTTTATTATATTTCCCTGATATAATCCTGCATGTCAGTTTTAAGAAAACAATGTACAATGTTAATTTATTACTTATGTTAGTATTTTTTGCACACAGTTTGAGAATACATCAAATAATTAACAATACATTTACATTTAATTATGACATAAAATAACTTTTTGGAACATTTTTTAATGATAACTGACAAGTGATAATTGTCACTGCATTTTTAAATGTGGTAATCCAACAGTTTGGCTATCAGTATATCATACATGTAACAACATCTTATCTCTGTTCTGGGTGAATTTGTACATAATTGCTGCATTAACTTTTTCTTTAGTATGTTTTGTTATTTGTTATATCGCACCGACTCAATTATGGTCACACTGGCGACGTCCAGCTATTTATATCTGGGTAGAACCACCAGCACACCGCAGCTTAGCTGGAAAACCTTCCTTTTTCTTTAGTTTAAGTAACGGCTGTTTATAACATGCCTCAGTTTGTTAATGGTACAAAATCAATGTCTAATATTTCCAAATATATCAAAAAAGATGATGGGGATTTTAACATTAAATAGATATCAATGTCAGATCTGATTACCCGGATGATCATGTATCAAGATCTAAAAGTGGTCACATCATCTTAGTATAAAAATACCTAAACTGTGCAGCAAGTCTTGGATGGGAAATACATTTTTGTAATAACAAATGGTGAGTTTTGCAGTGCTTTTCAAATGGAAGTAGGGCAGCAAATAAACAGCATTTTGCTGGACCTTCTAAGGTAGCGATTTATTTGGTTATATGAGAAAGAAAAAAACCCCGCCCAAACTGTCGGATACCACCTTTAACAAATTGTAGGAAGTTATGAGTTAGGGTTTGTACAGGGTATTGTGCTCAAAGCCATAACCACGATACAGATTTTCATGGGCATCATCTAGGGCCCGAATCATCATCAAGGACAGCTTGTGATCTTCTGATGTTACATTAAGTGACGTGTAGAAAGACTTGAGTGCCCCGTTGTAGGACTTCTGGACCACAACTTCCCTGTCAGCTTCAGCAACCTGCAGTATCTTCTTAGATTCCGCATTTCCAGACTCCAGCAGTTCAGCAGCTGTAAAAAAAAGCAGATAAAATGTTAAATCCTTAGTTAAGTATTTGCATCTTGTGTTTTAGTTAATTTTTTATGTAGTAAATATATTTCACAAAATTTTGTCAAATTTTGTCAGATTTTCTTAAATGAGAGCCATGACAGCCCCAAATTACTTACCCTGGCGTTCAGCATAGTTTAAAACCTAATCACAAGACTAAATGTACACAGCTATGCTTTTGGCATCCAGTGATCACCACCAACAGTATTTCAGTTACATAGAAATGTGGTCCAATTTGAGCAGATATAGTATTGCCATCACTGTGTATAGCATGCCATGAACACCTGGCATGATACCACAACCAGTCACATTATCCTTACACCAGGCGAACTAGTCGTGGAACTTCCCTTATATTTGCTTGAGTGTTAGCAAGGGCGCTACCCCACCACTACCATTTTTAATGGCTTTGGTATGTCTTGGCTCCGGATCAAACCAGGAGCCTCCTGTACCTGGATCCAGAAAAGGGAAGAAAAATATCACTACCTTCATTTGTAACCTTCTTGGTCAATAACTCTGTTTCCTTCAATGTCAAGGCATGGTCTTGAAGGAAGTATTCTTTTTCACTCTCAATCTGTAATAGTCAATAAAACATCGGTGAGTTTTTACAAAAACATCAGTGAGTATTTACAGAAACATCAGTGAGTTTTTACAAAAACATCAGTGAGTATTTACAGAAACATCAGTGAGTATTTACAAAAACATCAGTGAGTATTTACAAAAAACATCAGTGAGTTTTTACAAAAACATCAGTGAGTATTTACAGAAACATCAGTGAGTATTTACAGAAACATCAGTGAGTATTTACAGAAACATCAGTGAGTTTTTATAAAAAACATCAGTGAGTATTTACAAAAACATCAGTGTGTATTTACAAAAACATCATTCAGTATTTACAAAAACATCAGTGAGTATTTACAAAAACATCGTATTTACAAAAATATCAGTGAGTATTTACAAAAACATCAGTGAGTATTTACAAAAAACATCAGTGAGTATTTACAGGAACATCAGTAAGTAGTAACAGAAACATCAGTCAGTACAGAAACATCAGTCAGTGTTTACAGAAACATCAGTCAGTGTTTACAGAAACACCAGTCAGTAGTTACAGAAACAGCAGTCAGTAGTTACAGAAACATCAGTCAGTGTTTACAGAAACATCAGTCAGTAGTTACAGAAACACCAGTCAGTAGTTACAGAAACATCAGTCAGTGTTTACAGAAACATCAGCCAGTAGTTACGGAAACATCAGTCAGTAGTTACAGAAACATCAGTCAGTGTTTACAGAAACATCAGTCAGTGTTTACAGAAACATCAGTCAGTAGTTACATAAACATCAGTCAGTATTTACAGAAACATCAGTTGGTATTTACAGAAACATCAGTCAGTATTTACAGAAACATCAGTCAGTAGTTACAGAAACATCAGTCAGTATTTACAGAAACAACAGTCAGTAGCTACAGAAACATCAGTCAGTATTTACAGAAACATCAGTTGGTATTTACAGAAACATCAGTCAGTATTTACAGAAACATCAGTCAGTAGTTACAGAAACATCAGTCAGTGTTTACAGAAACATCAGTCAGTGTTTACAGAAACATCAGTCAGTATTTACAGAAACAACAGTCAGTATTTACAGAAACATCAGTCAGTAGTTACAGAAACATCAGTCAGTGTTTACAGAAACATCAGTCAGTGTTTACAGAAACATCATTCAGTATTTACAGAAACATCAGTCAGTATTTACAGAAACATCAGTCAGTATTTACAGAAACATCAGTCAGTATTTGCAGAAACATCAGTCAGTATTTACAGAAACAACAGTCAGTGTTTACAGAAACATCAGTCAGTATTTACAGAAACAACAGTCAGTATTTACAGAAACATCAGTCAGTAGTTACAGAAACATCAGTCAGTATTTACAGAAACATCAGTCAGTAGTTACAGAAACATCAGTCAGTAGTTACAGAAACATCAGTCAGTGTTTACAGAAACATCAGTCAGTATTTACAGAAACATCAGTTGGTATTTACAGAAACATCAGTCAGTATTTACAAAAACATCAGTCAGTAGTTACAGAAACATCAGTCAGTGTTTACAGAAACATCAGTCAGTATTTACAGAAACAACAGTCAGTATTTACAGAAACATCAGTCAGTATTTACAGAAACATCAGTCAGTACTGACAGAAACATCAGTCAGTATTTACAGAAACATCAGTCAGTCTTAAAAGAAATATAAGACAGTGGTTACATCAGTTGATTATTACAAAAAGACATAAGACAAAATTAACAGAAATATGTGTGTTTACAAAAAACATTACTCATTGTAGAAAGTTAAACATTGTATTCATTTAAAAACAATTTGCAAAGAAAATGTAACAGAAAAATGACATAATATGAACATAAAGAGAAATTCCTAGTCATAAAAAGACACAAAAAAAATAAAAATAAAAAAGAATACAAAAGATACAAAATTACTTCTTTATGTAAAGCCTTGACTATAACCTTTTTATCTTTTATCTACTCAGAAGCAGGCAAAAACGTAAAATTACAGTCCTACCCCGAGCAATGTTCTCTGAAGATATTTTTCAAACACTTCCTGCGGAATATCGACAGACAGTAGATGGAAAAAGCGAACGTCCACGTGATAACCTGGGTCACAGTTGCCATGACTACAGCTACTGCAATAAGTGTTGCTCTGACAGTTTCGTGGACAACATGCAGGGCAACATGTACCTGGAAAAAACAATCCCTAATTATAGGACCAGTTATATATAAGGTAAACATGCTGGGTTTGTAGACAATTAATTACATAGTTGGGGGGAGTTTTAGTCAAACCAATCAAGTAAGATGTTTGTTTGGTTTGTCTAGTGTTATATATTGTTTCAAAATGATACTCAGTAGCAAAACGTTTTTCCGAAAGAAGATTTAACATAATATTTGGAGTTTCCTTATTTCTAAAAAGGAGACACCTTTAATATCAATTTTAGAAGACAAAAATATCCATAAATTCAAAACTGGATTGAGAATTTTTCTACGGATTTGGCATACACATCGACATTACACTTGCTTTACCTTAAGGATTGTTGCAGTCATCACAATCAAAGATTTAATCAAATCAAAGACACTGAATATGAAAATTTAAACCAAATATTTCTCAAATATCCAAATAAGTTATTGTTACAAGAAACGTTCCTGCAGAATGTTGTTCATTGGTGCCATAAATCTGTATGAACAGTGAACCATAAATCCCCAGTTGTTAATGCAAATTAGTTACTTTTAAATAATTTTTTCACAATTTGTATTTTCTTACAATATAGGTAGTGTTCAAAATCATCTTTACTTTGATTTAAGCATGAGTTAATGCAGAAATTATGCATAAATTTACAGAAAACAAGGAAAAATAATGTTTGTTTTGTTTTTGATATATAAGAAATTTATTGCAGCAACCATTTATGATCATTATAGCAACGTCCA
Organism: Sinonovacula constricta; assembly: GCA_007844125.1. Classification (NCBI taxonomy): domain Eukaryota; kingdom Metazoa; phylum Mollusca; class Bivalvia; order Cardiida; family Solecurtidae; genus Sinonovacula; species Sinonovacula constricta. The sequence goes on from CM017573.1 coordinate 11,242,319, forward strand.
GCTTTTTGGTGGAGAAAGACCCCAGACACATGTCTAGGTAGAACCACAGGCGCACCGCATTTCAGCTGGAAGACCTTCACACATAAAGTCCTTCAACTCGAACGGCTAAGCAGTCAGAGGAGTTACAAATCGGCGACTCTGCCACTAAGCCATGAGCACGCCGAAATATATTGTTACATGCATTTGATATAGGTAAAATGTCCCATATCACCTTCAAAGTGACATCAAGGCTGTTCTTGATGGAAGAAGCCATTAGACAAATGTTCAGCAAGAACCATCATCACAATGCAAGTCAGCTAAAAAAACTACCAACACAATTTTTTTTTATATTCTACCTGATCATCTTCCACCTGAAAGTTAGAGTATCCTTGAGTTACTAATTTCTACCCTTTAATCACATAGTTATTGTCTTGTGGAGTTAACTGACATTTTATCAGCATCTGAGAATTAAATCCTATATTTGCTTTTATTATTATCTTAATAGAATCAATATTGTTTTGAAAGTTTTATCTCTATTTGCCAATCATTCAAAAGAGACAGACGTTTAGAGTAAATCTGCCAAAGTAATAACATTGTCATTTTACAACTGGCTGGTATGTCAATACCTGTGTCTGGCTGGTACGTCAATACCTGTGTCTGGCTGGTATGTCAATACCTATGTCTGGCTGGTATGTCAATACCTGTGTCTGGCTGGTATGTCAATACCTGTGTCTGGCTGGTATGTCAATACCTGTGTCTGGCTGGTACGTCAATACCTGTGTCTGGCTGGTACGTCAATGCCTGTCTGGCTGGTACGTCAATACCTGTGTCTGGCTGGTACGTCAATACCTGTGTCTGGCTGGTACGTCAATACCTGTGTCTGGCTGGTACGTCAATACCTGTGTCTGGCTGGTACGTCAATACCTGTGTCTGGCTGGTATGTCAATACCTGTGTCTGGCTGGTATCACAATACCTATGTCTGGCTGGTATGTCAATACCTATGTCTGGCTGGTACGTCAATACCTGTGTCTGGCTGGTACGTCAATACCTGTGTCTGGCTGGTACGTCAATACCTGTGTCTGGCTGGTACGTCAATACCTGTGTCTGGCTGGTACGTCAATACCTGTGTCTGGCTGGTACGTCAATACCTGTGTCTGGCTGGTACGTCAATACCTGTGTCTGGCTGGTACGTCAATACCTGTGTCTAGCTGGTATGTCGATACCTGTGTCTGGCTGGTACGTCAATACCTGTGTCTGGCTGGTACGTCAATACCTGTGTCTGGCTGGTACGTCAATACCTGTGTCTGGCTGGTACGTCAATACCTGTGTCTGGCTGGTACGTCAATACCTGTGTCTGGCTGGTATGTCAATACCTGTGTCTGGCTGGTATGTCAATACCTGTGTCTGGCTGGTATGTCAATACCTGTGTCTGGCTGGTACGTCAATACCTGTGTCTGGCTGGTATGTCAATACCTGTGTCTGGCTGGTATGTCAAGTCAATACCTGTGTCTGGCTGGTATGTCAATACCTATGTCTGGCTGGTATGTCAATACCTATGTCTGGCTGGTACGTCAATACCTATGTCTGGCTGGTACGTCAATACCTGTGTGTGGCTGGTATGTCAATACCTGTGTGTGGCTGGTATGTCAATACCTGTGTCTGGCTGGTATGTCAATACCTATGTCTGGCTGGTATGTCAATACCTGTGTCTGGCTGGTACTGGTATGTCAATACCTGTGTCTGGCTGGTATGTCAATACCTGTGTCTGGCTGGTACATCAATACCTGTGTCTGGCTGGTATGTCAATACCTGTGTCTGGCTGGTACGTCAATACCTGTGTCTGGCTGGTATGTCAATACCTATGTCTGGCTGGTATGTCAATACCTGTGTCTGGCTGGTACGTCAATACCTGTGTCTGGCTGGTATGTCAATACCTGTGTCTGGCTGGTATGTCAATACCTGTATCTGGCTGGTATGTCAATACCTGTGTCTGGCTGGTATGTGAATACCTGTGTCTGGCTGGTATGTCAATACCTGTGTCTGGCTGGTACGTCAATACCTGTGTCTGGCTGGTACGTCAATACCTGTGTCTGGCTGGTATGTCAATACCTGTGTCTGGCTGGTACGTCAATACCTGTGTCTGGCTGGTACGTCAATACCTGTGTCTGGCTGGTACGTCAATACCTGTGTCTGGCTGGTATGTCAATACCTGTGTCTGGCTGGTATGTCAATACCTGTGTCTGGCTGGTATGTCAATACCTATGTCTGGCTGGTATGTCAATACCTGTATCCTGTGCCTTTTCAAATTTTAATACACAATACATGTGACTGTCACATTTTTTTACTAGCTTGACCTGTCAAAAATAATGCATGCACATGTATATTGTTTTAAAAAAGGCATTGAAAAGTGTGACCTCATGACTTTTTTTGTTTTTCGTATATCTCACCTCCCAAGCAGAAATTATTTATTTGATATTAAAAAACATTAAAGCATTTTATGAAAGATTATATATGTATGTATATGTATATATATATGTATAGCTTTATTAAATCAGACTTACTCTATTTATCTGGAGTCAAATTCATTAACAGTTATTTCTTTTCTTACTCAAATTAAGAAATGCCCTTTATACTTGGAAAAAATGCTATTTGTTTATTGGGTGTATCATCTCACCAACAGTATTACAGTTATCTGGAGACAGTGTCCACTTAAAACAGATATAGTGCTGCCTTCACTGTGTATAGCATGCCTTGAATACCTTGCATGATACCACTCATAGTCACATTATCCAGACACATGGCCCACCAGTTAAGGAACTTCCTTTATTTTTGCTTGAGCATTAGCAAGGGAGCTATACCACTACCAATTTTAACGACTTTGGTACGTTGCAGCTAGAGTTCAAACCCACAGCCTCTCATACCAGGAGCTGACACTCTACCAATTCCACTTACCGGTGCGGTCTTCCAGAGTTGGTAAATATTGGATTAAGAATTATTGGCTAAATAGCTCAAGATTTACCTCCAAGCCTCCTCCTAACTATGGAATGGAGTATCTTCTCCACACTGGTTCTGTTGAAACGAAAATCATCGACAGAAATCTCTGCTCCAGCAATGTTCTTGATACTGCTGTCAATGATCTTATCAAATATTGCATCATAGTCCATCATGAACTTGGAATACAACAGGGCCACTTCTGTTGGTCTAAAAATAGAAACAAATCTCCAGCATGATCCTTCAAAAGTGTTAATGAATGAGAGGAATGCTTACACACGTTTCCTTTACTTTCAGTTTATTTTTATTGCATCAAAACCTGTTGGAATAGTTTAACACAATCCACAAGATTTTCATATCAACTACATGTAATAACATGTATTGTTTTCCCCATTACCTTGTCATTATCATGTATCATGTTGATGTTTAAATTTTAACAGGAGGGCCAATTGTAACATTGTTGTTGAACCCTTTCATGCACATATATATAAATCAAACATGTTTAAACTCACTGTAGCTCTTTATACATGTAGATCTGTTGATATATGAGGTTTTTCACTAATACACAATACAGCTTATCAAGGCAATTCTTAAAGCACAATCATTTTTATTATGCAAAATTTGTGATGGTTGAATAGAGGATCTGACATGAATGGTCATTTAATCCAAACATTTATTACACAAGTTCAGGAAAAGTAACAGTAAAGAGGGGGCTATGGTGAGCTTACTATCCTTGTTCCTGGACGAGTTTAATGAACGTTTGTGACAGATTCTTTTTATCACATGATTTTATTCGCCAATATACAATTTTATGCAATTTAACAATTCTTGTTGAAATAGTGGCATGCGACGATCTGCATTATAATGACATCATCAATCAAAAGGCTGTATTACACTAGTGTAGTGTCACAAAATATGTAATGGCTGTACTGAATGGAAAACATGAGGAATCGTGTGATAAAAAATGATCTAGAAATGTGTCATTTAGTGTTTGCATACCTTAAGAAGTACTGCAGGCTGAATCCCATTTTGATGACAATGGTGTCCTTGGTAAAGACTTCGATAATCTTGTTAATTGAGTGAGCTGTGGCCTGGAACCGGATCAGCTGCGTATCTGGACCCAGCACATAACAGCCGGGATAGAACACTTCCTCGCGATTGACCTCATGTGTCATCCTGCTCCGTGAGAGGGCAACCTGCATAATGGTGACAGTGAGAAAGGGCATCGTAGTAGTCTTGTTATTTTGAAAGGAAATTCCCTGAACGACTACTGTTCTAAAACTCATTGTAAACCCACAGCATTTGAAAGATAAACTTATCCAAATGCACAAAAAACATATAAAAAACAAAGTACTGTAAACATTTTTACCTTCAATGAATAAAAAAATAGTAATATGAATTATTACATATGCTCAAATATTGCTACAGTTATCAGACACATGCAACCCCCCAAAAATGTTTTGTTTTTGTTTTTAAGAAATCTATTGTAGCAACCATTTAAGAGCATTATAACAGTGTCCCGCAATCTTGTTGGAGGAAGACAACAGACAAATATCTGGGCAGGACCCTCAGTGCCCAGCAGGTAAGCTGGAAACCCTCCTACATTAAATTCTTCACCCCAACAAGGACTCGAACCCATGCGGTGGGGGGGCTAAGCAGTCAGAGGAGCTACAAATTGGTAACTCTACCACTACACCCCATCCCATGAAATCTCAACAGTTGGCTGGCTTGTTTCAGTTTTAATCAGAGAACTTAACGGTGGAATCCATAGTTTGGATTTTTTCTCAAATGACCAAATAAATAACTGTTAACACATAAAAACAAAAAAAATGTTCATTAATGTGTGAACCGTGAAACATTAATAGATTTATATATTTTTTTCATTTGTTTTGTTCTTGAAATCAATTGTAGTGACCAATTATGATTATTTTAGTGACAGCCAGCTCTTTAGGTGGAGAAAGATGCAAGACAAATGTCTGGGTAGAGCCACCAGCACATCAAAGGTCCACTGGAAGACCTTCCAAAATTAGGTCCCTTTTCCAAACTGGTATGGTATGGTATGGTATTTGGCAGCTGTTTTGCAGATACTGTGCAGTGACATTTCTATCATTATAGCACAGGGGCACTTCTGAGGTTCCCAGGGACTGAACCCAGCCGATCTATTATGACACTGACGACAGCGTAATGCTGTCCCCTCGCCCCGAGCAATAGGAGGGAAGCCACTACTACCAACTTAAAAAGGTTTGAAGCCGTGACAGGTTCCCCGAACTGGTCTCAAACCTACAAGTTGTCAGGCTAAGCAGTCAGTGGATTTACAAGGCAGCGATTCTACCACTATGCCATGGGGGCCTCTTTATACTTTTGAACCTAGGACCTTTTGTATATGGAGTTATTGTTTGATTTACTACAAAACAAGAACCAGTTATACTAACTGTCTGTTACAAACCCTGTATTTCAAATACCTACCTCATGATATTCCACATAGACAAAGCTGGCAGGAAACAGACTGACAAAAAGGATCAATCCCAGAATACCAGTGCAAATAGCACCAATTATCAGAAGTCGCTGAGGGCTCTGTCGGCCGAGAAATCTACCAAGGGCGGTAAACGGTCGGTCTAAAAGACCATACCCCTCACACAAAAACTTACTGAAACAGCCAAAAGGAAAAACAAATGTTGTTGCATAATGCTATACAAGTACCAAAGGTCAGAAAGTGTTCAGTACTACTTGTTTTATCAACATCATGATCATCATCATCAACACTCATCACCATAAACCTCATTGTTGTCAAAATCATCATCAACAATCATCATCATAAACCTCATTGTTGTCAACATTATCATCAACAAATACCATAATAAAAATCATTGTTGTAATCATCATCATCATCATCATCATATCATCATCATCAACAACAAATATCATAAAAACCTCATCGCTGTCTACATCATCATCAACAAATATCATAATAAACCTCATTGTTGTAATCATCATCATCATCATATCATCATCATCATCATCAACAAATACCATCATAAACCACATTGTTATCAACATCATCAACAAATATCAACATAAACCTCATTGTTGTCAACATCATCATCATCATCAATCATCATCACTTGTATTTCTCACTCTTTCACCCAAAAGCATGAAATACAATTTCCCAGCGTTAATCTTGATCAGACTAACCTGGAGGCACACAGAATATTTGGACAGAATAAACAATGTAAAATTGTCAACTGGCATTAATGAACAAATATCTTTTTAATTATTGATAAACATTAAATCCAAACATTAAAATCTCTAAATATACAATACTGCGAATACTTGGATGTAAGCAATTTTGAGCAAGTGAGGTTTTTCCTGCTGAGGAAAATAAATATTGAAAGGCTTTTGTCGGCAGAAGAAAATAAATATGGAGGGTTTTTTTGTCGGCAGAAGAAAATAAATATGGAGGGTTTTTTTGTCGGCTGAAGAAAATAAATATGGAGGGTTTTTTTGTCGGCTGAAGAAAATAAATATGGAGGGTTTTTTTTGTGGGCTGAAGAAAATAAATATGGAGGGGTTTTTTGTCGGCGAAGAAAATAAATATGGAGGGTTTTTTTGTCGGGGGAAGAAAATAAATATGGAGGGTTTTTTTGTCGGCTGAAGAAAATAAATATGGAGGGTTTTTTTATCGGCTGAAGAGAATAAATATGGAGGGTTTTTTTGTCGGCTGAAGAAAATAAATATTGAGGGTTTTTTTGTCGGCTGAAGAAAATAAATATGGAGGTTTTTTTTTGTCGGCTGAAGAAAATAAATATGGAGGGTTTTTTTGTCTGCTGAAGAAAATAAATATGGAGGGTTTTTTTGTCTGCAAAAGAAAATATGGAGGATGTTTTTGTCGGCTGAAGAAAATAAATATTGAAAGGCTTTTGTCTGCAGAAGAAAATAAATATGGAGGGTTTTTTGTCGGCTGAAGAAAATAAATATGGAGGGTTTATTTATCTGCAGAAGAAAATAAATATGGAGGGTTTTTTTATCTGCAGAAGAAAATAAATATGGAGGGTTTTTTTGTCTGCTGAAGAAAATAAATATGGAGGGTTTTTTTGTCGGCTGAAGAAAATAAATATGGAAGGGTTTTGTTTATTTTTGCTGAAGAAAATGAATATGATGGGTTTTTGTCGACCTATACTAAAATGCAGAGGCGTGATTATGTCCTGGAGGGATTTTGTTCATCTCTTAGTCAACTTACCTGACAATCTGACCACCCTCTACATCTGCCACTTCCTCACCTGTACAAGAAAGGGGAACATAAAGATACATAACACTTCAAGATTTCAGCATCAGACGAGCAGTCATCGAAATTAAAACACATCCAACCATCCATGGTGACTAAATTTCTAACAGGACATGTGAATTTTATAAAGCTTGTCACCATGGGGCAAGCATTTTTTTCTGGATCTTGAAAGTCAGTTCAGAAAGAAATTGGTTTGATTTTGCACAGATGGTGCCTCCAATTACAGTATAATAACAAACACTAAACCTTAAAAAAAGCTTTGTTGTTGTTGTTTCTGAAAGTCGATGAATCTCCAAATGTAACACGCCCGAATTGCAAGTAATTATAAGATGTAAATTTCAAAGACTGGCAAGGAGAACAAATTGTCCTATATTTTTTAAAAGTTATTTTAGTATTTTTTTAACACAAGTATCTAACATAATGATCCCTAATATGTTTCACAAACATACAAATAAAATACTGTTACATGAAAAGATCCCAAGAAATACTGCTTCTTTGTTTCCTACATCAAAAAGAAAAAAAAGTGAAGCATAACACCCCTATCATAATTACAAACATGTATATCCTATCTGAGCCACACATAACACCCCTATCATCATTACAAACATGTATATCCTCTCTGAGCCACACATACCACCCCTATCGTCATTACAAACATGTATATCCTATCTGAGCCACACATACCACCCCTATCGTCATTACAAACATGTATATCCTCTCTGAGCCACACATACCACCCCTATCGTCATTACAAACATGTATATCCTCTCTGAGCCACACATACCACCCCTATCGTCATTACAAACATGTATATCCTATCTGAGCCACACATACCACCCCTATCGTCATTACAAACATGTATATCCTATCTGAGCCACACATGACACCCCTATCGTCATTACAAACATGTATATCCTATCTGAGCCACACATGACACCACTATCATCATTACAAACATGTATATCCTCTCTGAGCCACACATAACACCCCTATCATCATTACAAACATGTATATCCTCTCTGAGCCACACATACCACCCCTATCGTCATTACAAACATGTATATCCTATCTGAGCCACACATAACACCTCTATCATCATTACAAACATGTATATCCTATCTGAGCCACACATACCACCCCTATAGTCATTACAAACATGTATATCCTATCTGAGCCACACATAACACCTCTATCATCATTACAAACATGTATATCCTATCTGAGCCAGACATACCACCCCTATCGACATTACAAACATGTATATCCTATCTGAGCCACACATAACACCCCTATTGTAATTACAAACATGTATATCCTATCTGAGCCACACATAACACCCCTATTGTAATTACAAACATGTATATCCTATCTGAGCCACACATAACACCTCTATCATCATTACAAACATGTATATCCTATCTGAGCCAGACATACCACCCCTATCAACATTACAAACATGTATTTCCTATTTGAGCCACACATACCACCCCTATTGTAATTACAAACATGTATATCCTATCTGAGCCACACATAACACCCCTTTCGTCATTAAAAACATGTATTTCCTATCTGAACCACACATAACACCTCTATCATCATTACAAACATGTATATCCTATCTGAGCCAGACATACCACCCCTATCGACATTACAAACATGTATTTCCTATCTGAGCCACACATAACACCCCTATTTATCATTACAAACATGTATTTCCTATCTGAGCCACACATACCACCCCTATCGTCATTACAAACATGTATTTCCTACCTGAGCCACACATAACACCCCTATCATCATTACAAACATGTATTTCCTATCTGAGCCACACATAACACCCCAATGGTAATACAAACATGTATTTTCTGTCTGAGCCACACATAACACCCCTATCATCATTACAAACATGTATTTCCTATTTGAGCCACACATAACACCCCTATCGTCATTACAAACATGTATATCCTATCTGAGCCACACATAACACCCCTTTCGTCATTAAAAACATGTATTTCCTATCTGAACCACACATAACACCTCTATCATCATTACAAACATGTATATCCTATCTGAGCCAGACATACCACCCCTATCGACATTACAAACATGTATTTCCTATCTGAGCCACACATAACACCCCTATTTATCATTACAAACATGTATATCCTCTCTGAGCCACACATACCACCCCTATCGTCATTACAAACATGTATATCCTATCTGAGCCACACATACCACCCCTATCGTCATTACAAACATGTATATCCTATCTGAGCCACACATGACACCCCTATCGTCATTACAAACATGTATATCCTATCTGAGCCACACATGACACCACTATCATCATTACAAACATGTATATCCTCTCTGAGCCACACATAACACCCCTATCATCATTACAAACATGTATATCCTCTCTGAGCCACACATACCACCCCTATCGTCATTACAAACATGTATATCCTATCTGAGCCACACATAACACCTCTATCATCATTACAAACATGTATATCCTATCTGAGCCACACATACCACCCCTATAGTCATTACAAACATGTATATCCTATCTGAGCCACACATAACACCTCTATCATCATTACAAACATGTATATCCTATCTGAGCCAGACATACCACCCCTATCGACATTACAAACATGTATATCCTATCTGAGCCACACATAACACCCCTATTGTAATTACAAACATGTATATCCTATCTGAGCCACACATAACACCCCTATTGTAATTACAAACATGTATATCCTATCTGAGCCACACATAACACCTCTATCATCATTACAAACATGTATATCCTATCTGAGCCAGACATACCACCCCTATCAACATTACAAACATGTATTTCCTATTTGAGCCACACATACCACCCCTATTGTAATTACAAACATGTATATCCTATCTGAGCCACACATAACACCCCTTTCGTCATTAAAAACATGTATTTCCTATCTGAACCACACATAACACCTCTATCATCATTACAAACATGTATATCCTATCTGAGCCAGACATACCACCCCTATCGACATTACAAACATGTATTTCCTATCTGAGCCACACATAACACCCCTATTTATCATTACAAACATGTATTTCCTATCTGAGCCACACATACCACCCCTATCGTCATTACAAACATGTATTTCCTACCTGAGCCACACATAACACCCCTATCATCATTACAAACATGTATTTCCTATCTGAGCCACACATAACACCCCAATGGTAATACAAACATGTATTTTCTGTCTGAGCCACACATAACACCCCTATCATCATTACAAACATGTATTTCCTATTTGAGCCACACATAACACCCCTATCGTCATTACAAACATGTATATCCTATCTGAGCCACACATAACACCCCTTTCGTCATTAAAAACATGTATTTCCTATCTGAACCACACATAACACCTCTATCATCATTACAAACATGTATATCCTATCTGAGCCAGACATACCACCCCTATCGACATTACAAACATGTATTTCCTATCTGAGCCACACATAACACCCCTATTTATCATTACAAACATGTATTTCCTATCTGAGCCACACATACCACCCCTATCGTCATTACAAACATGTATTTCCTACCTGAGCCACACATAACACCCCTATCATCATTACAAACATGTATTTCCTATCTGAGCCACACATTACACACCTATCATCATTACAAACATGTATTTCCTATTTGAGCCACACATAACACCCCTATCGTCATTACAAACATGTATATCCTATCTGAGCCACACATAACACCCCAATGGTAATACAAACATGTATTTTCTGTCTGAGCCACACATAACACCCCTATCATCATTACAAACATGTATTTCCTATCTGAACCACACATAACACCCCACTGGTCATTACAAACATATATTTCCTATCTGAGCCACACATTACACACCTATCATCATTACAAACATGTATTTCCTATCTGAGCCACACATAACACCCTTATCATCATTACAAACATGTATTTCCTACCTGAGCGACACATTACACACCACTGGTCATTACAAACATGTATTTCTTATCTGAGCCACACATAACACCCCACTGGTCATTACAAACATATATTTCCTATCTGAGCCACACATAACACCCTTATCATCATTACAAACATGTATTTCCTATCTGAGCCACACATAACACCCCTATCATCATTACAAACATGTATTTCCTATCTGAGCAACACATAACACCCCTATCATCATTACAAACATTTATTTCCTATCTGGGTCACACATTACACCCCTATCCTCATTACAAACATGTATTTCCTATCTGAGCCACACATTACACCCCTATCCTCATTACAAACATGTATTTCCTATCTGAGCCACACATTACACCCCTATCCTCATTACAAACAAATATTTCCTATCTGAGCCACACATAACACCCTTATCATCATTACAAACATGTATTTCCTATCTGAGCCACACATAACACCCCTATCATCATTACAAACATGTATTTCCTATCTGAGCAACACATAACACCCCTATCATCATTACAAACATTTATTTCCTATCTGGGTCACACATTACACCCCTATCCTCATTACAAACATGTATTTCCTATCTGAGCCACACATTACACCCCTATCCTCATTACAAACATGTATTTCCTATCTGAGCCACACATTACACCCCTATCCTCATTACAAACATATATTTCCTATCTGAGCCACACATTACACACCTATCATCATTACAAACATGTATTTCCTATCTGAGCCACACATAACACCCTTATCATCATTATAAACATGTATTTCCTATCTGAGCCACACATTACACACCACTGGTCATTACAAACATGTATTTCCTATCTGAGCCACACATAACACCCCACTGGTCATTACAAACATATATTTCCTATCTGAGCCACACATAACACCCTTATCATCATTACAAACATGTATTTCCTATCTGAGCCACACATAACACCCCTATCATCATTACAAACATGTATTTCCTATCTGAGCAACACATAACACCCCTATTATCATTACAAACATTTATTTCCTATCTGGGTCACACATTACACCCCTATCCTCATTACAAACATGTATTTCCTATCTGAGCCACACATTACACCCCTATCCTCATTACAAACATGTATTTCCTATCTGAGCCACACATAACACCCCTATCCTCATTAAAAACATGTATTTCCTATCTGAGCCACACATAACACCCCTATCCTCATTACAAACATGTATTTCCTATCTGAGCCACACATACAAATGTACCACCCCTATCCTCATTACAAACATGTATTTCCTATCTGAGCCACACATTACACCCCTATCCTCATTACAAACATGTATTTCCTATCTGAGCCACACATACAAATCTACCACCCCTATAGTCATTACAAACATGTATTTCCTATCTGAGCCACATATAACACCCCTATTGTCATTACAAACATGTATTTCCTATCTGAGCCACACATAACACCCCTATCATCATTACAAACATGTATTTCCTATCTGAGCCACACATAACACCCCTATCCTCATTACAAACATGTATTTCCTATCTGAGCCACACATAACACCCCTATCATCATTACAAACATGTATTTCCTATCTGAGCCACACATAACACCCCTATCGTCATTACAAACATGTATTTCCTATCTGAGCCACACATACCACCCCTATCCTCATTACAAACATGTATATCCTAACTGAGCCACACATAACACCCCTATCATCATTACAAACATGTATTTCCTATCTGAGCCACACATAACACCCCTATCATCATTACAAACATGTATTTCCTATCTGAGCCACACATAACACCCCTATCCTCATAACAAACATGTATTTCCTATCTGAGCCACACATAACACCTCTATCATCATTACAAACATGTATTTCCTATCTGAGCCACACATAACACCCCTATCAACATTACAAACATGTATTTCCTATCTGAGCCACACATAACACCCCTTTCATCATTACAAACATGTATATCCTATCTGAGCCACACATACAAATGTACCACCCCTATCATCATTACAAACATGCATTTCCTATCTGAGCCACACATACCACCCCTATTGTCATTACAAACATGAATATCCTATCTGAGCCACACATACCACCCCTATCATCAGTACAAACATGTATATCGTATCTGAGCCACACATAACACCCCTATTGTCATTACAAACATGAATATCCTATCTGAGCCACACATACCACCCCTATCATCATTACAAACATGTATATCCTATCTGAGCCACACATAACACCCCTATCATCATTACAAACATGCATTTCCTATCTGAGCCACACATACCACCCCTATCATCATTACAAACATGCATTTCCTATCTGAGCCACACATACCACCCCTATTGTCATAACAAACATGAATATCCTATCTGAGCCACACATACCACCCCTATCATCAGTACAAACATGTATATCGTATCTGAGCCACACATAACACCCCTATTGTCATTACAAACATGAATATCCTATCTGAGCCACACATACCACCCCTATCATCATTACAAACATGTATATCCTATCTGAGCCACACATAACACCCCTATCATCATTACAAACATGCATTTCCTATCTGAGCCACACATACCACCCCTATTGTCATTACAAACATGAATATCCTATCTGAGCCACACATACCACCCCTATCATCAGTACAAACATGTATATCGTATCTGAGCCACACATAACACCCCTATTGTCATTACAAACATGAATATCCTATCTGAGCCACACATACCACCCCTATCATCATTACAAACATGTATATCCTATCTGAGCCACACATAACACCCCTATCATCATTACAAACATGCATTTCCTATCTGAGCCACACATAACACCCCTATTGTCATTACAAACATGAATATCCTATCTGAGCCACACATACCACCCCTATCATCATTACAAACATGTATATCCTATCTGAGCCACACATACCACCCCTTTTGTCATTACAAACATGTATATCCTATCTGAGCCACACATACCACCCCTATCATCATTACAAACATGTATATCCTATCTGAGCCACACATAACACCCCTATCATCATTACAAACATGCATTTCCTACCTGAGCCACACATACCACCCCTATTGTCATTACAAACATGAATATCCTATCTGAGCCACACATACCACCCCTATTGTCATTACAAACATGAATATCCTATCTGAGCCACACATACCACCCCTATCATCAGTACAAACATGTATATCGTATCTGAGCCTCACTGCACAGTAAGCTATTTTGAAACAAATAAAACTATGTGACCACTTTCTTTTGCGATCACATTACATGATCATCCAGATGATCAGCTTGGATGTCCAGACCTATTTTTAGCTGAAATCCCTATTGTGCTTATTTATAGATTTGTTAATAATAGACATTTAAAATGATATATACGATTTTAATTGAGCTATTGTTGTAAACAGCCTCTTCTCTTAAACTAAAGTATAAGTTTTGGCAGCAATTATGCACGTACAACCCAGAAGTGGTATTTGATGTTACATGTACTAGATTTAGGCAAACTGTAGGATAGGATATGTAAAGGTGGTTCCCGACAGTTTGGACCAAAAATATCTTCATTTACCATCATACTAAACTATTTTTACCTGAACAGATGTCACAAAATGATGTTTATTTATGTCCTACACCTGTCTGAAAAGTAAACCATAACATCACAATCGTCATTACTAACATATATTTCCTATCTGAGCCATGCTGCACCATTAGCTATTTTTAAACTAAGAAAACCAAATTAGCACTTATGTTTTAGCTCATCAACGTCATCTGTTGTGTCTTTTTTTTTAGCAGGAATCCAAATCATTTTACAGATTTGAAAAGAATGAACATTTAAAGTGTTGATTTATGAGTTTTACTGCCCCAAAATAGAGAAACTGTAGAAGATCAGCAAAGCTTAGACTAAAGTATGATGTTTTTCTGCAGAAATTATGCACAGATACCCCAAAAGAGTTCAGATATTGTTACATATTTTAGGCAAACTGTCGGATACCACCTTTAGTATGACCTTGACCTTTATGGTTGCAATTATGAAATATTCTGCATGTAAAACCTCAAGTGTATGTCTGTTATGATTGTGAAGATTGATTCAAATACTGTAAATAATATGAAATTTTTGCAGAAACATGGAAATAGGATGAGGGGCACCCGTGGCCGACCAATTAGAGTCGTTGACTCGAAACTCCTTAGCACCTCACCGCATGGATCCGAGTCTCAGTCGGGGCGAGAAATTTCATGTTAGGAGGTTTTCCAGCTAACCAGCGACGTGCAGTTAGTTCTACGCAGATAAAAGTCTGGTGTCTTCCTACGCCAATAATAAGTTGGATGTTGCCAATATGACCATAACTGTGTTGATGTGAGGTAACAAAAAACAAACAAAAAAATAAATAAATAGGATGGACGAACAGGCAGATGAATGGAAAGATGCCCAGCTAGCTATTTGCCCTCATTTAGGGGTGTTTTTACATACTTTTTAAATCACTGAATCCACCTGCTGGGGCTGCACGTTGAGATCGTGGCTTTGGCCTTGCCAGTTCCATCGAGCTGAAGGTATCTCTCTCATCAGGACTCAACTGAAACAAAGAGGTCACTTTATTCGTAACACTGTTCAATCTATGAATACCTTTTTTAGTTTTTCAAAAAAATTGGATTGTGTCAACAACAGCACTCCAAAGCTTGTTTATTGGGTTTAGTGTTCCACCAACAGTATTTCAGTTATCTGGAGACAGTGTCCACTTGAAGCAGATATAGTGCTGCCTTCACTGTGTATAGCATGTTTGTTTATTGGGTCTAGTGTTCCACCGACAGTATTTCAGTTATCTGGAGACGGTGTACACTTGAAGCAGATATAGTGCTGCCTTCACTGTGTATAGCATGTTTGTTTATTGGGTCTAGTGTTCCACCGACAGTATTTCAGTTATCTGGAGACGGTGTACACTTGAAGCAGATATAGTGCTGCCTTCACTGTGTATAGCATGTTTGTTTATTGGGTCTAGTGTTCCACCGACAGTATTTCAGTTATCTAGAGATGGTGTACACTTGAAGCAGAAATAGTGCTGCCTTCACTGTGTACAACATGTCATGAACACCTGCCATGATACCACACTCAGTCATATTATCCTGACACCAGGTCAACCAGTCATGGAACTAACCTTATATTTTCTTGAGCGTTAGCAAGAAAGCTATATCACTACCATTTTTAAAGACTTTGGTATGTTGCGGACCGGGATCGAACCTGGGGCCTTCTGTTACTGGAGCCAACGCTCTACCGATTGCGTTACCAGGCTTAGTGCACTGCAAAGTTTTATTTATAATCGTGGGAATAACCTTTTGCAGGTAACCATATCAACCACTTATGTGGAATTGAGAAAATGTCTCAAGGAAATTTGTGTCAAACTAATCAGAGATTCAAATCACGAGGCCCTGTAAAGCCTTGCCTATATAATGTGGAGTATCACTTCAAAAACAATTCAAGGCAGTTTTAATTGACTATTAAAAATAAGAAGTGAAAATGCAAGGGCAATTTAATATGTGCAAGATTAGAAAAATGCAGCATATAACATGAAGATTAACGTGATAAATCAGTAACTGTAGCAAAATCTGTCCATTATTTTTAATGTGCAGATGAATTTGTCACAAAAATTGATAAGTGGCATGGCTTATTACTACATTTTTTTTATTTCATGTTCAGGGTTCCCACAATTTCTGAAGGGAAAAATTCAAGGTCTTTTCCAGGTTTTTTTCCAGGTATTTTGCCCATTTTCAAGGTCTATGAATGTGAACATTCAAGAGTTTTGCAGTAAATATTTATGGGAGTTTACAAATGTATGCCAACAAATACTCTGATTTTTTTAATCAAATTCAGTTAAAATGCCTTATGATTATTAAAATGCACTAACAGTTTTCCTGGTAATTTGCTGTTTTTTCCGTATCATGTCAAATTTAAGGTCTTTTCCCGACCGGGAGTGTTTATTTTCGAATTCCTGGCTTTTTCCTGATTTCCCGGTTCTGTGGGAACCCTGCATGTTATAAATTTTTATAATTTTGACCACAATTAACATGTTAAGTGATTCATCTACTCTGTTCCAGCTGACTTGTGGTGCACCGGTGGTTCTACCCAGACATTTGTCCGAGGTTTTCCTCCACCAAAAAGCTGGTTGTTGCTATAATGATCATGATTGGTTGCTGAAATTTATTTCAAAAACAAAACAATCAGTGTACAGTTACACATATTGTCACCTTGAATGTATTGAAAATTGGAATGTGACCTTATCTGGCACAATTGGGATTAGCATCTTCAAATTTCTAGGTTTCCTTGTCAAAAACTATTAACTGCATCAAACTTTCCATTTTAAACAGCATTTTTCTATGTATTACGGAATGTTTGCAACGTTTATTATCATTAATATGAATATTTTTTATACACAAATGTTTACCACGTGTTCAGGTATACAATTTCTAGTATAATGAGATGCTTTCACTGTCTGCATGCAATTTATCTTAATTTTAATAAACATTTTTATTACACACTTCTCTATTTTATAAAAATGTACGACACAGATCACCTACGGACCACAACAAAGAAAACAAATGAATAAAATGATAAGGGTGTGTTAAAGTACTAAGCCACCAAAACATGTGCAAACCTAATGATAAGGGTGTGTTAAAGTACTAAGCCACCAAAACATGTGTAAACCTAATGATAAGGGTGTGTTAAAGTACTAAGCCACCAAAACATGTGTAAACCTATCACATGGTAAAACCACCAGACAGCCCATTTACATACCCCTCATTAATGGTGTTTCCAGCATGTAAATGGTTAAAATAGAAAATATGTCAACAAGACTCGGTTGCCCAAATCTATGGTTGAAAATATCTCAAGAAAGCTCAAGAAAAGGCCCGTAACTCTGCAAGTATTTAGTAAATATAGAACACTGACTAAATTTAAACTTGACTTGTATTTTAATATGCTTGTGAACTAAACATACAGAAATTAAATCAGACGAATCCTTGAAAAGATATTGTTTTGAAACAAAAAAATATAAAAATGCACACTGGGACAAACAAGGATAACTCTTCACTGTTCTATAATAAGCAGGGGTATGTAAAGATGACTGAATTTGTAATTCCTATAGACAGTTTGTATTCTTATAAAACGATTCTTGACTTTGTTTTAAATGCTGAATACATCTCTACTGAGTTGCATATAAGCTAACTGACTTAAATAAAAGCCTTGTGTAGATACCTAAAGACTTGCATAAATTCCTAATGAAAGTATAAATGCCTTCTGACTTGTATAAATGCCTAATGACTTGTATAACTGCCTACTGCCTTGTATAAATGCCTACTGAATTGTATAAATGTCTTCTGACTTGTATAAATGCCTTCTGACTTGTATATATGCCTACTGCCTTTTATAAATGCCAACTGCCTTGTATAAATGCCTACTACCTTATATAAATGTCTCCTGACTTGTAAAAATGCCTACTACCTTATATAAATGCCTACTGCCTTGTATAAATGCCTTCTGACTTGTATAAATGCCTACTACCTTATATAAATGCCTACTGACTTGTATAACTGCCTACTGACTTGTATAAATGCCTTCTGACTTGTCTAAATGCCTACTGCCTTTTATAAATGCCAACTGCCTTGTATAAATGCCTACTGCCTTGTATAAATGCCTACTGCCTTGTATAAATGCCTACTGACTTGTATAACTGCCTACTACCTTATATAAATGCCTACTGCCTTGTATAAATGCCAACTGCCTTGTATAAATGCCTACTGCCTTGTATAAATGCCTACTGCCTTGTATAAATGCCTACTGACTTGTATAACTGCCTACTACCTTATATAAATGCCTACTGCCTTGTATAAATGCCAACTGCCTTGTATAAATGCCTACTGCCTTATATAAATGCCAACTGACTTGTATAACTGCCTATTGACTTGTATAAATGCCTTCTGACTTGTATAAATGCCTACTACCTTATATAAATGCCTACTGCCTTGTATAAATGCCTACTGACTTGTATAAATGCCTACTGACTTGTATAAATGCCTTTTGACTTGTATAAATGCCTTCTGACTTGTATAACTGCCTATTGCCTTGTATAAATGCCTACTACCTTATATAACTGACTACTGCCTTGTATAAATGCCAACTGCCTTGTATAAATGCCTACTGCCTTATATAAATGCCAACTGACTTGTATAACTGCCTACTGACTTGTATAAATGCCTTCTGACTTGTATAAATGCCTTCTGACTTGTATAAATGCCTACTGACTTGTATAAATGTCTTCTTCCTTGTAAAAATTCCTACTGACTTGTAAAAATGCCTTCTTACTGGTATAAACTGCCTTCTGACTTGTATAAATACCTACTGGCTTATATAAATGCATTTTGCCTTGTATAAATGCCTACTACCTTAGATAAATGCCTACTGCCTTGTATAAATGCCTAATGACTTGTATAAATGCCTTTTGCCTTGTATAAATGCCTACAGCCTTGTATAACTGCTTACTGACTTGTATAAATGCCTAAAGACTTGTATAAATGCCTAAAGACTTGTATAAATGCCTACTACCTTATATAAATACCTACTGCCTTGTATAAATGCCTACTGTCTTGTATAAATGCCGACTGCCTTATATAAATGCCTTTTGCCTTGTATAAATGCCTACTACCTTATATAAATGCCTACTGCCTTGTATAAATGCCTTCTGACTTGTATAAATGCCTACTACCTTATATAAATGCCTACTGACTTGTATAAATGCCTAAAGACTTGTATAAATGCCTAAAGACTTGTATAAATGCCTACTACCTTATATAAATACCTACTGCCTTGTATAAATGCCTACTGCCTTGTATAAATGCAGACTGCCTTATATAAATGCCTTTTGCCTTGTATAAATGCCTACTACCTTATATAAATGCCTACTGCCTTGTATAAATGCCTTCTGACTTGTATAAATGCCTACTACCTTATATAAATGCCTACTGACTTGTATAACTGCCTACTGACTTGTATAAATGCCTTCTGACTTGTAAAAATGCCTACTGACTTGTATAAATCCCTACTGCCTTATATAAATGCCTACTGCCTTGTATAAATGCCTTCTGACTTGTATAAATGCCTAATGACTTGTATAAATGCCTACTGCTTTATATAAATGCCTACTGCCTTGTATAAATGCCTACTGACTTGTATAACTGCCTACTGACTTGTATAACTGCCTACTGACTTGTATAAATGCCTACTGCCTTGTATAATCGCCTACTGACTTGTAAAAATGCCTACTGACTTGTATAAATGCCTACTGACTTGTATAAATGCCTTCTGACTTGTATAAATGCCTTCTGACTTGTATAAATGCCTACTGACTTGTATAACTGCCTACTGACTTGTATAAATGCCTACTACCTTATATAAATGCCTACTGCCTTGCATAAATGCCTACTGACTTGTATAAATGCCTACTGACTTGTATAAATGCCTACTGACTTGTATAAATGCCGACTGCCTTATATAAATGCCTTTTGCCTTGTATAAATGCCTACTACCTTATATAAATGCCTACTGCCTTGTATAAATGCCTTCTGACTTGAAAAAATGCCTACTACCTTGTATAAATGCCTACTGACTTGTATAACTGCCTACTGACTTGTATAAATGCCTTCTGACTTGTATAAATGCCTACTGACTTGTATAAATGCCTACTGACTTATATAAATGCCTACTGCCTTGTATAAATGCCTACTGACTTGTATAAATGCCTACTGACTTGTATAAATGCCTACTGCCTTATATAAATGCCTTTTGCCTTGTATAAATGCCTACTACCTTATATAAATGCCTACTGCCTTGTATAAATGCCTACTGACTTGTATAAATGTCTTCTGACTTGTAAAAATGCCTACTGACTTGTAAAAATGCCTTCTGACTTGTATAAACTGCCTTCTGACTTGTATAAATGCCTACTGACTTGTATAATCGCCTACTGACTTGTATAATCGCCTACTGACTTGCATAAATGCCTACTGACTTGTATAATCGCCTACTGACTTGTATAATCGCCTACTGACTTGCATAAATGCCTACTGACTTGCATAAATGCCTACTGACTTGCATAAATGCCTACTGACTTGTATAAATGCCTACTGACTTGTATAAATGCCTACTGACTTGTAAAAATGCCTTCTGACTTGTATAAACTGCCTTCTGACTTGTATAAATGCCTACTGACTTGTATAATCGCCTACTGACTTGCATAAATGCCTACTGACTTGTATAAATGCCTACTGACTTGTATAAATGCCTTCTGACTTGTATAAATGCCTACTGACTTGTATAAATGCCTACTGACTTGTATAACTGCCTACTGCCTTGTATAAATGCCTACTGACTTGTATAAATGCCTACTGCCTTGTATAAATGCCTACTGACTTGTATAAATGCCTACTGCCTTGTAAAAATGCCTACTGATTTGTAAAAATGCCTTCTGACTTGTATAAACTGCCTTCTGACTTGTATAAATGCCTACTGACTTGTATAATCGCCTACTGACTTGCATAAATGCCTACTGCCTTGTATAAATGCCTACTGACTTGTATAAATGCCTACTGCCTTGTATAAATGCCTACTGACTTGTATAAATGCCTACTGCCTTGTAAAAATGCCTACTGATTTGTATAAATGCCTACTGACTTGTATAACTGCCTACTGACTTGTATATCACCTACTGACTTGTAAAAATGCCTAGTGACTTGTATAACTGCCTAATGAGTTGTATAAAATGCCTACTGACTTGTATAATTGCCTACTGCCTTGCATAAGTGAATACTGACTTGCATAAATTACTTCTTTTCTGATTATGCATTTCCCTTTCCTTCAATTTGGATAACTGTCCTACCTATCATTTGGATGATTTAAGTCAATCAGTCACAATGCCTTGGATAATTCACAAATCATCTCTCTGATGTATGACTGGAAAACCCCGGGAAAGTAAACATGTCAGTGCTGTTGACGTCATCAAAACAACAGAGATGAATGTTTTGTTATCTCTACTAGAAATGCTGTAACAGTTGTATATCTAACGAGATGTGAACAGTTACATTGATAAATAAAAGTTTATAGGATGATATAATCCTATACACTACACCAATCGCTTTTTTGAATAACTTATTTATTGCGTATTCTTTTTCCCGCAAAGAAAAACAACGGATCGTGATTCTGTAAGTATCATTGCACCAGATACATCCGAGGGATGGTTGTCCCGAGGACAGAATTAACCAAGGAGTTTTGATTGTTAAGCCAACATCATGCCTTCTTAGTAGAGTTATCGTTTTTATTCTCTCACACACATCTCCTACAACCGACCGCAATAGCTCTGGTGGTAGAGCGTCGGCTTGCGGATCGGGAGGTCGCGGGTTCAAACCCCTGCCGGATCAAACCAAAGACTTTAAAGTTGGTAGTAGTGGCTTCCCTCCTAACGCTCTAGGCTAAGAGTACAGCATTATGCCTGACTTGTCGTGTCAGTATAATGGACCGGCCGGGTTCAGTCCTTGGGCAGCTCATAAGTGCCCCTGTGCTATAATGATAGAAATGTTGCTGCACAGTATCAGCAAAATGCCGGCAAATCCCAAATCCCATCTCCTGTAACAGGCTTACTGCCATTAAACAGTCTATATTATATACTTCTACCAAAACCAGTTTCGTTTCATGGGAATTGTGTGTTTACATCACTTTGTCAACACTTCCAGAGGCCAATGCCATAATTTTCTCCTGTGGTGAGAAGTTGTTATACCTGTATGAAAATTACAGATGTATGGAAATTTTCCAGGACATTATGTTACAAGCACAAAATTTATGAGAAAACCAACTTTTGCAAATACTATTATCAGAAAAGTTTTTAGGATTTTTTTAACCAATATAGATGATAGTCTTGTGTGTCAACAGACATTTTGATACACGTATAGAAGAACAGATAACCCGATACTCCAATTACGACCCCCAACCCCTCCAGCTTAGAAGGTTTTTATTTATTATACACGAAGGTTAAACAATGTGTCTGCCAGTTCTTACAGCTTAAAAAGTCACAAAAAAACATAATATGCTTGTATAATAATATAATATGTGTTGACATTTGACATACATAAACATTCATACATTTGTACACTATTACATTTGTGCATTTGAACACAAATACACTTGAACACTAATACACTTGTACAGTAATACACTTGTACACTAATACATGTGTACACTAATACACTTGAAAACTAATACACTTGTACACTACTACACTCGAACACTTATACACGAATACACAAATACACTAAACACTTGTACACTAATACACTTGTACACTATTACATTTTTACAATAACATACTTGTACACTAATACACTTAAACATTAATACACTTGTTTACTAATTCACATGTATATTAACACACATGTACACTAAAAGATGTGTACTCTTATACTCTTAAACACTAATACACATGAACAGTAAATCACTTGTAAACTGTAAACAAATACACTTAAACACTAATACACTTGTACACTAATACATTTATACACTCATACACTTGTACACTAATACACTTGTACACTAATACACTTGCATACAAATACACTTGTACACTAATACATTTATACACTAGTACACTTGCATACAAATACACTTGTACACAAATACACTTGTACATTTATACACTAGTACACTTAAAAACTAATATGCACAAACACTAATATGCACAAACACTAATATGCACAAACACTAATATGCATTAACACTGATATTTACACATCTGAACACTAAATTCACTAATAAACAAAAAATTGATTTATTTGTGATAGTGAAAAACTTGTGTGACACTTAAATATTCATACACAATCATGTACCTATTAAAGAATCTGTCATTTTACTGCTAAGAACTCATAAGTTCATACTGATAATACAATTTATGAAATGTAAATACAGGAATAAAATGGATAATTTCTCAAATGTTCATAAAAACAATCTTTACATAAACTGCTCGAGACATTAATCAAAATATACACTTATGTAAGCTAAACATATTTAACTGCTTAAAGTCAATTAGGATGCATTCTTAAAAAAAATATGTACATAAAGCAAAAAGACAAATAAATATAACATGTGGTATCCGACATTTTGGACCAAAAATATTTTATACATATATATATTATATATATTATATTATATATATTTTAAACATCATAATAAACCATTGTTACCTGAACAGATCTCACAAAATGCTGTTTACTAATACCCTACACCTGTCTGAAAAGTGAACCATAACGCCACAATCGTCATTACAAGCATGTATTTCCTGTCTGAGCCACGCTACACAGTTAGTTATTTTAAAACTAAGAAAACCACATGACCACTTATGTTTTAGCTCATCCACATCATCCACTGTGACGTTGATGTCTATTTATAGCAGGAATCCCAATAGTTCTTATTTATAGATTTGAAAAGAATGAAATTTAAGTGTTGATTAACTAGTTTTGCTGCCCTCAAATTGAAATATTGCTAAAAAATCTTCAAAGCTTAGACAAAAGATGTTTTCTGCAGAAATTATGTACAAATACCCCAAAGAGAGGTTAGATATTGTTAGATATTTTAGATACATGCAAACTGTTGGATACCACCATTAATATAATATTATATGATTATACAGGAAAAAGGCACTTAACAACAACAGCTGCAGTAAGTGTTGAGTATATATTAATAGGTTAGCAAAAACAAACTTTATCTAAAGTCTAAAGTGGCCTACTACAAGTCAGAATGGCAGAAGTTGAGGAGAGTAACAAAAATAAGTAATTTAGTATTCAAGCAAGCAATGGACAAAAAATGCTGGCTAGTAAGCACATTAGGTTTTATATAAAGATAATTATACTAAAATAATAAAAAAACTGATATGACAGTAGCCCAAGAACACATTCCCATGTGACAATGTAGGTTACAGTCACCATGGATGTTGTAAAATCATTAAAGATTAAAACATCCAAATAAATTATCGTTGCATGAAAAGATCCCTTGAAATATTCCTTATTAATGTCATATATCATTGTGAGATGTGAAGCATAACACTCCACTCATCATTATGAACATCCTTTCTGAGCCCAAAGCACATTTAGTTTATGTTTTTAACTAAAAACACCATGTGACCACTTACTTTTGAGATCACGTTATATCATCATCCGGGTCATGCGTGTTGACATCAATATCTATTTAACCAAGAAATCCCCATCGTGGTTATTTATAGATTTGAGAATAATTGCACCTTTAAGGAAATTATGCCTTGTCACTCAGTTAACACAATCGGAACTCCTCGGGTAATTCCGTCATCAGACAATCATCCGTCAGATGTATCCGGTGCAATGTTACATATTGAAATTATGATCGTTTTGTTTGCCGGAAGTCGGAAGAAGAATATGCCTAAAATGTAGTTCTCAGAAATCATAGACAATGCCATCGTTTGACAGCTGCGTGTCTGCTGTGCTGGGTAAATTAAAATTGGATGATTTAAATTTGAAGCCGCAACAAATTGAAGTTTTACAGGCATTGTATTGTAGTGAGCTGTCACCCTGGATGTCTTCTTTGTTTTGACGTCTGTCTCAAAAGTAGTCCCATTTAGTGAATCGCCGAGGTAATCCGACTACCTATATACATCCGAGAGATGATTAGTGAATTATCCGAGGTGTTCCAATTGTCACTTTACACAGTCTGTGCAATAGATAAACTATTTTCATAGGCTCACTTGACATGACTAAATATGATTTCAGGTTAAATGTCAGAAATTTGAAAAAAATAGTTTTTACTCGACCACACTTAACTCTTAACTTGCTACATTTTGTTACAAATCCATGCTAAATTCTCAGGATGTTTTTATTTCATATTATATATGTAACATGTTAGCATTGATATACTTATAAACAGAGACTGAGCAACAAATAGTGTAGATCCTGATCAGACAGTGAACTGTCTGGTCTGGAACTAAACTATTTGCCTAAGCCTTATAAATAAGTGAATATCAGGCTAAGGGTTAAATTGTAAAGTATAAATGAGATGCAAATGAATTATTTTGATATTGTTTAAGTAAATATTGTCAGTTAATAGTTTATTTAATTTTTTACTCGTAGTGTCTGTGTGTTTGTTTTGGGTTTACTATTCCACCAACAGTATTCTAACAGTCTGTTTTAAATAAGGAATGTTATTGTTTCTATTCAAATACTTACTACCTTAAAGAAAAAGTACAGAAACTAATTCCCTTTTCATTTAAAAAGGGACACTATTCTATTTAAATTACACCTTCTTAGCTCCCTTTAGGTAATGTATTTGTCATATATTTACTGGAGAAGAATATTTTTAAGCTTTTTAAACTTTTTGAAACACTTATGGCTGCAGCATGTAAATAAAATTGTAACTTGTTAATAGAGATAACAGTAAGTTAAAGTGCTTGAGCTATACTTTAAAAATATGCAAATTGGAAATAAAATTAAAATTATTTCTTATATCAAGTTAATGAAAAAAAACAACAAAAAAACACCTTTCCACAAGGGAAATAACTAACACATTTCTTCCATTTCATAAAAAGGGAATTACGTAGTTATTGATAGATCATCCAAATAATCTGAAGTGTTCACACCCAAAACAAAAATATCTATGATTTACACACAATGAATGTTCAAGTTCACACAAGACATTAACCTCCACAAAACATAAAACCCTTTATTTTGGAGTCTTTATGTTACGTCAAGAATCTTGACAATAATGGCTGTCAGCCTTTCCCAGAGGTAAATGTGAGAGTAAAGAAAGATAACTCTGCGAAAGAAGTTGCATCTATCCATCCTTATTTGCTTGAGCATTACTCGATCAAGGGAGATAAAAACCACTGCCACTTTAACCAACTTTGTGGCCCTGGATCGAACCTGGGGCTGTTCCTAGAGATCCAGAGGCTGAGACAACTTGAAGCAGAAGTGCTGACTTCATTAAGCATACCATGGTTAAGAATTATGCGATGTTTCGCATCACAAAGACATATATTTTTCAATATCCAAACCCATCTGGAGTAGAATTTCATCATCTGGTCATGTGGGCAGAATGACAAACACAAACTAGGTAAAGAGGTCCTGGCGGCAGTGGCATGTGTGTGGCCAGTGTAATCAGGGAAAAACACACCAAAAAATCCCCCCATCCCAAAAAAGGAGCCATGATGGCCCTAAATGTCCACCAGAAGACTCATATCTGGCATCAAATGATTGGGAATTATTTACTTTAGAAAACTATGGTGAAGATTTGGCCAAAAGTGTGGCTTGTGGGATTTTACAAAGTTTTCTAGGATTTGACCTAGTGACCTACTTTTTGAATCCATGTGACCCAGTTATCTACTCATCCAAGATATAACATAGGCAAACATTCTGACCAAATTTGGTGAAGATTGGGCAATAAGTGTTGCCTCTGGAGTGTTTACATTTTCTAAGATTTGGCTTAGTGTCCTACTTTTTGACCCCATGTGACCCAGTTAGAAACTCATCTGAGATACATGTATCACTAGGCAAACATTCTGGCTAAGTTTGGTGAAGATTGGGCTATAAATGTGGCCTCTAGTGGTGTAACAAGATTTTATTTAAATTTGTGCTCAGGTGACTAAAAAATCAAGAATTGGAAAAAAAGCCATTAGTGAAGATTTGAAACAACTATGTTCGAGTTCAAATCTAACTCTCAACAGAGAGGTTGGAGGAATGCAATAAAACAAAGAAGGAATATGGAAAGAGCATGTTAAATGACTGATGATGATGATGATGATGATGATGACTAAAAAATCTGAAAGATCAGAAGCTACTCTGTTTTCATTTTTGAATACACCAGTTGGCTGTCAGAAAATACTGTACAAAACAAGCACTTCACACACAACACCCCTGAATAAAATCTGATACAATAAACTAGGGTTACCTCTTGTGCTCTTCTATAATTCTGGAAAAAATGATAAAATGCATGTTTCAACTTCTTTTTTAAGAATATATAAGAAGAAAAACAATAATCTACAGACTCTTTCATTACCTTCTTAAAGTGTTATGCCACAAAATAATTCTGAGAGGTTGAGATTTGGAAACAAAATATCAATTTAAAAACTAGCATGAAGTAAAAATATTACAGAATTACATGTTATGTTTTATAAAAAACAAATACTTTTCAAAAAAGCAAATCTGTTCTCTCAAACACCCACGATGTTTACATAATGATAAAAGAGTTTGAGTGTGCTGAGACTTAAAACTTGTAATCACATGATTTCCCTTGTTTTCCATTCAATGTATCTGTATTTTGATGGCGCACCAACACTTCATAGGTCATACGGCGCCGAATACACTGAAGTTTAACGAGAATAGACTATAATCAGGTCAAAATTAAAATACGTGAGCAGAAATATAAAAATCTATCATTGTAAAATAATGTGAATTATATTTGAAAACAGGTTAACATATTACACAGCTTTAAAAAGATATGACGTAAACTTAATGAACAGTTTAAAAATTTATAACTTATTAAGAATATCAATCTCATTCAAGAAGCAAACAACTTTAGAAAAGGACACTGTCTTAAACAATTCGTACATGTTATTGACATTGAAATACTTGGACCGAATACGGTCAGAGTCAAAACAATGTAATAAAATATGGTAAAATGTCAATGGTTCTTATCATGAAAAGTATTCAGGTTAAACTTCTCTTTTCAAAATATATGAATGAGTAAATCTAGTATGTCCAATGCTAAAGGGGGTAAGAGCTGCATCTTCTTATCTATTTTCTCAGCAAATGGAGATATTGGTAGTGTTCAGGTTTGTTTTTTATGACGTTATCAATGTCATTATAATGCAGATCGTCTCACACCACTATTTCACCAAGTAATGTTGTTAAAATATTGTAAAATTGTATATGGACAGTTAAAATCATGTGGTTAAAAACAAACTTACATCCGCTGTTATTTCATAGACATATATAAAACTCATCCATAGCCTTGCTTACTACCACTTTTCCAGAACACCTGTCTAATAAATGTCTGTATTAAATGAGAACTTGTTTCAGATTCTCTCTATAACTCCTTTAAAGCCAGTTTTTCAGCAAGAAATTAGAGACATTAATAAATAGTCTCCCCTGAATATTCTCTTATGCAAGTAGGTCCTTTCATTTGTTTTACACAGCTTTTATGCTTGTGCTCATTGGAATGTATGTTGACTTTTTTGTCTTTCTTGTGATACCCAGGTTAACCATCATCAACAAACAATTCAATTTTCTTTTTTAAATAACATATCTCTAGAAGTATTTAAATTAATTTTAAGCTTATGTTTATGCAAAAGTAAGAAATTTCACTGTTTTAAATTGCAATGTCTACAAAAGAACAGGCGACAAAGTCCAAGAATTCCAATTAAAAGGACCTACCTACTGTTTGGAATACCTCGGATCTTAACTTACAAGGGAGGCAATTTCCATTTCACCAATGTACCCCATTGGAATATATCAACGGGTTATTTAATCATATAGTGTGCCTATATATATATCCATGTTGTTGTTTATGTAAGGTTCAGACAAGTTTTGTTTTGTTTTATTTGCAGATAATTTTAATGTTTATTAAATCAGAATTTTGTTGTGTTTTGTGACAACATGTCACATACTGTTCTAAAATTAAGCGTATACCCAATGTGAATGTTTACAACAAATACTTTCATTACTTTTCTCATTTCTTTACCCAATTATAAACAATTATTATGCTAATTATAAAATTATTATTATACTAAGTAGCAAGGAGAATTTCTTTGATCAAGATAAATTGTTATGTGTATTTCCTTTGATGGACATTGGACTTTGGTTCCTCAATTCCATCTTCGCAGGAACAGGATGCTACAAGATTTACTCTTCTCGGATCATTTTTTTTCTTGATTCAGAAAGTTAATTTCATTTACTATTAACGTTTTTTGTAGGTCTTCTAATCGAAATAATACCTATCTCTCTTCTAAACACTATTATTTTTCAATGACGTCACTACTTTCGTCATAACTTGTCAAACAAGATGTCAGCGCTTGGACACTTATTCAAATGGATCGGTTTTTTTTTGTCGTTCCAAGGCGGTAACTGTCGGGTTTGCTCTTATTGTTTAATGACTTATCACAGATTTGTTCTCACTTTTAAATTTGGCGTGCATTCGAATACCTTGGTCCTGTGTTGTTTCAATTTTTGTATATGTTGTAATGCTCGTAGGACTTTGATTTATATATTCTTATAAATGAATTGCTATCAACAAGCTGAGAAAAAAAAGATAATTAAAAGAAGAAAACAATTATTTCATACCACAATCAACAACCTTAGAAAAACAGTTTAAAAAGTCCCCATCCCTACAATAACTATAACACCAACTTTTATGATAAACAGAGAGATGTCATAGGGAGGGAAGTCAGAAAACTGTTAGCCATATTTGATGCAAGGGGCTTACTGCACTGCCATTGGTCTGTTAAAAATCAAATACCCCGCCCCTTCCCTGATACCACAGAAGTATGTGGGTGTGTCCTGGCAAGTGGATCCGCCCACTACCATCTCCAACACTCATTAACCTCCCATTTCACAGTCAGATGAAGTTGTGTATTGTGTGCCAGATGCCGAACGGTGAAAGGGGAGGGTGAATAAAACTATACAATGACGAAGATAAGGCTGTAGTGTTGACACATTCCAATTTTCAATGGTTTTAAAGGTAAAGGTTGCCACACAGTTTGACTCATACTCCCAATGTTGGATGGACAGCCGAGACAATCAGCCAGTCTGGGGTTAAATGTGGTATCCGACAGTAATACATGTACCAGCATATACAGGCCAGTATTCACCAGCTATTCTTAACACTATAGCTCATGCATACACCATTTTACACCTTTGTAAAGCAGTCACAATTATTCCTTTCTTCATTCTGCTGCATCAACACAACTAGGGGTATATTTGTAGACTAGTTTAATCTAGGTTATATAATCATATGCTAAAAAAGCATGTGTTAAAAAATGTCTAAAACTGTTTCAAAGAAAATCAACAAAATCAAGTGAATTTTAAAACCCTATACATTTAACTCTACTTTGAATGAAGGGGCTAAGTAAGAATTGCTCAAGTCATGGATTTCAATCCACAATATCTTTATTATGCATTGAGCTACATGTCTGGGTTTTTTTACATGACACTTTAACTTTGCTACTTTGAGCTTAAAATCGCATTGAAACCTTATAAAAAAAGCTTAGTTTTGTTGGTATGAAAATTGTTACTTGGGCGTAAGACATGACTTAGAGATAAGAATTCCCTCTTTTTGTATGTAAAGGGACATTACTCTAACTATTAAAAAACAACAATCTTACCTCCCTTGTGGGTAAGTATTTGGTATATAGTTACTGTAGAAAACTTAAGATTTGTCCACTTTTTTTGAAAAACAATTAAGACTGAAGCATAAAATGGAATCCTATTGATGGAGATATATGAATTTATTAAAAAGTCTGAGTGCTATTCTGAAAAATAAGCAAATTAAAAAATAAAAATTCATTATATTCCTTATATAAAGTATATGAAAATACCTTCCCACAAGGGAGATAACTAAAACATTTCTTTCATTACAAAAATTGGGAATGGTTGGTGAATACTCTTCTGGGGAATTTGTTATTAACTGCTGCATAAACTGACTTTAGTTTTAAGTAAAGGCTGTTATAACATTAATTATTAATTGTTAGGCTTTAAGCCCACTTTTTATCAATATTTTATCAATTGTACCTGGATCCGACACTTTGCCGATTGTGCTACCAGGTCCGGTGTTTGTTTTGGAAAGAGCCCGCATACAGAATGCACTTATATAAGGCAGTGAAGCAGTTAATTTACATAAAATCATAGCACATTTTGCTTATGTTAAAAGGGAATGAAGCAAGAAAGATTTAACACAGAACACTTTTATAATCCAACAACTTAAAAAGTGCAATTACAAATCTGAAGTCAGAAAAGATTTAAGTGACAATTTATATAAAGCAATATGAAGCAAATTTTACTTATATAACAGCAATGTACAAACGTGCACACATGCCAAATTACATCTTCAATTTAAGATGTTAATAAAAAGCATTTGAAAAAAATTGATATTAATAAAAAGCATTTGACAAAGCTTATATAATAAGTATTGTGCTCTTTATGTAGATGCCAAATTATCTAAAATTCTAATAAATCTAAACCAAACAGTCTTTGTCACCAAGAGACACACAATTAATGTCGGTCACATACTCTTCCAAAGGACTGCTATCAACTTCACGTATGCATTCACTCAGCAGATAAGGTTTGAAGCAAGAGCCAGATATGAAATCTGTCGGACCAAGCAGATAATTAGAGGATAACAACTGGAGTCAAGTCCAATGCCCACATTGGTGTACCAGCTCCACACAACCCAAATGTACACAAAACTCATGACTATGACCTGGAAGATAATACAGGCAAACAGCTGCTTGCTGCAGGCAAAACCTTTGAAATCCTCATTGTCAGCTCCTGTTTCAACAAACAACCCAGTCATATAATCCCCTACCTGTACAGCTTCAAGGAAACCAACATCAACAATAAACTTATCCCTCAATCCCATCTAAAGATTTGAAAGGCACTCCAGGCCAAGAAAAGTATCACACAGCTCCTTGTGTGAGAATTTCTGATCTGACGTGACATAGAAGCTTCAAGACGATGGAATTAAGGAAGATTTTACAAGAAAAGTTACTGGACGATCGAGTGAGACATTCCTTGAGCCAGGCGGTCTACAGTGTGATAAAGAAAAAGTGGGGAAGAAGGTCTGCAGTGTTTCCTCCCTGCAAGGTGCTGCCAGATGATGGAATGTGGGAAGTCAAGGCTGCCATCAGTTCAGAGGTAGGTAGAAGAATGTTTAAATTTGTTGGGCCCAACAACCAAGAGCTGTATCAGCATACTAAGAGGGCTGCAAGGCAAGCAGTGTACCATGACAAGCTCAAAGCTCTACTGGGAAAATGTCGAAAGCCACAGCCACCCTTTAAGAGCTGCCTATCATACACATATGCCATGAGAGATTGGGACTTGCCAGCATTTCTGCCGATACTGTGCAGCGACATTTCTATCATTATAGCACAGAGGCACTTATGAGGTTCCCAGGGACTGAACCCACGAGTCAGGCATAATGCTGTCCCCTTAGCCCCGAGCGTTAGGAGGGAAGCCACTACTACAACTTTAAAGTCTTTGGTGTGACCCGGCCGGGGTTTGAACCCACGACCTCCCAATCCGCAAGCCGCTCTACCAACTGAGCTATTGCGGCCAGTCTCATCTGCAATGAGGAGAGAGGCATAAATGTGCTGGCAAGACTGCAGAGACAAGAGGACAGATGCTGAGAATGGTCATAGGTTACTTGCTTGGCACCACGACTCATATCTTGGGTATCCCACAAATACATGATAGCAGAAAGAAACCTGTTTTGATGGTTCAGACATCTCGAGAGAATTTCAGCAAGGGAATGATCCAACACAGTCAGAGCACAAGGAAAGTGGGGTCAGGCGCACATTGACCAGGGGGCACCAAGGATGAGACAGCAATATATCATCTCAGCTGTCAAGGTGATGAAAACAAGGATGCACAGATCAAAGAGTGATGGAATTCTTGGATCAAACTGACATGCAACTGTCCAATCCCCAAATGCTGGGACTATGGATGTTAATGGATGATTTTAAAGTAGCAACTTAAAACAAACTGTTTACTTGATACCTTGTTTTAAACCTCTGAAGCATGTTTTCCTTTACTTACAGGTTTAATTTTAATAGATTAAGTTGAGTTGTTAAAGTGACTTGGTCACAGATGATCAAGTTTTTTTGTATATGTTGTTGATTAGAAAAAGGAAAAAAATTGCTGAACCACAATAAATAAAGGAATAAACAGCGATTACTAGATTATGAATAAAATTATGCCCTTTAAAAAAATGTGATGTCTCAAAGGTGGCATCCCACAGTTTAGACCAACATTTCTTTTCTCAAATAATTAAATAAGTAATTTTTACCTGAGAATACCTTTCAAACTGCTGTTCATTGATATCCTAGATGTATGTGAACAGTCAAGCATAAATCACCACTGGCCACAATAGCTCAAGTGGTAGAGCATCGGTTTGCGGATAGGGAAGTTGCGGGTCCAACCAAAGAATTTAAAGTGGTAGTATTGGCTTCCCTCCTAACGCGCGGGGTTAAGGGGACAGCATTACGCCTGACTGTTCGGTGTCAGTATAATGGACCGGCCGGGTTTAGTCACAGGGCACCTCATCAATGCCCCTGTGCTATAATGATAGAAATGTAGCTGCACAGTATCGGCAAAATTGCCGGCAAATCCCATAACTCACCACTCATCATGGCAAACCGATATTTCCTGTGCAGAGCGGCTCAGATAGAAAATACATTCTTGTAATGATGATTGTTGTGTTATGGTTCACTTTTCATGGAGGTGTAGAACATCAATAAACAGGATTTTGTGAGATCTTTTCAGGTAACAATGATTTATTTGCTTTTTTTAATAAAAAGATTTTTGGTCCAAACTGTCAGATACCCCCTGTAAGAAATATTGTCTGATAGTGACAAAATACTTGAAATACATTTGAAGGGCAGATTCAATAGTTCTTTGTGTTATTTTGTCTGATATTGACAAAATACTTGACATACATATGAAGGGCAGATTCTATAGTTCTTTGTGTTATTTTGTTTGATATTGACAAAATACTTGACATACATATGAAGGGCAGATTCAATAGTTCTTTGTGTTATTTTGTCTGATATTGACAAAATACTTGACATACATATGAAGGGCAGATTCAATAGTTCTTTGTGTTGTTTTCTATTGTCAATGTGTCACCAAGTCACTTTTAATGTTAGTTCCTGCTGTTTATATATAACTTTGTGCAAATTATACCTTTTCTGCACTTTCCTACAAAAAAAGACAAGTTTATGAACAGAATTAATTGAAATGGTGATAAAATTGTCATTACCTTAATCCACATCACTTTCATGACGTAATGAAAAATATGCATGCATCAATTTTGGTGGCAAAAGAAAAAAATATATTTCATACTTTTTGTTTTTAGACCATCAAAAATGACTTGTTTTTTCTCTTGTTTGTTATAATTGCTTTTTGTATGTTCTAATTGCTGTTTCATTTTAGAAGTTGAACATTGAAACAAAAATTCATTATGCAAAATAACATTCAGATAAAAGAACTATTTTTATCATGCATTCTTACTTATATATTCCTACACCATGCAGATAATACAACAAAAGGTAGTGTTTACATATTCATGTTCCAACAAAAGGCTTCAGCTTCATATACTTTCTTTAGTTGGCAAGTCTCAGAGAATTGTGCCTAAGAGATGACCTCCTCAGCTGGATGGCTTCCACAAAACTGCTAATGTTTGGCAGGATTATGTAAATTAAATAATAAACTGCAATAAATATCTCATGTTCCAGCTAACAAAAAGTTGTAATTCTATCCATCTTCTTCTATCATTTGAAAATCCTCAATTTTAATATTTTTAAATGAAAAAGTGCAAGGACTGTTATAAAGTTTGAAAAAAAAAATTCAAACTTTAATAAAACACTTTTCTTAACAGTCCTGAGCTACATGTTTATGAAATGGCAGTTATTACATATGATGCCTAATTTGTTACATTGCGCTGACACAATCATGGTCACATTGACAAAGTCTAACTAATTATCTGTAGACTGGTCGCAAATTATGAACTGTTGCCCTTATATGACAGAATGATATTGATTTAATTGCAATTGTATTGACAGCTTTATTAAAAGTTTAAAAAATCCCTCTGTTATCCTTAGTGCAACAATTTAGACAAAAATGTATGAGACAACAGTTTACTCTAGCATAGTGCTAGCCTGAGGGTATGACAGGAATAAAATCCAGATAAACTCCTGCCGTACTCTTTATCTGCTTTGTTATACATATTTTCTGTTACATTGCACCGACACAGTTATGGTCATTTTGCCGATGTCCAACTTATTTATGGTGGAGGAAGACCACAGACTTATGTCTGGGTAGAATAACTGGTACACAACAGGTTAGCTGGAAAATCTCTATGAAAGTTCTTGCAGTGACGGCGACTCGAATCCATGCGTTGAGGGGCTGAGGAGTTACCAAGTCGTGGAACTACCCTTATATTTGCTTGAGCGTTAGTAAGGGAGTTATACCACTACTATTTTTAACAACTGGTATGTTGCGACCCAGGATTGAACCCGGGGCCTCCTGTACCTTGAGCTGACGCACTACTGATAGGGCTACTAGGTCCGGTAGGAGTTGTTGGATATGAGCTAATGCATTAAATGCGTAATATATTTGTATGATCAGATGAATGGATCAGATGTGGCTGAATGATAATAAACCTGTTTTGATTGTCTATTTTAAAAGTTGTGTAAATTGTGCTTCATATGACACCAATATAAAACCTGTATACTTTCAATTAGGCATTTAAAAATAAAAGTGTTATTTAGAGCCAAGAAATCATTGCAAAATACTCCACCTTAATTTCTATGTTTGCCATAATAGTATCATTTATTTATTTCATTTGGGCAATACTTGCCTTTCAATGACCCTGCCACAGTTGATTATACTTAAATTTTAAAATGTTGTCAAAAAGCACATTTTTTTATAAATCAACAATGGATTATTTCATTACCATTGTTAACTAAGGTAAATGCAGTCATGCTGTTCTTCAAAGAATTGTGTTGTCTTTAGTTTGGGAGAATCAAAAGCAATGTAATAATTTTCTATCTATTAATTGTATTTATAGCAATTTGAAACTCAACAACCAAGCAAAACCACTTTATTGCATCAGTACAAGTAGGTCACACATTGTTAAATGCTTGACCTACCTTACACAATAGAATACATGATTATTATTGGATACACTGTTTGTAAACAGTATAAAAAACAATCAAAACAATCAATTTTGGGAGGAGCAGTTATTTACTGGGAGGGGACAATTATTTACTGGGAGGGTACAGTTACTTACTGGGAGGGGCTGTTACTTACTGGGAGGGGAGAGTTACTTACTGGGAGGAGTTACTTACTGGGAGGGGACAGTTACTTACTGGGAGGGGCTGTTACTTACTGGGAGGAGTTACTAACTGGGAGTGGACAGTTACTTACTGGGAGGGGACAATTATTTACTGGGAGGAGTTACTTACTGGGAGGGGACAGTTATTTACTGGGAGGGGCTGTTACTTACTGGGAGGAGTTACTAACTGGGAGGGGACAGTTACTTACTGGGAGGGGACAATTATTTACTGGGAGGAGTTACTTACTGGGAGGGGACAGTTACTTACTGGGAGGGGACAGTTACTTACTGGGAGGAGTTACTTACTGGGAGGGGACAGTTACTTACTGGGAGAGGACAGCTACTTACTGGGAGGGTACAGTTACTTACTGGGAGGGTACAGTTACTTACTGGGAGGGGCTGTTACTTACTGGGAGGGGACAGTTACTTACTGGGAGGAGTTACTTACTGGGAGGGGAAGTTACTTACTGGGACTGGACAGTTACTTAATAGGAGGGGCAGTTACTTACTGGGAAAGGACAGTTACTTACTGGGAGGGTCAGTAACTAGGGTCAGTTACTTATTGGGAGGGCAGTTACTTACTGGGAGGGGCAGTAACTAGGGTCAGTTACTTATTGGGAGGGCAGTTACTTACTGGGAGGGGACAGTTACTTACTGGGAGGGTCAGTAACTAGGGTCAGATACTTACTGGGAGGGCAGTAACTAGGGTCAGTTACTTACTGGGAGGGCAGTTACTTACTGGGAGGGGACAGTTACTTACTGGAAGGGGGCTGTTACTTACTGGGAGGGTCAGTAACTAAGGTCAGTTACTTACTAGGAAGTTACTTACTGGGAGGGGGCAGTTACTTCTGAAAAATCTAATGAAATGCCATCTGTAACATTCCTTAGATATACAGTGACCATATAATGATAACACCACCTTCCTCTCTAGGGATTCTAGACCATATGATGGCCAGGCCACTTCTATGGTTTATGCATTACACTCCCTAGTAACATATAGACCCTACAATTGGGCAGACAATGTACCATTTCTATGGTTTCTGCATTAAGCTCCCTAGTGACATATAGACCCTACAATGGGGCAGGCGACTTACCATTTCTATGGTTTCTGCATTACACTTCCTTGTGACATAGAGACCCTACAATGGGACAGGCCACCTACCATTTCTATGGATTTTCATTACACTCCCTTGTGACATATAGACCCTACAATGGGGCAGGCGACTTACCATTTCTATGTTTTTTTATTACACTCCCTAGTGACATATAGACCCTACAATGGGACAAGCCACCTACCATTTCTATGGTTTTTCATTACACTTCCTTGTGACATATAGACCCTACAATGGGGCAGGCGACTTACCATTTCTATGGTTTCTGCATTACACTTCCTTGTGACATAGAGACCCTACAATGGGACAGACAATGTACCATTTCTATGGTTTCTGCATTACACTCCCTAGTGACATATAGACCCAACAATGGGGCAGGCCACTTACCATTTCTATGGCTTCTGCATAACTCTCGCGACTTTCACCCTCAGAGCTGGGACCTGCACGATATGAGTCATTTCCGGCCCGCATTTTCATTACCACGGCAACCTCCTCTGGTGACAATCCACTCTCGTCATCATCAGATGCTCTTGTGGGCCCTTAACAGAGATTAAGCACACATGTTTAAATTCTGCTTAGTTTATACATAAAGATACAAAATACAGAGGGGGTGGGGGAGCGCCCATGGCAGAGCGGTTAGTATCGCTTGAAGTTGACGTGAAACTCCTCTGCTCCTCAATGCGTGGGTTCTAGTTCCAGTCTGGGCAAGAACTTTTATGTGTGAAGGTTTTCCAGCTAACCTGCGGTGCGCCAATGGTTCTACCCAGACAGAAGTCTGGGGTCTTGCTCCACTAATAATTAGCTGGACGTCGCCAGTATGACTATAACTGTTTTAGTGCGATGTAACAAAAAAAAAAAAAATACAGACAAATATATTCTTAAAGTATGAATGAAACAATAATATACAATATCCTCACTGGACCTGGTAGCGCAATCGGTAGAGGGTCGGCTCCAGGTACGGGAGGCCCCGGGGTCGATCCCTGGCCGCGACATACCAAAGTCGTTAAAAATGGTAGTGGTATAGCTCCCTTGCTAACGCTCAAGCAAATATAAGGGTAGTTCCACGACTGGTTGGCCCGATGTCAGGATAATGTGACTGGGTGTGGTATCATGTCAGGTGTTCACGGCATGCTATACACAGTGAAGGCAGCACTATATCTGCTTCAAGTGGACACAGTGTCCAGATAACTAAAATACTGTAGGTGGGATGATAAACCCAATAAACAAAACAATAAACAAACAATATCCTCATTCCTACTATCAGCACTTATTTGAGGTGCATGACAGTTTGCCTATAAATTATATATACTATAAAGGGCTAAAGAAAGTGTGTACTTTTTAGGCCCGATTTATAATTAAAAAGTAGGGGGTGCACACAATCTATGCGGTATTTAAAAAAAATCCTTTTTTCCCAAGTCTTACCTCCACTGCAAAAGACAAAATTTCACAATCTGAAGAATTTATGCATAATAGCTTCATAAACTTACAGCTTACACCATAAACTTACAGCTTATACCATAAACTTACAGCTTACACCATAAACTTACAGCTTATACCATAAACTTACAGCTCATACCTTAAACTTACAGCTTATACCATAAACTTACAGCTTATACCATAAACTTACAGCTGATACCTTAAACTTACAGCTTACACCATAAACTTACAGCTTACACCATAAACTTACAGCTCATACCTTCAACTTAAAGCTTATACCATAAACTTACAGCTTATACCTTAAACTTACAGCTTATACCTTAAACTAACAGCTTATACCTTAAACTTACAGCTTATACCATAAACTTACACCTTTGTTTAAGTAAAGCCTGTGTATAACATTAAGTTTATAGTTAGACAGTACAAATCATAAAAAATATCACTTAATATCCCCATTATTTCCATTAAATCTATAAATAAGCATGATGGAGATTTCAGCTGAAAACAGGTGACATGTCAGAACTGATTATCAGGATGTTCATGTAAATTGATCTCACAAATAAATGGTCATGTGGTTTTCTTAGTTTAAAAATAGCTAGCTGTGCAGTGTGGCTCAGACAGGATTTTCACAATAAGAATTGGTGGTGTTATGTTTAACTTTTCACATGGATGTCGGGGCACCAATAAACAGCATATCGTGGGATCTCTTCAGGTAACAATAGTTTATTTGGTTGCATGAGAGAAAGTTTTTTATCTGACCTGTCTGATATAACCTTTAAGCCTACTTTACCAAGGATTTATTAGGCTTGTTCAGAAATAGTGTAGATAATCTTTGATGTGGCAAAAGAAACCTATTTGTTTTACATGAGAATGGATAGCAACCTTTTCCTTTTACTCATAGCAATTATACTTTGATCACAAGATTCCACTTGTTTCCCATTCGATACACCCATTGCATATATTCTTACATTATACATGTGTTATACAGCTTTTTATTTGATGAAGTAATCAACATCATCATAATGCAGATCGTTTCATACATGTACCACAAGTATTGTTTTTTGTAAAATCACATCTTGGCGACTAAAATCATGTGATTAAAAACATCTGACATGAGCTGTCATTTAAAGGAAACATTTATAAAACACAACCAGGAAAAATTGCCATAAGCTTGCTTACTATAACTTTTCCTGAACTTGTTTAATAAATGTTTTATTAAATGACAAGTCATGTCAGATCGTCTTGGTCAAACAACTGACTTTTATGACCATGGATATAAAGTGTACGATAAGGTCAAAGGCCAAAATT
This sequence comes from Sinonovacula constricta, assembly GCA_007844125.1. Classification (NCBI taxonomy): domain Eukaryota; kingdom Metazoa; phylum Mollusca; class Bivalvia; order Cardiida; family Solecurtidae; genus Sinonovacula; species Sinonovacula constricta. Next base: position 11,283,674 of record CM017573.1, read on the forward strand.
TTAAAATAGAGTTTTTATATAATATGAACAGAAACTTTTGATTAAATTTAAACAAATTTTGATAAATTTTTAACAATTTTTTCAAAGTGTTGAACCTAATGTTTTTCCAATTTTATACATTGGAAAATCAGTACAACATCATTTATACAAAACACTTCTATGTATTTTTTCAAGAAGATATTAACACAATACATCTTCAAAGCACTTAGAAAACTGTACAGGCAACAATCTGTCATGATTTAAGTTAATCAAAGATGCAGGACATATGATTTTTTTGAAAGAAACAATTAAAAAATGATAACAACATTAGCAAGTGGTAAAGGTGTGTTCACAGAAAAAAGACATTAAAATATTTTTTTTCTTACAACTATACCAGTACACTTACTGTAGTATAGCAGTGACTGAGGTGTTTAAGAGAGCTCCTTAACCCCTCACTGTGACTGCTAGTCAGGGTGACAACATTTTATGTCAGGATTTCCAGCCTATCTGTGGTGCGCCGGTTGTTCTACCCAGATATAAATCTGGGGTCTTCCTCCACCAATAATTAGCTGGACACCACCAATATGACATTAACCGTGTCGGTGAGATGTATCATAAAACAAACAAAACAACTCTTATCGCTCACCTGCACTTGCTGTAGAGTATTCACTGGGGTTGGTAACAAACTGGTTATAGGTTGGGGGTGATGCGACCTCTGACCTTGACCCCTGCAGTGACCAAGATCCTGACCCCTGAAGATGGGTTGGCAAGGGCATGGTTCTACTGGATGAGGGCATCCCAGAGCCAGACTTCTCTTCCATCTGGAAGCTGCCATCATGCTGCAAGGACGAAATGTCAGCCCTCGACGTGGCATCATCTAAACCTTCAGTGGCTGTAAAAATGTACTTCAGGGGTCACAATACATCAGGTTTTCAATTGTGAGTAATGCAAAGGTCAACAAATTGTGTGTATACGGATCTCTGCAACTGCTGACAATACCTTTCATTTATTTTTGTTCCCAATTCATTGTTGTAATATCAGACCTTAATGAAACATCATTTATTTGATCCTGTCCCACACATACACGCTTCTGTGCCATTCTGTGCCTATACAGTTACTAAAAGACATTGGGCAGTATTTCTGACACTACCCTCATTATAGCTAATGTTTCTGACACTACCCTCATTATTGCTAATGTTTCTGACACTACCCTCACTATAGCTAATGTTTCTGACACTACCCTCATTATAGCTAATGTTTCTGACACTACCCTCATTATAGCAAATGTTTCTGACATTACCCTCATTATAGCTACTGTTTCTGACACTACCCTCAGTATAGCTAACCTATCTGACACTACTCTCAGTATAGCTAATGTTTCTGACACTACCCTCATTATAGCTAATGTTTCTGACACTACCCTCATTACAGCTAATGTTTCTGACACTACCCTCATTATTGCTAATGTTTCTGACACTACTCTCATTAGAGCTAATGTTTCTGACACTACCCTCATTATTGCTAATGTTTCTGACACTACCTTCACTATAGCTAATGTTTCTGAAACTACCCTCATTATCGCTAATGTTTCTGACACTACTCTCATTAAAGCTAATGTTTCTGAAACTACCCTCATTATAGCTAATGTTTCTGACACTACCCTCATTATAGCTAATGTTTCTGAAACTACCCTCATTAGAGCTAATGTTTCTGACACTACCCTCATTATCGCTAATGTTTCTGACACTACTCTCATTATAGCTAATGTTTCTGACACTACCCTCATTATAGCTAATGTTTGCTGAAATTACCCTCATTATAGCTAATGTTTCTGAAACTACCCTCATTATAGCTAATGTTTCTGACACTACTCTTATTATAGCTAATGTTTCTGACACTACCCTCATTATTGCTAATGTTTCTGACACTACCCTCATTATAGCTAATGTTTCTGACACTACTCTCATTATAGCTAATGTTTCTGACACTACCCTCATTATAGCTAATGTTTTTGACACTACCCTCATTATTGCTAATGTTTCTGACACTACCCTCATTACAGCTAATGTTTCTGACATTACCCTCATTATTTCTAATGTTTCTGACACTACATTCATTATAGCTAATGTTTCTGACACTACCCTCATTATTGCTAATGTTTCTGACACTACCCTCACTATAGCTAATGTTTCTGAAACTACCCTCATTATCGCTAATGTTTCTGACACTACATTCATTATAGCTAATGTTTCTGACACTACCCTCATTATTGCTAATGTTTCTGACACTAGCCTCATTATAGCTAATGTTTCTGAAACTACCCTCATTAGAGCTAATGTTTCTGACACTACCCTCATTATCACTAATGTTTCTGACACTACCCTCATTACAGCTAATGTTTCTGACACTACCCTCATTAAAGCTAATGTTTCTGACACTACCCTCATTACAGCTAATGTTTCGGACACTACCCTCATTATTGCTAATGTTTCTGACACTACATTCATTATAGTTAATGTTTCTGACACTACCCTCATTATTGCTAATGTTTCTGACACTACCCTCACTATAGCTAATGTTTCTGAAACTACCCTCATTATCGCTAATGTTTCTGACACTACATTCATTATAGCTAATGTTTCTGACACTACCCTCATTATTGCTAATGTTTCTGACACTACCCTCACTATAGCTTATGTTTCTGACACTACCCTCATTATAGCTAATGTTTCTGACACTACCCTCAGTATAGCTAATGTTTCTGACACTACCCTCATTATAGCTAATGTTTCTGACACTACCCTCATTACAGCTAATGTTTCTGACACTACCCTCATTATTGCTAATGTTTCTGACACTACATTATAGCTAATGTTTCTGACACTACCCTCATTATTGCTAATGTTTCTGACACTACCCTCACTATAGCTAATGTTTCTGAAACTACCCTCATTATCGCTAATGTTTCTGACACTACATTCATTATAGCTAATGTTTCTGACACTACCCTCATTATTGCTAATGTTTCTGACACTACCCTCACTATAGCTTATGTTTCTGACACTACCCTCATTAAAGCTAATGTTTCTGACACTACCCTCATTATAGCTAATGTTTCTGACACTACTCTCATTATCGCTAATGTTTCTGACACTACATTCATTATAGCTAATGTTTCTGACACTACCCTCATTATTCCTAATGTTTCTGACACTACCCTCACTATAGCTAATGTTTCTGAAACAACCCTCATTAAAGCTAATGTTTCTGACACTACTCTCATTATAGCTAATGTTTCTGAAACTACCCTCATTATAGCTAATGTTTCTGACACTACCCTCATTATAGCTAATGTTTTTGACACTACCCTCATTAGAGCTAATGTTTCTGACACTACCCTCATTATCGCTAATGTTTCTGACAATACTCTCATTATAGCTAAAGTTTCTGACAATAATCTCATTATTGCTAATGTTTCTGACATTACCCTCATTATTGCTAATTTTTCTGACACTACCCTTATTATTGCTAATGTTTCTGACACTGCCCTCATTATTGATAATGTTTCTGACACTACCTTCGTTAAAGCTAATGTTTCTGACACTACCCTCATTATAGCTAAAACAGATATTTCGATTATTATTACACAAAAGATTCCAAGAAATATGATTTATTGATGCTCTTCGTTGATGTCAAAAGTGAAGCATTACACTGGTAATAATAAATAAATAAATAAATATTTCCTATCTACACCACAGCACAGGCTGCACAGTAAGCTGTTTCTAAACTAGGAAAACCATGTAAACCTTTACTTTTAACATTACATTGTCACCATCTGTTTAATCTGATCTGCTGTTGATAGCTATTTTAGAGGGGATTAGCCGGCATTTTGGCCGATACTGCGCAGCGACATTTCTATCATTATAGCACAGGGGCACTTATGAGATGCCCAGGGACTGAACCCGGCCGGTCCATTATACTGACACCGACGAGTCAGGCGTAATGCTGTCCCCTTGGCCCCGAGCGTTAGGAGGGAAGCCATTACTACCAACTTTAAAGTCTTTGGTATGACCTGGCCGGGGATCGAACCCACGACCTCCCGATCCGCAAGCCGACGCTCTACCACCTAGTTATTTTAGAAGAAACCCTTTATTACACTTAATCATAGATTTGGAAAAACATTTTGAGCGATTGATTTTATCATCATCTTTATTATAAATACATGATTAATCATTATCCTTAGGTCTTATTAATAATTGTCACCCTAATGATTCACATTAAAGGTGTTTTCATCATCATCAATACTTCCATCATCATCAACCTGCATCATCATCACAATTCACTTCCGTACCATCATCTGCATTACCATCATTATTAAAATTATCGACACTCACTATTACCATTATCATCATGAAAACCATCAAATCACTCATCACTTAAATATTTCAATCAGAATGAATGACAGACAAAAAAGTAGGGCACCTGTTACAAAACTAGTTTCTTGGATTGTGTCTCCATCCGAATCTCGTTCAATCTGTCCATCATTCAAGTCTGAAACAAACAAGGATCATTGTCATTGGAATGAAGGACACTGTTGAATAGTCTCCCTTTACTGCTCTCTAAATGCATGCAGGTACTTTTATTTGGATTACTCGTCTTTATCCTTGAACTATTTGTATTGTATGTAACATTTAGTTCTAACATGGTGATGCAAAGATTGACAAACTGTAAACATTTATGTACATTTTAAAAGATATTTCTTTTATTTAATTTAATGGATTTATTACTCATAGATCTAGGAAACAGAAAGTTTGAAAAGACAATATCTAAAAAAAAACAGAGATAAGGTCCAAGGATTGTTTATTTGTTTGTTTATTGGGTTTACGGTCCCACCAACAGTATTTCAGTTATCTGGAGACAGTGTCCAATTGAAGCAGGTATAGTGCTGCCTTCACTGTGTATAGCATGCCATGAACACCTGGCATGATACCACACCCAGTCAAATTATCCTGACACCAGGCCAACAGTCATGGAACTACCCTTATATTTGATGGAGCATTAGGAAGGGAGCTATACCACAACCATTTTTTACTACTTTGATATGTCATGGCATGGGATAAAACCCGGGGCCGCCCATAAATGGAGCCTAGGCTCTACCAACTCCGCTACCAGGTCCGGTCCCAAGGAAACAAACAAGAAATGTCATTAGAATTAATGATAAATACAATATATTTTTTATTATTTTAGTGAACCTCACAGAAGAGTTGTCTGTGGATCAGATGTCACTGAGCCAAATACTGGAGAAACACCATGCATTTGAATATTTTCTAAATTATTGATAATGACAAAAAATAACCTTTTTTTAATTAGGAGATAGGGTTATAAAAATGAATAACTTAAGTGTTTTAAAAAAAGATACATCTTCTTAATGTCATAATTTATTAGATTAAACATTGTTCTGTAAATATATGTGCTACATTATGTGAATTTTCCATATTTATTTAAAAAATAGAAGAAGATCAAGTGAGTATTGTTTTTATTATGCCAGAGCGAGCAAGAGGTCAGTGTACTAAAACTTGATTATCTTGGGTTATAGATGGTAATATCTTAAATATTTCAGTTGTATGTGTCTCATACCATACTTATTACAAATACATGAACAAAAATATCAAAGTGAATGGTGCCCATTACAGTTCCATTAAATCAAGATATGACCTTTACCTTAATTAGTGACATTAGTGAAATGAAATGGTGTTCCTTGTTTGATAAGTTTGTTATTTTTAACACCTCACCACCACAATTATGGTAAAATTGGCATCATCCAGCTTATTATGGGTAGAACCAACAGCGTACCGCAGGTTAGCTGGAAAACCTCATAGTTCTCACTCCGACTGAGAATCAAAGCCACGCAATGAGGGGCTAGGGAGTTCCAGTTCAGCGACTGAAACCGTCCCGTCCACAGGAGCCCCCTCCCTTGTTAGATAATATCCGAGGTAGTCCAAATAGTAGGTAGGTCCTTTAAGTTGGAGCTCTTGAACTTTATCCCCTTTTCTTTTTCAGATGGTGGAATTAAAATTGATGAAATGTCTAACTTTTGCAAAAATTTAAGCTTAAAATCCATTGAAATACTTACAGAGATGTTATTCAAACAAGAAAAATGGAGGTGTTAGTTGATGATGGTCAACCTGGGTGTCACAAGAAAGGCATAAAAGTCAGCCATCACTCCAGAGAGTACAAGCATAAAAACTGAGTAATACAAATGAAAGGACCTACTTGCATTTAGGGATTATTCAGGGGAGACCATCCACTAATATCTTTCATCGTTACACCTATAAATGTTATGCATGATGCACTTGTATTAAAAGTGTCTCTACATGTATAAGATGGTTAAGTTTGATTGAAGTATAGACAACATTATCTGATGTCAGACTAAGTCCATTCTCATTAATAATATTACTTTAAATAGGCCAAAAGTACGTCCGACAACTATGTTGAAATACACCAAGCAGGTGTAACAGTCATACCTCTGCCACCTTGGTTTCCATCCATTCTTCGTACTTGTCAGTTAAAATGACTACCTGTAAATAACAATATAAAAATGTCATCAAACACAACAACAAAATTAACAATAGAATTTCATTAAACATATATGAAACAGTTTACACAATTTTTACAATGTTATATAGCAGCATCAATAAAATATAGCAGTCAACTGTGTTGGTCTGACTTCTTGCACACAAGGACTGACCAAAGTTCAACATGCTATGAAACTTACTGGTCAGGGACCTGTAGGGTACATTGGTGAAACGGAAATTGTCTCCCTTGTAAGATGATATCTGAGGTAGTCCAAATAGTAGGTAGGTCCTGTTATTTGGTACTCTTGGACTTTATCGCCCATATTTTGCAGATTGTACAACTACAAACCGTGGAATATCTTACTTTTGTATAAATTTAAACTATAAATCAATTGAAATACTGATAAGAGGTAGTTTATTTAAACAAGAAAATGGAGGTGTTTGTTGATATGGTTTACCAAAGTATTACAAGAATGGCGTAAAAGTCAACATATACTTCCAAAAGTGCAAGCATAAAAACCGAGTAATTCAAATGACAGGACCTACTAGTACTAAGAGACTACTCAGGGGAGACAACTTTCCACAAAATGTAACTCATTCAGGACAAAAATCACACATTTTAAGCTATACCTCAGCTCTTAGTCATGGAATGTAATTTGGAAGCAAGAAAGAAAAGAACTTAAGAAAAAACTTATGACATCATATAATAGACAAGGCTTCATATCAACAATTTTTATCTTAATTAACCTGCTTTGATGATGTATTTTAAGGGTCTCAAAACAAACTAAAAGTACCTTATTTTTAAAGCTCATCTCAAATCATTTTTAATGTTTGTTTGTTTGTTTATTGGGTTTATCGTCACACCAACAGTATTTCAGTTGTCTGGAGATGGTGCTCACTTGAAGCAGATATAGTGCTGCCTTCACTGTGACCGGACCTGGTAGCGTAATCTGTAGAGCGTCGGCTCAGGTATGAGAGGCACTGGTTTTAAAACCGAGCCACTACATACGAAAGTCGTAAAAAATGGAAGTGGTATAGCTCCCTTCCTAATGCTCAAGCAAATATAAGGGTAGTTCCATGACTGGTTGGCCCAGTGTCAGGAAAATGTGACTGGGTGTGGTATCATGCCAGTTGTTCACGACATGCTATACACAGTGAAGGCAGCACTTTATCTGCTTCAAGTGGGCTTTGTCTCCAGATAACTGAAACACTGCTGGTTGGACAATAAACCCAATAAACAAACATGCTATACACAGTGAAGGCAGCACTATACCTGCTTCAAGTGGGCACTGTCTCTAGATAACTGAAACACTGCTGGTTGGACAATAAACCCAATAAACAAACAAGCAAACAATGTATTTGTTTGTCAGGTCATCCTTGCTGGTATGATAGTTCTTCTGGGTTTACAGAGGAGAAACAGGCAAGATCTGTTTATTATTCTGACTTTATGGCAAAATTAACAAGCGTGGTACCAAGAAGGACCATCCAATACATTGCCAGGTCTCACAAACTACACTAGTAAAGCTGTGACATAATTTTCCCCACTTGCTAACAACTTTTTCAAAAATACCGCGAGATTAGTGATGCTGCGTTAATAATGATGGCAAGTATATATCTTGTTTGTTTGTTTTTTGTAAGGAATTTGGGCATAGTTTCTGCATAAACTCATGCTGTAAATCTGAATCTTCTGAACACTACTTTCAGAGACTGACCAAACAAATTTTAAAAAGTCGCTAGTCTTTAGTCTTTCCATGTAAGGAGACGCAACAGCAATCTTCTAGACACATTTTAGAACTGTAAAATCATTACCAATTTCTTTGGACTCATTTCTCTATCACGAATACTACATATTTTAATAATGACATTCATACAGTTCTTCTATGTGTAACTATTAACTTTTAAGTCATTATTAGTAGACATATAACAATGAGACACTATGATCCACTTTGTAGTCAGACCCAAATCACACAGAATCAAAATCATTATTTTGACTTATTTCTCCATCACAAATACTAAATTATTACATAAATTACACCCACACAGATCCTCTTTGTGTTTTTGACTTTTAAGCAATTTTTAATAAATATATAACATCGAGACTCTTCGAGATGCTTCTTTTCTTCAGACCGAAGGTATTTATGGTAAAAAAAATGTAGTGTAGTTCCAACAGCGATGTGGTGTCTGCCTACAGAACTGACTATCTGGGGTTCGATCTCAGTTAAGGACAATATTTTTCGTCTTCCAGATTTACTTTAAAAGTGGTATCCGACAGTGTGGCCCAAAATATTTTTTCTGAAATAACCAAATAAGTCACTGTTACCTGAAAAGGTCTTGTAAAATGCTGTTCAATATACCCTAGATCTGTGTGAACAGTGAAACATAAATCTCCATTCCTCATTGCAAAACGTATTTCCTATCTGAGCCGCGATGCACAGATGGCTATTTTTATCTAGGAAAACCAAGTGACAACTCACTTTTGAGATTACATTATATTGTCATCCAGCAAATCCGTGCTGTCTGTACCTATTTTTTGCACTGATCGACACATGCTTATTGACAGACTTGGAAAGATTGAACTGCTAGAGTGTTTCTATCGTGATTTGTCTTGACTAACAACAATGTAGGGTGGGTTCAAAACCATCTTTACTTATACTGCAGTATGAGTTTATATAGTAATTATGCTCTAATTCCCTTAAAGCAGTGTTAAAGTATTGTTACATTTATCTGAAATCACCTTTAATAGAGTCAAAAGTGTTTGACAGACTCAGATTGTTATCTGCATTGTCATTCTTAAAGAAAATATGAGAGGAGGAAATAATTCTGTCCCTAACAGGGATTCGCATCCAGACCCTTCAGATCAGTAGGCTGACACTCAACCATGTCGCTAAAGGGTTAACCCAACAGCAAGGCTGTTGGAAGTGCCTATATGCACTACACTCCTCCCCCTTTCCTTTTTCGGGGCCCAAGCCCATCCAAGGACAGCCACACCAGGCTTCCGTTTACCTCTGACACCATTAAAGTAAATCCTGTCCCTAACGGGATTTCGCACCCAGGACCTTCAGATCAGTAGGCTGACATTCAACCACGTCGCTAAAGGGTTAACCCAACAGCAAGGCTGTTGGAAGTGCCTTTATGCAATATATTCTGGAGAGCTTACTGGCATTAGCAAAGTATCTAAAGTATCTAAAAGAGGGAGAACAGAATTGTATGTAATTGTAATGCATTTCATCGACTAACCTTCTATTTAACCGATATAGCAAAATTACGAAGCTGCGTAGTTATATTGCCTTTGGTGATTTGTTTTTGTAACATTTGGAACTAATAAACTAAATAATTTCCTTCAGATGCCATTTCACATTATCAACAAATATTTATCCTATATATTGCGGCGCCATTCAAATGTCAATGCTACCATGATAAAGTTCCCCTTAAATGTTAGGGTAGTGGTCCTTATTTGTTAAATTATTAACATTCTTAAATGTCAGTATCGATTCTTATTGAAAAAGTCAGACAACTGAAGTTTTTGGCGTGTAGATTTGTTTGTTTGTTTTTTTTTTCGATCGGAAGTTGGAGACATATGAGATCCCGACTAATAAACTTGAAGTCATCGCATGACTATTTAGGTTAGACGCCACTAAATAAGTTCTATATTCTATTGTGAATCACGAAAAGATGGAAACAAATTGCACCATGACCAAGTTATGATGGACGCCACAACGATATATAGGTGAAACGAGCTATTTATTGTCTATCAGAAAGACCCTGAAATAAGGCAACTTTTGCAACTTGTAAGAAGGTTCAGCTTCATAGAATGCGCATACCGTCAAATTGCCAGCCGGTAACCGCCAAATTTCATTGAAATATGTACTTCCTGTAAAAGTGGATCAGTCCATTATTGTGCAAAGGGGTTAAAGACGTTTGCTTTCTTTTAATTCTACATAGTTTCAGCTTGCTTTTGACACCAAAAGATTGAGATTATCTTCAAAATAGGAGATTAAATGACAAAACATAGCAACAAACTGTTACTAAAGAGAAAAAGTCCAATGTCTAAACGCATGCAAATTGTAGCTGAAAGTATGCGATTTTAAATTATCACAATTCAGCGCGAAGTTTGAAAGTTTAAAGTAAACATTGGCAACAAGTGTAGATTTGTCTGGTAAGTATTATTTTATTTATTTATTGATGAATAAACTATCTTAACGCGTAATGTTCTATTCTCCAGCATTAATTATATTTAACGATTCAATAGTATATTTTATCTATGTGATCAGCTTGATGCCATATAAAAATCATTAGATAATCAGCATTTACTACCATTTAGGATTAATCAATCAATTCAATTCAAAATGGGTATTTTAAAATTCCTTCTGATCAATAGATCTATGCTCGGTTACTAAGTACTTTTCATTGTTTAATGTTTAAATACATTGGTGTCTATTTTAGGGCTGCACAGTTTGCTAATCATGTGAGGTATATTTTTGTTCAATGGAAAATAAATGTGTTTTTAAACAATGTACTTTTTCGTTTTCAGATGTTAAGTCGATCATTTTGAGGAAACCAAGAATATGTCAGAAACTTGCCATTTGTACTGTATGCAGGCTTAGTCCTCACCTATTTATGTATGTATCATCATTTTGTTGCTTATTGGTTTTATCAATTTGATCTGTATCTTGATATTTCTTATCATTTGCAAAGTGTATTAAAAATCAAACGATATCACAAATCAAAAATGAAAAACAATCATAAATTAAATGTTTAGGTTTTTAATGTATCTTATGATGTAATCAGTTGTTACATTACTATTTTAAGGCCATGTATATATGTTTATAAAAGGTGATATGTAAATAAAAATCTTTTTAAGATTACTTTGGTAACTGTGAATTTTTGTGTTCAATTTGATTTTGTTATACAGCCTTTGATTGAAGAGGAGGAATTTGATTAGGATACAACACAGCAGTATGTTGAACAAGTATGCCACTGTTATGTTCTTGATAATCATGAATAGGTACATGGCCATTTCTGGTTAATTTTGTGTTACTGCCAATAAATTTGTTTCATATACATGTGATACATCATTTGCATTGAATAAAGCCAATTGTCATTATTAAATGAAATTCTAAAATTATATTATATATTTATTAAGATTTTCAGACCTAACAATAACTGTTTTAAGATTCTCAAACACTGAAATTAAATATGAAAAAACATTTTTTTACATTATGTGTTTAAGGTACAACCATATGTCGATTGAAAGGTACTTATAGACCAACAAGTGTCCCAGACAAGGTATCTTTAACCTTACTAAATAAAGTTTGAGCAAATGCTCTACCACTCTGCACTAAATAGTTTGATACACAATATTGATTTGTTGTACCTAGCTGTAAACCCCGTAGGCAACTAAGTAACTCCTTATTGGCTGACTTTTGAATAATCATCTACTGGCACTAACTGATTAATGCTAGACACATTTACCAAATTGAAGTCTCAAGTTTTGCAGCATGAATTGAATGATGCATACTACTCACAGTCATTGGAGAAAGGTTTGAGAAATGGGCCTAAGTATACCACCAGTACAAAATATTAGTGGCCAGTGCAAGATTACATTATTAGCGTTTTATAACTCAGATCCTCAGGGCAGATTACTACCCACAGGTAATAGGCCCTAATGACAAATAACAGGTACTCAGTCAATATTTTACTTTTTACGGTTAAACTATAGTCCAGCAGACCCTTTTTATCATATTGTCTGATTATATATATATAGTCTTCTTAGCCATATTAGTCATTCTAGCCCATATTTTATTCACCACACGCCAGGTTGTAGCCCTTCAGGTTGTGTAAAATGCCCATCCGGCTATACATTGCATGTGTATTCACTTCATTACAGATTATGCTCAATAGCCTTGTGCATCAGACAATTACCCCTCTTTAAGTCATAACATTACACATAAAACCATGTTTAAAAGACCCACCCAACCCTCAGGTCATATAATTCTCCCTTGTGCCATACTATACACCACTTAGACCATACTATACACCTTCCTGATACCATACTACATACCCCCCCCCCCCCGACCATACTACACCCTCAGATCATACTCTACACCCCTCAAACCATACTATACACCCTAGACCATATTATACACATCAGACCATACCATACCCCCCTGACCATATAATACCCCCCTCAGACCATAATGTACACACCCCTCTGATCATATAATACACTCCTCAGATCATACTGTACACCGCTCAGACCATACTATGCACCTCCCGCAGACCACCTTACACACACACCCCTCTCAGACCACACTATACACACCCCTCAGACCATAATGTACACACCCATCTGATCATATAATACACCCCTCGGACCATACTATACACCCATCAGACCAAACTACATACCCCTCAGACCATATAGTACAGCCCCTCAGACCATACTATAATCCCAGACCATATACTACCCTCAGACCATACTATACCCCACTCAGATCATACTATACCCCTACCCCTCAGACCATACTATAATCCCAGACCATATACTCCCCTCAGACCATACTATACCCCACTCAGATCATTATATACCCCTACCCCTCAGACCATACTTTAATCCCAGACCATATACTCCCCTCAGACCATACTATACCCCACTCAGACCATCCTATACCCCCTACCCCTCAGACTATAATATATGCCCATCAGACCATATGTATACCCCTCAGACCATATTATTCACCCCTCAGACTTTGTCATAGATCTTCAAGCTAGTAATTTTACCAACTTAGTCATGATTTTAACCATCATGTCAATGTATACTCATCTCAGAAAATAATACACACTCACGTGCCATTGTATTCTCATCGCAGCCCCGAGACTATACACAAATTAGTTAAGATTGTTCCTACTCAGGCCAAATTACACACCTATTAGGCAAGTTGATACCATATTACTCCAAAGAATATCCACTCATGCTATATTGTACCCTCTCAGTCCATACTGGTATCCAAATTAGGCAAAAATATACCCCCTCAGGCCAAAGTATCCCCAAATCGTGCAAGCTTATACCCTCTCAGCTGAACATATACCCAATCCAGGCAACATTTTACCCTTTCAGGACAACCTGTACCCAAATCAGGCAAGATGATGCCCTCTCAGACCATCCCTTCCCAAATCAGGCAACATTATACCCTCCATAGTAGGCCACAGAATGCTCATTGCAGGCAATACTTTACCCAAATCATCCAAGATAACACCCCCTTAGGTCATCCCGTACCCATCTTGGACAGGAGTATACACTGTCAGGCCATAGTACATGTATAGTTATCGCAGGCAAGTAGACGCCATCTTGATGGACTTGGAGATAATGTTGCCGCTTTTTGCTCTGCTTTTACAAAAAGAATCCTGGAAGGAACCTTCACAGTGGCTACCCGTGTTTGTTTCTTTTGTTCTCAAAACAGTAAGTAAAAACTAAAAGAACTTGGCGTTGTTTTCTCTTTGCATTGTACCTTGCTTCACTGCTGTAAATGGCCTGTTACCAGAGCTTGATCCGTGCACATGTTGCCAATGTGTCTTGAAGATAAAGATAGAGCATACTTTCTGCATTGTGTACAGTACTGTTGTGCTGGCAGATGAGATCCGTCCAGTCTGAGTGATTCTCTTGCTAGTCTTTCTATCTTGAATTATTCGACAACTGGTGATACTGGCATCTGCAGCTCACTATATTTGCTGCATCTATGCAAAGACTCAAGAACAAGAACACCTTACCACTTTGATAATAGGAAATAATAATAAGAAAAGGTCCAATCAAAATTACCACAGATATTTAAATTTTATCTACCTGCAGACAAAGGCAAACAGGGTAAATGTAAATGTGACAAAGACAAACAACACAGAGACGAGACATAACACACAAAAAGAAAAAAAAATCAATTACCGCCTTGGAACGGTCAGTCGGCAATCCGCAAATGGGCCGATTGGGGTGCTTAAACCTGGTTTGTGGAGCGCTCCAACCTCGCACTTCCTGAAGGTTTTTCTATCAAACAAACATTGTCAATAAAAATATCCCGTCAAAGTGAAACAACTAACAGTAAGCACTTGCATCGAGAGTAGTTTGAAAAAAAAAACAGCCCAAGCGCTGATATATATATATATATATATATATATATATATATATATATATATATATATATATATATATATATAATAAGAACAATTTAATGACGTCATACAATGCCATGACGTCATATGCCAAAAGTGTCTTCTTCTTCTTCTTCTTCCAATTTAGTTCATCCCTCGGTTGGCCGAGTATTGTCGAACTATGTACATGCGCGCAGCGGCGAAAGACTGTACACTTAAAAGAGATCTTTTTACAGGTTAAAACAGGGTTAAAAACGGTGTTCGACTTTACTCCGCCAGCTGGATCCCTGCCTTAAACGCCTCCAGCGTTGGTAAGACCACTAGTGTGTCTGGCAAGGTATTCCATAGGCGGATGGCTGAGGGGAAGAAAGAATACTGGTGAGTCTTGATCCGGGAGTGTGGCACGATGAATCTCATGGAATGACCTCTGGTTGTGGTGGTAATAACTGGGGTCAGGTAGACTTGAGATGGGACTGCAATCAGGTTGTATACTACCCTGTACATCATGATCAATTTCATGTTTTGGCGTCGTTGTTGCAGTAACGGCCAATTTAGGTCTTTTATCATCTTCGATACGCTGCTGTATGTTGAGTAGTCCCCATTGACAAAACGTGCCGCTCTGCGTTGGACCTGTTCCAATTTGTCAATGTTTTGTTTGGTATATGGGTCCCATATTGTGGCAGCGTATTCGACATTAGGTCTGACTAGGGTAGTATAGCACTGGGCTTTTACTTTCTTGCTACAGCTGCTGATGTTGCGTCGCAGGAAGGCACAGGTGGAGTTTGCCTTCCCACGTGACCCAGTTATGAATTCATCCGAGATTTCATGCATGCAAACAGTCTGGACAAGTTGATTAGAGAAGATTGTACCATAAATGGGGCCTATAGTGTGTTCTAAAGCTTTTGATAAAATTTGACCTACTGACCCACTGACGAATTCGTCCAAGGTTTCATGTCGACAAACACACTGACCAAGTTTGGTGAAGATAATGCAATCAATGTGGCCAACAGTTTGTTGAAAATCCTTTATAAGTTTTGACCCCGTGTCCTACCGTTTGATCCAACCCGAACCATATATGAACTCCTCCAAGATTTCATGCACTCAATTATTATGATCAAGTTTGGTGAAGATTGGGCCATAAATGGGGCCTCCAGCGTCTTCACAATCTTTTTTCTAACATTTGACCACGTGATCCGGTTACGAACTCCTTTAAGAAGCCGCGCAGCCGAACCCTCTAAGTTTGGTTTAAATTGTGCATTGGAGCCTCTCGTGTGTTCACAAGTTTTTCCTAATGTTCGACCTTTTTGTCCTAGTGCTTAACACCAGTTGACCCAATAATAAACTCCTTCAAAATTCCATGCATACAAACTTTCTGACCAAATTTCATGAAGATTAGATAAAAACTATAGCCTCTAGCGTGTTCACAAAGTAAACTGTTGACGCCGAACGACGGACAACGGACGAAGGGGTAACAAAGAAGCTGACTGAACGTTGTGTTCAGGTAATCTAAAAACACATGCATCTAACATTCTGATAATCGGCGAAAATTGATCCGAATAAAAATAATCACATGCATTTAACATTGTAATGCGCATCGAAAATGGATTCAAATTAAAACATAATAACTTGAATCTAAATTCTAATGACCGGCTAAAATTGATTCAAATTACAAAATATCATGCTTCTTAACTTATAATGATCGACGAAAATGTATCGGATTTGCAAAAGAACATGCTTCTGAAACAATTAAGTCAAATTATTAAGTTAGATGCCTTTGTCAGAGTAAGTTAATTTCAATTATTGGCTAAATACATTTCACATTATTTAAACAATATTACAGACTTTGATTACAATCGGTGGCAGAACTGTGGCATGAATATAATATAAAAAACATCATATTTAGAAAACAGATTTTAAGTTTCCGTGGTCTAACACCCAATATATCACGGTTTCGAGTTCAGATGCATACAAATTTAATCACGAAGGCCGTAGAACTATGACATGAATATAATATGACGAAAGAAAACATATCGTATAGTTTATAACTTAGTATTTTATAATTTAGTAGTTTATAAGTTAGTAGTTTAAAATTTAGTAGTTTATAATTTAGGCTTGCAGTGCAGTAGTCTTACAAATCGTCTCTACGACCGACACTTTTGCATATATATGACAACATTTTTTTTTAAATAAAAACAACAACATAAAACCCCCTATTTAACTTTTAAAAAATGTCAATTAGCTTTTTATATTTTAATATTAATATTTGGTAGGAAGAAATAACACAAATACTCATTTTTTTATAAGGTATAATCTTCAAATAATTTCACCATATGTGTCTTTCTTATAAAACTACACAAATCCAGAGACGCATGCATAACTGACAAGGTAGTACAAACAGTAAAATGTGGATTTATCCAACTTATACATAGTAAATGGTCCCACAAAATGTGCCTGTGCAGTTTAATTTCCATGTAAAACGTTGCCAAACATGACCTTGGTTTGAAATAAGACGAACCCGTATCGTTTAATAATTAATTGCAAACGTTTACCTAAATAAAGAGATATGTATTTATATTTCTACCATTCAAAATACAGTTAGATTTTATTTCGTGTTATATTTCGGGACAAATAAAATTAACGTTACAGAATTTGTGAAGATAACGTATGAAATTGTTAATTTGTCAGAAAATAATTTGTCTTAGTTTTGCAAACTTTTAATTGAGCTCTTGATAATTTGACATCTGGAAATGTATACCCAAATGGTACATTGTTCAATCAAACAAGTATGCATTAAACAAGAGTGTTGTATACAATTATTTATACTAAAACATAATTAAGCATGTATCGATACATGTATGACTCTAAATAATAACATCTTTCAAGACATATGATATAGTACTTTCAACACATATTATACAAAATACTTTCAATACATATGATTTGAAATAATGCCAATACATGTGAAACAACATAATTCAAATTCATATTATTCCTAACACGTCCAATACATGTGAAACAAAAAAATTCCAATACCTATGATTCAAAATACGTCCAATACATACAATTCAAAATAATTCTAATACATATGATTCAAAGAAATTCCAATACATGTCAAACAAATAATTCCAATACATATGACTACAAAAACGTCCAATGCATAAATACGACCAAAACATATGATTCGAAAATAATTCCAATGCATATGATCCAAAAATATTTCCAATACATATGATGCAAAATACTTCAAATGCATATGATTAAAATACTTCTAACACATATGATTCGAAAATACTTCCAATTCATAGGAACCAAACTACTTCCAATGCATATGTTACACAATATTCTACTGTACTAATCATTTATCATAATAAAAAGAGCAAGAGTATACAATAATTCTTTCAAATTATTGACAAAAATTGTTTTAAAAGTAAAACATATGCTTCTAACAGTACGATAATCGGCGAAATTTGATCCAAATTACAAAATCGCACGCTTTTAAAATTGTAATTGTCGGCGAACATTGATCCAGATACCAAAATTACATATTTCAAAAATTGCAATGATCGGCGAACATTGATCCAAATAACAAAATCAAATGCATCTCAAGCAATTAATTATGATTATTGAGTTCGATGGCTTCGTTAAAGTAAGTTAATTTCATGTATTGGCTAAATAATTAGGGCTTTACAGATAATACAAAACAAAATACATTTCCTTTTATAAACATAATTGTATATTTTGATAATAGTCTGTTGCAGAACTTTAGATGAATAACATATAAATAAAATCATATTTAAGAAATAAATATTTCAGTTTCCTTGATCTAACGCACAATGTATCGCGGTTTAGAGTTGCGTTTTAATTTAACCACGAAGGCCGTTACTACATGTATGTCACTATGACATGACTATATGAACATACACATCCAATAAAGCAAGGCAATACTATTTTTATTTTTAATAGTTATGTTTAGTAGGAAACAATAAAGCAAATATGCATCTTTTCTAAGCTATAATCTTTAGAATCTTCAAAATTTTATAAAACTTATCTAACATATATATTTTGTTTCTATT
>CM017573.1:11307439-11354939 GCA_007844125.1 Sinonovacula constricta
AGGCACATCCAGTTTCAAAACGGACGTTACACTTTGAGCATTAAGTGCACGTGGATTAATTTGTCGTTTGGTTATGAAGCAAGGCACAAAGTAATGGTCACAAGTCTGAAAAATATATGTCTTTATCATTATAACATCTAAGCAGTTGATAAAGTCAGTCATAGTAGGACGAAACATAAATGATAAAGTGTGCAAAACCTCTGATAGCACGTCCAACTTATCCATCACTACATAAGCTCGGCTATGTAGTATGTAATGCATGTTTTGGCACTCTTTATAAACGTAACATCTGTATAATAGTAGCATGCATGTTCCAGCAACACACAGTTAACTACAAGCGAACACAGTTTACTGTATGAAGATATATTGCTGATACATTCTACAAGATTCAAATGTACATTCTTACGATGCACACACGATGCGATATTATATCGTCTTTAAGCTGTTCTACCACATCTTATAACTAAACGTATAACAAAATCAAGTGGAACTATAATATATAGAGTATTTCGACATGTTTATATAGATGGTATGCTTAACGTAATTTCACTGTTGACTTTAACTCATATTGGTAGAAAAGGATCAAATAAAAAGACAAGATAAAAAAATAACCATGGCGCATGCCGAGAGCAATTAATTGTCAAATAAAAATGAATAATTTAGTTTTATCGAGACACACATAGGGGTTCACAATTGGCGACCAAAAGCTCTTTCCTCTAGCGTTTATTACAGAAGGAACTTAAATAACATATGTGATGCTAGATTGAACAAGTATTTATATATCTTACCGGGTCATCGTCTTTGGGCTTAGCAATGAGGCTGAGGCGTTCCATAATCTTCAAAAGAACATCCTTGTATTTGATGAACTCTGACTGGCTCCATACTGCATCTGATAATTAAACCAAGCATTTTATTTTTTCTAAATTGTAAGCAAACATTAAGTCAGAACACATGCACAAATACGCCCAGAATACGCACACATGAAAGTTCCAATGAGTATTCAAATATAAAATAATCATATAATAATGAGACATGGGTAGAATATTGCACTTAATGCACATCTAAAATAATTCGAAATAAAGTTTCATTACAACACAGGAAAGAAAGAAAAATACAGCTATCAAAGACATAAAATGATAGGAATTACATTTTATTAACGTACCTTATTTTGCAGCTGTTGTAGTATATACATCATTTCAAAAACTACTGCTTCTGCTGCTGCTGCTACTACTATTACTACAATTACTACTACTACTACTACTTCTACTACTGCTGCTGCTGCTGCTGCTGCTGCTGCTGCTGCTACTACTACTTTCTCTACCAAAAAAACAGCTTATATCGCCACTACCTACCGCGAGATAACGACCGAAATAGTGAGGCTCAAACGCCTAACACAATTTCATACGACAAATAAATACAAACTCTAATATAAAATGCCAGTGAAACAACACATCATTTACCAATGATATCCATGGTGAGTTTTCCTGTCTCTTTTAGCTGGCTCCAGTTCTTTCTAACTCTCATTTTGCGCTTCAGAAAACAATCGGCTGTTATAATACTCTTCAGAGCATCAACCACCCACTGTGGGTCTAACAGAATAAAGTCATTCAACGTCTGCTCGCTAAAACAAACATAAACTATTTAGTCAGGTAATGTAAGGTATAAATTAAATGGGACTGCACTGTATAGTTCATGCTTAATATGCTTCTTCTCTAACTATATCTCTCAAATATCATTATATTTTATGAGTACCGAAGGTATTATTATAAGTTCCTATTATATATATTGCTTGACATACAAAGGTTAAAAAAATCTTATAAATACCAACAATACATATCTTGGTATTTCTATTTTTACTGTCCTTGTTACGAAGTAGGAATTACTGCTTACAACAAACTGCATATTTCTTTAATTTCCATATATGCTTATCAAATGAGCCTCGAGAACCTAGCCCTGAAATAAGTGTACGTTTTTCATTTGTAGCTTGCATATGGTGACTGCAAAGAACAGGTCAATACCTTTTTTCAGCTTTGTTACAAAATCAATTAGTTTAATGTCCAATAAAACGTTAATCTTGAAAATAGTAGTGTTTCGTTTGAAATGCGAAACACAGCATGGGATGGTATTACTGCATAATACATTTAACACATAGAAGCCAAGTTTTATAAGATATTTAAAGCAAAGACGTCAATATTTATCGTATGGGCAGAACAGTCAGAACACCAGAACCTTATTAGCCATGCATTTAGATATGTTTATCTATAGTGCCTTAACTGACGTTGACACGAAACATATAGTTGCACACACACCGTAAATACATACCATGTAGCCAGTGTTTGTAACAGTAACATTTTAGTGTGTTTTTATTTTTAATGTTGAGTCATTTTAAACGTCAACATAATCACATTAAAACGTGGTGAAAAATAATTGATTCGTCGAATTGCATCAACTATTCACACTATTTTAGCTTATATATGTGAATGATTAAACTGTAAAACGGGAGAGATAGCTTACTTGGACGTCATATAAAGTGTTCTAATGTCAAACACGTGTATAAAATATTTAAAGCATGAAAACCAATATTAAGGATATGGGCCGAACACTGAATGTACAGGAACTTCAATAGAAATGGATTTAGCTATGTTTTACTATCGAGCTTTAACCAGCGTTTACATACAACCTATAATTGCGCTAACACTCCTTGAAATGATTCCAGGTAGACAGAGTATTTAACGGTTCAATAGAATTGAGATCCATTACAATGTGTCTTATTTTTCATTTTTTATGTTAAGGCATTTTGAAAGACCAGATGTTCCCAAATTAAGGCATGGTAAGAGTTAATAATTTGGAAGGTGTGTATCGACCAGTTACGTTCTACTTATATGAAAGCTTACACTGTAAGCTGGAGGAATACTTTATAAAGTTATAACCAGAGGACATAAAAAAGAACAACATAGGCGTTATGTGAAATGTCATAATGCCAAACCCGTATAGTCATGGTTTCCCGTGAAACATATGTGTCTTTACATCCCCTACACTGTACTTTTCAAACATGTGGTAACAGGGCATTTAACCAAACATGTAAAGAAATAATTTATTGATATCCCGATATGGACTTCGTATTGTTGAATCCTAAATTTACTTCACATTAGATATTAGTATCCATACATTCTGGCAAGTTATGTTAACCTCAAGAAAGCCTACACAAGAGTAATAATTAAAAAAGGTGCAAATAGTATTGTACTCGGCATTTTCTCATCACAGGAAAGAGGTATTCATATGTTTAAAGTTTATATATTGCACGGTGGAAATTTTAGGCTACGGCAAGCAGAATTATGTGGTCATTAGTAAACAAGGAGCATGTGTCAGTTATCCTTCTTGTTTTCAGCTTGGTCAACTACTTGCCAGGACTGACATGAATACGACATACAATGACACGTTTATTATGGACACATTTAACTTCAATACCAAACCTTGACTTTGAATAATCGTCTGTCTTAAGGTGCACTAGTGTTAACATGAGGTTAGAACAAATATCGCAAATAACGTTCTTAAATGTTACCTAAAATAAAGTAAATTGCCTTGTGCATTATGCAGTCTCAAGAAGAGATCAAGCTCTTCACTTGTTTTAAGAGGAATTGGCTGGAACCTGTTTATGTTCTTCACTTTTTCTAGTGTCATTATCTGAAATAGAAAATAAAACATTGTCGCAAAGTTTTAAACAATGCATAACACAAGAGAGAGAGAGAGAGAGAGAGAGAGAGAGAGAGAGAGAGAGAGAGAGAGAGAGAGAGAGAGAGAGAGAGAGAGAAAGCGAAAGAGAGAGAGAGAGAGAGAGAGAGAGAGAGAGAGAGAGAGAGAGAGAGAGAGAGAGAGATGAAACAGATAACTAAAAGAGGCGAATGGATTAGACTTATGATATCAAAATACTTTGGATTAAAAAAAAAATAAGTATTAAGTTTTGACTATACATTACTTACAAATCTAAACTTACCTTTGTTCCTGACTGGCGTTCATTAAAAATGTCCTTTTCAAAAGTCAACCAACGGTTTGGATATTCTTCTTTCCAATAATCCTGTTCCTTTGCAATCTTAATTATTGCCGACTTTAGTTTCTCTAATAGTGAATCTACACCAGTATTGTCAAGGGCGAATTCCATGTCATCCACAATATGCTCAGCAGTAACCTTGTCCTCAAATATGTCTCGAATCTTTTGAAAATGATTCTCAATGATAGCCTCCTTTTCGGCCTAGAAGAATATTGAACGGTACATTTTTAACTGTAGAATGACTTATAGAATGAATAATATAATCAATTAATATTATGATTTGTTTCTTGTTTGTAACTGAACACATAAGTATCTGTCAATTGTGACTTAGAGTTGTTTTAAACAATGTTCAGGCAATGATAACGTTCATTTATAGCATACAACCATCGCTCTGGAGAGCGGTGTCTCTTATGGAACGCATTTCTTCATGGGGACGATAGTGTAGCAGGCAAAAACAGGAACTCGCAGCTGTTTCTGTGGGACCTATTCCAGAGAAAATAACTGATTATTCCAGTTTAAACAGTGTAGTAGATTGCAGCAATAATGTGTATCTTGCAAGTATACACAAAGCTGGCATTTAAAGGAAATCGCAGCTGCTTGTCGAAGTATTCTTTAACAAAAGAAACCTAGTATAGTGATGTTTGCAATGCAGCTGGTAAACACAGATGTAGCAGAGAACAAGAAAAGAAACAATCAAAGTAGCAAATACTTTACTTTAAATCAAAGTTATTGTTCATGACTGTCGAATGTTTGAGAAATTAATCGACAGTGTAAGCGAGCGTTTAGTTCCAAGGATAGTTATTTTCTTGTACTCTCTACAGTGCATTGGATGTTTCACACCCTTGCTCTATCTTGATTTTAAATGGAACAGATGTCTTACCGTTCATTTTCGTCATAAATAATGGTATTGTCTTTAACAAACATGTGTTGCACAAATAAATCAAAGCACAATTCAGACTCATTGTTCACAAGCATGAACACAAAGTTTAGAACATGGCATACACAGTTTTGCATTTTCTAGATAGATAGACTTACTTGGTCCACTATATCCGCATGCGTTGCCACTAATAAAATGGGTGGTCCAGCTGTGTCTTGTTTTCCACAGAAATAACAAACAGAATTCGCCCAGAAATCAACGAAGTCTCGCACTTTAAAGTAAAAAGCAAAGTAGAAATAAACAAAATCCAGGAGCCATGGAGATAAGGTAGATACATATGTAAAATATGCGAAAGTATTACTTGAATGTATTATTTGAATCAGGAGGAGAGACTTATAATGATAATATGTATGAAGTTTCGGGTAATGATTACGATAAACATCTCACCTTTAGTGCCATTTTTCTCTAAGCAAAATGTGTCAACATTTGGCATGACGTCATCGATATCTTGTTCCAGGCTGGTGACCAACAGAAAAATTGTTCGTGGGGTAAGGAACACTTGATGTGTGTTGTAGAATATGGACTGCCCAGCAAAGTCCCAGAAGGACAATCTGGCAAATTTGCTGTCAGGTAGATTATTACTAGCCTGTATTACCTCCTGTCATATAAAGAAGAACTGAATATAACAAGTGTTTCAAACAAGACGGAGCATCCATCAGTAAAACGATTGGGACACTATAAATTAATGAAAACACATCTGATAGACATCTTCATAAATAAGTCATTTCCTACACATTGATGACCACTCATGAGATCCTGGGGATCGAAACAAAAGGGCGGGACCATAATTAATTGAAACACGTTAGACAGGACATATTGATGAATACAGATCATTTAGGTTTGAAAGATGTGTCAATCAAAACAGTTCTTACACAGGCCTTCAATATTATCCTTTGTCAAAACACTTTAAAATCTAAATGGTGTAAAACTTCTTAAAACAAATGTGTACAATGGCACAAGTGGTTTCGGTGAAAAAGGGTCTAGACGATGGCTCGACTAAATTTGCTACAGAGATTTACTAACAGTCGGAAGACGGCTTACGAAAGCGTTACGAGTGGACTATCTCTAGCTTTATCAACACTTTCATTGATATCACCTTAAACAAAGATTACCTATATGAGTATAAACCTTCCTGAAACTAAATGAACTCTTTTTACGTTATATTAATGTAGTGTCAAGAATATTCAATCGTGGTCGAAAGACAACGAATACAGGGGCAACTATGCTGATTTTAATTATTGTGTCTATGAAAATGTTGCGACACCATCGTATACACTAAGTATAAAGAATGATTTATCTCTTTTTGAAATCAGACCATGAAGATTAATTAAAAGAGAACAAAGTATATATTTAAAGAGTATTTAAGATCAAAATCTGCAGACAGTGGACCAAATACAAAACACCAATAAGAAGTAGGACATATCAGACTAAAGTAAAACAACTAAACCAATATTACACAACCAAACGTCATTGTTAAAAATCCTCAAATTTTAAAGACCTTAGTAGTATTGAATTTAAATTCAGTAAATAATTCATTATGATCAACCTGCTTTTCTGATTAAGAAATTAAGCAAAGCAAGCATGTAATATAAGCTAGCGTTATAGAAATCAACATAAGAGTACAATTTCATACACATTTGAAGCAACATAAATTCACACAAATAATGTTTTAAGTTAAGATTTACACATCTCTACTAGCACAAGTCTCCCTTATAGTTGGGTTTAAGTTTGTTATGATGTAACGTCTGTAACTTCTGTTCAATTAGTTAAAAAATTGTTACGCATATCTTTTAATTCAGATTACACATTGGTTTCAAAATATCAAATTGCATAGTTATGAGAAAGGTGCATATTTTTTTAATCTATAGATAAACCATTGTGAGGGTTATCATCTTCTTTCTAGTAAAAGCAGCAGCACACTGTTTTGAAAAGCCTGAATACTTATATGTTCAATCATTTACGATAATGGTTTTATTACAACGTACAGCTTTTGTATTTTCTGTGAAAACACGCTATTTACTCGATAATAAAAGGGTGTTTAAATAACATATGATTGATTTATTAACTGCAATTAGGCCTTGTCTGCACACTATTAATGACTAGTGTCGCAAGTGGACAACGTATTTAAAAAAAACACACTTTACAATCATTGATAAGAACAACACATACACGTAAATTATTTATTAATTATGAATTCGAAGGTGTTGCAATTTATTGATGTTTTCACATGAACGATTACACATGTTGTGTTCGTTTACGAAAATTAAATAGGAAATACTCTCTCGCATCTTTTAAAATAGTTATGGTTATAAAGTAATATGTAACATCAGTCAACTCTTCCCTTCTCATATGATCTGTTCGAAGATTTGCTCTAAGATGTAAACACATTAATATTTTCAAGGGTATCTCTTTTTTATCAAATGCCATCGAGTTTTTTTTTCAGTATTTATGATTAAAAAATGCGAATCATTGCCCTAGCAGTTGATAACATGTAAGGGTTGTACGATAAACCAAACATGTTTTTGTAATAAACGTTACTAACGTGTAGCTTTATCTGGCAAAGTAGCTGCTGGTGATTTAAAGTTACCTTTAACGTCTGTGCTAATTGTGTCTCGTTGTCTTCGATAGAAGTCGAACTGCTGCCACATGCTGACGTTCGAGCCTCTGTAATAAATACATCCGCATCAAACCATAATAATTATATTTTTACGTCATATTTTGAACATAACAAACATTGGGCTATAGACACAGACATTCGACCGCAAGTTAAGTATACCTACTATGGAATATGGCAACAATAAATAATAATAATAATAATAACAAATCTTGTTTTTATAGATCTCTGCATCTCGCTTAAAAACTTACACGGATTGGTCGACAACATGTATTATTTCGATCCCACGCGTTGAGTGTATGAGTTAAACTAACAAGCATGTAAAGATTGGTAAATGTATGGCAGGCGCAACAAATTAAAAACTTTAAACTGTGTATGATGTTTGACGCATATTTTAGGTCTCTCCTAGAGCAATGTCTTGGCAAGTGTCATCACTTTAGCTACCACTTACATTGTTTTATATTGAAACGGAAAAAAGAAGGGTGCACCTGTTCACATCAACATACGCGTTCCTTTTTTATTGTAAAGTTTCTGGAAGCATAAA
The DNA here is from genome assembly GCA_007844125.1 of Sinonovacula constricta. Taxonomy (NCBI): domain Eukaryota; kingdom Metazoa; phylum Mollusca; class Bivalvia; order Cardiida; family Solecurtidae; genus Sinonovacula; species Sinonovacula constricta. Next base: position 11,315,583 of record CM017573.1, read on the forward strand.
CTTGAAATGTTTCTTAATCGTACCTGAGCTTTCACCGACTTCAAGTCTTGCTTTCTTTGATAAGGGTTCATCTGTTTCAGACTCAGTTCGAGAAGATACCTGTCAGAAAGCAACATCAGGTTTAAGATATTAGAAAGTCTTTAGATAATGAGTAACTGTAGAAATTGGTTTTAAGTAGCATGATCGTTTTTGTTAATAAATCATATAATTACAATAAAACATGTAATTCAAGTATTTGTTTAGTCTGTCGCAAAGTGATACAATCACACTTAAGAGAAGTCAAAGATACAGTAATGCTTAAGTGAAAAAATGATACAGCCATACTTAAGGTAAGTCAAAGATACAGTCATACCTAAGTGAAGTAAAACATACAGTCGTGCATAAGTGAAGACAATGATACAGTCATACTTAAGTGAAGTCAAGTCAAGGGGTGTATAATATAAATGCTTAATGGATAATAGTTAGCAATGTATAAATGTAATTCAATAACTTTAGTCTTGCATACACAATTTTTCTGACGATTATATTCAAAATTAGGAAGTCATGTTTTCTAGTTTTGCTTCATAAAAGTGGTTGTATGTGCGTGCTTTCAAAATTAACAGAAAGTTTGTTTAGACGATAAGTCCCATCAACAGTATGTCAGTTATCTGGAGACGGTATTAAGAGAAAGACCAGTGATTTGAGTATATACTCGTACATTGTTTGAACATGGATATGATGTTACAATTATCTACACTGCTCCTTCGGAAATGCTTGTCTAAGGTTCAAATATGTAATTCTTAAGAAAAGCTAGAAATAATACTCCCTACATCAGCAAGCCACAATGTTAACAATGTTACTTTAAACTTTGTATTTGTTATAATATAATCACCTTCTTCGTATTTGACTGTTTTTTTATATTTCTATTTTACTTTCTTCATCTTCGTCTATTTTTCTTTTTCATTCTCTTATTCGATTTTTAACTATGTTATTATTACAACAACAGTAGTAGCAGTAGTAGTGGTGTTAACGGGGGGTAATTAAAATACCAGTTCCGGTGCAGGTCCATTTAAACGAAATTGTATATATACCATAGATAATATATATATATATATATATATATATATATATATATATATATATATATATATATATATATATATATATATATATATAAACTATTGGACCAGCACAGGAACTGTTATTTTAATAAACGATCATTCTACAGGCTGCTTTGCTTGGTTGCAGCACACGTTCAATACCTGCTTCTCTGCTTGATACTTTCTACCCTCCTGACTTCGCATAATGCGTTTAAGAGTAAAAATCTCCCTTGACTGACTGCTGATTGACTGACATCGATGATTATTTTTAGCGTGATTGAGGTTGTGGCTCTTAGTTATCTGACTTCTCTGCCCGGGACTAGGGTGGAGCGCCTAATAAATTCGCTGTTTGTGCTTAGGTGGAACCTTAACTTAGTGGAAACGCTTCGCTCTTCGAGCTCGAGGATAGATATTTTACTAGATTGACTTCGCTGCGTTTGCTTAATGTTGGACTTCTTTCTGAACTGATAGGTGGCTTGTGTTTGATGGCGCATTCTTATGGACTGACTTCACTGAATATCCTTGTCGGTAAGCCTATTTTCGACATAACCTCGATGGTTGCGTTTGGACCTGTTTCTGTACATGAGTCGTTTCTCAAGAATGACGCTTATTTTAAATCGTTCGCATTACATAGCTGAGATCTATACCTTCGGCTTGATTAAAGTAGGTTTATTTTAACAAAAAAGCTCTTTATGGTAGTTTGTTAAGCCAAAGACATTCTTTTTGATCCAGGATAAACCTCCAATCTGTACATGTACACACATGTTGCTTGTGTTTGGCATACATATTTCACATGTAATCTCCAGAAGATATATTAGGTATAATAAGTCAATCAAATGACGTCATAATTATAGTTTTATTCTTTACAGTTTGTTTCATTTAATTTTACATTTAAAGGCATTTAGCATGTTTGTCATCCAGTCTGTGTTGGTATAAAATATTAACAATAGTTTTATAATTCAGTTAAAGTCATTGTAATAAGTGATGATATCTTCCTCTTTTCTCCTCATTTAGCCTCCTGTTTAAAGTTACTTTGGATATGTTAGGGATTTTTCAAATTGGACCTTAGGAGATGTGAGATGTTAGAATATATTAGGGTTAACATTCGTGTTCGCCTGTGTTAGGTGGTTTAGTAAAAGTTCGATTTTACTATTCTATAAGATGTTTATAATCGTTAACCGCTACTCACATTTTGCTTTTGTGTGTATGTAACCTCAGTATGATCATCTCTGCTTGTGCCAGGCTGTGGGCTAGATTCCCGAACAGGTGGTAGCACTGATTCGTCTGCTGATACACTAAACATGGTAGAAGCTAAGACCTTATTGGGGTCTGGTGCACCATCTGAACATCGTAATAAAATAATCACAGCTTTATTGTACATTCAAAACAAGACTTAACCCATGCAGTAACAATGTATACAATTTTACAAGATAACAAATGTGTAATTTAAAGAAAATGTTAACAGTATAAGATATTTTATTAAGTGAACGTTTATGAAACGTAAACAATGATTTTTGCAAAAGCAAGAACAATAACAAGTATATCAAAGTATAACCATAGCTTTTACATTAACATATGCAACACAATTTAATTACACTGTAACAAAATGTTGCAAACATAAAATAAAAACATTTACGTACAACACATTGTACGCCAGTAAAAAGGTTGTAAACAAACATTTAAATCGTAAACATGCATATAATATTGGGTCTAATTAAAGTTAATTCAATTAAAATTAACATATTGTTATCTTGACAAACACGTGTCAAGACAAACTACTTAAATATTCAAATAAAAGAGTGAAGATCAATCTTACGGTTTTCATTAAGTAAAAAATAAACCACATGTGAAGATTATTTCTAACTTCAGATAGTGTTTTGACACAGTCACTGTGAAAATATACAGAACATGTTGTCATTCTTTGGAGATCAAACAATTGGTTCGCAAGAAATGATTCAACAATGTTGTTGTTGTTGTTGTTTCTAATAAATATAACAAAAAGGCGAGACTCAGATCAAATAATCCAACCCTGGTTTACCAATTATAACCGAAGCTACGTATATCTCTCGTATTAATGTCATCTTTCAGAAAAATAGTCTCAGTAGTAGCTGTGAGTTTCCTTATATTTTTGCGTAGTTTTCATTCACGTTTATTTGTTTATTGTGTTATAGTATAGTATAGTTCTTTTAATAATAAGAATATATGAACAAATCCTATGAGTATTGCAACACATACCAATATTTGAAAAGGCGCATCAGATGATCATTCATTTAACAAATAAAGAGAACAAATCAACAATTACCGCCTTGGAAAGGTCAGTGGGCAAAAGGGACCAGCTGGTGTGTTTAAACCGGTTTTACAAAACTCCTAACTCGCACTTCCTAAGGCGTATCTCAAATGCAAACAATGAAAAGAAACAGATCTTTATAAATGAAAAATATCCACATAATATTTAGAAGAGAGAGACGAATTATTTCTATCCGAATAAGAACACACACACACATTAATTGTAAATGAAATTAATTTCTTGAATCAAGAACATGACCTGAGAAGTGTTAACAGTTGTAGCATTCTGTCCATGTTAAGATGGAATTGATAAACAAAAGTCCAACGTTCATCAAATGACATACATGTCACAATCCGTATAGGATTCATTAACTGACAACATAAATTACATCTTATGGGGCATTATTTATGACCGCTACACTGCACTAGTAACATTGAAGCAATCATGAATAAGAATATATGACAGTCCTATGGACACTGCAACATATTTTTGAAAAACAACAACACACAGGATAAAAGGTATTTACACAAAAGTCAAATGTAAAAGTAAGAATAAATTTGTGATGAGTCGTTTAACAAAATGAGCAAACACAACAGTTGCCGCCTTGGTAAGGTGAGTCGGCAAACAGAACCGACTGGGGTGCTTAAACCTGTTTTACAGAACTCTAACCAAGTTTTGTTAAACCAATACAGTGATAAACCTACTGAATGCTTTCAAGTGTAAAACTAAAAACAGAAATAGTAGATAACGAAATCACAAATATGACATCATTCTATTTACTTAATATACAGTAAACGTATGATTGTCTAGTGATTCGAAGTGACTACCAATAGTGACTGTGATAGGTTGTTATGTATTGCTACTTCAGATTTACGTGTCTGTATTTCTTCTAAATGCTTGTTGTCAATTGCTTTTATGCTGATTGTTATTTGTACAGTTGTATTAAATCTCTGAACTAAACTAAATATCGCTTATTGTCAAACACAAGCTCTTATGCTCTTGCGACAGTTAAATATTGACTTATTTTATGTTGTGGTCGCAGTATCAAGCTCATCAAACTTACATTATTGATGACTAAAACATTTAACAAGTGTTAAGCAAAATAATTCCAGCCATAAAGGATGACGGTACACATTTGTTTAAATTGCCGACGTGAGTTTGGCAGTGAATAAAGTAATAAGGACGTATAACTTATGACATGCAGTAGTTATGCCATATAAACTGCCTTAATGTGCCCTTTGTATGTGAATTTATTCGAACTTATAAAGTACTGAAATAGCGGTGAGGGGTCGTGCATATGTATTAATTACGTACATTATATTATTAGGTTTTGAAGTTTTGAGCGACATTAAGTACTAAGAAATAAATTTACCGAAATAATATTAGGACGTTTATGTATAAACCGCCTACATCAAGATATTTTAAGCAAGGTTGAGCTTCGTACAGGACTGTATAAGACCATGTACGTAACATTTATACAGTGTGTATGACTGATCAATGCATTACGTATTTATTTTAATTTCTTAAAACTAAATTTTCACAATTTGAACGGCCAATAAATCCCATGTATGTAATATGTACAAAATGTCTGTAATATATGAGGCCTTACAGCCCCCCAAAACGTGATAAATACGACAGAAAAACTCCAGGAGTGTTATTTGTAGGTCCTTATAAAAATGCCTATCATGCAGGTATGTAACTCCACAAAATTAAACCTAAGAAAGTTGTTTATAACAAATGAAAAGGCGCAGGACAAAGGTAGTAACAAAGATAGTGACAAAAGGAATGACAAAGGTAGTGACAATCAAGCCAAGTAAGAGCAAATTTGAGATGAGTCATTTAACATTAAGAGCAAATCCCACAGTTACCGCTTTGGAACACAAAAGAAACAAAACAATTTAGTATAAATATAATACTATATTCTTCAACCGTTAAAATAGAATAATACTTTTCGTTTAAAACAGGCAAATACTTCTGAAAGTGATGACGTCACACCATATGCATTTCCAAAACCAAATGTAAATATAGGGCCGACGTTCTTGGCTAAACTATCAGTTTAAAATAATTATTGTTTGCATATTGTCATTATTAATATATTATTGTTTATTGACAGACAACATACTTAAGTATGAAATAGGTTATTTCAGCAATTTGCATATTAAGTGTGTATGTGTCCACATCCCCCAAATCACATGAAATTCTAAAGTAGTGTGGTGTAGTGTACCATCCATGGATGAAAGAGCATAATGTCGAAGTATTTAATTTTTTTGCAAAACCCAGAAATTGTATCGTTTTCATTGTTATTTTTGAATCCCTTTTTCTTGAGTGACGTTTAGTTTTCTAACCTAGTTTGTTTAAAAGGGGATCAATGATTATATGATTTCGATAATATATCGGTGGAACCTCTGGGCATTACGGGGACACGGGAAAATATGCTATTAATAGCTAAAGGAATGCGATATAAATCAGTAAACACAAACTGTCACTTGTTGTTTTGCTTTCATTATAGGGATATCCCAGGCTTCTTATATATAGTTTTATTGATTGTAGCAAATGGTTGTTAAAATAGTTTTGGGCAAGACGTTTATCAAAGTTTTACTACATAGCGCACCTGTTAGCCATATTTCTGACCAATAAATTCTGAACAATTTTGATGCAGGGCTAAGCAAAGAACTTGTATACCAACTATGAACGCTCTAGATCTTGTAGTTGTTGACAAGAAGACTTCCAAAGTTTTACTATAAGGTAATTATGGACTTTATTACCATATAGGAGAATTACCGCGCTACTGACGGCCATGGTTTTAGACGGATCAAAATTCAACAGTCTTGATAGAGGGCTACCCAGGGAACATGTGCACCAACTATTTAGGCATTTAGGCAGTAGCTCTTGTATTTTCGGACAAGACGATTTTCAATATTTTACTATATAGCCATATATTGATTGTTGACAGTGCGCAGTTCATTTGTTATGGTGAAGCAATAAAGGATAATCACAGTTGCTCCGATGATAAATTCCCAACTATATTATTAAATATCTGTATATTAAATGTTACATTTATTTACATTAACTAATATAAAATACTTTCAAATTAGTTGTAACACTTTCCTGTCTCCCTGTTGAGGTAGCTGGGTCTTCCCAATGGGGATTGCGGACTGATATGGCTGCAAGTGTGCTGATATAAATGTTGAAGCACGCGACGACTACAGCCATAACTTCACAATTCAACAAAATATCCGACAGATATTAATTTTCATATCATCAGCGTCTTTCGTTTCCAGACAGCAGTTCGATTCAAATGGCAAACTTAGGAACGCTTATGAGCTCAAATTCGTCAATCAATACGTATTATGTATATGACTAAATGATCCACGTCGGTAGATTATTTAAGATAAAAACTTCATGTCGGCAATTAATACGGCCTTTTAATTTCATATCGATATTTTATGTTATATTATGACTATTATGTTATTATAGCCAGTCTATTTCATACTGCATGCTGCGTGCAGTAAGGTAAATGTCTCACTGGGTAGTTAGGTACATGCACTCACACTCAGATTGCCTCTTTAATACCAGCTTCCATTATCGTTCCATAATGAGTTCTTTTATATATTTGTGTTGTTATTGGAACTTAATAAACATTAGTCAGAACACGATTTTTCCGTTCTATGCATACAAGCCGACAACACGGCCTAATTATCCTAATTTCTGGAAGATATAATGAGAAAAAACACATGTTTGTAAGTTGTAGTTGTTCTATATATGCAAGAAAAACTGCTTAATAACTCGTTGTATATAGCTCCAATCTTACACGTCTGATAACTCCATGGCAGCAATAGATAAGGCACAATTACTCCATGCCAGTAAATTATAAGGCCTTATTATTCCATGTCGTTAAGGTTTACAGCCTATTAAGTTCATGTCTGTAAATTGCAAGGCTTAATAACACATTGTTGCTTCGTAAATATACGGCTTAATTTCTCCATTTCTGCTCTTTCATAAACAAAACAAAGTCAGTACAATTCACACTCTACGAACTCTAAGTCGGTAATCTATAATGCTATTAACACCATGACTACACTCTTTTACGAAGGATGAAATACTTGCCGTCAATAGATCAGTTACTCAACAGAAAAACTACATTTCGGCAATACGTAAAATCGATACCAACATAAATGCAATCGAATAATATGGCTCATTTAGACTGACTTTTATTTTATTGGCAGTGCTTATTTACAATTACTATCTAGATTTCAAGTCACAGTTTAAAGGCTTTCATCTAAATACAAAAGAGCTAGAAGTGAAACGCATCCAGGCTCAGTAGCCATTGCATTTAACTTTTTTATGTTATAGTTTCTACGATAATCTAAACTTTCAAACGATTAAAACTTAATAGAAAATCTCCAAAATCTGGCACCTTTGCGCCTTTGAATGTCGTTGTGTACATTACATAGGCCTTAAAAAATAACAACACGACCAACGGAAATGAACACTTAAAAAACCTATACATTGTATTCTTTCTACTTGGTTCAACTGTTCGTGTTTTAATCTTTTTATCCACTATTTGAAAGGAATTACAGACACAAATAAAGGCAAACAGTTACGACAGCACGCCAACTATTCTAATCTTTAGCGTCATTTACTTGTCATTAAGCACATTTTTTTTTAAACGCATTCATATAAACCTTAACGATACAAACCTTCACAGAGCGTCCACTGTCCTGAGTCAATGTCTACCTTGCAACGGTGGACGTGGACTTCGATCCCGTCAGTGCTTTCTCGCTTATTAATGTCCACCTCTTGACCTAGCAACCTTTTCAGGATTGTTGTCTTTCCTACCCCACTATGACCGACGAGCATCACGCGGATATTGTGAACAACATGCTTGCCATCTGAGAGTGCTTTTTTAAATATCTCAATCGATCGACTATCCATCCGTAGTATTTCGGATGGTAGCTTGATCTCTACAAGAGAAATGACACCAAACAAGTAATAAGAGCAGCTGTATTACAGTATTTTTTGTTTAGCAGCAGTAAAACTAGAGCAGTGGTATGGTATTAGTATTGTAGTGGTATCTGCGGTGGTGGTGATAGTATACACGTTTATTTTCTCGAATTGTTTAAGAATGTCACTGTAAAATGCGTGAAAGTGTTTTCTAGTGTAAGCATACATCATATGAAGCAGTTGTTCTCTTTTTGTTTTCTTTGGTTCACTTTACACATGCACGTGTAATGAGAAATATACTACACAGCTCGCATAAAATATATTCAGATTGTAAAGACATACATGCAAATTGTAAAGAGTGTTGTACGTTTTACGTTTAATTTTTGAGGATAATTATTATTTTGTAATAGTTAATTGTACATAAACTGTTCTAACAACGTATACATATCTTGCTTTAATTTAAATTTTGAAAACGAAAGTGCAGATACTTATTATTTTATTATACCAACTTTTTTGACAAGACTACGTTGACCTTAATACAAAAAAAAAATGTGTATATGTACACAACGATAATTAAACACTTCATAATACACGTCATTTCCATAAATCTATCAAATACGTTCATGTTTGTGTAAAAGTTTGCATTTTACTATTAACACCATTCATTATGTTTTATAGGGAGGTAAAATTTCTAGATAAACGTGTTAACTAAAATCTATTTTTGCTCAAATTAAGATTCTTTTTAATTTTCATAGAGGCTTATTTGCACGAATCGTTTTGTTCAATCTTAGCCTAGTGTTAGCCTTCACTTATCACTGGTTTAAAACTTAGCATGATAGCGCTAGTTATAAGAATATGCTTATATTTTCTTTACATTTTATTAATATTCATCAGTACCTTCTTGCATAAATGGTACATTATCTTTAAAGTTACCTGTATTATCATATTTGAAAGATATTTGTATAACTATACGTTCATATAAGAGATTCATGACGGTTGTCATGAATACCATTAGTTACGATATAGCCTTAATGTTTATTATTAGGAACATCGGCGATTCATATTCTAATTCCGGTTTCTGGTTTTATGCTGTTATATAAACTGAATGTATCACTCCATTTGTTCCTAAGATTTACATTTGTAAGCTTTCCTTTTAAGATTTGATTCGTGCATTTCAAACCAAATTTATGAAACACCTAATGTAAGGAAGACGCATTATGTACATTGGACATTATACACCCATCCACAATATGCTCACACAGGCTTGTCTAGTTGGGTGACTGTCCTAATAAAGTTAACGCAAGCATTGGGGCTCTATCACTACTTTTTAAGACTTTGCTAAGTGTCCTACTTGGTTTGAATCCCGATGGTCTATAGGTTGTATTACAAAAGCCATATGCCCGTAATTTGTGTGCTTTATGTTTATAGAATTTACCCGGAATGTTCGCCTCATAGACTGGAAAATATGTCGGCATCATCTTCGTCAGCCGGTAATAGTTTACTTCGTCTTGTCGACAGAAGATTATCTTGTCCACCTAAAAGTAGAATTGAGACAAACAATGCAAGAATGAAGGCATGACATAATTTACATTTTTAAGAAGTGCATGTTTTATTATGCCTTGTAGATAGTTCGATGTTGTCAAGCCACATAATATAGTTAAAGGTATAACATTAAAAAAGAAACAACAAATAAAAAGACTTACTGGCGCTGTGCACATAATGCTTTCTTTTATTAGCTATATGGAAGTATGACGTTACCGTGTTACATCATAATTTTGTAGAACAGAATTTGCATTTATCGTACCTTATATTATCATATTCTTGATACTTACACTAAATTTATCACTGCATTAATCGTGAAAAAATCATTCTGAATGCATATTATTTCCAGTTGTATAAAAACTCGATAGGGGTCCCTGTTAAAAAAGAGATCAACGTCAGAGCGGATTGCCCTGATGACTGTATAACGTGATCTCAAAAGTAAGTGGTCACGTGGTTTAAAGTTTAAAAATAGCTATGTCTGCAGAGTGGCTAGGATAGAAAATACCTGTTTGCATTGAGGATATGGGGATTTATGTTTTACTATACACATAGATCTAGGGCGTCAATAAACAGCGTTTTGCTGATCGCTTTCAGATAGCATTGGCATTTTTGGTTATTTGAGAAAAGAAATGTTGGTCCAACCTGTCGGGTATCAACTTTAAGTCTACATACACTATGAGCGAAAACAAAACAAAACCTATATAGTATTGTCAAAATTATATAGAAGTATGTCATGTTTGTTATGCGTTTTTTATGCAAAGAAAATTAATATACCTTTATCAAACCTTTTAACCCATAATCACGAATTTTGCACAGCCCTAGTATTGAACTTGTTGAAGAACTGGATTTGATAGATGCTTATTTCTATAGAGCAGATAAATATGTTTTTTCCATAAATCAACCTATTGTCAATGCTTATACCATGGTATGCAGACCAAGTAAGATCAGTATAATCCGTCGTATTTCTAGTGATGATGAACCACCCTGTAAGAAGCATCGGCTTATTAGCTGTCTTATGTACAACAATCCCTTCAATACGTGCCTTAAGGTCACGTACATTGGCCTTGTATAATAAACTGCCAAACAATACGTTGCTCAGACACAGGGCCGATTGACATAATGTCAGATAAGTGAGAAAGAAAGATGTACACATCAACTAGTTAAGCAGGAAGAGCCAATGACAAGAATCATACTTTTTATCATTACTGTTATCATTTTTATCATTATGTGCATTATGCAAACTGGTTTAAGTGACGAACTATTGCTAAACCAGATGAGAATTCCAGCATATACCGATATTTGTAAAAGCACACAGCAAAGGTATTTACATGCACGACAAATAAACAACAAAGAACAAATCTGTGATGAGACATTAAGAATAGGCAAACCTTAAAGTTACCGCCTTAGAACGGTCAGTCGGCAAAAGAGGTGCTTAACCCGCTTTTACATAACTCTAACCTGGCACTTCCTGTGGGATTTCTTAAAACATGCAATGAAAAGACAACCTATCTATTTGAATTTAAAAATGTCTACGCGCTGACATTTTCTCAGATTCTCAGTTACGACGTCGTAAGTGACGTAATTAAAAAAGATGTCCACAGTATCTGGAAGAGAGGGATGTTTCATGTCCATTAGAAGAATTACACAATATTGGTGAAAGTAAAAGTAACTTTTTGAATTAGGGCAAACAATACCAGAGAAGAAGTGTAAATTGCTGCATGCTGTTTATGTGTAGATATAATTGAGGAACCATAGACCATTGTCCATCAAATGAAAGTATACGTAAACATCCTTAGATTATGAATGACATTGAAACATAGATGTCATGCATGCAAACTATATCCACCAAAAGGTGACCTTTACCTGAATAAATGAAAGTGCTTAAGAACTGTTTTGGTGGCTCATCTTTAAGACTATTGGCGAGTAATGGTATGCACATAAGTTACTGAGTTGAACTAACTCCCAGATATTTATTTCGTCAACGTAACACCCAGTGATCTCAATCCTGATTGAATCATTTTCTTTCTGAACGTGTGTGGTAAATTTAGAATGAGATGCTGAGATGGTACGAATGACCTCCACACAACCCGGTATAGATTAGCAGATGGCAGAGTCCCCGCATGGGATATAGCAAATCAATTGGACTAGCAGCTAATGGTCACTCAGTGGAACACCAATGTTAATAGCAGTTTGTTCTTTCTGTGTGGCCCTTTCCTCTGATCACTGAATGAGGTTCATGTGCGGCGTTGTTTATTAATAAATACGTACTTCATGTATATCTCCATTCCACTATATTATCATTTGAACGTGTGGTTCATAAAATATTACCATATACTCCTTTTAGCATTTGAAGCATACCTTTACACAATTAAAGCAGCTAGTCCGCTTCGATATGCTAACCATATTCATGTTACTGCTCCACTTTTACCTCAGACTAGCAGTGAGAAGTAAACGTCATGGAGGGTAAATCCTAAGTGCCTGCGAATTCAGATTTCTAACAACTCGTGACGATTTCGAAATCGACACAACCAAAAGTAACATAGTTGGTCAGGGTAGTAAATTAAATGCTATAGCCGTGTTGGTAAAAAGTGAATAAAACCTATAATTTTACTACAATTAATGGTTTGTCAAATCGTCTTTCGGTTTGTACATGAATAGACATTAATTTGGATCATTGCCGGACAAATTGGGCGAAATGATAGTCAAGTTATCCGGAAAGTGTTGCATCTGTTTCGTTTACCATTTGTGTAAGGGCACGAAATGCGCTTATATCTAAAGAATCTGAATTGCTTGAAAAAGAATACGACGGGATCAAATTTAAAAAGATTTAAAACCAAATATAAGAAAACCTGTCCTTTTTTCTTTCTTGTGAATGCTAGTGGCTAGTGTACATGATGTATGCAAGACAACAACGAGGCTTCTGAATCGGACAGGAAAAGTGTGCAGTAAAGTACAGAAATGTTTAATATGCTTTTTTAAAACGTATATCTCTTCTACCCTTATCACTAAAGAAGCACAGAAGAGATTAGTGTTTGTGTCATATGGGACGATTTTCTAGCCAGCAAAATGTAGACACTCTCTTGAAGCCCGCCATTCAAAGTGAACTTTTTCGAAACATTCACATGATGGTACAATTCGGAAAATGTAAGACAAGACAAAGTCGTATATCACGAGTTTCTAGCAAACAAACTCAGAGATTAAAGGAGACGCGTTTGAAATGAAATGTATGGTACAGACGATGGAAAACAAAAGAACAACAATAATAATAATAATAATAATAGTAATAGTAATAATAAAAATAATAATAATGGCATAATAATAAGCATGTAAGGCTTACAAGCAGTTGAAAGTAAGATAGAAAATTGTTTAGAAAATACAGAAAGTACAGAAAAGATTAAGAATAATTAAAGTCCAGGTTTGTTTGGATTGTATGTGCTTAGTATGCTAACGTTGTGAAGTGTTAAACGTTTAAGTCTACTTGCATTCAATTATTATTCATATTTTTTTTTAAAGTTGAAAATGTTAACCTCATATATGTTTATATTTCTACTCACCTAATTGAATTCCAACCTGATTATATCCTATTTACGTTAAACTTCAGTATGATCTATTAATTAATTAAGTGTCTGTGCGCCATAAAACCAAACACAAACTTTTTTTCAAAAAAAAATAAAAAATATTGGTCACTTTTGTGTACTAACTTTAAACCGCTGTTTAAAAATGGGTGAACAAAATAAGTAAAGACTATCTGGGCGTTATTTCAGGTAGATATATGTATAATAACATTAGAATACTATACGATTTGATGTTTTACTAAAAAATGAAAGATACCGGGTATAATAATATTAATCAATAAAAATCGTTTGCACCTTCACAAATAAAGTTATTCAAATGTTCTCAGGAGTGTAAAAATGGACAAAACATATTGAATCCTGTTGTGTGGTATCTACAGCGCGTGGCCGTCTTAAAGGCGATGTTTTATCGCCATAATTTTTCCTTCTTTGTGCAGAAGGTGCTGGCTATTATGTCAGGAATAACTCTAATATTACAGGTGTAAACATTTCAAAATCTAAAATTAAAATCTCACAGTTTGCTTATAATACCACTTTCAATCTTGATGGCTCTGAAAAACTTTTTCTGAACTCCTTTGAAATTTTAAAACTGTATGCTGACATTTCTGGCTTTTGCATCTTGACAATTCAAAGGTTGTATAGATAGGAACGTTTAAAACTAATGATTATAAGTTATAAACTTATTATAACCTAAATTCGACACGCAATTCCCTTTTCTGTTGACCTTACAACAATTACTAAACTAAACTAGTACAATTATTCTCCTTATAATAAAATGCTCACTCCTTAAATGGAAATAGTTGTCATAAAAAGTATAGCATTGCCGAAAACTATACAACTCTTTGAACAGAAATATATATGATCGACTTGTGCAAAACAATACTCGCAATCCAATTTCAACAGTAAATTGAATACTAGAACTTAGCACTGAGAAAGACATACAATACACAGTCAAACTTTATTAGATGCCTTTCATATGGTCCAAAGAAAATCTCGTGGTTTCAATCAAGTGTATGCTACCAAATTCTAGATACTAATTACCAACTGGAAACACGAATCTAGTCAGTAACAGTTTATGTTCCTGCTGCACAGTAGAGAAAGGAGTCTTATCAACGATTGTACATACAGGTAGATACATACCCCAAACCTAGATGTGATAGAAAACTGAATGAATTGTCACTTGACTTGATAAGGTGGCTACTTAAAACAAATATTATGAATTTAACTGTGATTTATTGTTTTGTGATCGATGCAGTATCAGAAAGTATTTTATCCACGGGAAGCCAGAAACCGGAGTGTTAAAATTTTGAAACTGAAAAAGTGATCAAACTGGATTTCCAACATTATGCAGACACCCCTATTAGAAGAATAAGCGTGTGTGCTGGATTACTAGCAATAGAAATACAGTAAACTTCTCAAAATGTTAGATTTATACTAATTTTGTGGAGTTCTTCTGATAGAAAGCGTGCTTATCTCTCGCCCAAATACCATGTGGACATTATCTTTAATCACGTTACTACTTTCATTTTATCATAGTTTTGACAATTTTGATAGTTAAAACTAGTATTGCTTGTTTGCATTTGAGAAACCTCTCAAGAACTGCTATGTCAGAGTTTAGTAACACAGGTTTAAGAACTACAGTCCGTCCCTTCTGCCGACTGACCGTTCAAAGGCGGTAACTGTTGGGTTTGCTCTTATGGTTTAATGACTCAACATAGTTTTGTTTTAACTGTTTAACATTGTCTTACATGTGCATACATGTTCTGTGCATTTTCATTTTTGATATATTGCAATGCTTATAGGAATTTGTCATATTTACTTAGAAACTAGAAAAAACACCCCTACCTCCAAAATGTCAAGACAGCATAACGCAGTATTCATAAAAATACTGATATATGCACTGACAATAATCAAATGATATACATAAATGATGGATTGAATAACTAAACATCATCAATCAATGTTCATGATGAATTAAATAACTAAAACATCATCAATTAATGGTCATGATGGATTGAATAACTTAAACACCATCAAACTATGGCCATGATGGATTGAATAACTAAACATCATCAATGTTCACGATGAACTGAATAATTAAAACATCATCAATCAATGCTCATGGTGGATTGAATAAATAAAACATCATCAATCAATGGTCGCATACAACTATAGGTACATGAGGATGGTGTTGTCTGTGATTTGTATTTAGGTTAAAAGAAAATATAACATACCAAGTTGTAGTTCTGCTCTAGCCATTTTCTTACTTGTAACATGATGGTACCTAGGTTTGCTGAGCCACTACCACCACTTCTTTCTAAGAAAACTGTAAAAAAGCATTATGCCCAATTTGTGCTTAAATCATCTTCATGGAAGGGTATGTATTCAAATAGGCTGAAAACCGTTGCCTGCATTTAAATACAACTCAGTATAATAGTAAATATGTAAATGTAAAGGAAAACTATCGAATGTTCATAACAATAAATGTGTTAAAGTATTGGATGTTTGCCTAATTGTCATTTGTCAGATTTGTAATATCTAAACTATTTGTAGTTAATCTTTAATATGGCCAGGGACGTTCACAGTAAGTGGCATTTGATTTCCGCTTTGGTCATGCATATAATACAAACAAATTACAAACTAAAATGCGTCTTTATGCAAGTAAGAAATGTAATTTGACGTCACAATTAAACAATACCGCAATACTTTTTATGACAATCCACCGATATACAAACATCACCGAATATCACCCTCTTTAGTCTTAATGTGGCTACGTATCCAAAAACGTACGCAGAACGTTGAAAGAATGTGCATGAGTTCTAAAAAGTGGCCGGTACTAGCATCATAAACCCAATCTAAAGACGAGTAACAACCACTTATCTAACGTATCTATGACTGTCAAGAAAAAGAATTGACATACAGGAACCTGTGTATATCGATATATACTAGCGCACTGCGTCTCTTCATTTAATTAAATATAGCTCATACAAACGCAGAACCACACACATCAACAAAAATACATGAATTTACATTTATTTGTCTTTATGTTGTGTGTTCAGTGCGTTGACTATAAACTTTATTATGTTATGCAGTAGTTACAACTTTGTTTGACCAGTCAAATGGATTAAGTCGGCATCAAACCATAATTCATATATGAGTATGAAGAAAGGACTTGAACATTTTATTAATACACCCTAACCTGGATATTTGTTAGGTCCGTTATTTAAAAGGGAAAATATAGTTAAACCGGATTCTTTATTAAAACAGTTTGTATTCAATAAACTGCATTAAAGGCAGCACAGAATCTGTTCACGCAATAGATACGGGAAGCCCATGGTTCGATTCTGGACTGCTACATACATGTACCAACGTGATAGTGGTGTAGCTCCCTTGCTAACGTTGACGCGAATATAACGGTAGCTCTGTGGCAGGTTGGCCCGATGTCAGGCTAATTTGACTGGGTATGGTGTCATGTTAATTGTTCCCCGCATGTTATACGTATAGAAGACAACACAATATATGTTTTAAGTACCCGCCCTGGCGCATGATCCTACTAAGAATTCTAAAATATACATGCTATATGTTAATATTGACCCTGCAAACTTCAGCTATTCCAGGGTCAAGATAGCTTTTAAACAATACATTTCATAATTTGACATCTTTTTGTAAATGCGTTTTATTTGCTCGCATAGAATGTACAGAGAAAGTGAATTGTCAACATGTACATGTTACTTTACTATAAAATTAAAATCACTATAAGTACACCTATAGATAGTTATAAGGGCATCTAGCATGAAGTGATAAAAAGGTCTCATGAACAAATATACATCCCCTTTGTAGGATATATTATTTAACTATTTCAATTCATTTAGTATATAGCAACATGTGAAAGTATCAATAAAACGAAGCTGTATGAATAAACAAATATGTAAAGTTTTCAATAATTATAAGGATAAGTTTTGCTCTCCATTATTGATTGCTACAATCAATGGCCAGCTATTAAATTCAATGTATCATTCCAAAAGTGAGGTATTATTATTATAAAATAAAATCCTCGTTTCTTAAAAAAAAACTAGTCACTGTGCCGTACACTATTTGCCAAAATCTAGGTTGCGATAAGAGTAGAGGGAGAGTATTGATAATGAGAGGCTAGCACAAACCCTTCAACCAGATGCTACACCAAATGTCTATAGTAATTGATCTATTCAGTTTAATCTTTCAAAAAAATGTCGACTGCAAATTTAAAGGGGACAATTAATGTACTTTTATACAGTCGAACTTTGAATATTTAAAGTCGTTGCGGTCGCTGATTTACTTCGAACTATGTATTTGTTGGAATAATGTAAATTGCATTCACATACACATTTTCCGACTCGGGGTCCACCATTTTGAACTACGTAATTATGTGCGGTAATGTGCAAGGAGCAATGTATATATCATAACACTTTTAACAGTTAAGTAAAGTTATTTGTTTAAAAAAGACATGAATAATAGAATAACCGGCATGCATGTTTTATCTTTTCATAATAATGATTAATCAAAATGTACGCATGTATGTATAAAGCATTGTCGAATATACGCGAACATGTTATCATCACTAACAAACTGCAGCATACACTACGTATTTGTTACACGCACATAGTGATTAATCGCGTATTGTAACATTGTAGTTGACCCGGATGTCCTCCAAGTGCTGGGCCCTTCCCTATACTGCTCAGCTAAAAGTTCACCCGCTGTGCCTACCATTTCTTATTTAAGATGACGTTGATATCGGTCTGTATTTATACCTACCCACCCAAACATTGTGCAATGCCACAGTGAGACAAAGTGAATACAAGTCACTCTTAAATTGGGTTGTCACACTGCTTAAATGATTGTAACTTATTATTTAACTAATCAACAAATCATATACAATTAACAACTTTAACCAAGAAAATAACGAAGCCAAACATCGATGTTACTAGAGGAACCTCCCTTCGCAACTTGAATGGTGACAATACACAATGGCCAGTCTATCGTTGACACAATCGAGCTTTGGAAACGACATCAGGAGATAGCATTAAAACTGTACTGGGGGGAGTAAAGTTGACTTTGAATAATAGCGAAACGTTAAGTAATACAAATGAATAGTCGGAGGTAGTTCACATTCAGTCCTATAGGGAAAATCGGGACCGACCAATGCCTTCGAATAATGCCCGGGTTTCAGATAAACCGAGTTTGAATATCCCAGGTTCGACTGTAGTAAACTTATCTAGATAATTATTATGAATATCTGCTTTTGTTGAGAAAAACGGAAATAATATGACAGTTCGCTCTGGTTTTCCTCAGGTGTGCACGTAGTAATGTGTTCTTGTTTATGATATGTATTTGATATAATTACATTGATTATAAAGTGTTAGCATGTTCACAATGTTTTCTTTTTTAAGATACGTATTAACGTTGTCTTTGAAATCTAATATTGTATGCGATTTAATAAATTTGTAAGTCAGAGTATACTAGACATAGTCATTAATTGGTTGATTCTAATGTTACAAGTTCGACACATGATAAGTTACGTACTGCACATAGGCAGCTTAAATGAATGCATTTTATGTGTCGCATGAATGGGGATAAAATAATAATTTACAATAATATTTATGTCGCCCATGCAATGTTGTTTTGCCTTCATATAATACACACATTTTAAGCTTAAAGCAAACTTGTCGAATAGTTCTGATCTATTATCAAACAAGCAATCCGGAGAATGACCGTAAGTTCGACATCATACGGACATGAATCAGATTAACGGTTCCACCTTTGAAGATTATACAATAGACTTACCTGAAGCGAATATCATGTTGAGATCAATAACCTGCAACAGATTTAGAAGGACCATCAATAATATAAGGTAGAGTCTGACAGCAATATTTTAATCAATGTAGAACGTATTTAGCTGAGTTAAAAGTGATAATTGCAAGTGCGTCCATACCATAAACAATTGATAAGATCATTATATGATGTACCATATGTAGATACAAAATATTAATGCTAGTTAACAAGACAATGACAAAGCATGTATGAAGAGGCTTAAAATCAGTATTGTCCGGTAAGTGATGCCACACTGTAAACGCCTGATATTATGTCACATATAGACAAAGTATCTGATACACGACTGACTATTGATTGATTCCTAAACTAGAGCATACTGAAGGCCTTTACCATTCCTTGTATGATTATGGTATGCCGCTGTAAGGACAAACATGTGATGTTTAAATATACATCGTGCCATCTATCAATTTAACGTCATTATATTTCCGGAAAATAATGTATTAGGTAAAAAACAGGTCTCAACAAGAACAGTTCACATAACATTGACCGAACGAATAAAAACTGACCCATAGCTGAGGCCATCTTTAAGCCAAATCAACTGATAAGCGCCGTTTGATTTATCATACTATAGCTTATGGTGTAATTTTATTTAACAATGTATAATATAATGCAAAATTAAATCAACTTCAAAATAAACACGCAGTAAGGGTCCGTAGCACGCTTTGTAGACCTCTGGACTAGAATTTAAGAACTTACTGGTCCGTGCTTTCACATGATAAAGGCCAATTTGTGGACTCAGCATAAGTTAGATACTAGTATTTGATATAAATCACCGACATTCATCGATCACATATCAATGATATTAAGCAATGAAATTAGTGCATAGTTCTGGGTTAATTCCTTTTGAGATAATATAACAAAGACAAATAAAACAGCTTCTACCACCATCGCTAGTATACTAAACTTGTGCACGCCTGTGAGTAATGTTGTCGATATGCTGATTAACATTAATGCAAAGTGGATTCATAATGTGTCACCTTATTATGTTAATTAACTATCGGAACAATTACAATGTGACAAGAATAACTGCGTTAACCATCAGAATTTGACTTGTTCAAATTTGTCATATCATCAAAAGTAAATGACGAAATGTAAGATAAAAGACACGTTTTAGCACGTTCGCTCTTTTTCGTTACAATACACTTCAAAAACTCTCTTATCGTATAACAGAGCTGCTGAGGCACATGCACATGACGATGATATTCGCTACAATATACGGTATGTAATTCAAAATACAAACACCTTACTGGGTGCATGCACAATACACTGTCACCCTCTATATTTCGCTTGTTTTCTCTTTTGTGTGTGTACATGCTCTTAACCTTTTGACCTTTATGTCAGTAAATGTTAGACGTTAAATGCCAAAACATGTCAATTAGTATTTTGACTATTTTGACTATTGGACACTAGTTAAAATGAGTGGAAATATTAAGTTGACTCTTTTGGTAAGATTTAATCATTAAGTTAAGCAAGTAGTACTACAACACCGACAGTGTCACTTAAGGGCCGAGGATCATAGTCATAGTTCACAAATAAATCATCTAAGACATTATCTTATAACAATGTGGCAAAACAAATAACCGGTTTTGAAATGTTCAAATGCATTAGATGTCATTTTAGATCGTTATACGGCAAACAAGTAAAATGGCCTACACAATAGGTATGTGTTAAATAATATGCGATGCATGTCGCTGCGTGTATTACGTCCTGAACGGGTTGTAGTATAACTACGGACTTGATCAGAAGAAGAAAATCGAAGGATATAGTGCATCATTATAGTGTTTTAATTACATGTGTATACATTTGTATCATACTAGTAAGAATATAAGACAAATTCGTATGACACATTTGGTCGTATTGAAAAATAATGCCTAAAATTGGAGTTCTGTAGTATTTAGCAGCACATGCATTATGTATGCATGTTTTATACTTATTAACTGAACAAGTCAACCATAACGTTGATTCAAAGCTTCTTCAAGAAAAAAGACGCTAAAAATTATAATAATGGGTTAGTCTCAGGAGTGTTCCGGGACAAAACGTATAATGTTATTTTGAAACACTCGTTGGCAAAGCAACGAATCGACTCCTGAGATGATATTGTAAGTTTTAGTGTGAAAAGATGTATTGGAGTAAGGCGGTTTATACTTTAACATAAACAGTTCTTTTACAAACAAGACTTGTGCAATAGAAAGATTTACCCTTTTACATTAAGCGAACTTGAAATATGATTTTGTTCTCTTGGTCAAAATCTCGCTAAGCATCTCTTAATTTATAGTGAATTCCTTCATTACTAAATGACAAGTAAAACAAATGTTTTCAAATAAATTATAGGATAAATATATAAACCATGTAAAAAATATGCACTAAGAAAGCCAGATGAACAACTTTGATACCGAAACACGATTTCGCCAGTGTTTCAACAACACATTTGCCACTTACGCACGAAATATTGCCACTCCCGTGGTCCTATTTCCTATGACGAATCGTTGTATATTGATGAAACTATAAAAAAGTATTCGTATTCATGAAGATAAATATACTGCGGATTTGTTTTAACAATAATGTCACTGCAACTGTTTTCGGATAAATGGTCAGGAGACTAATAATGGAAAGTATCATATACTAATTGCGAGTGGCCCGAAACCAAATTAACACACATGTTTTTATTCGATGAAATTACGCAGTGCCCTTAACACGTGCTAGTTTACGCCATTAAAAATAAATGAGATTTGTATGTTGTTTTTTTTTAATTCCGTGCGATAAAATGCAAAATACAGTTCATAACACAATACTTGATCATCCTGATAACGTGACTGATTTCCGTTTCTCGTTGAAATGTAGTTAAAATATTCTCTTTAATTTTCATGACAGGACTATTTTTTTGATGTTGCTATGAAAGCTCAAGTCATTGTATACATGAATACTACTACGTGGACAGGAAATTCAGTCATTCAAATATGTTTGTATAGTCCAGTTTAATAACCCTCTTATCTCCCCTGAATAATTGCCTCCCTTAAACGCTCTTTAGCGTGGAGGCTCGCATTTTATTTCCGGTGGAGAGCAAATCAAGAATGTCAACAATGGAAGAAAATGTGTTAAAATCGACTGAAAAAAAGAGACATTATTGTTGTGTGTGTAGCAATTACAGAGGAAAGTTAGTAGAAGGACGCAGCGTTACCCTTCACAGATTTCCAACTGACGATAAACTAAGAAAACTGTGGATAAGTCGAATTAAAACAGTGAGCCAAATTTTCAATTGCAATCTGAAGAATGATCGGCTTTGTTCAGAGCATTTTCTAGACGGAACATACACCAAGGAGAACTCTATACCGTGCAGATTCGTCGTAGACAACAAAGTTAAAGTCTTCAAATTAGCACAGGTAATATCTGTTCTTTTATTTAAGAATGTTTTTTTTTTCAAAAGTGGGTGGGGAATTGTGTTTGCATAAGTCGTGACATAATCAGAACTGCAAAGCATTACAAAGATTTAATTGTTTAGCAAATGTTTATGTAACTGTCTGAACAGGCCATGCACCTATAACATAAGTATAACATGACTTGCAAAATTATTTCCTATAAAATTACTAGTATACATCGTTATGTGTACAGGCATGTAAATATTATGATCACCGACACTCAGAAAACCAGTATGATATATACAATGTTCAATAAATCGCAATTTTACATGATAAAGCCATATTTCTAATGTTTAAAACAATTGTATATTCAATTAAAAATTTATTTAATTAAGTTTCAGTCATAATTATTAGTATTTCAATCTAGATTTGACGTATATTTAGGTGTTTCGTTCCACCCTTACAGAAAATGAACACACTTTTTTTCCATTTTTGTTTGTTTGATGAATCTTTTTTTTCCATTTTTGTTTGTTTAATGAATATTTTTTATGAATGTTGCACATAATAATGTCTTTTCACCCAAAAAAAAAAAACAACAACAGAGGGGACAGATTTTGCCAGTAGATACAAGGGCATGCTCACCAATTTTTATGTCTGTTCATATATCATGTGATAACCATCAGAGATGAAATTCCCAAGCTATGTATTAACATGTTATGTCTGTATTTGTATAATAGAACAAAAGGAAATAAAGTTTTAAAAAAAGAGATCATGCTTAACCCTTTCCCCTATGAAATAAAGTTAATGCAAGATCATGCTCATCCCTTTCCCCTATTTTAAAATTAAATCATGCAATGTTTAAGTGACATGGAGAACAATTGACTGTTCTGATTTAACAGCAAAACTAAAGTATGTGCAGTATGATCACTTTGTTGTAACAATGCTATATTTAAAAAAATGTATTTCCTTTAGGAAGGAGGAATCATAGTGTTGCAACATTTTCTATTTTAGTGTATTTTTTTTCTCAACAACACAATGTACCAATATATCTAAATATCTCCAAATTATACCTGTGGCTTGATATATCAGCCATGAACATACATTTATTTGCTAGATAGTGACAGAATTAACTTAATAAATGTATTTATTACACAATGTAGATGGGACTGGACTCCAGATTAGGGGTGTATCTGTGTTTTTTACTCATTCAAAAAGACAAAATACTAAAATATTTAACTTCTAGATGTAACAGAAAATAAACAACAACATATAATTCTTATCTGGAGTCTGAAAAGTTTTGTGTTGAAGCTGCTAATACAGGAGTATTGTGCTTGCAGTGCTTGAATTTTTATTTTAATAAAGATTTATTCTTGAGATTCATTTTACTTGGTTAAAGTTATAGGAAAAAAGTTAATTATAATAGGCTGTTGTGAAAATATACTTAATTACATGTTTTATTTTGGTTTCAGAATGCTGATTGTCTTAGATTGCCAAGTCCTTCAGAAGAAGCAGTACCTGCAGACCTATTTGAAGAAGAAGTCTACCACAACTTATCTTTAAGATCAAGGGATGTAGCTGAGTGTGTGTCGGCAAGATTGCATGATTATTGTGGAGATGGTCACTTTACTGTGGAAACAGAAAGACTGCCAAAAGAGGTACAAACAGACTGTCGCATAACATGTGATGTTAGCACCCAGACTGAAGTGGAGGTACCCAAACAGACAAGTGAGCAAGGAACACAGACTCCAGTAATGGAACAGACGGAAGTAGGTTGTCAAGTGGGATTGCCAGATCTGACTATTGAAGATATAAATAGCAGTGAAATGTGTATGTTTTATACAGGCATCCCAACAACCAGTGAATTTCATTTGTTGTTTAATGAACTTAGTGATGCGGAAGAAAACACACATCGATCAGGGGATGGTTTGAAGAAAGGGAGACCACGCAGTCTCAGACTTATAGATGAATTCTTTTTAGTGCTAATGAGGCTGAGGCTAGGACTGCTGTTAGAAGACTTAGCACATAGATTTAAAGTGTCAAAGGCTACTTGTTCTTTAATTGTAAATGAGTGGTTAGGTTACTTGGCTGTGAAACTTTCTTCACTTACTCCTTGGCCATCTAAAGTCAGTATTCAACAGACCATGCCCAGAAAATTTAAAAAACGATACCCTAAGTGTCGTGTCATTATTGACTGTACATAATTTTACACACAAAATCCCCAGTCACTGTCAAATAAAAGTTTAATGTACTCTCACTACAAATCTCACATGACATGGAAGGCTTTACTGGGTATAAGTCCAGCTGGAATTATAACATTTGTCTCTGAAATGTGGACTGGCAGTATAAGTGACAAACAACTGACCTTGAAGTCTGGCATTTTGGATATGTGTGAACCTGGTGATGCAATCATGGCTGATAAAGGCTTTCAAATAGGAGATCTGACTGCACCACGAGGACTACATCTTATTATTCCTCCAATGAAATTTGAAAAATTTAATAAGAGACAGGTTGAAGAAACGCGTCGAATAGCCAATTTGAGGATTGATGTAGAAAGGGCAGTGGAACGTGTGAAGAACTTTAGAATTCTCCAGGGGGTCATGCCTATCAACATGTCACATCAGGGAACTGATATTTTAAAAATATGTGTTGGGTTGAGTAATCTTCTACCACCTTTGGTTCATGACTGTGATGATTAATTCTTCAAAGACTTGCAGTTTGATGAATGATGTCTCATTTGTTGTGATCTGGTTGAAAATTGCTTGTATTGTTGTTAGTTTTTAAATCGGTATGTCAATGTATATGAGTTGTCTACTGACTGTTCCAATTTTTTCTTGTTTATTTGTTGGGTTTATCAACCCACCAACAGTATTTCAGTTATCTGGTGACAATGTCCACTTAAAGGGGATAAAGTGCTGCCTTCACTGTGAACACCTGGCATGATATGGTTTGCGAATTAGAAGGGGAGCTATACCATTACCATATTTAATGACTTTGGTATGTCACAGCCTGGGATCAAACCTGGGTCTTCTTTACCTGAAGCTGTACCATTTGTGCTACCAGTTCTGGTCCAATTTTTTAGCTGCCGCTCTTTATACCATTTTATGCAAACAACTACCATTTTAAGATTTAAATTGTAACATAACAATTGTTTTGATTTCGGCCAGCATTTACTAGTTCAAGTGGATTAGGCTTGGGCGCACTGAGGGATAAATTGTTACAGTTTGGTCAGTTTTCTGTGACATACATTTCGTGTTATGCATTGTTTGTTTTTCAACAGATAGTCTGGCTTTAAGTTATTGGTGTACTGGAAAAAAATGTTTTGCTAGAACTTATATCTCAAATGCTTTATTTATTAATTTACATGTATATTTATATGTGTCAATTTAAGCAGATGATTATTAAAATGTCCTTAAAACTGTCATAGTTGTTTGTTTCCTTTGTTTTGTCCCCATTATTTCTTAAAAGGTGGTATCCAACAAAATATCAGATACAAGTAAAAATACATGTTATCTGACCCATGTTTTGGGTTAAAATCAGTAAATATTTATTCGTAACGAATCAATAAAAAATCGAGTTAAACTGTCGGATACTACCTTTAAGGAATATTTGTATGTAAGTTATACAAGTAAGAATATAGGGAAAATTATTATTTCAAACCGAAATGTAACCTTTATTGATTAAGGGCCAGCTCCAAAAAGTCTTTTATGAATATCTGTATTTTTAAAACCTACCTGAGATATACTCTCTTTAGTCAATAAATCTGTCATTAATCTGTTATTATTTGTCAAATAAATATGTGTTGCAATTTTAACATAATTGACTTTAATTCAACATAAGTAACTGTGTCAAAACAGTTTTAACTTAAGGAAAAAAAGAAAAGAAACCAAAAATTAAATTAAATATATTTATTTATTGCAATAATTTTTATTTATGCTTAACACTGCTTAACATTGAAAAGTGCAATGTTTAAACAATTAATGCATGAAAGTATAACCAACATAGAACAATAAATTTTACTTTTCTGTTGTTTTTTAATACTTGCAGCGACCATTTATTGTTATTATAGCAACGTTCAACTTTTTGGTGAAGGAGGACACCAGACATATGTCTGAGTAGAACCACCGGCGCATCACAAATCAGCTGGAAAGCCTTCTCACATAATGTCGTTCGCCCCTAATTGGACTCGAACCCAGGCGTTCAGAGGCTAAGCAGTCATAGGTGTTAAATATCAGCGACCCTACTATGCCACAGGCACCGTTTTCTGTTGTAATACTGATCTTAAATTAATTCTGATTGTGATTTTTTGGGTGTTAATTGATTAAATTAAACAAGCAATGCAAATTTTTTCATATATGAATAATATATATACATACATTAAATTAAATGAGCTTTTAATAAATACAGGCAGCTTAGGTTTAAGTGGTAACTAAACACATGTTTTTTAGTTCAGTGAGTAAAATATAGGATGCAAAAGTTTGAACTTTACTGTTGCCAGAAAGAATTAACTGGCCAGTGCTATCGTGCAAGCCATGTATTAACTATAAGACTACAGTGCAAGGAATTTATCTAAATAAAACCTCTCTTTTTTTTTCAAATAAAATATCCACTGTATCAAAGTAAGATCAAAATATTTCATTTAAACATTGGACATTTATTGCATGGGAGAGAAAAAAATTAGCAAAATGGATCCTGTAAAGTTGATAGTTTTGAAGATATGTGAAAACTTAAAAAAAAATAACAGGTATAACATATCTCCTTAAATCAATATTCCATTATTTCTGGGTTATGCATTATTTCTGGGTTATCTGTAGTATAACACATTTTGGTCACTTGCACTTATCACTCCACAGAGTCACTTGTGTAAAGTGTTTTTCCCCTCTTAATGCGCTCTGAAAATAACTCTGGAATAACTGCTGTTAAATAAAACGAGTTCAATTTTTTTACCATCTCATCCCAGAAAGCTTGATCAAACCATATTCTTTCAACAGAATTTGCTTTCAAAGTCCAAACAAAAAAGTCACACCAAGAACGTCCTGTCAAAGCTAGCTGGCCCTGTACTTGGAAGTAGTATGAATGTCTTCTCTTTAGCTTCACATGTCCATTAAACATTTCACAACAAAATGTAGTATCCTTACACGCTTCTTCTAATGTGCTTAGTCTATGTTTGAATGGACATTTAACTTCCACAAGACCATTTCTGTCACGACACTTCTCACAACATACTACAACACCATCTGGACTAGTTCCTAGGTGTGGATATTTACTGCTCACCACTAATCCACTGCTGTAAACTTTTAGGCCTGGGTGCAGTTTTTGGACGTTCTTTTGGTATATCCTGCGGGCTGCAATCTCATGACTATTACCCCATTTAGTGGCTTTTGTCTCCACTGTGGAATAGTTCATAATACATTTAATGATGTTGTCTGGTTTGGTTGAAGCTTTTAATTTGCAAATGGTACCAAAGACAGAGCTGGTAATTCTGCCGACGCGGGATTCTTTCCACTTACCACATGCTTGCTGTCCCTTTGTTAGAGTTTCTATTTTTTTGCATTCTTCTTCATTACATTTTAGACCATTCATGTAGGAGGCAAATTGTTCTCTGCATTTATCTGAGTCTAGTGCCGTTTTATCACTGTAGCACATGTTCACGGAATGTAGTTGTGGAATTGGTTCCATGTCTTCACAGTTGTTACTTTCATCTTCAGTGGTTTTAGCATCACATAATAAAAGAGCAGAATTTGAGGAACAGTCTCTTAGTTTTTGACAGAAAGAACCTAGATCTATAGGCCTAACAGCATGCAGGTTAGACTTTTTCTTCATTTCTTTTTCAGCAAATGGAGTTCTGTTAGTTTTAGATGAGCCTATCTTCAACTTCTTAAAAACCATCATTTTACTAGGTTTTGGACTAAGCTTCCTTTTACGAGGCTGGTTCCACAGGCATTTTTCTGACGTTGGAACATTTGTGCCATCAGTTTTCTTTCCTGATATGTCCACCAAAGCGTAGAGAAGCGCTGCCACATGGTTACATGATTCACCATCTCTGAAAGTATGAATTAAAACTTAGCTAAACAAATGATACCATGTATATGGTAAATACAAGTGAATTTTGTTCAATAAATATTTAGAAAGTAATCATTAAAGCAGCACTATCATGAAGGGCTGAATATATTTATTTAAAGTGAATGCTAAATTACTTGGATTTTATAATTAAAAAAAATAATCCTTTTAGAAATTTAAAACACAGCATAACATTAAAGGGCTAGTTCACAATTTCTTTATATAAAAAAACTATTATAGTGTACTATATAACGCCCTGTTTGGTCCACAACAAGCAGAAACATAAGACACTATGTGCCATTTAAGACCCTATCACCTTTGCCTATATAAATATATTAAGACAACTTAAAAAAAGATGTTTCTTTTCATATAAAACAAGATATTTTGGACAAAAAACAACACATTTTTACGTGATATGCAAGTGTTTGAAGGAGTGTGAACTGAAAAATAACATACCCAGCGGGACAATCACAGCCTGCTCCGTGAACCATTCCAGTCATTTTTGATAGACAAACCCAAGGTTCGTAATCCTTTTTCTTATTATCTGTTGGCAGAGATGGAATCACCTTGGCTCTGATGTAACAGTGTGAACATTTAGCACTGATTTCGTGGTATCGAACACTATGGACATGTCTGTCTTCGTAAAAAACTTTGGCCTTTAGCTGCTTTTTTGCATTCATGTTCTCTTTGTCAAACGTCCTATTACGATTTAGCACCAAATAGTTATATAAATCTTCTTGCCGAAAAAGTGGAACTTTAGATAGATTTTCGTCCCAACATCCTTTAAGCTGGCTAGGTTTTGGAAGTTTCTCCCCGAATGGCGTTACGAACAACTCTCCTTCGCGTTTGATGCGGTCTTCTTCGTCGTCCAATTTAACGTCACTTAATGTCCGTGTACCTAGCTTTTCTATCCCTCTAGCGCGTATTATGAGTTCCGGACGATTCCCTGATACATGTGCCCCTCTTTCTCTAAGAAAATCTTTCAGTTCACGCACTGATAATTTTGAAAATTTACACAGATCACCAATTTCATTGTTCTCAGACGCCATCTTGTTTGTTTGTTTGCTCACCGGAAGTTGTACGCAAAAACGAACGATAACTCTTCAAAGGGAGATAAGAGGGTTATTAAACTGGCCTATAGTTGTCTAATTGAATAAATGTTGATAACTTGGTGTGTGTATGTGTGTGTTGTTTGTTCTAGGCTATTGAACTATTTGAATTACTTCATATCTATGTCATAAATATTCGGTGCTGTTTTTTTAATAGCAATCGTCTGAAAAAATGTGTTCGGAAACTTTGAACTACGAACTATCTACACAATTACATAGACATATAGTAAATGGACAGCTGACTGGTAGCGTCACCCTATATACTCTAAGTAAATAGGTTGAATCCATCCGAGCGCCATCACCGGGAGTCATAGGAAACGTTCGGTGATGTAAACTAAAACAATAGATGGAAAGAAATAACGTCCAAAGGGGTTTAACAAAAAGAGCTTCTTTCAGATTTGAGTGTTAACACAAACTCAACGTACATCTGCTCCGCCCACTTCGAATCTTCTGTCAATGTATGCCTGTATTCATTGTTGTTGTTTTTTTAATCTGAATATTAGCATTCATCTGTATATGTAATCAGTCATTTTACTTGAATTTTCCTACTGAATAGATGGCTAAATCGAAAATCAGCACGCCAATAGCAGTTGTCAGAAAACCTTATTCTACTTTCGGTTTCGTTTGGGATAAATAGTAACTGTTCAGTTCAAACTTCTTGATTAGATTATCCTAAACAACAAATCATATCTTAAACTTATAGAAGTCAGTTATTTCTTTGTACATACATATGCTTTATTTCCCATGGAAAAAAGTACTATTTTGCTTTGTTTTCTTTTACTTTGCAGCCTGTAGTCCGCGGAAGCTACTGGGGTCTAATCGATTTATTTTTATCATTTATGAAATGCACGATATAATAAAACCCACCACTTCCGTTCCTCTTGTTATAATGGATAATTTGAAACAAATATAGTGGTGTTTTTGTGTAATTCCATGAACACCTGCCATATCCATTAAACCAACCAATACTATTCTTAGACCAATATTGTATAACCTTCTGTTTGAGTATTTTGGAGAAATTGAAACGTACCTCTGTTAAATGTCTTTTCTTAGGATCAATATTTCAACTTTGAGCGCTCTCTTTCTGGGGCGGATGTGCTAGACAAAAATAAAGGAAAAAAATAAAGGAATACTTTCCTTGCCTCAGGTAGGAAATTCATGTTTGTAATGATGACTGAGGTGTTGTGCTTCACTGTTCACTTAGCTAGAGGACTTCAGTAACCAGCATTTGCTGGATCTTTTTTCAGGTTAGCATAATTAATTTGGTTGTTTGAGACAAAAAATAGTCCTAACTTTTGGATACCACCATGTTTCTATTGTCAAACAGATTTTAATAACAATACATCATGATGATAAGTAAAGGTAGGATTTACCCTACAACGATAAGTTGTGTGACAACTTTCACATAAATCTAGAAGATAACGAGATTTTAATATTTTTATTCTAACTTTGTTTTGTTGTATAATATTATTGGTGAATGAATAATACAAGTACTTGTCCATACTAGGACTGGAACCAAAGTTAGGCGGGTACAACTTTTCATGAAAAAGCCGAAACCTGTAAAGCCTACTTTTATTTTTTTCAGTGACCATGACATGGACCCTTTCTTCAGAGAGTTTACCTTTCAAATCAAAGCCATAGGTACAGAAGCACAACTTCCAGGAAGTTAGAGAGGAAATATCAATTATTATTAGCCCTTTGAAAAAGATTAAATACTATTATTTCAAATGTTTAGTCTGTTTTAGAATTGCATTCTTAGTGGTAGACCATTTCTTAACTTTTACTTTTCATAAAATTGTTTTAATACATCACAAGGCAGGATTATGTTGAATAAAGTTTATTTCTCAATATAATATACACAATAACTTGACAGTTAACAAACATCAACACAACAGAAAAATCTAAATCACTTTCAATATCTAAGGGGTGGCAGAATAATGCTTTTGAATGTCATCAAAACAACTATTTAAAATGCAATTTTCTATGGTTAAATCACATGTATGAATCATTCAGAATTCGGGTTCTTTGTTTACACGCGGTAACGTTACGTTTATTGCTGATTCATGGAAAACTAAATGCAGACAATGACGACAGAAACAACGGTGATATTTACCTTCAATCCATTTTCAGGTGGATTTATTTCCCTTAGCCGTTTTTCTTCAAATGTTCGTTTTATTTGTCAGCTTTGTGTTATTGTTTTGCATGCAAAACCCCGACGGGAAGTCTTTCCGTGACTCCCGGTGATGGCGCTGCGAAATTGGAAGATATTCGTCCACCTCCCAGAGTCGACGGTCACGTTAATTATATGCCTATGCAATTACCTTTTTGTTAACGCGCTGCAAGTTGAATGTTAGTTAAAGAAACAAGCTAATTAAGAAGCATACACGATCACAATTTTAATCAATCTTTCACATTATAATCCAGACACTGGTTTCTCAACCACAAAGTAGGTAAGCAGTGTTTTCGTACAAATAACAATCCACATTTAACTCATGCAGATCAGGTACATTTCAAAATCCCGACCCAAACTATAATAGGAACAGAGTAGCATGGACGCTTATCGAAGAGATGTACACAATGTGAACAATGTTCCTATTAAGTACTACAAAGCTACCGAAACATTAAAAACATATACTTTTACAACACAAATAATGCTGCTTTATCGATACTATCTCGCGTGATATGGGAAATTTGTATAATCCCACCATTACTACCAGTAGACAACAAAATCAAATTTGTCATTTCGTTATTGTCGGTAGTTGAAAAGACTGTGATTTTGGAAATTTCGGTTATGTTGCATATATTCTTATCCATGATCACAACAATGTTACTTGCGCAGTGTGGCGGTAGTAAAAATCTACCCATGCATATAATATATCTTGTAGTTTAAGTCTTTCTATAAGGATTGCTACGTGTATTTCCTTTCATGGACATAGCTTCCTCAATTCCATCTTCACAGGATCAGGAAGCTAGAACCATTTACTCTTCTCTGTTAATTTGATTCCTTGATTCAAAAAGTAAATTTCATATAGAATCAGCGACGTTTGTGTAGTTCTTCTAAACTTAAGTAGTACCCCCCCCCCCCTCTCTCTCTCTCTTCTAAACACTATGTGGACATTATTTTTCAATGACAACACTACTTTCCTCTTAAGTTATCAAAGAAAACGTCAGCGTTTGGGCACTCCTTATTCAAATAGATAGGTTTTTTTTTTCATTGCTGGCATTTGAGAAACCCATCAGGAAGTGATAGAGCTCTGTAAAACCATATTGCCGACTGACCGTTCAAACGCGGTTACTTTTGGGTTTGCTCTTTTCGTTAAATAACTCATCACCTGTTGGTGCTTACTTTTACCTTTTACTTGCATCTGTATACCGTTTTTGTGTCTGTCCAAAGTTTGGTATATGTTGCAACGCTCATAGGACTTTGTTATATATTCTTATTAATAGTTTGAACATCGGTATTAATATGCGATCCCGAATTCATAGAAATATAAAGCACTTTCCGTTAATACTGTCTTTGAAGCACTTATTAAATACAAAGGAAATGTTGTAATTTTAAGGCTTTACTGTTATTTTTGTAGGGCTTTTCCTAGCATGAAACGTCAGTTGCCTAACATCTAAATTGACTATATCACTGTGTTTAGACAAATTCAGTGTAAGAGAATTGTGTTTTAAACTACGATAAACGCGCAAAATTTACATTTAATATATAATTGATATTTCTTTATACTTTCATACGTGTGCATGTGCATAATGTGTGTACTGTGCATAATGTGTGTGGCATGTGTAATGTGAATATAATGAGTACCATGAGTGTAACGTATGTAACGTGTGTAATGTGTTGACGTGTGAAGTGCGTTCAACGTGTGTACTGCGTGTAACACGTACACATACAATGTGTGCAATGTGTGTGTAGCGTGTGCAATGTGGGAAATGAGTGCAATGTGTGTAATGAGCATAATGTATGCACTGTGTAAAATGTGTATAATGTGTACAGTGCATATACTGTATGTAATGAGTGTCACTTGTATAGTGTGGGTAATATGTGCAACGTGTGTAAAGTGTGTTATGTGTTTACAAGTGTAATATGTGTAACGTGTGAAAAGTATGTATAACATGTTTAACCAGTGTATTGTCTCTATTGTGTCTTATAGGTGTAATACCTATAACGTGCGTAATGTATATAATGTATGCAATGTGTGTTATGTGTGTAATGTGTTTAACTAGTGTAATGTGTGCAACACGTGCCGTGTTTGCTGTATGTAAAATGTATAATGTGTGTAGCGTTAGTAATATGTGCACTGTGTTTTATGTATGTAACGTGTGTAATGTATGTGGCGAGTTTAATGTGTGTAACGTTTGTAATATGTGTACCGTGTGTCACGTGTTTAACACGTGTAATATGTGTAACGTGTGTAAAGTGTGTAACGTGTTTAACAAGTGCAATTTGTGTAACCTTGTGTATTAATGTGTAATAGGTGTATAACGTATAATGTGCGTAATGTGTGGAATTCTTGTAATGTGTGACGAGTGTAATGTGGGTAACGTTGGTAATGTGTGTATCGTGTGTCACGTTTGTAGTAAGTGTAATATGTGTAGCATGTCTTTTGTTTCCAATGTACTGCGTGTAACGTGTGTACTTTCTGTAACACGTGTAATTTCTTTAAGATGTGCATAATATGTAGCGTGTGTAATTCGTGTAGTATCTGTAACTTGTGTGATGTGTGTAACGCGTTTATTCGGTGTTATGTATATAATGCATTTAATGTGTATAATCTTCCTAAAGTGTGTAAATTGTGCATTGTGTTTATTGGATGCAATGTGTGATATTCTGTAGCATGTGTAATGTGTATGTAAAACGTGTGTAAAGTATATAATGTGTATAATGTGTATAACGCGTTTAATGTGTTTCATGTGTGTGCAATGTGTGTTGCGCGTCTAATGTTTCTGACGTGTGTCATGTGTGCAATGTCTGTGATGTATGTAATGTTTTTAATGCGATTAATGTGATTAGCGTGTTTAATCTGGGTTTTGTGGATAATGTGGGAAATGTACGAAATGTGTTTAACATATGTAATATGTTATAGTGTGTGACGTGTGTAATGTCTCTAGCGTGTGTTATGTGTGTGACGTGCGTAACGTGTTTAATCTGTGTCACGTGTTTAGTGTGTGCACCGTTTGGAATATATGTAACGTGTATGCTATATTACCGCGCCATTTTGGAAAATGATCCAATCAATTGCTTAATGCATATATTCATAAGAACGAAGTTGTTCTTGCCAATTGGCCCACCGTATATGTATACATTGATAACAGAATATTTACCGTGCGTTCTGACAATGGTTGTTTTATAGTTCCGATAAAATTATTCCCTTGTCAAAACATTCAGTGCCCCCATGTGCAACATTAAACAAAATCATTGACATAGAGATTTGATTTAGTAAACTAAACACATATAGAAATTAAAGGGAAATAGTATGCATCGATAAAAATACCTTAGCCATAATTGAATTTTGAAAAGTAAAATCATAATTTTTGAAGAGTTGTTAAAACATTCAGTATTTAGTTGAACAAATATTAAATGCGTATAACAACAGAGAATTAAAAAAAGAAATGTGTACCAAAAGATGCGATCCCTTTCATAATGTATAAGTATATAAAGAGTTGTATACTATTTTAGCTTGTTTCTTTCTTTTTTTTTTTTTTTTTTTTTTTTTTTTTAAATGGAAGTGACAGCTTTAAATTTAGATATATTTACATTTTACTACAATCTGAAAAATAATTATGTCTAAGTTGCTTTAAGCAAATGGAGTTTTTTAAACGTAAATTTATCAAAAATGTACTATCATTGTATGTATCGGCTACGTAACAGCTGTAAATGTTACCAACATTTAATTGTTTTTGCTATCAGCGATTCCCATTTCATTTTGACATAATTCCTCCAAAATCTCCAACCAATTTATGCAAAAGGAATGGGTAGTAACATTATTACGTAAAATAATGACAGCAAACATGTCGTATAGACCAAACGTGTGTAAACTGTATCCTACTTGGTTAAAGAATGTATTGATGAGCTGTTTATTATGTCGGTTTTCGGTGTATTCCTTTCAAAAACGATGACAATATCCTTGCATAATAATCTTAACAGCCTCACGATATTCTACTTAAACAACTAAACTTAACAGTAAATCACTGTACGGAGGAATTTACGGGACACCTTGAAATCGTAGATTCTTTATGTTGTAGGAAGCAGATGTACATTAGAAGTATCTCTATAAGTATTATAGGTACATTCACATTAAATGTTCATAGAATTCCCAACGTACTTACCAAGTATCTGCATCCTGACTGTGTAGCTAGGGTAATGAATTCAACAACAATGTCCTCATCGAAGCGCGTCATTCGTGGTTCATATATATCTGTAAATAACGGGATATATGGGCAAAGGTCAAGGAAACTGTCCCGAAAAATGTTATTGCTGTTTTTAATCATTATGAAAACAGTATTTTTTTACAATTGTGATTCTTCTTTTTTCTAATGATAAGCTGTTGTTTCTTTTAATACGGTCATTTAAAAATGTAGATGTTTGACTATAAAATCGTTAACGGCGCTTTTTTACCAACACGTCACAGTATTAAGATTGTCGAGGTAAAAGCACAGTTGCTCTCGTGATTATAACCCGAAAAACAAAACAAACAAAAAACATGGATAAACGGATAAACATTGACATAAGCATCACCGTTTGCATGCTAATGATTATGTTTTTATGGACGATTTTAATTTTTGAAAATATTGAACAAGGTCTTTACGAAAGTATAATTAAATAAAAACAAGGTATAAAATATCAAGTATTGTATAGTGTGGCGAATGGTATGTGAACATGTTGTTGCAGTTTATGACTGGACATAACTACTAAGTATATATCAATCAAGAGTTAAAGTTGACAATTTATAGGTCTGAAAACTTCAGTATATCCACAATCTATTTAGGAAATATGTACTGCTTAATATCCCCAAATCAGTTATGCGTATTCCCTTATGTCGGTGATTTATACGGCTTTATTACTGCTGGTACAACATTATGCATACCATTCAGCTCAACATCTAGAATTCACGACATTTAAGCTAAAAATGTAAACTCACTAAGTGTGATTGTCGTAATGACACAACATTTGACGCAACATTCAGCACGACTCCTTAAGGCTAAGTTTGAATATTGTGATTGCACTACATTCACCTCGACAAATTAAGATAACTTAGATTAAATATCATGCTGGCACAGTTTGCATAACAATCAGATTCACATTCCTGGATACACAGTTTGAATGTCGTGCTAGCACATGTTTAAGCATGACATTCAGTCGGGCAGGCGCAACATTCAGCAGGACAGTCAACTCTCGACAATCAAGTGCGAATGTCGTACTAGAACAACGTTGGCTCGATTTTACAACACTAAGTTTAAATGTCGTTTTTGCGTAACAATCGACACGATATTTCGCTCAACATTCAATGTCATTAATTTTAAATGTCGTGCTGACACAAACGCATGTCATTCAGCAGGATATTCGAAAACACTAAGTGTGAATGTCGTAATTACATCTAACCTGGTTCTTTTTTCTTGCTAAACTGTAATATATTCCCATAGTTTTTATCATATCGAACGTGACAATATGATGCACTGCGATAGAAGCATATTTTCATACAAACACATAGGAAGCACGGCCATGTATAGCGTAGCATATATGTGTTTTAATTTATCTAAAGTGATTACCCATTTTAATACATGTTTTTCTGCGAAAGCATGAGCTTTCAGCCTAGTCCAAAACCTGGTGACAGTTGTGTTTGCGAACGAGGCTAGTAAGCCACGTAACAACTATTTAGAGTTAATTGTAAGCAATAAGATGTATTTTGCCTTGTATGCTTAGGGATATTTAACATAACCTTTAGAAAACAATTTTAAAAGCAGTGTAAACTGGTTTAAAATTAAATGATTTCTTTTTAAAGAAACGAGAAAACCAGAATACGTACTGTTAGCAGGTAATCGGCAACCTGTAAAAAATAAAATAAAACTTCTGTATCCATGATACTGAACGATTCCGCCCATTTAGCGTATGTGTGTGCTTTTAAACCACGTTGATATCTTGGTTTATGCTGAACAGGCTTAGCGATGAAAGATGGATACCATGCATACGAGAATTCGACATGACCTCTATGTATATGGATGATCTCAACAATAAAATGCCCTGCATAAACCCGAAATAATGGCATAACCTTTAGTTGTTTATTTGCCAAACACTCTCAAACTTTGTTTTAAGTTGAAATACCAACATGAACATTAAATTGTTTGATCATGTAAGAATTTTGTTTCATAAACCATAAGAGGATATATAAATTCATGTAAACCTTGCTTTACTGCATACGTTTTATTTAATTAGAATATAGACAACTGAGCTCTAGCTGTCAAACCAGACTTATACATAATTCAGTAAGTTCTGTAAGTTCTAGACTGCAAGTTTGCACTTGGTAAATCATAATTATAATTGTGTATGTGATTGGTGTGATTGGTACATAATACTGGTTCCTATGGCGAAGTTAACGTTTTTCAGTGACAAACTTGTCAGGCAAATGTTAAGTCAACGTAAGACAATCAATGCACGACAAGATCGTTGCTGATATGACATTTTCCCCGACCGTAACTCGAAGAACCCAAATATTATAATAACAGGATATTTTAATGCACGGGTAGGGCAGATAAATGATTTCATAGAAGACGATTTTTTTCAATCAAGATATATTACCCGAAGATTATATTTAGATACAGATTCAGCCAGGAGAGAATAATAGCGGTTAGCGCTAAAGCTAACCGCCGTTATTGGAGGTCGATTATTGCTGTACACATTTTATCGAGGTATGGTGGGTGAGAGCACCGGTATGAATATAATGAATATATATGAATATATTATTTGGTCTAACGATTTTTTTTTTGTAAATTTAGTAATTAAAAGCCCACCCACCACACCCTTGAATTAGTTATGTTTTGACAGTAATACTGTTTTTATTGTAAATTTACAAATTTAAATTAACCTTGTGTATGATGCAGAATGCGCTTGGTCCCTTTGTTTTGTTTTCTTGTTTCAGTTAATTACAACTGGTTGTTTCGATTGGGACCATCGGCGGCCAGAGGGGGAGGAAGGAACGTCGATTAGAACTGGTTGTTTAGATTTGGGAGCATCGACGGCCAGAGGGGGGGGGGATGGTATGGTTCCCGTTTAAACTTGCAAGAGGCAAAGACATGGAATGCGGACAGAAGGCAGGACAATCCGAATATTAATGTAATTAATATAGGTTAATTCTTAGTTTTAAAAATGGGCATGAGCAACATTTGCAAATCGGCACGATTTCTGTTTCCCAGGATCAGCTGAGCAGCAGACAGCACAGTCCGAACAGAAAAGTAATTATCAATTTAGTTAATAAGTAGGTTAAAAACAGGCATTTACTATGTCAGTGTCTGCACATCTGACATAGACCTGGGATTTCGTCATTG
>CM017573.1:11359939-11625747 GCA_007844125.1 Sinonovacula constricta
ACATTTCCACTATAGTTAAATATTTATGTCCATATTAGCTTAAATATCTGTTATCCCACAGCAACTCAGCGATATCCTAAATACATGTAGCAATGTGAAAAAAACACAAAGAGTTCGTCGAGTGTGAATTGCTACCTCCCCTTTTATTGCAGGACTCTACAGACCTATAGCCGAGGCGAACGAAAATACCACACCATGGATAAAACTTCTAAATGGAATGTTTCAACATGGCTGAAAGCATTGGATAACATTATTCTTTCTAGATTTACATACTAATCATAGCAAATGTATAATCATTACATCTCATATATAACTCATATATAACTTACTGTACATGCTAAGTAGACATGCATCACATTTTATGGTCTCTGGTTCCCCTCTCCATATGGCCACTCTCTTGTTTATCTCAAATGCGATACTTAAATCCTCTTCTGAGTTGGTACCAACATCTGAAACAAAGGAATTTCATCTTTCCTTACACGAATTACCACGAACCATTATTAACAGATGCTATCTGTAACCAACAATAGTAGAAATTACTATAACAAATCATCGAAAATGTTACAAGTACGTATCACATCTTATCTTTACAATGCAATTAGCAGCATAACCCAAATCACATTAACCTACATTCTAAACAGTTACTTTTACTTATTATATCATAATCAAAAGTTTCATATCGCTAGAAAAAAACAACAACAACGTGTCCTTTTCTTTAATAAGAGTTAAAATAACCAAGTATTGCCCAATGCAACCGTTATAAACCATACGCACTATTTGAAGTTACTTAACATAATCAGAAGTAGCCGTTGGCATTAATATCAGATTTTTTTTCCTATTACAACAAAGTGTTAGCCTGTGCCAGTTCGCATGTATTAACAGAAAATGCAAATACCAATTTGTACATGAACTAACCATTTTCAACCGTAAACACACAGTACTCTTACCCGTAATAATCAAAAGTATAAAACAGTATTAACCCCTATAAACCCCTATAACCCCTACAAAGCCATATTACTATTACCAAGCATTACCAAAACGTGCTTATCACTACCGTATGTGAGTATTACCAAGCATTGCCCAAACATTTACATAGCCATACTTAATGTAAGTTACTATTACCAAGCATTGCCGAAACTTACAAATGGCTATAATTACCAAAAGTTAGTATTACCAAACATTTTCTAAAATTACACAGTCATAATGAGAGAATTAATGAAAAGTTGCCCCTGAAAAATCTCTAAATGCAAATGGGTCCTTCAATTTGTTTTATTTGGTTTTTATGTTGTGCTCTTTGGAGTGTACGTTGACTTATCTGCCTTGTTTGTGATACGCAGGTTACGAAACATACACATAGCCATAATTACAAGAAGTTGCTATTACCAAGTATTGCCCTAACGTACACATAGCAACTATTACCGAAAATTGCTTTTCACAAAGCATTTTCAAAGCTTACACATAGCCTTAAATACCAGAAGATACTATTACCAAGCATTGTCCAAATTTACACATAGCAATAATTACCGGACGTTAGTATTACCATGGATTGTCAATCTTTAAACATAGCCTTAACTAACAGAAGTTAGTATTACTAAGCAGTGTCCTAACTTACACATAGCCATAATTACTGGAAGTTAGTATTACCGAGGATTGCCCAAATTACACATAGTAATGATCTCCTGCAGTAAGAATTATCACGAATTACCGAAACTACACATGCCCATAATTATAGGACGTTAGCATTAGTAGGCAGTGTCCAAACTTACACATAGCCATGATTACTGGACGTTAGTACTACAAACCATTGCCAAAACTTACACACAGCCATGATTACCAGAAGTAACTATAACTCAGCATTGCCTAAACTTACACATATCCATAATTACCAGTTCCTATTACCGAACAGTACCCACCCTTGATCGTACTCATAGTTACCAGATACGATTAATTGATAAGTTGTGAGTCTTTTATGTAAGGGTTTGACTTTTTGCGGACAGATAACATTATTTATCAAATAATCCTCTTCAGTCTCTATACACGTTTGCCAGCTATGTTTTAGTGTTTTAATGAAACGTTTAAGACGTTCTTTTGTTGACCATTCACAAAGTCCTCCACCGCATGTATGACATCATCATCTGACCGAAAGTGGGTGCCGAAAATGGCTTTTTTAATTTTGTAAATATATGAAAGTCAGATGTAGCGAGATCAGGCGTATAAGGCGGATGCTCATTCAATTCAAAGCCATACTCGTTAATGGCATCCATGGCAAATACACACATGTGAACAGGTCTTTCTCCAGGTTGAACAACTCACCTTTACTTCCACGGCACTAGAGTTTAATATTTATGTTAATTGTCTCAGAGGAGGCGCATAGTGTGTGCCTTTGATAGTTTATCCAGTTTACAGAAAACATACCATTAGAACACCACCAGTATTGTATTCCAGAATACTGAGGCTATAACCTGCCCTGCTGATGGAACAGCCCTTACCGTCTTTAGCGGGACTGATGCAGGTAGCTTCCTAGGGTTAAGTGATACACTCACGTTTCATCTATATTCCCCAACGTCTCCTGATAGTTAGCAGGATCTGCCTCTAACGAATTCAGATCAACACCCCACAATATCCTCCTGGTGCGATTCTGACCTACTGTTAGAAGTCTTGGTACCAAAAGGGCCGAGAGCTTGGTCATTACAAAATCTTTTGTACGTATTGCACGTACTCTTTTCTGCTAAATGTCAAATGTATTTGCTATATATCCCTCTGTCACTCTCCTGTCAGGCTAAAGAAAGTCATGGAGGTTATTGA
This sequence comes from Sinonovacula constricta, assembly GCA_007844125.1. NCBI lineage: Eukaryota > Metazoa > Mollusca > Bivalvia > Cardiida > Solecurtidae > Sinonovacula > Sinonovacula constricta. Next base: position 11,362,745 of record CM017573.1, read on the forward strand.
CCATTTCTAAATATGCAATACTGACAAACCTAAAATGATAGACGTCATTGAAAAAGCTCTGCTTGTCAGTCTTAAATTCTGCCACTCACTTTTCTACTGTAGCATATGAAGGGGCATCATTCCCAAGCTGCTAGACCTTTCTTATGCAAATATTGAATCACTGCTGTTCAGCGAGGTGATCTATTTTGCAAAATGCACCTGTCTTGTTTAGTTCAGAGGCTACCTTTTCAACCGAATGACACCGGTCTTTCAGTACACAGCCTTAAAAAATCAGGAAATAGTAGGGCTGAAACATTGTCTTCCTGCTACACTCATGTATTACTTATCAATTGCACATCGTATGCTAATTGCATTTATCAACCATCACTAGAAGATTAAACGTTACCATCGTAACCATACGTTGAAATTACCCAGCAATACAAAACGTACCCACTGGCTAGCATTACTAAAAGATACACACCGACAACAAACGCTACACTGACCTATCGCTACCAGATGTTAGCATTACTCATCATTACAATCATTACTTTTGCTTTCCAGATTTTAACAGGCCTTACAATTACCAATCATTACCCAAAGTAACCAGTGCAAAAAAACATCCATTTGGTTATAATATTGATTGTACTTCATACACTGCCAAGATAGCATTAAGGACACTATCTTTAAAGATATTAAGAGTTTAAAATAGAAATTGAACTATTTACAACGACTGCCTGTATTCTGAAGTCGTGCTTTCCTTGTAAGAAAGACGTTTTCGTCGATGATCTTTGCTACAATAGAGTAGTAAAGTTAGATCATCTACCCGTTGAGGGTCAAGTATAATTGAATTGATATCATGGCTTGCAAACAATAAAACCACTGTTCAAGAATCCGCAAAACACTTGAAATAAGTAAGATGAGTCATGTTATGCAGGAGTTTAATTTTCTATTCCATAAGTAAGTTACGCCAGCAAAATGCGTTATTAGTACACTAATATTTTACTCCACCTACAAATTGTCATCCTTAATTATTAATATTAACACAAAATAAACCAGTGTAGTCTAGTTAATATATTGGTGATTTGTGTAGAGGTTTAAACGTGTGCAATGTGGTTGAATACGTTCATGTCAATAGAGGCTGGGTTAATACAACCAAAATCTTTTCAAATTCCATTTTCAAAGCAACAGCATTTCTTTATCTGAACTTGCAATGCAGAGGAAACGTGGTCGGTCTATGAACAGGAGTAGTTAGAGTGACAGACTCATGGAACACGAACAACAAAATTAGTTGCAGCATGTAGTTAATGGTTCTTCTTTCTTAAAAAAAGTGGCGATGTTGATATAAATCGTTTGATATAGTTTTCTGTGTTGTCACTGTAAACAGGATACAAAAAAAAAAAAAAAAAAAAAAAACGAAAAAAAACAACGTCGGGTACTGGAAACTCGTTCTATCAAAAGTAACTGCCGTATTATGGTAACACACATTATGTGATTTGTGAATTCCGAAATGCAATGCATTGCTATCTTTTGGCCAGACGAATAACATGGCAACGCTGAACTAATTTTGGAGTGTTATCCAACTTGGGGGAAGTAAGTAAGCCTTCTCTAACCATTAATAAATTAGATAATTGGTCAGGTTTATATTACTACGGATAAAACATGATAACGTATTACTTACTTAAACTACATTACATATATATTTTGTCGATTCTGTACAAATATTTAGTCCTATTACTTTCATTTCCATGCATACATATAAATAATGTTGTTAAAGGACCAACATGTTACACTAGATATTGTTTACTTCCATAGATTGTATACTTATCAACTAAAAGGTCAAATCGACCGCATTGTCAACTTTGATCCCCGACTAAGTAACTGTCACATATTAATATCAAGCCCTAGTAAAACTTATGTTTTCTTTTATGCAACTGTTCTCATCACAAGCATCAATGATAGGTGCACACAGAGAGGTTTGAGAAACATACCTGTTATCCGTTCGTCAAGGGGACATTTTTGTTGCCAATCTAAAACTTCCTCAGGCGGTACACATTCTTCAACCCTATTCAGTGGTCTCCGATCAGATTGTATTATATGAATTACACCTACAATACGATATGTGTTCATGTCCGATTTGGGCAAAACTCATTTGAAAAATAATATTCACATAAAACAATTCTCAAAACCCTATACATTGTTAGCATTCAATTACATTTTCTCATTAAACATAATTCCTTTAAGATATGCAAACACGGCTTCGACATTCCAAAATCAGATTGCACTTGATATATTGTGTATATTTAATTAGACAGCGTATTTTTTAAATTAACCTTTAAGCATTTTATTTTATGTTTTTTTTTTTTTGTTTTTTTTTTGTAATTTCACGTTGTTTACATCTATTAATTATATGGCCTTCATTTGTAAAAAAATCAACAACATTTAAATGTTTTAGCTGTTAAACATAATAGACAATACCATTAACCAGCAAGTGTTGAATGAATGGGCTTTAGATATTAAATAGTATATTAATATTAATATTAATATTAAACAGTATTAATCCAGAGTTATGCTTTTAAAAACTTATAAAAAATCTATTATTGTCAAAGTATTTTTGTCTTATATTTAATCAGTTTAGAATACATTTTGCTAACAGAGCTATCCCATGTCCCCCCCCCCCCCCCCCCGAGACATTAATGGCTGGTACAATTTAATAAGAGTATGAGTTAGCAAACTGTGTATGACGGTGTATGAGTGAGCAAACTGTGTATGACGGTGCCCTAAAAAATATTAACATTTCAACATATATAAGTTGCTTATTTTCTACCGTATCTAAGATAATGATAAATATCGCAAGTTTTATGTTCATATGTTTCACAGATGACTTCGTCTTTATACTAAAACCTTTTATTTCTGTCTGAAAATTTAATGACTGCCGGAATTGTATGCATACTTTCTTTACATCGTAACTTACTGTGCATATGTGACCAGTCTTCGTTTGTAGGTTTCATTGGAGACCTTTCCCTGTGCCAAAGATCTCTTTCAAAGTTTGACAGTTCATTGTCTTGTGACATTGTGCTGTGCTTTTACGAGCTGTAAACGGCCAATGTAAGGTACTATTCAGAGCACTGTAATAGAAAAATAAATATGCCGATTATCCTTAGATCTAAACGAAGCTTTGATTGGAACATATAAAATAAGTAACGAAATTATATTAAGTGATTAGTGATAGAATACATGTATTGCAACAGATAAGAATAACGTTTACCAATAAATATCTACATATGTGACTGGCCATATCAAAATCAGTCTAAAGTCGCATTTCAGATTATCGAGATAATCAGCTCAGAAGGCATGCATGTGCAAACAATATCGACTTTTTAGATTTTGCTATAAAATTAATGTTGAGACTCTTTACTATGATTAAATTGAAAAAAAAATAGTCGAATTAAATAAGTGTTTGACTGTAAACTTTGATCGGACCCTATACTGTTTTTGCGTTTACGTAATTATCTAGATTATACAACGAACAATGAATGAGCCAAATTCATTAGCGAATGTTAAGCACAAAGAAAGAGACAGAGTGGTTGTATTTGATATCGTAATAAAGGTTAATTCCCAGTGAATTCAATTATTCTATTTTTAAACATACTCGTCATTCCAAGAAGCCAATACAATTTCTTAAAACAAGTGACCAACACAAAGGGAATCGCGCACCTGTTGTTAAATAAGCCTATCGGCCTTTCTGATTGATCAAACGGACGTCCCGTGATTTTTTTTCCTCTACTTCCGGTATCACGTTTAAATTATTTTTTCAACGATCTTTACTGTTTACTGCGTTTTTATCGATATAAAAGTGGGATTTGTCATCAATCTGTGTTATTACTGGATAATAAATAATAAAGACACCGGATTCATCACCGGAAGAAGTGGCTAAATGCAAAACAGAGTCAGTAAATATGTAAAATCTCGGAGGTATCGGAAACTGGAATGAATTCATTACAACTTATTTTACAAGTACAAGTGGTACGTTGGATTGAGATAGTTTAAGTGACAGTGAAAGCTTTATTGATATAAAAGAAACATTTACAGACATCGTTAACTCTCACATGTATTTCTATAAAAGTAATTGCTGTGAATTTATTTTTAAAATAGCTTAAAAACAGTGTCGTCCTCATATAGTTACCGAGACAAAAAGTAAAAAAATGACACTTTTATGATATTCTATGATCACTATTGCATTATATGGTTGCTTTGTTAATCAATTAACAAGAGTGGTGTTTTTTTTTTCTTTCCAACAATGTATGACATGACGGTTTAATTTATATAGAAAATGTTAGTTGCTATGGCATTTCGTTTTAAGTATAGACCAAAAATGTTAAAAAAGATTCAGTGCCTTTTTCTCCGTATTTATGTGTAGTTTTAGGCCTTAAACTGTGTTACCAGATTTTGAATAACTTTCCACAGAATTATAGTATCGTGATTGTTCTTGTATCTTTTCAAGGCCTATTCATTCTCTATACAATAAATATAACAACTAAAAATATTAATTTTACGACTTTAGATTGATTTTGGTATTGCTAGTCAATTATACTGCTGCACTTTTTATTTCGCGGAAATAATAAAGATACGATCGAAAACTTAACTGTGCTAGATCTAGATTTTTACTTGATGTTCTTCGAAACGGGAAACATGTTACGTTAAAACATCTTCCAGTTGGCATCTGAACGCATGCAGTTTTATTTGTCCAGCCAAAAACGTCATGAAAGACAAGGCAGGATCATGCTAGTTCAACAAATAGTGTGACATTCTCTGTTTTGACGGTCTGGTTTTTACTTTCTAGTAGTAGTTTTGGGATTAGATAACTAATATGGAACCTTAAGGTCTTATATCTGTATATTCCACATCAGCGATGTTCGTGCCATACTTCACAGTAAAATCCGTGTAATGTTCATATCTCACTGAATGTCTTCCTCTTGTTTTAGCGCGTTTAACATCACACTGGTTAAGCCTGTTGACTGTCAGTACTGTTTATTCTGGACCATGCGTAGACCCAAATCACGCCTTGAGTGTTCCTAGAAAACCCATGAGCTTTGACAAGCGTGAACAAATGCCTTACCGCTATACACATGTGTATCTCAGGATAGTATCGCCAAGTAAAAATAGAGTACCCGAGCGTATGTTTAATCCACACTATTCTTATTCTCACCCAACGTGCTTTTGTACTTAGTCATCAATTAGCGAAAACAGTTTCTGGCCTATCTTCATATAGGCAGTACTTGCTTTTGGCAAACTATTTCACTAAACGGCAAACCAAATAATTGCGCAATATGACATACACATATAATGGGTGGGTGGGAATTTTTCTCTGGAAATCTCTAAGAGCGTTAAACAATAATAATGCATGGACGTTTTTTATATAGATAGGTGTGATGATACTATGGCAAGAACTTAACATATGAACTATTTTGAAAAAAGAAACGTTCTTATGCCCCGGATGCGTAATGCAGTCTTTAGGAAGGTCTTGAAAACAAAGTGTAAACTCCAGCTTAAGATAACCTGTTTGTAAAAATAACTAAGCGACGGCCTCTGAAACACCTAAACAACAACCCGCATCAAGTAGCAAAATCGATAAAGTGTCTTAACTTTAAATGGACATGGTAAGGCTCCATTGCTAACTCTCAAACATACTTAAAGGTTTTATGACGACTGGCTGCCCTCAGTTAGAAAGTATAAAAGTGTGTAGTATCATGTCAGGTGTTATCGGCATGCTATTTTATAATGTGTTATCTTTGCACATGTGTGTTTATGCATTTAACGTTGTTGTTTTTGTCGCCACCTAATGCATGTCTGTGCAGGAAAGCTGCATTATTTGTAACATGCTATGTTCGTCAAGAATAAGAAAACAAGAAAAAGTGAGAGTTTCTAATTCCTAGTCTATGACTACTAAATAATACCTTACTAAATATCAAAACATTGCCGCGCTAGATGTTTAATATTCATAGTTTCATTCTTATAACGATTCAATTAATCTTTTGCAATTGCCAATCCTTACCGTGACCTTCAAAATTGGTGGTCTATTACAACTGCAAGACAATATTGAATTTGTATAACTGTGAAGCGCCAAAGAAAAGGTTATACAGCCCTAAGACTATATGACATGTAAAATTAATGTTTAAAAGTGTGAGAAATTAAAAATAAGAGGCCCGTAAAGCGCATTCTAACAATGATGACAATCTACTTAATGTATCTGTGCCAGAAATTGTAAATAGTACCGACCGTAAACTGAGTTATCACTCAACCACCCCTTCCATTAATGGATCCATAGCATCGCCGCGGGTCTATTAGTTAGTGTACACCTCTTGACACGGAATTCAATTCAGAAATACACATATGAAATTGTGAGACTCGGATTATATCTATCAAGTATTAAAGAAACGATCTACCCTTTTCCAGCTATACATATACTTTATGATTTTAAGAAAGTGAGAAGAGTACATTTTTGTGTGTAAGACATTGGCAGGGCAGTTACCAGAGTGAAAGACATAATTACATGACTTATAAGAGGCAGGTGAAGCAATAATAGGTCAAACAATAGCCACTTTGGTGTACCATTTATTATATATAAACTTTCTGATACTAAATGTTTGGGTAAAAATGACAGTGCGTTATAGGCTCAAATGGTGTCTAATATAAACAAGAGGGCCATGATGACCCTTAATCGCTCAACTGATGACACAGGCTTTTAGTAGTCTAAAATCTGGCAACAAGTTATTAAGAGTCATTTACTTTAGAACTCGTTGGTGAAGATTAGACCATTAGTGTGGCCACTGGGTTAATAACATTCTCTAGAATTTTACCAAGTAACCTACAGAATATAGATTGGGCTATAAGTGGGGCTTCAAGTGTGTTCAAAAGCTTTTGCTAAGATTTCACATAGTGACCTACTTTTTGACCACACGAGGCTCAATAATGAACTCATCCAAAAGTTCATGCAGACAAACATTCTGATCAAGCTTGGTGAAGATTGGGTCGTAAATGGGGTCTCTAGTGTGTTTACAAGCTTTTTTCTAAGATTTGACCTAGTGACCTACTTTTTGACCCCCACGTGACCCAGTAATAAACTCCTTCAATATTTCACGCAGACAAACAATCTGACCAAGATTGATGAAGTTTGGCCTGTAAATGAGGCCTCTAGTGTGTTCACAACCTTTTTCTAAGATTTGACCTAGTAACCTACATTTGACCTCACATGACCCAGGTACGAACTCATCCAAGAGTTTATGCAGCCAAACCTTCAGAGTAAGTTTTGTGAAAGTTGGCCTATAAGTGTGTCTCATGTGTGTTTACAAGCTTTTTTTCTAAAATTTGACCTAGTGACGTTGTTTTTTTTTACCCCACGTAACCCAAAAACGGTGACCCAGTTACGAACTCTTCCAAGATTTCATAGAGACAAGCATTCTGACCAAGTTTGGTGAAATTGGGCTATAAATGTGTTCTCTAGTGTGTTCACGAATTTTTCCTTAATTTGACCTTGAGACTTACTTTATGACCCCAGGTGACCCAATAATTAACTCCTCTAAGATTTTAGGCAGACACATATTCTGACCAAGTTTGATGAAGATTGGATAAAAACTGTGGCCTTTAGTGTGTTGACAAGCTTAAATGTTGACGACGGACGACGGACGACGAATGACAGACGAAGCGGTATCACAAAAGCTTTTTCAAACAGGGATAGCATTTTCTTGTTTGCGTCCACCATTATGAATATATAAATTATAGGAGATCACGGTGGGATTTTCATTTCGAAATTAAACGTTATTTAAGTGTTTATATAGCACAAATGAGCACGTTTGCGCAGAGCATTCATTTATAAAATGGATTTTACAATAGGTTACCAGTTACGTTGGGATGTTTACTCGTGGTGATTACTTTTATAAATTACCAGCCTTAGCCAAGTCTATGCGACTAACCGGATCTCGCGCATTGATGTTTAGCTTCGGTTTTAAACGTTATAGTTCCGTTGATTTTGCGTGGGGTTATGCATAAGGACTAGAAAAGATGACACATCTTTATGTCAATGGAGTGATACTCTAGCATTACACCAATTAAATGTTATTGTGACGGGTCCGGTCAAGGTAGATTACAGAATAAGTCAGTTACAATTATTTAAAATTATACAAGTCCAAAATCTTAATTTATCACTTAAGTATTCAAAAGATTTCAACAACTTTATAAACACCTGGTCCAGCATTCACAAAAACAACTTCAGTACTTTTTCATGCACAAACGTGAGAACCGTGCTCAAATATTTTCTCAACTTGAGTAATAAATATGCGTTTCGTTTAAATAAGTAGCATGTGATATAAAACTGCTATGGACTTTCAAAAATATAAACACCGTTGAAAAAGAATCTTTTATTTTTCCTTTGGCACGTCACTCCTACATTTTCAAAAATATTAATTATTTTTAAGAAGAAAACACTGTAAGTTACTGTCAAGGGGAGTAATTCGTGTTATACTTTTATAGGAAATTAGCAATGCTGTAAACACTAAAAATAGTGGTAAACAAGTCCTACGGTGTACGTATAAGAGCATTGCTATTGGTTAGAAATAGAAGAACGCTATATGTCGGACAGCAGTGGAAGATTTAATTTATAAATGTGTAGATTTAAAAAGTATTTCCGCTATTAAACCTAAACATATTGTTTTAAAATAGTTAAGGAAATGATACAAATTCATATTAAATATTTTGTGACTTACGTTGTATTGCCTATGATACTGAAGTAATGCTTATAGAAAATTTACTAAATCGTCTTAACTTAAACAAGACAGTACCTCTAAAGCGTAATGATTCTAAATACCTAAAGGTAGTAGTTTATTTCTTGACATGTATTTGAAAATGAAAATATGGTCGGACATCACCTTTACATGAAGCCTGTACTAATAAGCTACGGATTTGGACACACCCAGTTCTTACAAAAATGAACATGTATGCATTTTTAGCATTCTATGAACAAGTACGCAGATCCCCTCATGTTGAAAAGGGTTTAATTTGTTTCCCTGTAAAAAATATCGGCTCGTTGATAAAACATTATCACACTTTTACATATATACGGGAAATAAATACTCCCTCTTCTTTCTTCAATTTTCAGATAAGTATCAGTTACCAAATACACATGTTAACTTCCTTTTGAGATAACTTCCTGTAGCATTAAAACTATGTTTTTTGTTTCTGGTTTGTCTAATTTAAGAGCGAGTGAAATATTTTCATATTTTGTTTGTGTATAAGATAATTTAGTCTATGTCTTAGATTCTATCTTGTCTAGTCTCACATAGCTTATGTATGTTTAGAGTTGATATTTCTTTTATTTTATACTAAATTTACTTCATTAATGCTGTCAATAATTGTTTTGTGTTATTTTATATAACACATGACACGTGTGCTGGTCCTCCTTTCCGCAGATACACGTGAAAGGTGACCGTGTCAAGGCGGGAAAGGGGTAGAGGAGAAGTGGTTGAGCCTTGGTGATATAATACAACAGGGTGATGGAGTGCGAAACTTAATTTAGCATACTATTTCTTTCCAAAGTTCAAAGTTCAAAATGTGCATTTTATACGGTTTGCCGCTTAGCAAATTGATAACCGGATACATGTGCGATATCCGGTTATCCGGTTAACCGTTCAGCCCTAAAACATTGATAAAGTATTTTTAAATCTACCAGCATCAGCTTTTGCTATTACTGTTACCATATTACTTATTTGCTTGATCTTAGGATTGATATTACAAGATAATGTTTCTGTGTGCGATTGTTTAAAATATAACGTATAAACGAGGACATTACGGTGGCCTTTTGTGAGTATGAATGTTTAAAACTCTATGTGTATATGGGTACATGGGGTAAAAATGTTGATGTCTTTTAGAAGAAACTTAAGACAAACGGGTTCGAGTGTGTATTAGAAATACCATGTTCACATTGGCTGTGTATATTATGGTCGGTACCGATGTGGTTAATTGGGGACATTCAGCGATTTCCGCGATTTTAACATATGTTCTTTCCAGCACAGATTTTAGCAATAGTACAACCTGTACATCTCCGGCGGTTTGGTGGCTTACTCCGGCTGGCAGGATGTATTCATACAGCTGTCCCCATTGTCTACCAAATACATGCGCGCACAAACAGACAGACACACACACTCATGTACTATGTTCTGTCTGGTAGGCGTTTAAACCAGGTAAATATGAGCGTATGCATTGAAAGTGTATATTCTTGATGGTACAGTTCTGGCACCGTACCAGTTGTCCGAAACGTAACATAGCGTTCCGTGTAACGTAATGAGCCTAACATACAGTAACAAAACAAGCAGGGAGACGGACAAATGCCCCTCCCATCCGGACAAAAGCCCCTTCGTTATAAAATGACTTGGTGGACAAAAAAGTCAATAATTTTTAAGGATAAAGGCTAGACTGAACATATTTTGAAACAATAACATTCAGGTACATATTTTATATTGTATTTGCTTACCATAAATCAGCAAAAATAAATATGCAATTCAATGATGATGAGAGGACTAACTAATTGTTACCTGCGGGTGTGTAATGCCCCGCTCATTGGAGCTCTTGTTGTAAAGATTTATGTACTATCCAAGCTTAAACATAATGAAGATGACATCAATTAACTAGTCATGCTGATTAATATCAATAAAAATAATGGTATGATAGATTAACAAAATTAAAACATAAATATAATAAAATAAAAAAAACAAAACATTTGGCTGTTTCTATCACATGACCCAATCAACAATTAGACGTTTCCAGGCAGATGGTCTGCAAGGGGTCTACAAGTCAGATGAAAGCCTCAGAACTTTCTGCGGGATGTTAGGTGCCCTGGCTTTTCTTTCAGTATACAAGGTAGCAGATGGCATGCAGGCCATACGGGAAGCAGCACTAGAAGGCACTGACGTGAATATCAGACAAGCAAAAATTATTTCAAGCACCTGGTTGATCACAGCAATCCATCGCTGTCGACTGTTATAAGCTGTCTACATAAGGATGCAGCAATGACAGAAACGAGCACTCACCGCTATGAACAAGGCCAGCAATTTCCAACGAGGGTGAAAATGAATACCGTCGGCCACCAGAAACGCATCAAGACAGTGTGTATTCAGCACGAAAGTGGGGAGAAAACATTGGCAGAGTTTCTCTATGCAATGGGACAATTCATAAGACTAGTAAAGTGATGTGATAGACAGATTATGTTAAAATGTGCTAATAAATGCAAAACATTAGGGATGATGAACACCTGTTTTAGCTAATTTTATAGATAAGGGGCGCGTGGGGGGGGGGGGGGGTCATTTGTCCTCCTTTTAGAAATTAATGATTTAGGGGGCTTTTTTGTCCTACCTGAAAAAATGATGGGGAGAGGGGGGGGGGGGCTTTTGTCCACCATGTCATTGCTCATATAATAGTTCATCCTACATCTTAGTACCATAAAACATGCTATGTAATTACAAACAGTTTATTATTGTAAACCCAAACTAAACTATATATTACATTTCCGGCACATCCATAGTGTTGGTTAAAATATTTTGACACGCAAATTAAACGTGTACACATTTACGTACGTATTACTCGAATCCGTCGATTGGATATCAATGTACGTTTAGGAAAAGAGTCATGGAAACTACGCTTTTTATTAAAACGAAAGAGCAGTTACACATACAGCTGGAAACTAGATATAAACAACCTTGCTCTAGATAAGGTTATGTAAAACCTGGTTATTTAAAAGAGGTTTATCTGAAATATGTGAATGATACGGCTCATGTGCAATGTATGTTGTTAATAAAATATATAAAAAAACCCACAAAGAATCTAATATTCCGACGAGTTAGGTAATCGTAAAGCTCCCTTACCTGTGTCATCGCTGGGCACAATAAACACTGGTCTAGTCTGTTCTCCCTATTATTGTAAACGCGTATTTTATTTACAAATATACGCTAATTTAAACAAACTTAAAACACGTAAGTGCTCAAAGGAAATTCAACAAAAAAGTACGTTCACACGTTTAGAAAACACACTAATATTAAGACAGTATTCTTCTGACAGTGATGTGATCAAACGTTAAAGGTGCGCATGTGTTTGCCAAAACAGTGTGTGTAGTATACATAGAAGTTGTTTAATTTCCTGATTAGGTGGACATGTATCTGTTCTGTCGGTTTATGTGTTAGTGGTCGAGTGAACATTTGACATCATGCGCGCAACTTCCGTACAATTTCTCGCCCTGCTAATCAAGTACACGTGTGTTAATTTCAATTACTTGCTGGCACTTTTGAGACACCACTTGTCTTAAACAAAATAGGATTTTCAGACGTTCGTTATGTTAACTGGTTTTATCCCTACGTATCAAGCGTTGACCGGCGGTGTCAATTGTTCTGTTTTATAAAGATGTCCTCTTTAAACAAAATTGTCCTTAGTAGGTATTTGAAGGATAACGAAGCCACTTACGTGATCTCCTTATATCAAATAAATCTTTCACTAGCGCACATGAGCATTTACATTGACGTACTGAAAAGAATATTCATGAGTAAACTATGGAAAATTATATAATATTTATTCATTCCAAAGTCAAGCAAGCCACTCGATCTGTATATATGGAATTTGCCGTATCTATGGTGGGTAAGAAAGCATAAATTTAGCACAGCACAAAATAATAAATTTGGATCGGACCTTTTAAATGCCTTAGAAACTTTACAGTATATTATGGGAACTGCGGCGAGAAATATACTGTTTTAATACAACTATCAAAAATGAGCTTAGTACATTTATAAAATTGGTGTGGTTACCAAGCCATGCAGGAATATCAGACAATGAAATAGCAGATAAACTGGCATCATCTATAAACCATACCCCATTGAAAATTGGACAAAGCCTCAGAATGGACTATAAATTCATCAAATCACATTTCAAAAAGAAGGCAGTAAATAAATCTACGCATAACATCAAATATTGTGGTAGGAACTCTATGGTCAAAATGTACAGACACCATACAGTTAAACATAGTTTTTTACACGCAATTTAGACTAGGCGCAAGCTACATTGGTAAAGAATGAGAGCTCAACCCTGGGAACCGCCCCCACCCCCACTATGACTATGACGTAGAGGAATCCTTAAACCTCTTGCTGTTTAGGTGAAGGCAACACACACTATCAAGAGATAAGCTTCAAAGAGCTCTATTATTCACACTCGACTCGCTTCGGTGAATAACATGTCGTTGCTTTTTTTTTTACTAGCGGAAAAAACCACACGTCATAAAATTGCATATAAGTACATGGACAACTTTAAATACAAATTATATACTTAAATAAATATTATATACTAAAATAATTAACACAAGCTTAACTTTTTACTCACTTTTCCCATTCTTACGTTCCACTTTAAAACAATGACGTAAGTAGGATGTCTTTAAAATAATCACATGACACATCGGAACTGGCTTATTTCAAGTTTGGTGGGAAATACAATTGAAATATACTTTAAAGCGATACTGCCGAGTAAATCTTAGAACCTTATTTAAATATAGTTAAACGCAAAACATATGGGAAAATATACACAATCCGAATCCATGGCGTCTCTTCTTCTAAATGAGCTAATAAAACACTAAAATCATAACTATTGGCGATGAGTAAATTTCCTCCAATCATCACCAGAGCCATTTGAAAAAAATATGAACCTTAAAAATACCATGTAGCACATGTTTGATGAACGGATATTCATGCAATTGTGAAGCCGTAAAACAAAAACTATAAGCCTGTCGGCCATTTATTACCCATTCTTACACTCAGAAATAGTAAATTCAGCTATATCAAATTACATGTAGAACTTAGGGCATGACTTATTAACGGAGAACCTTTGGTGAGCCGTATAATAAAGTACGTATAAATCTGCCGGTCATTTATCTATATCTAAAAACAACCAAAGTTAGGACCACATTAAACAGAATAGCGTCTGTGGTCCACGATACTTAAATATGGAATTCCCCCATTCCTAGTTGTATGCACATGGCTTTACCAAGATAGAGGGTTGTTTAATTAAAATTGGTGTTTGTTGTTATAGTTTGTTTTATATGTTTTACATTAGCAAACCTCAAACTCAAGTAAGGAATAAAGAACAGGAAATCTAATATTATTCTTATGATTAAAACAATTAAATTATAATTTATTAACGATATTAGTCGCTACGCTAAGTACAACACAGCAAGCACATCTACATGTGGTTGCACATCCTGTCGTATTTAATCGCGACCCTGTCATGCTGCCCAGTTAGGACTTAACAATTTGTAATCAAAGTGCCGCAAGGGGCCCCATAAGGTAAACACTTACAACACCTACGTGCTAAAAATGCAACACAAAAACTTAGCAAGTTTCGTCTTTAAAGAAGGTGAATGCTAATGTTTGTGAATTGCACTGCCTAATATTACAAGTAAATTCACCTGATTGTTTTAAAACATGAGGTGTTAAACATTGTATTATTTTTAAGTGTTGTTACTTCAGCCGACCTCTTTCCATTGAAGAAACGAACTGTGGATTTGGAGGGGTCGGCCTTTGGCTGCTTTCTTTTGATTTGTGAGTTAACCATATTTTAAGAACAAGAGTCCTGTGAAGTGTATTTACCACAAAACGATGATGATAGGGGCCAAAAGTTATGGTTCTGAGCGTTTTAATTAGCTTCATGTCTTGTAATGACAGGGATTCAGAATTATAAATATGCACTGTTCTTTGCAGTGTTCTTTTTTAAATAAGGTTTTAAAATGTTAAAGGAAGTATTGCTTTAACGTAGTTTACACCTTATTGCTCCCCCATTTTTGTTTTTATTAAATGCAGTTGCGTGGTAGGATTACGTTAAATTCGTACTCGTGTGCCATTTTTATGTTGAAAATGCATGCACAATGTTGTAAAAGTAAGCTATGAGTTGGAAATTTAATTGGATTCCTGTTTTTAATATGATTAATGCTTTTTAAGTACTTGACAAAAGCTTATAAAATGATTTCAATGTAGTTAACTTCCTCCAGAGGGGCGAACATAAATTTCCCCATGATCACAGCCTTTTCCGCAAGCTGGAATAGCAAAGACACTGTATTTAATAAAGATGCACCTGCTTTTATAAGACGGAATATTATTAGCTCGTCTCCTTTTGCATGTTATCCATACCTGAATACTACGTAATCAAATGATTCTTCACTGTCACACTGTGGGTAGTTTCGCGGTCTAGCTGTTTATTATTTACCCAGCTCATATTCTTAAACGCGTGTAGTTCTTATCATATCAAGCGTTGTTATGGTGTATTTTGACTTTGGGGTTTAAGATCATGAGTCGGAATATAGTCCGTTCATGTACGCACGTCACTTAATAAATAATCCACGTGAACATGTCGTAAACTAGTTAAACGTAACACAACGATCTACAAAGAATTTGCTTGAACAGTTTTGGGGGACTTTTTTTTAATTTAGATATTCGTTATCGACTACTGCTGAGTTGTTCTTTATTGTTCGATGTATTGACATGTTTACAATTACCTGCTGCTCTGATACACGTGGAAATACACGACTGTTGTTTGGACAATAGCTTGTTAGGACTTCGCAAATAATTGCAAGTTCCAAGTTTGACCACTGCAATATAACTTGTTATTATGCGGTATGTTTCTTGTACGTACAGTTCATACATCATGATACTAAAGAGTAATTGTTCACAGTATAACATTTATATTTTAATATATTTAATGTGTTTAGAACTACTACATGCGTTTTTATGACATTATTAGCATAACTAGGTATACTTTATGTATACTTGTATTTCTATTAAACTTATAAATTACCAAAATGTGACGTCGCCTGTTTCGGATATAGCTTTGTAGTTTATTTTGCTGTAACTGCAATATCAGTTCGTGTGACCGGTACTCATTGCTGTTCCTGTTTAAGTGTGATGACAAAATTGTATAAAAAATGTTGTTTTTGCGTTTGTTTTATTTGTTTGTTGTTTCTTTTAAGTTATATGTTAAGTTACTGTTTATTAGAAAAATAAGTGAATGGGCAATTTGAACGATTAAAAAGTTAGTCTTCTGTAAAATAATTGCTAGTCCAATTATTTAAAGAGGCCAACTAATTTCCCGCACGTGTCATCGAATCTTTAACGTCTTTAATGTCCAGCACACGTCTAATTATCTGCCACCTGGTTGATTGTGTTTCATCAAGTACTATTCCAATTAATCAAAAGTCAACAGCGTTTAAAAGTTAACAACATCACAATCAACTAGGACAGAGGTAATGTTGTTTGGGACTAAGTGTCATGAATCGTCCGTCTCACGCGATGTTGAAGCGAAACTCCACAGGAGTAGATGTTATACAGCTAGGAGTAGAGGTGTACATGGGCTGTGAATAATGCCATCTGAAACTAAGCTACTTGTGCGAAGCATTTTACTCGAATGAGATATAGCATGGACATTGACTGGTAAGCCTTACCGGAAGATTGTAACCGGTTAGTAGTTTCAACATCATTTATTTATTATTTATGTTGTAATTACTTTTGATTGATGAAGATAATATAAACAATACAGGCATTACATTATTAACACTGAAGAAATGCTCGATTGTAAGAATGTATAAATAAAACCCTTGATACTTATGTTTAGTCATTTTGGGATCAAAGCCAGAACATATTAATAGTTGTACTGGACCTTTTATCGGATGCTCTCTCCGTCAAAGTGTTTTCTTGTACAAACAACTAAAACTTTATGTAATTACGACGTTTTGGTAATAAGGCTCGTTTTTTGTCCAAATATGTCGGTTACAACGATGGTTTGGTTTTGGGGCGAAGTTTTGTAAATTATCAGTTACGGAATTTAGAATTTACAGAATATGTTGTTTCCTTTTATCTAAAAACACGTTCTGTTTATTTATCAGTGACTATGGGTTTCTGAAATGAAACGCAATTATGAAAATTTATTTTAAAATGATATCCGACAGTTTGGCCATCTATTTTTTTTTTCAAACTACAAATAAATTATTGCGGCCCCGAAAAACTATCTCGAGAATTCATGCTGATTGAATCAGATTGATATCCTTCTATGTGAAGCAAATAACCCCACTCTTGATTAAAAAAGCTTATTTCCTGTCTGAGCCCTGCGGCCAGTAAGCTATGTTAAATCAGAAACCACGTGACCACTTAAGTTTCAGAACAACATTAATATAATCCAGGTAATCCGCTGCGACGGCGTTGTCTTGTTTTACTTAAATCTCCACCATGCTCATATGAAAATTTGGTTAGAATAAACATTTAGAGTGATTTGTTACACGATTTGGATCCACTAACAATAAATTTATTGTTTAGAGTGCCTTCTTTTCTTAGACTTTTTGTTGTTGTTGTTTTTTTCTGTTTTTTTTTTCTTTTTTGTTTGTTTGTTTTTTCTTTTGCAGATAATGAGCTCCGATTCCCTCAAACAAGGGTAAGATCTTGTAGCATGTAATTGATATAGGCAAATAGGCAAATTGTTGGATAAAACATTTATCGGCTACATTAAGGTAATGATGTTCGAACGATGTAAAATAAGGAAGTATTTTGCCATTTAAACTACACCAAGGTTAGTCTGAGTGTAAGGTGTCTGGGCGTTATTCTCTTCCTTGTTATGTGGAAAGTATTGCAATTAAGTCCATGCACGATTAGTTTTGAATTGCTGGTTACCTGTTTGGGTTCTGACAGTATAATCGTAGTCTATGTTCTAACTCATCCACCATATTGTTAAAATACTGTCTTAATAAAGTGATTATATAAGAATAAGACAAATACCAAACATGTGTAAAGTATATACACACAAATGCAAGATGTAGTAACATCGGCCACCAAATGTATGCTGGTGTTATTGTGCTATTGCTCGTCATTCACTCTCAAGCAAATATAAGGTAGTTCCACGACTGGTTGGCCCCTTGTCAGGATAATGCGACTGGGTGTGGTGTTGTGTCATGCCAGGTGTTTATGCCATGGTATACACAGTGAATACAGCACTATATCTGCTTCAAGTGAAAACCGTCCCTAGATAACTGAAATACTGTTGGTGGGACGATAAATCCAACAAACATTTAATTGGAAAATGGTCAGAACAATCGATATCTAAACACAATCATCGACTAAAATCTCGTAAGCTACCATACTTAAACAATCGTTAGCACAGCAAGTGCCATTACCATTATGATCAACTTGGAATGTACCATTCAAAATAGAGATGTCAAAGATAAAGCACATTTTAACCAAAATTATTAGCTCTGTCAATTTCATTGTTTCTGCGAGTCTTATCAAAGTTTACTGCTGACATAATTTATAACACCAAAACATATAATACAGATAATAAACAGGTATACAATCAAATATATGTCCAGTTGTTGTATTCTTATCCCCAGCTAAATACAACGTAACATTTGGATATTCAGAGACAATTAGCTAAATATGGCAATATATGAAATATATGATTAATATAAGTATTGAAAACTTTAAATGCTGTGTACTGGTATGAAGATGCAAATTTCAAATGGATGGTTGTTAAGCATGCTCTCTTTAGCATAACTTGAAATTAAAACAAAAAAATCCTATCACTTCAATGTAAACTCATAGATCCGCAACTGTGTTCAATTTTATTTTTATTCTGTCCTACAATATGCATGTGTTACGACTGTTTTCTTTTCTTTGTTTTACAGACAAACAGATGTATAGCAGTTCTCGCAAGTACCGCGTCATTGCTGGTGCCGTGTCATTGCTAGTACTGTGTCATTGCTGGTATCGCGTCGTTGCATGGACAGCCTCATAGCTAGTACTGTGCCATTGCTGGTATCGCGTTATTGCTGGCACCGCGTCATTTACTGGTGTCCATTCATTGCTGGTACCGCGTAATTGCTGGCACCGCGTCATTGCTGGCACCGCGTCATTGCAGGCACTGCGCCGTTGCTGGAAATCCAAAAAAAATCAAATATACCTGTATGTGCATACGAAACGCGATCTGTCGACTGTTTACACCGTTTGACACAGAAAAAATATTTAAAACCCAACTTTCAGTTCTAGTTTGCTAAGAGGAAAAGACTTAAAATGACAGTTATTCTGGTTAGGTAGAAAAAAAATAAGAAAGCTGTTTAATATTTTAATTTTGTGGCACAGTTAACTACCGCGGTACAAGCACGGGCCCTCCTATATATATCAATGTACGTATTTATGTATAACATTCAATTGTAACAGCACTGCTAATAGCGTCACTTGTCTAAACAGTATTTAAATTTTAAATAAAAAAAGAAATTGTAAAGTAAACGTATGCTTAATCAGCAAAAATATATGACACAAGGAAATCAAGGAGGTATTATAACTCAAAAATAAATAAAAGAATTAGGCTACAATACCAGCTATTGAATCTAAGCCGTCCTTCGTCAAGGCGTACAGTTTTGGACCGTAACTGTTACAGTCACACGATACGATTTACGTACGGTACGATAACGTTCAATGTATGATACCAATGAGCGTATTTTACACGATACCATACACGATATGCGTTACGATAGAAAATCTACACGTTACGATTCGACAAGTTGAACGCTTCGATACAACATACTGTACGGTTTCCGTTTACGTCCCGTTAACACGAAATACCATGGCAAATGCAGCACGTTGTTTAAGTAACTGTACACCTCAGCCTATTTATACTTTACCAACACGGTTAAGTCCAAATCGTCCTCAATCGGCCCACTTTCAGCGCATTTACCCGGTAATGTCTATTTCCGTCTAAGTGGTAAAATGTCTAGGCATATAGTGAGTAAGTGAAGCCAATATGATACTCTGCTTAAACATTGAACAAATGTACCATGCTAAGATAAATTAATTTAAATCTGTAATTTACTACCATTCTTACACCACTCTTCTATGCACAAATATTCCAATTTTCTACCCCTATTTCCCGCATCGGAATGAGCGTTTAACTTAAGTTAAACTTCATAGCAAGACGATGTATGCTGGGATCTTCATATGACATTATTTTTAGACCGGATGCCGGTGTTGTGCACTACAGGTAATTGACCATATACGTTAAAACTGCCCGTCTAATTTGAATAAAAACGTGGTGTCATAAAAGTGGCAATCTATGTGGGGGCTTATACAAGCTCACGTGATTTGTAGGTACATGTACCGAACAACTTAGATAAATGGGCTAGCTGCTAGAAAATAAATTCCATCAGAAACCATATTTCAAGCGCTATTTAAATACAAATTCGGTAAGGTATAATAGCATATTGGTCGACCGGAAAAAAATACTTGACAAACTACATAGATTTCAAAAAAGATCTATTAAAATAATATTAGAGGAACACCATTACTCACGCACAGAACAAATATATGCGTCGATATGTGATTATAATATAACATACCAAATAGAAATAGGCAGCCTAAAGTACTGGACCCGCTTAATTAGACCAAGAAACCCATTAAGCACAACTAAAGATATATTTAACACGGTATGAGAGTAGCCAAGCTAACTAACAGAACCATACTAACAAATGATCATTTTATTAATGTGAGTCAAAATTAGACTAACAGCCGACACATTAACACCCCCCACATAATCCGCTCCATGAAGGGGTCAAATCAATTAACATTAAAACAATTTACAAGTCGTAATCGACGTAATCGATACGATAGAGTATCCCCTTAGTTAAACTCAATTCAACTCAAATACCGAGTACTGAGGTATCGCTACTCACATCCGAATCTAAACCGACGGTAGCAAGGATACACACAAAAATGCTATAGGAGCAGGAGTTATTATGATTGAAAATCAACAGAATATGTTTTTTTAGATGCAAACTGTTAATTATAATCAATAAAATGTGTTCAAACAAAACAAAATTGCCAATCAACAATACATATATATCCCGGCTCTCTATTTACGGAAAGAATAGACAAGAACTACTCAAAGACATACATAGATTAAAATACAAATGGTAAGCAACAATTCTAATATGACTATGGAGATTGGAACTCCAATGTCAAAATTCACCATCATAATATAGCCCATGATTGAATATTTACTAGACTCAGACTCGGATTCACCTACCTAGGTGAAGAAAATACCCCCCGCCCCTGCCCCGACAAAGCAGATGTAATAAAAACGCGCTCTTAATGTTTAGAAGAAATGAATTTCATTAAAATAATATTGAATTAATAATATAGGATAACAACTACATAAATCTGAATTAATACAATGTCCAATCGATATCATATCCAAATCAGTCAATAACTTAAGTTTCCAAACCAGCAAGACACGTGATGGGGTGAAATCTGCTTAAAATCTAAACATACCTAGTAAACCTATTCTTTGATTGGCTGAACCCAAATTTGGCAGAAGATTATGACTGCTCCTTGTTTAAAGGCATTATACCTCTAAGAAATTCTTAAAATTTTGACCATTGACATGTGTTGTACTCCTGATTTCAGCTGGCACTTTCTGAACTAAAAGTTAACATGAAATCGTATGATTATGAACAAAAACCCCATTAAGGGTAAACACCTGAATAACTAATCACTAATAACTAATAATATATATATTCCATCTTTCTTTTTTGGAAGGTAGTATCCGATACGTTGCCTATGTCAAATATATGCAACAATATATAACCTCTGTTTGTGGTATTCGGGCATAATTTATGCATGAAAATCATACGTCTGTCTACGCTTTAACGATTATAAACAGTATGTCCATTTTAGGGACAGTAAAACTTGTAAATTAGTTCTAATATGTTCATTCTTTTCAAACCTATAAATAAGAACAAGTTGAATTCCTGCAAAATATAGACATCGACGTCAGAGCAGATGACGTGGATGAGCTGAAACATGAGTGGTCACGTGGCTTTCCTAGTTTAAAAATAGCTTACTGTGCAGCGTGGTTCAGATAGGACATTTATTTTTAAATGGCGACTGTAGGGTTATAGTTCACTTTATACGCAGGTTTGTGACATCAATAAACATTTTTTATGAGATCTGTTCAGCATATTTTTGTCCAAACTGTCGGATACCTCCTTTGAACGGGTATATTAACTAGGTACCCACCAAGGGCCCAATTTAGACGATACTTCAGGCAAATAACCTTTAAGCCATGTATAGGTAACATGGCGGGCTCACGAGAAAATTCGCAAGGATGTGCTGACCCTCATTAGGCTAGTTCCAACCTACCGACAGACTTATAGTTGTTGATTTTTATGGCGTTTCAAAGGAGTTCTGTTCATCAGCCTAATGCTATTTTAAAGTTCTTATTATGGCCTGATGATGATTTTGGGAAATTTGCTCGGCTCCCAAACTTGCGATTTTAGTGTATTTATTTGCTTATTTGGAGGAAAAGACTCAATGGATACGTAGTATGTATATTTTTCCATATGTTTACGTTTAACTACATTTAAATTAGGGACTAAGACTTACACGGTAGTATCGCTTTAAGTTACTTGTCAATTGAATTTCCAGCCAAATTTGAAATCATGTTCGGACGCGCCATAGGCTTATTTAAAAGTCGCACTAGTTACGAGGATGATTTAAAGTGAACAAGTACGGGAAAAGTGTGTAAGTAGTTAAGCTTGGGTTGGTAATGTAGTTAGTTTAGTATATATTATATAATATATATTTTAGTAGAGAATTAAATGTTCGTAATGTATTTAATACCCTCTAGGTATTTAAGTTTTGTATATTTTATTAAACCTGCATTTTTTCTGCTGGTACAAAAAGCAAAGACATTGTATTTACTGAAACAAATCGTGTGTGAATAATAGAGCTCTTGATAGATACTCGCTTGGAATTGTGTACTGCCTTAACCAAATCAAAACGGGGTTTAAGGATCTATGTCAAAGTAAAGACAGTTCCTATTGGTGAACTTGCATTCTCTACTAAGGAAGCTTGCTCATAGTTTTAATTGTGTGTAAAAGCTATACTAAACTAACTACATTGTGGCAGTAAGTATTGACCTTAGAGTCCTACCATCATATCTGAATGTATGCGTTTATTTGCATTCAGAAAACAGTATTGACTTTTTCGTAATGTGCTCTGATGAAATTATAGCCCTTTCTCCATGGCCTGATGCAGATAGCGTGTCTGCCGATTTGCTTGATTTTGCACATTGATTAAATATTATATAATTTTCCTTGTTGACCTAACGGTATTATTTTATCTACACTGCCCTCAAGGTACATTCCGATGTGCGCTAGTAATTTTAGGAGAGTATGTACATGGCTTTATTATCCTTAAAAGACTTACAAAGTATCATTTCGTTATAAGAGGAAATCGATTTAAGAACAGACCAATTAACACCTCCGATCAACACGCCAGGGATCAAATCAGTCAACATAACGAACGGCTAAAAAATCATACTTCCTTTAAGATTAGTGGTGTCATAAAAGTTTTGCTATTTAATTGGAATTACCCAAGTCAACTTGATTGGCAGGGCTGGAAATTGTACGGTTAAGTGGTCATGATGTCAGATGTTTACTGCTATTTATTATACAAGCATTTTGCGAAAGACATTAACACCTTAAACATTCGATCACATCTCTGGCAGGAGAATGGTGGTTTTATATTAGTTTGATTGCTACACTTGTGAATGTACTTTTATTGAATTTCCGTCGAACACTTAATTGCTTCAAAGTTTATTTAAATTCGCATAAATGTGTATACAATTTAACAGTTAAAATATCACCACAATATAATAATCTATATTTTTCCTTAAAAAGACGTGCGCTGCATAATCATTGGTTACATATTTATATCCCCCCTTTTCAATCTAAGTTAAATATTCTGAAAGTTTCGACAATGTCATAAAAACATGTTGAGAAACAGATTCTGCCGAGGATCAACTGATATGCTGAAAAAATCTACAACCGTCGTTGATGGCTACCAAATATGGCGGTCATAGATTGTTGTAATCAAAAGTTAGTTGTGATCTAGTTAGAGCTGTTGCTCCCTTCGTTTAAAATAAATGAAGTAGGCGTACATATTTATATAAAGTCAACTTAAGTAATATAATTTTCTCCACAATAAAAATAAGTTAGAGTAAAGCGCAGTGACACATATTGCACGAGGAAGTTAAATAAAAATGTTCTTGACGGTCTTTTATTTACTTGTAGTCAAATTTGTTAGAGATAAGATAACTGATTCAGTAAAAAGAGGTTTCAAGGTTTGATCACTTGATAATAAGGAACTTATTCTAAAATGGAAAATTTCCAAGTGACACGTACGAGGAAAGAGAAGCAGGAATGTAAAAAATAATGTTTAATGTTGTTTGGCATATTAATATCTAAGTTTCTTCTTGTTTCTATGTAGTAAAGTAAAACCAGTGTAATGTTTATATATCGCTGACTGTCTTTTTGTTACTTTTACTATGTTAAATCGTTTGTGTCGTTCGTAACATGGTGTGTTTGCCAGGAATCAGTACACGACAAAGAATAAACGTTTTTACTTCATTTTCTGTTTCTACGTAATAATACTTTACTAATTATCAAACATTTGCCGCGCTAGAAAATAATAATATTTATAATTTCATGCTTAGGAAGATTAACTTAATGTTTAACCATTCAAAGATTAAATATCTTCTGCAAAAACGGAGGACTATTACAACTGTAAGATAATAGTATTTTTTTTCACCGACATTATGTCTGTAATGGAGCCAATGTACAGGTTAAACAGATTATGACTATATGACATAATGGAGGAATAGATTTTTTTTAAAGTGTCTATATTAAAACTAAAAGGCCCAACAAGTTCATTCTGATAATGCTGACCAGCACTTTATGATCAATGTATATTCGCCAGCATTTGTAAATATTACCGACTATAATCTGAGTTATCGTTCAACCACCCCTCCTATTTATGGATCAATAGTATATGAAGTACACACACGGCTTAATTATAAAGAGACTAACAATTAAAACGGAATACAGAAATACCCATCTGGTTATCAAGCTAAATGAAAAAGTAAGAAAGTTTTGTGATTTAGACAAAAGCTTTATCAAACCATTTCATAAAAAGTTATGTATTTTAAACATGTTAATAACATATTAATATACAAAGAGAGAGTAAATAGAATTGAAATTGCGAGACTCGGATTATATCTATCAAGTAATAGAGAGAGTATCTACCTTTACCCAGCTATACAATACGTTAAGATTTCAAAAAAGTGAAAACAGTACATGATTTGTGTAAGACACTGGCAGCTCCAGAGTGGAACAGCAAACATCTCCCGGCACTTATTAGCGGCAGGTAAAACCAGTAGCAACTTTGGTGTATCAATACTGTATATAGAACTTCTGATACTGTATGTTTGCACATGAAAAAGCAACAACTTTTGTTTAAAGCCTCAATGGCATCCAATACAAAAAGACATTACGTTTATCAACGATAACACCAACATCTGATTGGATTTTTTTTTACTTCACATACACACATCATATGCTGCAACATTTGTATTGTGCATTGTCTAAATTTGTCAAACAATTCATTGAATAACGCAACTTATCTTTTAAGAAATTAACATGACTAAACCAGGACCTGACTACCTTGCCCTTCCATATTTTCAGACTACGCTATGAAGGTTCGAACTGTACGACGACACACCAGCTACATAGTTTAAATGTTTATGAGATTTAACACTAGATCACAACTGAGTACACTATGCAGCTGTTCTGAGACTGTTACATATGATAACGCATTTCTTAAAAAAATATGTCATGGATGACATTTACAAAAGGTTTTTTCTTATTTCTCATATCTCTGCAACCTCTAATAGGCCTGTGATATAGGTGACTACTCCAGCGTTGTTGTTCTTAAACGTTTTGTGAACGGGTCCGACTCCGGACTTTTTGTGAATGTTTGAGCCTTGAAATCAGGTAAATATTAAGAATTAATTTCAATTTACATCTTACTTTTAATTATTCTTGCTTCACACACACAGACGCACACACATATTCGCACGCATCCACACACACACACTCTTACACACGCACTCATGCACGCACACACTAAGGTTTCCGCATCTCACTTTTTCTTACCATTAAACATTCCTTCATTGCCTTTTAGCTCGTATCTTGTCTAGATGTCTGCATGGTTGTCTATAAAAAACAACATTTTAACAACGAGACTTGCCTTCAAAGTACGTTAATATATAGATCTTACACACACATTACTTTCATTTTACATTTATATTAATTATTATATTTTACATGTATAGCTTTATAACAGTCTTATTTATTTAAGTTATAAAGTCTAATATATATTTAATATATTATATAAATATTATTGCATTTTAAGCAAAGACTATTTACAAGTTATCGATTTTACTTTTCGCAGCATACTTCAGTGGGCTTACCGATTAACACCGTTAACACAATGTAGATTAATCATACCGTTTTATGCATTTTCAATAGAGATAAAGTGTGATGTTTGAGAACATATTTAAACATGTGTGAATTTAGAGAAACCAATAAACATACATCACGGCAATCGCAGCAAAAGGGCAAAATTGTAATATCAGGACTAAAGTTTGTTCGACTTAAATAGACACATGGGGATTGAGTGAAAAGTGGGTCTAGTGGTGAAAGCTAGCGATAGCCTTATAATACCCGGGGTATTATCGGGACTCAGGGAAATATATGTAGCTATATCAAAGGGCTTTAACACAATCTGTCAGTTTGTTGCGTTACTTATATTATGCGAATCTCCACTAACAAGTCATGTTCCTTTTATACAGTTTTGTTGAATGTGGCAAATGGTTGCTAAAACAGTGAAAGGAAGGATGCTGCAATATGCTGTATGAGCATGACCAAAGTTCTTTAAGTGCAGAAACCAGCTGACACAAGCACCAAACTGGAAAATATTACACCAATTGAATAAAATGTATGATGATCGTTTTACTGGGATTGGGTGATGGAATGTAGCATGTTTTGGTTTAATTTCTAACATGAACTATAATAGAAAAGACATGCACCAGCTGAACAAGGCTTGCAGTAATACCAGTTCAAAAGAATTGATGATCTGGGAAATATGGAGTGAGGAGAATGTTCAGTTGTAGAATATCTGAGGAGTATTAATTTGTTCTTTTTAGAAGCGGAAGAGAACATTTCAGTCGCTCTTACTTTCCTCTGTATTCTTTTCAGAGCGTGCATCATAATACCAATTATGTTTTTGACGACAATATTGACACCCTGCTAGTATCATCTCGTTGAAAACGTGTTTTAAACACGCAACTTTATCTTAACACTTGTATTCCAAATATCGCTGTGCGGATCTAAAATCTAAAAAGCATGCTTTTGCAGTATAACTGTTGAATACATTATCATACGTTACGCGTCCTTTTACCAACATATAGGACAAACACCACTGTAAAAAGACAAGGATAAACGATCAAAATAGTATTATTCCCTTTGTTAATTATTTCAAAGTAACCTTGCGTATGCAAACCTAGTTGTTATTTTGTCAATATTTTATTTGCGTCATTTGCGATGTCTAGTAGGCGAGAATATATATATTGACAGATAATTAACATAACTTAAGGGGTCCCACAATTTAAGTGCAAATCGCAATATTTTAGTGATATTTTAAGATATGATTTGTGCACTTAAGTTGCCATTTAATATTTATTGAATACACGCCATATTTTCATCATGAAAGCTTATAGAATCGATAATTTGTATGTATACATTGCTTGGTGAATACATCCCTACGAATGAAGCTCAGGTGCCCAAATATGCCAGTTCAGATTGTCCTTTGTTACCAAGCATTACAATTGAGAACATATATATGGATTCATATTTTGTGCTTGGGATATAACAGATAATTGGACTAGTTTAGGCTTTAACACCAACTACAATATCTTATTAAGTGATCGACGATTTGCACAGGTATCACCTTAAATTAGCTAACCTAACACCACAGATGGTTTGAGATTGTTTAATTACACGAAGTGCTGCTATTTTCTGATTACCTGTTTAAATAAACAATTGTATTTTTTTTAGTTTTGATCAATGTTTAGCATATATACAGGTCCAGCATGTATTTATAATGCAAACTTTGTCCACTATGTAAATCAGAAAATGTTTCTTCTTTGATGTAAGGTAAAGATCCCATATTCATTGGTGCGTCAAAGACAAGCGGTACTTATATGTTGTTTTCTATTTTATTTGCTGCTTACTACCGACACGTGTCTGGTCGGTTTAGGAAGGTACAGAAAAAGATTGGTGGAAAAAGGCCACATGAGTATTACTGTGTATAAACAGCAGGCTATGTTGAAGAGCTGTTCACGTGAAAGTGCAAACGCCAAACGGGACTCTAACCTAAGGGGTGAGGGGCAAAGATGTTACACGTTGGTGACTTTAACTTCTTGGCCCCACCACCACCAGAATGTAGTTAATGTAGTCCTATTTTTAACTTTTGAAATGTTGATATCGCTAAGTGAGTTTAGGACAACGACTTGAATTATATGTGTAATGATATGTCGTGTTCAATCCACTAATTGTGTAACGCAATGTTTCTTTGTTCTTTCGGTATTGACCTTGAGCTGTACACAAGCCTTGCAAGTTTATGAATTCCAAACTACGTGTATTTAGTTTGTTACTAGCTCATATTTGTCATACATCTTTGTAATGTTCACCTTATGATCGCAGTGAGGGCAAAGTAAACCCATGCATTCTTTGAGTTAATATTCTCTTTTATTCTCGACACAGATTTTTATATCGAAACAAAACAAAAATACATACAGACTTTGCCGTATAGATAGCTGAAATTAAGTTCAGTGTACATGACTTAAAATCTTCATGTCCGTATAATAAGTGGGTAAAAAAGCATTTGATGAATATGAGCATTTTTTCTCCCATCTGAAACGGAGCAACACACAAACAATATTCGACAACAATACGTAACTTAGATTGGAATCCCTACAAATGAAGACGTTTCAATAATTTACTTTTTTTGGAGGATTACACTAACTATGTTAAACGAACATACATTGTATAGTATTTCCTTGAAGAACAACCAATAGTGCAGAACTGTTATTATACAAATGCCGAAAACAAACTTCTTCGTAACATTCACCAATAGATTAACTTCCTTATATGTACTCTGTGCATACACCAAGGCCGCCGTATTGTCAACTATTTGATCCAAATACGCATGCATCCCGTTTTATTTCTACCTAGGAACATAACAAATAAAACAAGAGAAGCAGTACCATAGCATTAAAACAGTCTGGTAATTTGAGAGTGTGCATTAGAAAGAAAGGCAGATTATGGCTATTCAAATTAACGAGGTCTGTTTAGCTGTATATGTCGCAGCTAGACAATGTTCTACTAGTGAAACGTTCGACCGAATGTATCTCATGCACATCAAACGAATAAAGTACATACAATGTGATGTGTGTCTTTTGTCTGCATGTGCACATCAAATGAATTTGTGACACGAACATAAAGTAAACACTGGAAAAACATTTGGCAAAGAATACATCACAGTTGCCATCACTTTTGAACGAAAAATGTAATGTTCATACAGTCAATTTTTATTTATCATCTTATACGCCAGAAAGATTTTGTGGCTGAAATAACGATAATTATCATGAGACTGGACGTGATAATGATATACTATGATATCATAACAATCGCGATTGTGATTGTAGTAGTGGTAATGATGTTGTTCATCGTTATAGTCGTTGTCTTGTTTAATTCATATAATGTTATTGTTGTTGTTGTTGATGATGCTGATGATGATGACGGTGATGATGATGATGATGATGATGATGATGATGATGACGATGATGATGATGATGATGAACAAACAATTTTTTCACATAATTGACATTTTTAGGGTTAAAAAGAGCCGACACTTATTACATAATCGATCTGTGACATATATAACTCAACAAGTCCTTCATAACCTTCAGCTATATTTTAGATTGCAGTATTTAATTTGCAGTTCGTAACACGTTTTAACTTAACTATCATTGAAAAAGTACACTTAATTAAGATTAAACATATTCTTTTGTTGTCTGCTTGGTACAATATTAATTCAACATATCTCAATAGAAAGCATAATTGATATTCCTGTATTCAAAAATAATGCCTTTGAACATAGTGTATTCTTTAATAAGTTGGGTTAATACGTACGGCTACAAGAAACTGACAACACAACTATTTGAACGATAGGTATAGACAACTGCTTCGATACGTTTGGCTGTGTGCTCATTATAGGTTTCAGTTGTTTACACTCTCGCAAATAGCACTAATCAAAAAGACTATATTTATCTCGTCATGTGGTGAGTCATAATTAAGGACAAATAAGAAGCACCATTACTATAGTCAGTATAGTTTTCCGTCGAAATACCTGTGACATGCGACAAGCCATTATCAAAATGCAGCAGTAAATACTGAATAAATGGGCAAAAATTTGAACTCAAATTTCCAATTATGATTCAGGGAAATTTTGTTTTACTAAACACATATAGTGTATAAGCTGTTTAATGTTCAGGTATATTACGTTTATGGTCAATCCATTACACGTTTGTTATTATTAAGTTTCATAAATGTTTAACAGTCAGAAAAAGGTAACACACGCATTGTGCTGCAGTGGAAATTGTCTTGTTATCATGTTTTAATATAAAGATACTGAGAAAAAATGTTGCAATGAAGAGGAAGTACTTCTTTTGAACGTTAATATTTAACACTATATTTTAACAATACAATATGTATTTTATATAACATAGAAGTAAACTAACTTACAATGACGATGCAGAATTACAGAAACGTATTGTGTGTTGTTTGCAATACTGTCGCATCGCATTAGCATAGATGATAAGAATATGACATGAATTTATTGGTGTAGTCTTACATGTAACTCACCGAAAAATAAAGGGTACATAACACTGTCTCGATTCGTGCTTGTAAAATCCTGTATATAAAGTCCAAAGAGCATTTGCTGAAATTCAACTATAACGTAACATGATATATCGTGTTTGTCACTTTCAGAAAAAAAGACAAATACATTTTATTATCAAATCTGTTATTCGCTATAACATGCTACATTGGCGAGAATACCTTTGTTAAGACACTTGGAACAGTTTGAACTAATAAAGGCAAATTAATAAAGGAGATCGATATGGTTAAAAGATGCAGCAAATTTCCATTTACTCTTCACATACACGTTCATCCTCTGGCAACTGTGTAAAGCGCTCATATGAATATTTGCCATGTTTAAATATAAGGGACAAGATTGCATTTAGGAACTGCATAAATATTTAGACGAATTGTGCATACACTGCATTTTTCGTCAATCATTGTTAACAACCATAGCGTTCAAATTTAACTAAGGACAATGTTTTGATTCAAGTGTTGTTCTAATGATTGTTATATAAAACAAAAAAAAAACAAACGAACCAACATTTCTGTTTCTATTTATATTTATAAAAGGCGTGTACCGTGTATTTCTACTGGAAATATACATGATCGTTGACTATGTGCGTGTAAAGGTTGATGGCATATACATAACTGAAACTATGCAGATGAGATTACTTGTATACTATTTCTTAATTTATATCATAATGATAGAACATTTATATTATAATGCTAGTACATCACTGCATCATATCTTTTAATAGTATACCTCATTTGCATACGCCCTTCTATATTTAATATGACGTCATCCAGTCCATAAATCGCATACAGACCGGCTACCGGACCATAATTCGTATACAGACTGTTTATGACGTCATCCTGTTGTTTGACTGTTTAAACTCGACTTTTACGACGTGCAAAGTTTACGACAACACAAACAGACGATATTGTCAAACTGTCAAAATGTCTAAGTGATTCGCCTCTTTATCGGAGACAGATTTAGTTAAACTCAGCGAATCTAAGGATTCAGAAACACCAAAACCGCGACAAAACTGAAGCTCTTCCGAACATATTTAGCAGGAAAAAGCCACGATTCACGAACGAAATTCTAAAAGTCCGGGTCTTTTGTCTAGTAGCATTTACTATTTAATTTCATCAACAAAAATGGAATATTAAAAGAAGAGCATGATTTTTTGCTGCATCGCTTGAAAATAATTTAAAAAAAAACGACTAGGGTTTGAGATATTTCAGACACTAAACAAATACAATTATTATTTAAAAGCAAATCATACTAAAATGAAAGCAACAAAAGGAATAAATAGATTAAGATTCGGTATAATATAACAAATAAACATGACCTTGCGGCAATATGCAAGTTAACGGACTGGCTGGTCAGACCTCGCTGCGCTTCGGGCCATATTCATTCCTCGGTCTGACCAACCAGTCCGTAAACTTGCATATTGCCCTCAAAGCCATGTATTATTTGTTAAATAAGAGATGTTTCATGTACTGAATGAGTATCGTGTATCTGATCATGATAAATAAATGTGGGCTATGAACGTTTGATTAAACAACGTCACGTTTCACGTGCAAACACCTCATGACGTTTTATTCAATAATAAGCAGTATGAATAAAATACGGTATATCTAACAATTATAACTGGTGCAAAAATACTTAAAGCAATAAATTGAAATATTAAACAACATCAATAATGTAATAATAATATTTGCATTCCCATTCCGAAAAAAAGAAAGATGCGAAGTTGAACTTTTGCTAAAAATAGATACTTATACATTGTCATGTTATTTACTCTTTGATTATAGCGCAACATTATAATCGAGTAATACCTGACTATTACATTATATTTAAGGATGCTATTGTTCAAGATAATTTTGCTGTCGCGATGCATTTCAACTATTTTTAAACGTTTGTCACGAAATGTAATTTCGTAGAACAGTTTCTTGTTATGAATTTTTAAACATTCTTATAAGAGCTCAAAGCCAGAAACTTATATATGAATCAAAAACATGTGGTTAAAAGAGCTCCTTTAGTATTATAGTTCTACCTCACAATGAGCAGGGAGTAAAGCATACTAAACTTCGTATCCACCTGTATAATTGCTGTTCTGGTAACATTAGACACTTTCTACTAATACTAGTACTTGTATAGAACCTATGCAAAAAGCTATAAAACATTATATATGTCAGTTCAAATTATATAACAAACAAGATCTGCAAACCTTACTTTTTTGAAAGAATTGTATAAAAATAATACGTTTCGCGTAAGTAGCATTAAGTAACTTGAATAGCGTTTTAGTAGTAATATCTGAGCAAAGTGGAGAAGGTGATACAATAAAACATGACAACAATGTTATTATTTCAAATCCCCTGATCCATGTATCCATATTGACCATTGCTTAATCCAAAATGTGATCGGAAATCGGAAGTTTGAACAACATTAAATAATTCTACCATTATATCTTGTTGTATGACAGTAAGCAAAAATACAACAGGATTGATTCATTTGGGCAGAATAAGGGCTGTTGCCTCACACGCTTCAGGCTTAAAGTGCGTGATCCGAACACAATCACAACAGTTGAGTAAAAGTATTACATTGCCAACTGCATGTTCATATGTTATTCATAAGAACATAAAAAAGAAATGTCAATGATTTGAAGCATCAACTTCGACGCAAATACTAGAAGCGGTCAATACGTTAAAGCAATATGGGAGCAAGTAAGAAGACAAATTTGAAAAGTTATGTTATTTTTCTGCATAGTTTTCAGTAACTATAAATCACAGAATGTATAGAGATGTAAACGAATGCCGTTTTTACCACTTTTTACCATTATAGTTCTATTCTAACGATAACGTCCGAGGAATGTTTAACAACAGTAGCGTTGTTTTGTTTTTGTTTTCTAATTTTTCCAGCATCTATGAACTTTGTAAAAATATGTAAATGGAGCAATTGGTTATGTTTAAATCTTGCAAAATTCTGAGTGTAAGCAATTTTTGCAAATAAACTGCTTTTAATATACAGAATATTTAGTAGAACACTACACATTGTCCTGAAATAGATAAGAAAAAGATAGGGAAAAAGGAAACTATATTAAATAGTTCAAGACTAACGTTGTATTGCAAATGAATACTATACTAAAACGTATGTCTGCTTTACAAAACCGTCTTAACTTAACTAAGTACGTACCTGTGAAGCGTGATCATTCTAAAATAGTTTAATTCAGTAGTTTATTGTGGTGACGTGTATTGGACAATAAGAAACACTGTCGGATATCAACTTTACATGGAGCTTGAATACTAATAGGCAAGGGGTTTGTGCAGTTTTACACAACTGAACATGTATACCTGTGTAGTATTCAATAAACAAGTAGACAGATTCTCTCAGGTTGAAAAGGTTCAAATTTGTTTCCTTGTAATAAAATCTCGCATCGATGAAGAAACTTAATGGTGCACACATTTTTCATATATACGGAAACTAAATACTTCCCTCTTCCTTCTTCAATTTAATATAAGGTCCGGATACTTCATTATTAAATACACATATAAACAAGTACCCCCCCACCCCCCCCCCCCCCCCCCCCCCCTATTGAGGTAACGTCCTCTTGTATTAAAATTATATTTTGGTAAGTTATACGTTCATCGAATTTAAGAGAGAGTCGAATATGCCCATATTTTGCTTGTGTCTAATTAAAGATAATATAGTGTTTTTCATAGTTCCAATCGTTTTTAGTCTCACTTGGCTAATTTATTTATTAAGTTGATCTAATAACGATGTTAAAATAAACTTAGTTTATTAATGTTGTACACATGTGTTTAGTTATTTTTATATAACACATGACACACCTGCTTATTGCCAGCTGGTCCTCGTTTCCGTGGCTGCATGCTACACTTGACCGTGTCAAGGCTGGAAAAGGGTAGTGGTGAAGTGGTTGTGCGTGGTGATAGAATGCTACTGGGTGATGGAGTGTGAAACAAATTAGCAAAGACTTATATTTGATAATATTTATTTTCAAAGTTATGTGCATTGTATGCGGTTAACCGGATAGCTAATTGAATTGATATTTGGATACGCATGCGATATCCGGTTATCCGGTTAACCGGTTAAACGTTGATATCCTTATTTTGAACAGTAAGAAAGTGTTTCTTATCATATCAAACTCGATATTACTATTACTGTTACTACATCACTGCATTGCTTGATCAGCCCAGGCTCTGTTTCTGTGGGTGAATGTCCTTTAGAAAAAAAAAATGAAGATAAACGGTGACGCGTGTGAATGAGACATGCCATGTCCAAATCATATTATAGTCCGTACCCATTTTGTTAATTGGACACATACAGCGAAATCCGCAAATTTCACATATGCTATCATTTAATAACTGTAGGAACGGATTTCAGCAATGGTACAACCGGGAACGTCCCCAATTTGGTGGGTGTCCCCTTTTTGGCAGGTGTATATTCCTACAACTGTAGCTGTTTGACACCAAATACATGCACGAGAACGTACATACACATACACACACTTGTTCTGTCTGGTAGACGTGCGAACAAGGTAAATACGAAAGTATGTTTTGAAAGTGTCTGTTGGTGGTGGTATTTGGACATGATACACAGCTTGGATGCTACTGGAATCTTTTCGTCTACACTTGAATCATACATTTACTTCTGCTAATCTTTTTTTTTAATATCAAAGCCTGAAGTAATGTATATGAACCCTTTATCAATCGATAATGCCTTCACAATT
Organism: Sinonovacula constricta; assembly: GCA_007844125.1. Taxonomy (NCBI): domain Eukaryota; kingdom Metazoa; phylum Mollusca; class Bivalvia; order Cardiida; family Solecurtidae; genus Sinonovacula; species Sinonovacula constricta. The sequence continues at coordinate 11,398,406 of CM017573.1, forward strand.
ATCATTTAGCAGTATTGGTGTTTATGTGCAACATGTCTATTACGATAAATATTGCACAATAATTTATTATATTAAAATAAATATGACAAATACCTCCATAAAAAACAAATACCTAACAGAAATATTTAATTTTATTAAACGAATAGCACTTTGGTAAAAAAAGTAAAACATTAAATTAATAAAATGAAATTTGCTTTCCCTGTTAAAAATTGTCAACTCGCCGCTATAAGGAAACATTAAGTAAAAGAAATATAATTATATATAAATGCGTTTTGTTCTGACAAAACAGAATTACCGGACGTGTTCACGAAGGGACTAAAGAACTTCTCATTACAATTATCACATACAACATTGCATTACAGTTTTAACACGGACACTCAAATCCCGTACCGCACCAGCCTACTCCTACACACAAATATATCGGCGGGAATGTTAAAATCAACTTCATTAAGCAAATTATTAGATCTATTGATGTGACCTAATTCATTGCAAGTCGTATGTTAAACGACTCGTGTATGGCTCAGCGGAATTATGGATTGTATTCCTATGATTTCATTTATATTATTAACTGAACTAAATTTAAACACAACATTTCAATTCAATAAAATATTCTTAGGCTTTCTGCACTTTTATAAACACCTGTGTAGAAACAGATCCTGACAGGGGTCCACTGACACGCCTCTGATGGCTACCAAATATGGCGGCACATGGCTGTAATCAAGCTTTAGTTGGGATCTCACTAGAGCTGTTCTCCTTTCTTTTAAATAAATAAATACGATGTAAATAATAATTAAAAGTCAAACAGTTCCTAAAATAATATTATTTACTCAATAATAAAGAAACATCATAGTAAAAAGCACTGAAACATCTTGCACAAAGAAGTTAAAACAGAACATCGGATGGCTGAAAAATATACGAAACACATCAAGCAAGTAAGCACACTATTGATGTATGAAATAAAATAATTGTACTCATCGGTCTAGCTGCATACCTTTGTGACAGCAATAACTCCGGAGTGTTGGTTTGGAATGCTATTAATCAAGACAACAGTTAAATCTGTAGTCGTGCCCTATAAAGGTGAGACAACTTGAGCAGTCACCATACTCTTTACGTGAAATTGCACAGTAGGTATAACATCGGGATTTTTAGTACCTTTCCTACATATAATATGCCAACTGCGGATAAATCCTCGGCTTTTCAGGAACTGTTGTTTTTTAGATTTTTTAACAATACTACGTTTTATTTTGTTGGTAGGTTGTTTTCTAAATTTCGTTCTTTTCTTTCGTATTTTTTACATTTCACTTTTGACACTTTTGGTCATGATGTCATGGCATTATATGCCATATTTAAATTGATCTTGTTATATATCAGCGCTTGGGCTGTTTTATTTGTTCTTATAATATATCAGCGCTTGGGCTGTTTTATTTGTTCTTATAATATCTTATAATATATCAGCGCTTGGGCTGTTTTTTTTGTTCCTATAATATCTAATAATATATCTGCGCATGGACTGTTTTATTTCAAACTGATCTCTCGTTTGGGATATTTGTTTTTACGTTGCCGAGGCTTTTATCTACAGTACATTGTACATATGTTTATAATTTATGTTGTTACTAGTTGTAATGTGTGTATAGGTTCATTGTATTTGTTTTAACCCCCGATGCAGGTGCTTACTGTTACTTGTTACACTTTGACGGGATGTTGTTATTTACACTGTTTGTTAGCTAGAAAAACCTTCAGCAAGTGCGAGGTTGGAGCGCTCCACAAACCAGGTTTAAGCACCTCAGTTGGCCCTTTTGCCGACTGACCGTTACAAGGCGGTAACTAATGATTTTTCTTTATGCGTGTTATGTCTCGTCTCTGTGTGTTTTGTTTTTTTTCACATTTGCAATTACCTTGTTTGCCTTTGTCTACTGGTAGATACAATTTAAATATCTGTTAGAGTTTTGATAGGACCTTTTCTTATTTACCTTTCCATAGTCGGTATATAGACGCCCACAGTGACTCGTTGTGTTACTGACACCTGCTTGTATCGTCCTCCAGATAGTCTGGTTACCAGCTACATTTCATCACTATCTTACCTTCTGCATGTGTGAGCTCTACACGCCACTAGAAAGTTGCGGTATTAACAAATTAAATACTATTCTTAAAAAATGAGAGAATAGTCGACAGCTTATATGCTTGTCGAAATACTCCATTTAATAGCATATGGCGGAAAACAGCCAATTCATGAACGCATGCAATTAAATAAAATAATTCGTCATGTGAATGTGTCGTAAACTAGTTAAACTTAACACACAATGAACGTAAAATTTGATTGAAAAGGTTTGGGGAAGACTGGACTATTTTTGAACTTTCATTTTTGTTATTGATTTCTACTACGTGTTACGTTATTGTCCGCTACATTGACATGCTAACACTTACCTGCTGCTCTGATACACTCGGAATACACGACTATTGTCTTGTAAAAAAAGCTTATTAGGACTTCGCAAAATAATTGCAAAATAATTTTAAAACATTTACTTTGGAGTTTCATTGTAGCATATGAAACATTAACAATCAATTTACTTTTAAAATGGACGATGTTATCTTCCTTCTCGGTCAGTGTTGAATAGATCAGTAGTCTGACGGTGTACACAGAGCAGTATGTGTGTTTGTTATTTGTTGGGTTTTTTGGAGGGGAGGGGGGCGGGGGCATGTTGTTATGTTGCACCGACACACTGATGGACATATTGGTTATGACCAGCTTTTGTGACGGAGGACGACGCTAGACGAATATTTGGTTAGAACCTTCGGAACGCCAAGGTCAACTGGAAGAGCTTCCCTGTTTAAGTGTACTGACACAATTTCTAAACGTGTTGATTTTGCGTTTATTTTCTTTTCTTTTTGGAAGTTGTGTTAAGGTACTGTGTATTAAAATGATTAAATGTGCAATGTGGACGATTTAAAAAAATAGTCTGTCAAATAACTGAACATAAAATTAATAATGAATGTTAAAAGAGGTCAACTAATTTCCCGCAATTGTCATCCAATCCTTAACTTCTGGAATGTCCAGCACACATCTAATTATCTGTTACATGGCAGATTTGTTTTTCTTCAAAATAGTCAATAGTAGGTAAAAGGTCAACAACAGCACAGTCAACTAGGACATTGGTTATGTCAACTGAGACTAAGTGTCTCGAACGTTGTGACTTGAAGCCAAATTCCACAGGGGTAGATGTCAGACAGCTAAGAATAGACAGATAGACACAAAGGTGTGCGTGGCCCGTGAATAAAGGTCGTCTTAAACTAAGTTAATTGTGCGTAAATAAAACCATTAATACTTATACTTTGTTGATTGTGTGCTCAAAGCCATAAAATATGTAAATGTGTACATTATCTTCTCTAGGATGGTCTCTTGCTCAAAATGTTTTCTTGTACAAAAAAAAAAAAAACAACAACAAAAAACCTGTGAGCAATTGCCATGTTTTGGTAATAAGGATCTTTTTTTTCCAGCATGTCTGTTCGAACGATGTTTTAGGCTGTGTTTTGTAATGTGTAATTTAATAAATTTAGAGTTTACAAAATATGTTTTTGTCTGACAATGCATTCTGCTTATTTAACTGTGAAAATAGGTTTCTGAAAAACAATGTCATTATGAAAATATATCTTAAGATAGTATCCGACAGTTTGGCCTATTTTTCTTCTCAACCAACCCATAAACTATTACTGCCCCAAACATCATCCCAAGAAATGATATTGATTGAATCAGATTGATGTCCTCCATCTATGTGAAGCAAAACACCCCACTCGTGATAACAAAAGCGTACTTCGTAGCTTATCCGTGCTGCAAAATGACCTACTTTACTCAGAAAATCACGTGACCCCTTTTAGTTTCGGAACGGCATTAATATCATCCAGGTTATCTGCTTCGAGAGCGTTGTTTTATAACAGAAATCCCCACCGTTCTGATATAAATATTTGGTAAGAATGGACGTGAAGTGCGATTTGTTACACGATTTGTATTCACTCACTTAAAGTAGTGTTCAGAATGTATTTTTTCTTAGACTTAAGTTTGATTTGATTGCAGATAATTAGCCCCATTATCCCCAAACAAGAGTAAGACCTTGTACCATGAATTTGATATAGGCAACTTTTTGGATAACACCTTCTTTGGCTACATTAAGGTACTGATGGAAGTATAAGAAGGAAGTATTTAACAGGTTTAATTATCTTCCCCCATCTTCCCTATTAATAAAAGATTGACTTTATAACTTGACTGTATAAGAACAAGACAAATACCCAACATATGTAAATTATATACACACGCATGAACGATGTAGTTACACCGGGCAATAAAGGTATGCTGGTGTTATGTTGTACCCTCTGAACTGATCCTTGATTATATCTGATAAATAAGTTCAAGACAAGCGTCTAAATGATAAAGATGTAAATCACGTTGTAGTTCATGTTGTTGCACTTGTTAATTATCATTGTATTACGTATGCGAAGACTAAAAAAACAACATCAATAAATTAATATGGCACTGCAGAGACATGCGATTTACTTATGTTTCCGAGTGAATATACACTTACATTTTAAATATGAGAATGAGGACCCGTACATACCCTGGTGCATGGTGTCTTCATCGTTAGTGAAGCGCACATTCTTTATAGCCAAGTCTCATCTGGGTGTCATTTCTTTGGACCTGGATATGGCACTTAGAATACAGAATACAGAAGGCTGTCACTGTTGAGTTTTAAAAGCAGATTGGTGGCGAGCCATCGATAATTTTACTCCACTATAGGGGACATGATTTCGGCCGAATCGTCATTCGGAGAAGAAAGTTCTGTTGTGGTGCCATTTTGTTGTTGATGCATAGAAATGTTTAGTTATTTCGTCAGATGTATTGCCTAGCAACAGTTAGCTATATTCCAGCAATTGCACTGTAATGGAATCTGGCAGTCAGTCGTGTTTGAATATAGAACCTCAACCTAGATGGGCATGCAGTTTTATTCTAGTTCAGCATATGGTCTTAGCCTAGTTAGGCATGCAGTTTCAGATTATTTGAGCTTACAGTCTTAGCCGGGTTCGGCAAACAGTTTTAGACTAGTTAAGCATAAAGGTTAAGTCTGTTGGGGCATAGTGAAGCATACAGTTTTAGCTTAGTTGGGCATACGCTTAAATATCTAGGTTAATATAAGGGATGGCTGTCTTCAGTAGCCCTTAACAACAATTTGTCCGGTGTACCTGCTTTGACAGTTGCTTAGCACGATGGGGACAGGAACCATGTCCATAAACTGCCATTACCAAAGTGTATTTGTATTGTGTTGTACAAGTAAAGATCTAAATACATGAATATAATTATAAACTTGCCCTGTCATATATCAGCTGACTGTAATGGAACTCAACAAGGGTGAACAAATGGCGTTTCTGCCATTGTTTGCCATAAAAAAGAAATCATACTTCTTTATTAATGATGTAAGAGTGGAATCTGTTATTTCATACTTGAATCTCTTAATACTATATATTTCTCTTTCTCCCAGATTCGTCTAGTCGGTCGTTTAAGCATGGTATTGCTGTTCTTTGAATATTTATTAGTTAAGCAGTTTACTCAAGTAACGTAAATAAGTTGCCATATATGTTACACAAAGGTAAGCGCCCACACTCCCCTAAGGCAACACACATGTCTGTTGTTTTGTTTACGCGTAGGATCTCTAGGAAAAGTCTTCATGAACAGCCGTTATATTACTATATATACCCAAACTTGGGATCACTTTGATCATAGCTTTAACTAATTTAGACTATTTCGTAGGAAAATATCCAAAGGTTTGAAAGTAATGGCAGCGAAACTGCGGGTGATAACGTTACCTTGTCCATGTTAAAAATACATTTGGTTACTGCGTTCAAGAATATATGCAAGAAGCTTTTGTCTTTTTAGATTTAACAAATGTTTGCTTAATAAATAATTTCTTATTATTATTTTTTAATTTATGTTTTATTTGTGACGACTTGCAACTCCTCTTAGCCTATCAGCGTGTGGGTTCAAATCTCGTTCTGGGCAAAGAACTTAATGTGCGAAGGTCTTCCAGCTTTGCGCCGGTGGTTGTATCCAGACCTTTGTTTCGGGGGCTTTTTGCATTAAAATAGTTGGACGTCGCTATAATAATCAAAACTGGTCGCTGCGATATATTAAAATGACACACAAAGAAATCAACAACAAACAACAACAACAACACAAACTACGACAACAAAACAAACCAAATAATTAAACACAAAAAGAAACAAAAACAAAACAACATTGAAGTCGCTGATCCTTATGTTTCAAAAGTTATTTTGTAGTTCCGTTAATGATGACTGTTAGACATTTTTTATTGAAATAGATCGGTTTTCTTTTCATTGTTTGCATTTTAGAAACTTCTCGGGAAGTGCGATGTTTAAGCACGCCAGTCGTCCTTTAGGTTGAGATAGCAATGGTTAAGTAAGATGTATAAAGAAAACAGTTTTGGTCCAAACCGTCATATACCACTTTTTAGGCGTTTTATATATATGCGCATACGTTGTTTTGAATAAGCAGCATGTAATAAGCATAAATAACTCTCTCTCTCTCTCTCTCTCTCTCTCTCTCTCTCTCTCTCTCTCTCTCTCTCTCTCTCTCAGAGAGAGAGAGAGAAGAGAGAGAGAGAGAGAGAGAGAGAGAAAGAGAGAGAGAGAGAGAGAGATAAGAAATATGGAATAGATTCAAGAGCAAACAGTGTAATTCTGATAGGTTTTGCGATTGGTTTGCTTTTAATTTTCTTTCCAGTCTGTATATAGATGCAATGCTCTTTATCACAATATATTACAGATATCTTTCATGATAATTATTACATGTTTAAATATTAAAAATATTGTTACTCCGCAATGCTTTTTATCACAGCATAAATTTATTAAACCAGTGGTACATAGCCTTAGTAATGAAATGGACGTAAGCCATAGGAATATATTATTTTAAATAAATAATAAATAAATAAATAAATAATTAAATAAATAAATAAATAAAATAAAAAAAATAAATATACAATTAATACAATAATCGAAGCAAACATTAAGCCCCTGCCTACAAACGACACATTAAAATTAAATAAACATTTAAGAACCGGTCGAACATTCGCACTCGGAACTCCTCTTGTATTTCCGTCCTCTACATAATCACCTCGGAAATAATGCTATCTCCGCCATGTTGACGAACTACAAAATGACTGCGAAATGGCAATCGTACCTACTCGGCGATCTCCGGCAAGCTTCGGATATAGACATCACCGAAGCGTGATCTGAGTGCATGCAGGGTAATAACTGGTATATTACACTTTTACCAAATACTGTTGGTAATATACATACGGTATCAAATAAGTTAAAAATATTCTTCAACGAAGCAATCTGCTCTTCTTTCAAGAAGTGTTGAATCTCCATAATATCTAAAGTGTACTGCATGCACTTTGAAAAGTCAGCCATCTTTGTTTACATAATGCAATGAGAAGGTTTTTGCCGGGGCAAATCACCAACTGGAATCAGACTGGGACCGGAAGCAGCTTGACGCCCAACTTTCTGCAGCTAGAATTTCTTCTCTTGGATGATACTGATGACAGCAAGTGACTCTGATTTGATTGGAGAGTTACCAACATGACCAGTGTCCACAATGTCTATATAGAACATATAGTAAAAATAACTGTGGTCTGAGGCCTGATTAGGAGCATCCATTGACTGGGGGTCATGGTGTTTGAACGGTAATAACTTTTTTTTATTTCTTGAACAATTTTGTTCAAACTTGACCCTTAGGTAGATGGAGAATGTAAAAATCAGAATTTATAATTAAATGTCAACCTTTAAGATGTTATTACATTATATTATATAATATTATATAATAATATATACTATTTTTGCAAAAAACTGAAAACATTTACTTTCAGTATAAAATAACATCTAAAATAGCCAAGAGGTCATTTCCTGTGTAGGTCAAAGCCTCACTGTCACTTTCAAATCATAACGGAGGCATTTTTTGAAAAAAATATATGAAAAAGATAACTGAAAAGTCTCTGCCCAACAGTCATGGTTGTGCCATTTGGCAAGGTTGTGTTAAAAAGGGGCCAGTGGGATATGGGTAATAAAGGCTAAATGTCCTGACTCAAAGTGGCACACCATGCATGTGCACAAACTTCTTTACCTGGTTCACCATAACAAATTCAGTGTAGAAACAGGTCTAGAAGTTTCGCATCTGTGTCATGTGGCACTTTGTGTCCGCGCGGAACATCTCAGCCTCGAACCTCATACTGTCAACACAGATAGGCTTAAATGTACAAACCGTGGCACATGCTCAGGCCACATAGTCTATCCAGACTGTTTTTTTAAGCAATGTTAGTATTTGGTTTGTTGAAAAGACATCTCGAGATTTAACAAATGTCGACAGAAGTTTTTTTTTATTATTTACTTTTTTATTTATTTATTAATTTAATAAGGTTCATTAAGATGTATTTGTCTTTTAATGAACAAATTGTGTGTGCTAGTTATTGTATTGTCTTTTTGTTGTTGTTTATTTTATTTTTAGTCGCGATATATTCAGTATGTTGGCACTATAATTGATTTATATTATGAACAATAGCAGTGCATTTTCAGTACGATGAGTTAGTTCACATGTGCATAGCGTGAAATAATTGCTCGTTAACAGCCATAGACCATGAAAACTTGTTAAACCGTAATGAAAACGCTTTACTATTGTAAAAGACAATAAAAACAGTGCATAAATTCATAGTTACATTTATTTAATCAAACCCAGCCACAGAAATGATAGCAAATTAAAACAATTTCAATTGAAGGGCATGTATGCAAATTGAAATAGTATTGAAATATATATAGAACCCACATGAAGTCACACTTAAATACATGTATATTGTCTCTCACTGCTAAGAAAACTAATTTGATAGGTAGAGTTATATTATGATGTCACTGACATTTTATTTAACACATCATCACTGTTTATAATGAGAGTTAACTCAGTTGAGTTGTGAGTAAGCATGGTCACTGTTTTCTCCCTTTGATGTGCTTGGTTTAGGGTCTAGCTGGCCTCTTCTGTAATCTGACTGTACACTGTGGGTTTTCTTGAATTTTAAATATTCCTGCAAGTGTCTACCTTTCGATTGTAGCTTGCGCTTAATGGTGTCAGGTTTCTTCGAATAATGCCTCTGGTACGTCTCTTCCCGTTGCATTTGGTGTAGGGATTGTGAGGTCTTCTTGGAAAGACGTACTCCTACTCGATCCAGGTTCGCGACCAAGCTGTCCGCCAAACCGTTATTTAGCCTGTGAATTGTTGAGCTCAGCCGTCCATAAATGTTTCTAGAAAAGTCATTGTTTTTGGGCAGGGAGACACTGATGGCGCGGTTCACTGCCTCACATTTCTGTGTGCTGGTACCAGATTTAACTTCTTCTATAGCACTTACACCTATTCTCATTTTTACAATGAAATTTAACAGTTTCTTGTCATTTTTGTCTAGATTGAAAGATGTGATCCTGTATCTGCCCAGGAAAACAGACCGGTTACACCAGTAAGTTGTTTGTTACACCACCGGAACATACGTATAAGTAGCGTCTACACTTGGAGCAGTCCCCGGCATAACAGTTCACTGTGACATCAAGAACATGGGGTAACTGTTTTTTTATAACTGTCATGTCTCCAGCATGTCTCTTTATCATTTCCTTCAGAATACAGCTGCATCTAGCCTTAATGTCCTGGCTGAGACCCTTCTGTTGCTCCTGTCTTTGGTCTCTGGTCTTTGCGCCTGGGAACATACCGTTACTAAAGTTAGCATTGTAACAGTACCGGAACTGAGCCTGACCGAGATGAATTGGGTCTGCCTGGCGTTCTACTTTCCACACAGGGTCGAGTAATCGCATGGCCTCAGTCACACTGGCAGCTGATCTGGAGTCGCCATCTGTTGTCACATACCGAACAAGAGCACTTTCAGCTGCTAGTGCCTGTCCAATAGATTTTCCAAAATCATATTCTGAGAGTGGTGCCTGTCGATATTCGCTGTACAGCCTGCATGACCGCCGGGGCATTCCACATGGTATCCTTTTCCCCGCAGCCAGGCACCTGTCCAGCAAAGCTTATTTTGCACTGTTGCAGCCACGATGTACTGCCTTTCTGTCATTGTCTCACAGCTACTGCGATAGACTGTGATGCATTCTGGCCTGACTTCTTCCGGCTCGAGATAACACTCGAATTATATCGCCCGTCCACCGCAATATTAATAGAGTTCAAAGGGATTTCCTCGTTTTCTGCTGATATCCTTCACCAGACAATTCTTCTTTGACATGTCTCGATCGTTCAGTTCTTTGATCGCACTGCCCACAGTTTTGGATGTTTTTTCTGCGTGCTGCTTTTAGCTGGCGGTGGAATGTCCATACTTGCTAGTAAGTACCGGAATTTTGAGTTGCCCATAGGTTCATCTTGTAGTCCTACAGCAAGACTCAGATTTGTTGTTGTTGGCTTTGGTCCCCTCTTAGATGACTCTGCCTCCTTGTATAGCTTGAATAATGGTGTAATAAAGCTGCAGTTGTTGCACTTGAATGACATCTTCCAGCACAGTCCCATCTTTCATTCATCGGACACAATCAGATTAAGCTGATGGTATTCAGTCGATTTCTACCGATGACTTTCAAGTGCCACATTTATTGAACTCGCCATCTCTTGCTTGTCAACAAGTCTCATGCCGTGACAGTTACTGTTTTCTTCTTGTTTTGCTCCAGGTTGACTTCTTGATGTTCTTGGCCGCAGCAGTAAGACATCTCCGCAGAGCTCGCTTCCATCTGCAGTAGGTCTGGTAGACACTGGAAATTCATCTTCAGTCTGCCTGATGACAGATCTCTTAGGTTCAGCATCAGCATGGAAATAACTGTCAGACTTCAAGCCTTTATTCCAAGGTGAGCATCCCTTCTTGAAACCGAACGCCCTCTTCTTTCGATCACCCCTCATACTAGGACAGTAGTTGTTAATAGCATGAAGGTGATTAATCTTTTTGTGATGAAATCAGGAACTGGGGCCCCCTTTTATATTGAACATATTCAGTTTGGGAATCCAGATATCTGTTTGAAGTCTTTTAAACTGAAAAAAACAGACCTCCCATATGCTGAGCATATGTTTGTGATGCAGAAGCATGTGCAGTGAACCTGCACTAAGCACCCCACCCCCCACTCTGCAGCCAGGCAGCCAGCCAGCCACCTGTGTTCCTGGACAGTGGCAGTCCTGTCTGGTAGACAATCTTTTAAACCATATGACTTATGATAAAAAGCAACCCATCATTTTAAAGGTTAAATGTATGCCTTTTATAAAGTAATGAATTTGACATAACTGAAATCTTTACAAATTATATAATTCAGTTACAATGTTATGTAATATGACTAATTTTTATGATATTTAGTCCACTTTTTTTAAATTCAACTTGGTCATCTATGTGAGAATTAGATGTTCTTTCAAGTAAATATTGAACAGAGCAGCACAAATCTTTTTATTTTATGAAAAAATCTTTACTTTTAAGAAAGTTACAGCATTTTTAGTTTTGGTGCATTTCTACTTCAATGAGCCGACACATGGAGACAAAGGTAAATAGTCCTATGGTACATAATATTCTGTCAAGTCATCAGTTTACAAGATAATGACTTAAAACTTTCCAGGTCTTCTACATATATGTTTGGGATAATGTATGCAAAGTTTGTTTTACCAAATTTAAATGAAAAATACTGGCTAAATAGGAATCAGACTACAGTTATTTGCCCTTGGTTGACCACAATAAGGAAGTGTTTACATGGTAAATAGTGCATGTGTTAAAAGTCTGATATAAATAAGTTGATGAATGACAGAGATGGCAACATGGCCATTTTTCAACAGAGTCGACCTTAATAAGCTTGTAAATGAAAGCATTGATGAAGACTTTATGTCAATTTGTTAGTTTCAGTGATTGTGTACATGGCCAAATTCACGTGGTTCCGGCGGATTACAGACGAATGGTGCATGATTGTACTTTGACTGGAAATTATGGGACCGGGAGCAGCTTGACCCCCAACTTTCTGCAGCTAGAATTTCCTCTCTTGGATGATACTAATGAAAGCAAGTGACTCTGATTTGATTGGAGAGTTACCAACATGACCATTGTCCACAATGTCTATATAGAATATATAGAAAAAAACTGTGGTCTGAGGCCAACTGGTGTATTTCTACAATTACATACGAGGTGATATATCCGAAGCTTGCCGAAGATCACCGAGTAGGTACGATTTGCACATTCGTCGTGCGTTCGTAAGTACTCGGCGGTATCCGAACGTATATGTATCAGGTCGAGGTTTTCGTCATCGCATTGGCTCTGTTGTTATGGGCGGAATCATCGACAGGGAGATTTTATTCTTTCAATCTGTGACATTTGCTTGACACACCACAATCCGCTTCCGACGGGCTCGCCTGCAACCCCGACGGCCATCACCACAATCCACCTGTTGATCTGCTCGCCTGCCTCCCCGCACGTCCACACCACAATCCGCTTCCGACCTGCTCGCCTGCCTTCACGCCCGCCCACACCACATTCCGCTTCCGACCTTTCGCATGCCTCCCCGCTTGCCCACACCACAATCCACCTGTTGACCTGCTCGCCTGCATCCCCGCCCGCCCACACCACAATCCGCTTCCGACCTCTCGCCTGCCTTCCCACTTGCCCACACCACAATCAGCCTGCTCGCCTGGCTTCCCGACCAGACCACAATCCGCCTGTCTTCCCGCACGCCCACACCACAATCCGAATGCCGACCTCCTCACCTGCCTTCCCGCCCACCCACACCGCACTCCGCCTGCTGACCTGCTCATCCTGCCATTCCGCCAATACACAACATAGTCTGCCTGCCGACCTGCTCGCTTGCCTGTCTGCCTGGCCGACCATACGTCCCTACGGCCTCACGTCCGCCCACGGCCTGCCTGCCTGCCGGCTCGTGTGACATATTCATTGGAAACGCTGTTTATGCCCGAAATATCAATATCTGACATAGTTCATGTTCAAACCAAACTGAGTGTTATGTAAATAAAAAACGTCGCTTACTCAATTGTGCTTCTTATAACTTAATTCATAAGTAATTACTTTAAATTATTAAATTAGTAATGTATGGAGACATGAAATACGCCCCAGCACTGTTGTCGATTAGAAATAGAAGTGTATATAAAATGTCGATTTTATGCTTCATTAAACATGTTGAAATTAAAAAAAAAGGCAAAATACGTCTTATTGGGATCACTCTTAAATAGGGCATGGACAAAGCGTCGCGTTGCAGTTTAGGATACAACTTGGATAAATTGGAACCGTTATCTAGCTCCCTGTACCTCACCGCAAACCGCAATAGGTTCGAGTCCCGGTCGGGGTGAGGTTGGTGGGGGTTAGAGATCTTCCGCCACCAATCCTTTATTGTGTCTTTGCACTGCAGTTAAAATAAAAATGTAAAACAACAACAACATAAAAATTAACAGGCAAGTCCAGTCATAATTGATTCGTCTTATTTTCGATACTTTATTAGATACTACAAAATCCGGGCCTCTTATTTGGAAGAACAGACAACAATTTTTATAACAAGAGCCCAGTTGTCAGGAAAGACACATTTCGGGATCAATTCCTGTTATAAATAATGACCTGGCAAACTTGGCTTGAAGAGGATTCTGGATCTGAGAAACTGACAATCCAATGGATGAACGTATGGTTTCCAGATAACACTACATCCACACAACTTGTTGATTAGGAAACAGACCAAACAGACAACAATTTTAATCAGAAAAAAATATCGTGAATACAACCGCCAGAGTCCGTATTGCGGAAAGTGCGAAATGGCTGTCACAGAATTGCATTACGAATAAATGGGTGTATGTGCTGCAAAAAGACAAATAAACAAACAAACAAACAATATAAAAAAATAATTAAACTTGAAGAAGTTAGTAGAAGTAGTAGTAGTAGTAGTAGCAGTAGTAGTAGTAGTAGTAGTAGTAGTAGTAGTAGTAGTAGTAGTAGTAGTAGTAGTAGTAGTAGTAGTAGTAGTTAATCGTACAGAGTTACAGTTATCATACCCCTCCGAATTACTGTGAACGCACCTTTTAAGGAACTTTGTGATGATTTAAAACATTTAAGGAATGCCGGAGAAAAAAATAGACATTAAGAAAGGCAGTCAACAGATGGTTATGAAAGAATAATTCGTGTTGATATGTTTACCAACTAAATAGTTATAAACAACAAATTAATATTAAAATTAAAACTGTACATTGGAATCGAGACATTTTTCTTCAAGAATTATATTAAGTAAAAACTTTAGCTATAAACATTTAGACACATCAAACGTTGTTTTTTTTACATCTTTTGAAAAAAAATAAACCAAGTAAACAACTCAAAGAAAATAAATGTTCACAACTCGCACTTTTTAACAGAACAACAGAACCAATGCCTGTACAGTTTTTTTTAAAGAATGTGACAGTCTGTTTGCCTTTAGAATAGTGTACTCAGTGTACTAAGTAAAATCACAACACTATAATCAATCCAATACTTCAAGGGAAGTTGTCGCGCTTTTCCTCTGCATCGATATTGTGACGTCACTTCCTCTGTCACTTAGCAACGTCAGACGCGATCCGATTCTCATATTGCCGGTGGTGTCGTATGCCCGTTCGGTAAAATGATGCAATGGATCTGTATAATAGCCATGGCGTGCATTACGAAGGTATAACATGGCGGACTTCGTTCTCGGGGTAAGGATAGGATCCTGAGAAAAAATGTTCAGTCCGCGTGGCCAGAGTTCTAAACGCGGCAAATGAGTGACGTGAACGGAACCGGAAGTAATCAAAGTAGGCGGAGCAAGATCCCGCTGGTAATATGCAGAGTAGGCGTTGTTATGCTGACGCTGTGGATAACGCCGAAGGCGATGGTGATGAAACGTTGCGTATGAGATCATAGTGATGTTTAGGCACATAAATTTTGTAATAATGTACGTACTATTATTTGCCATAAACATGTACACAGATAAAGCTTTTTATGAAAGCAATATTCCTAAATGGCATGAACTTGTTTACTATATGTTAACTGTTTTGATGCCTGCATAAATAAATGAACATTTATATATCATTTTGAAAGTCGAATTAAGCCAACATACATATTAATAAAAAAATATAATAAACGTACAATAAAAAAGCTACGAACGCCTTTTCAAAAACATTGTGTTGAGACTAGATAAAGCTTGAACCAAAGCAAATAAATACCAATAGAAACATATCACCTCAATGCGTCCGACAGATAACAGAGGTTAGACAATCATTAGAAATAACTACATTTGTAACATCTAATGTGTTTTTATTTAAAGTTAATGTTGATGTGGTATATTTACCTCAGACCATCTGCTGTTATCATCCGATTTGTTGTTTTGTTTCTGTAATCGCCGTCGCCGCCATCGTTGTTGTTGTCGCCGCCGTATTAGGCGAAGGTAGCAGAAGAAAACGATCAGTGCCATCACAGCTGCCCCGCCAATGCACATTGGTTTTACTAAATCTGCATAAGACAACTAAAACTGCATACCGATACATCTAAACACAAATTAAACAACACTGATTTTTGAATGTCAATGTAAGAAATCGAACCCGAAACTATCAGTGTGTAAGGTTGGTCATTTATGGTGTCATTTATAAACATTATGTATCTATGTAAATGTAAATGAAACGCAGAATAAATTTTAAAATGATATGTAGCGTTAGTGTGTTAAACTTGAGTGTGTTAGCAGTTGTGATGTTTATTTACCAAAAAATAAACTCAATTTATTGAGGTCGAAAACTCTATCCGCTCGGCCAAGATCGCCTCGTTCTCATTTGACACAGGTAAGGCGCCATGTCATCTAATAAAAAGTAGGCACTGTATTTGTCAAACACATGACATTGTTTGGCGGTAGTACGCACAGATGGCGCAGCAGTCATAGCTTTTCAGTAGACAGTCAAGACAACTGGTGCAACCATAGCGCTCAACTTTGTCGCCGTACTCGCATCCTGGGTCAGGTGAGAGGAGTTGAAATTTGAATCCAGTATTTATTGTGTCTTAAAAAGGCTTGGTTTTAGAAAAAAAAATCAAAGCACACACTGGATAAAAAATTACAGGCTGCTTATACGAAATTTCTTATTACTTTACAAAATAAGTAAAACTAGTCAACAGGAGCCCATATCGGAATCACGTGTAATATAATATCTAAATTATATCAGTTGGACATTTTCTGTTCGAAACATATGAAGCATGTACAAACAAAAGTTCACATCTTGTAAAGCTATATGTCTTTCTGTACGATTTATCAATCTTATAAAAAAAGGCGTAAATAGCGTTTTAGCTTTTTTTCAATTAACACCTATACAATCAACTTATAATAAAATGCGATAAAATGTCGATTTAAATTCCATTAACCTTCTAGTCCGGTGTAGTTTACTGCGCATGCGTGACAACACCGAAACGGAAACATGTCCTTGTAACAGAAATACGGATGGCGGGAGATCGCTTCAGCACACGTTCTTAGATTCTTGTCAATCGGTCCAGGCTGGTCACCAAACGGACATAAATCTGTTCAAATGACAATCAACCAATCAACTAATCAACCAATCTATTAATCGTGGTAAATAATTAAATAGATCAATTAACCATCGAAGCTAGAATAAATAATATTTATTTATTTAATAATTTATTAATTCATTCATTCATTTATTTATTTATCTATCTATTTTGAGATAATAGATCAATATGGGTGTCTAATCTGTATTCCCCATTATCGAAATGAAAGAAATATATTAGTTATCTCCCTTGTGGGTAAATATTTTCACGTACATGTACTTTATACAGAAAATAGTCTTAGTATCACGTTGAAAGTGCTTATATCTATCCTAATGCTCAATCCTTTTTACTCCTAAGTGTCTTGTTAAACAAGATATTATTTTGTGTCCCAGTATCACCTCGGACATTTGATATTTACATAACCTCGTGTGATAACAGTTGCTTTCTCAGACATCAATGTGTAAAACATGTCGCCTTTAAAACCATTCTGACGGACTACTTTTTAAATGCATAAATTCCATGCCGCACTTCAAGTCCCAAACGTCGTCAAATCGCGAAAAATCATTTGTTAAGGATTCAAACCCGGTCCTATTAAGTCCTAAAGTCCTAAAATTGTAGTGGTATAACTCCCTTAGTTTCTCGTCAATCGGTGCTTGCTGGTCATCAAACGGATAGGAATCTGATCATATGCCAAATTAATATAAGGCTAGTTCCACGACTGGTTGGCCCGGTGTCAAGATAATGTGACTGGGTTTGGTATTATGCCAGGTGTTCACGGCAAGCTGTGCAAAGTGAAGGCAGCACTATATCTGCTTCAAGTGGACACCATCCCCAGATAATTGAAATACTGTTTGTGGGACGATCAACCCAACAATCTAATAAAACACAGTAATATAAGGAGAAAGGTGACATTAAGTGATAATATAGTGTAGGCAAATGACACTTACCAACAACAAACAAACTGTTGGACTGATTTCAAACTTACCCGAGATGACAGGTTCGTCTTCCGGTGACAGCTGGTCAATACAG
This sequence comes from Sinonovacula constricta, assembly GCA_007844125.1. NCBI lineage: Eukaryota > Metazoa > Mollusca > Bivalvia > Cardiida > Solecurtidae > Sinonovacula > Sinonovacula constricta. The sequence continues at coordinate 11,416,036 of CM017573.1, forward strand.
TATCCTGCCTTGCAGACCTATGTAGAGAAAGGAAACGGAATGAATTGAATTATGAAAAATGTATATATCTTCGTTTATATTTGATACATCTTATAAGATATAACATTTAGTTATCAATGAAATTTTAAACTATCCTCTTAACATAACTTGTTAAAAGCACTAAATGTTAGTTAGGCTGATGCATGTGAACCTACCCGGACATTTGTTTGCGGTCTTCCTCAGACAAAATTGCTGGGCGTCGCTGTAATGATGATAATTGGTCGCTGCGATGTATTTCAAAAATGAAAAAAAGCAAATCAATCAAAAGTTAGCTTTGAGAGCTTTGAGATTGTGTTCAATGTGATATGCGACAGTTTGTCAACACCAAAGACATGTAACAATATAGTTATGTCTGTTTGGTGAAATTAAGGCATAATATCTACATAAACTAATAATGTAGTTTTAGCAAGGACAATTGCACACATTACTCTAACTGTTAGACAGTACAACTCATGAATAAATGGCCGCAAGCGTCAATTTTATCTAAATCTATAAATAGACCCGATAAGGATTTCAGCTATAAAGAGATATTGACGTCACAACGAATTGCCAATAAGATGATAGAATGTTGTCCCAAAAGTAAGTGGTCACGTGGTTTTGTTAGTTTAAAAATAGCTTTCTCTGCAGCGTGGCTCTGATAGGAAATACCTGTTTGCAATGACGAGTGTTGATTTATGCATGACTGTTCACACAGATTTAGGACATCAACAGCATTTAGCAATACCTTTTCAGGTAACAGTGACTAATTTGTTTTTTTGCGAAAAAAATGTTGGTCCGAACTGACGAATAGCACCTTTAATGACATTTAAGATGGCGCCTTACTTCTTCACCAACTGTACAGCGTGTGTCAGATAGGAAATACATGTCAGTAATGATAAATGGGGTGTTTGACTTTTTACTTAGATGTAAGGCATCAATTAACAACATTTCGCGGGAGGGATAAATTTATGTAACAATAGGTTTTATGGATGTTATGGCAAAAATGAACAAAATACAATCATGTTTGTTTACTTGAAATGCTGGGGAAACAAACCCGAATTGTCCACTTCAATAATATCCAACAAAACACACCCATTTTTGTAGACTTGGTATACTGGGGAAACAAATCTGAATTGTCCCTTTCAATAATGTCCAACAAAATATACCAATGTGTGTTTACTTGGAATACTCCGGAAACAAACCTAAATTGTCCCTTTCAAAAATATCCAACAAAATACACCAATGTTTGTTTACTTGGAATACTCCGGAAACAAACCTAAATTGTCCCTTTCAATAATGTCCAACAAAATACAACCATGTTTGTTTACTTGAAATACCGGGGAAACAAACCTGCATTGTCCATTTCAATAATATCCAACAAAATACTCCCATGTTTTTTTACTTAGTAAACTGGAGAAAGAAACCTGAATTGTCCATTTCAATAATATCCAACAAAATACTCCCATGTTTGTGTACTTGGTATACTGGGGAAACAAACCTGAATTGTTTATTTCAATAATGTCCATTAAAATGCACCCATGTTTGTTTACTTAGTAAATCGTGGAAACAAACCTGAGTTGTCCATTTCAAAAATACCCAACAAAATACATCCATGTTTGTTTACTTAGTAAACTGGGGAAAGAAACCTGAATTGTCCATTTCAATAATATCCAACAAAATACTCCCATGTTTGTGTACTTGGTATATTGGGGAAACAAACCTGAATTGTTTATTTCAATAATGTCCATTAAAATGCACCCATGTTTGTTTACTTAGTAAATTGTGGAAACAAACCTGAGTTGTCCATTTCAAAAATACCCAACAAAATACATCCATGTTTATTCACTTGGTATACTGGGGAAACAAACCTGAATTGTCCCTTTCAATAATATCCAAAAAATACATCCATGTTTGCTTACTTGGTATACTGGGAGAAACAAACGTGAATTGTCCCTTTCAAACATATCAAACAAAATAGGACCATGTTTGCTTACTTGATATACTGGAGAAACAAACCTGAATTATCCCCTTCAATACTATCCAACAAAAAACACCCATTTTTGCTTACTTGATATCCTGGGGAAACAAACCTGAATTGTCCATTTCAATAATATCCAACGATAATATTCAACACTCCATTGTCTGCACACCAAACACTGAATCTTATTAATACAATGTAAACGTCATATAGTCTTCATGTATTAAAAATTATAACTTTTTACTGAAACTAAATGATGACATGTACAAATTAAATTGTCTTCATTCCTTAAAAGTAATAACTTAGCACACCATCTGCTAAATTTTAATTAAAACATGTAAAAAATTAGTCCTAATCATTAAAAGATAATAACTGTAAACACCATATTCTGAATCGTAATGGTACGTTGGGGAAATAAAATCTGTATCTGTTGTTAGTTATATTGTACATGCAATATCCAAGGTATTCTAAACAGTAGGTTTGTCCTTTTAGTTGGACCTTTTTTTTGTAGATATTGCAATTGCACACGGTCAAGTTTTTTACGTTCTTTTTATAAATATAAGCATACGATCCATTTCAATTCTTATAGATATATTATTTGAAATAGAACATGGAAGTGTTTAAACTTCAATATATACTCCAAAGAACACATGCCTAAAACAAGGTAAAAATGGAATGATGTATTTGCATTTAGGGATTAATCAGTGGAGGCTTTTTTATGTCAATCATCCACGTGCATATTGATTTTTAATTACACTTTGGGGCAAAGACTTGACTTGACTTGGCTAAAATGTGTAAGTAACCACAATTGTATTGATGCGATTTACTTAAATAGGGGGAAAATGAAAAGATAACATTTGAACAAGGAAGGTTAAACTTCACCTTTCCGGGTCTGCAAGACGTGCCATCAAGCGGCAACTGAAAGCTGCACGTCTGCTTATCTATACTACAGTACATCAGAGCGCATAACTCTATGTAGTTGGTGCCGTACAAACGCTGCAAAAAGAATTAACACATATGATTATATTTTCATTTCGCTTTGTGCTTGTTTGTAACATTGCTTTTACAATAGTTCAATGTTTCATGCACGAAAGCAAACACGTGTGTGCAGTGTTTACGTTATTACAAGGGCCGCCTTGGTGAACAAATAAGGCGCCATCTTAAATGCCCTTTAATGTGGTATCCGACAGTTTGGACCAACATTTATTTTCTCGAATAGTCATTGTTACCTGAAAAGGTACTGCAAAGTGATGTGCATGTGTGTCCTAGATCTGTGTGAACAGTCAAGCATAAATCAACACTCGTCATTGCAAACAGGTATTTCCTATCCGAGCAACGCTGCAGAGATTGCTGTTTTTAGACTTAGAAAACCATGTGACCATTTACTTTTGAGACTACCTAATATACTTATCGGGTGAATCCGCTCTGACTTTGATATATATTTTTACCAGAGGACCACTATCCAGCCTTTTATACTGTTGGAAAGAATGCACATTCAGAGTAACTTTTTTCGCGATTAGTTCTGTATAACAATTCATTTAGCGTTAAAAATCGTATTTATTAAGACTAAAGTATGGGTTTATACAAACATTATGCCCAAAATCCCCAAAGCAGTGGTTTGATAATGTCATATGTATTTCATTTAGGCAGACTGTCTTATACCACCTTTAAATATAAGCCATGAAATACAAAATATAATTTTAATTATAAGTTCTACTGAACATAAAAAATGTGTCTGCATATAAAGTTAGACAATACCATAATGCACAAATGTGTCAAGGACATTATGTTGTTGTTGCTTAAATTATTTCTTTTTTTCAGACCATTTTTTTTCATATTAATATATTTTCCCTAAATATTAGTAATATAAGAGAATGGTTCATAAGATAACTTCGAGCGGAAGGAGAGAAAGTGGTTGCCTAATAAAGGTTGTTCATCTAAAGTGGTAACCGCTGTATTTGCTTACGTATTTTAGTATCAGTAGTCTTCAGGGCTTTAAAACTAGTTAATGTTATTGGATGCTTCTGCCAATTTGTGTTATAGTAGGTTTAAAACTACTTATCTTTTTTATATTTTTTATCAAATTTAGTTTTATTAAATTTAAACAAAAACAAAGTTGTAATTATTTATTTAATGAATATATTTTTGTTGTTGTTTTTGTTTGTTTTTAAAAGGAGAAACCACACTCACCCTACATAAATGCGAGCCTTGAAGCGACATCTGTCGGCACTGCATGTCAGGGGAGGGAACTAAGTATTCAGCAGTGTAGTTGACCGAAGAGTCGAATGGTTTTCCTTGCAAACAATTGTTTCCAGTACTTTAGAAAAATCATGAGATTATATTTAATTTATTTTTAAATACAAATGTAGATTTTTACGATTTGAGATAAGATACATAATTCGTGTAAATGTTTATGTGTCAGTCAAAGATAAAATATTATGTCAAAATTGAATTAAAAGACTGTAGACGGCCTGCGGTAATTAGGTGGTGGCTTTGAAAATCCGAATACATCCACAACTTACTCGTCAAGATGTTGCAGAAATGCCGTTATATACTCCGCGGGACAGTCTGATAATCTCCAAGAGTTACGGTTCTTGTCCAGGTCACGTGTTAGACTTAATGACTCACTCATAATGTTGTTGTCGTCACGGGAACAGGGATTCTGATCTCCGTCATGTTTGGCTCCAAGACTTGAAATAACACGAGGTGTTTGAGCTATGTTTTAGTTTATATCCGGCATATTATTTAACGTATTAAGAACAGGACAGTTTAGCGAAGTAAAATGTGTCCCTTTTACTAGATGTTTTTGTTTGTTTGTGTTTTATTGTTTTTGTTGTTTTTTGTTGGTATGTGTTATTATGTTGTTGTTTTTTAACTTCGCCGAACTATATTAATAGAATTTAATTGTGCAGTTCTAGACAGTGACGACTATGATTTAATACACTTTTATGGGAACAGTTATATAACAGAAAATAACAGAAATCGCAGCTGTTCAATGGGATGGGATTTACCGGCATTTTTGCCGTTACTGTGCAGCGACATTTCTATCATTATAACACATGGGCACATATGAGGTGGAACTGAACTAAACCCGACAGGTCTATTACACTCACACCGACGAGTCAGGCGTAATGCTGCCCCTTAGCCCTGAGCGTTAGGAGGGAAGCCACAACTACTTACTTTAAAGTATTTGGTTTGAACCGGCCGGGGTTTGAACCCCCGACCTCTCGATACGCAAGCCGACGCTCTACCAATTGAGGTCTTCAATTTAGGATAACTATAATGTGATATACTACAATTCGGACTATGTTCTGTCCTCTTAAGTGTCGGTGTACCGTAAAATCCAAAATAAATAAATACATAAATAAGTGATTTCGGTAATAAAGGAGTTAATGAGGATGGTGCTTATGATGACACTGGGACAAATACCGGCATGATGGCACTGAATCATACAGCAAAGATGGCAGCATTACAAAAATGCAGACACAAAGACCTACAAACAGGCAGGCGGACGTACAGACAGATAGACAGAGCAATATAGAAAGACAGATAGGCAGTCAGATAGGTAACGGCAGACAAGAAAGCCGAACAGACAGACAGACAAACAAGAAAGCCGGTCAGCATCCACAAAGCCAGACAGACAGAAAAGACAGACAGACAGGCATAACATACAGATATGCAGGGCAAGGCAGGGCTTGACAAAAAAGCCGCCCAGCAGCCACACAGCCAGACAGAAGGACAAGCAGGCAGACAAACAGACATATTAACGAACATACACAATACTTACTTCTTGAATAATTATACATTATTGATCATTGATATAGCGATTTGTCTTTGATTCACGTTGTCATTGTCTGTTTGATCAGTGTCAAATAACTGAAATGCAAACGTTATATCAATATAAACAAGAAAGAGCTAGAAAGTGAGAAATCCAAAGCACCATAGAGAGCATGCGGTTTAAACAAGACGATGACTATCCTGGGAACTAAACACCCGCTTACACTCTCTTCATTTGACAGTGATAGACCCTAACTCTGGTGGGAAGTAGAGTGATTGCTACTTTGTTTTCCTTACACTCTCCTGCATTTGTAATTACAAGCTACATTGTTAACATCAGTATACACGGTTTACTTTGTTAAACAATACTTCGACAAAGAGCTGCAAATTCCTATAAATGGTAGCTACTTTTTATAGATGCAAGGTACACATTAATGTTGCATGAAACTTTCAATGTTATAAAAACGGAAAACTTACTTTCTTCTCAGAAAAAGGCCTCACAGAAATACAGCTATTTCCTGTTGTTGTTGTTTTTGTCAGCTGCATTCCATAAGTGACACCGCTCTCTAGAGTGGCACCAGTAATAGAACAGCTCGCTTAAATGGGTATTACCTAAGATTAAAAATATAATATTATAAAATATAGTACAATTGTTATGGTTATGAATATAATGACGATAGTAGTAGTAGTAGTGGTGGTAGTAGTATTAGTATTAGTAGTAGTAGTAGTAGCAGGAACATTGAATACTACATATACATGTTAATTGTAAACTTACTATTGATACAGAGAATAATCGACAACGAGCAGAAGTTATACGGTAAAAACACGCGCTTGATCTGGCGTCAATGACGTTATCAGCGATGACGAAGTAGATAATTTTGATGTCGTTACGTTGTTGCCGTTAAAGATTTTAACATTGTCGTCACCACTGTAGACTCTGATAACGTTGTGGTCCTATTTGTAGCTGATAACACTGTAAACGCTGCCGGAACTTTTGACGTTGAATACGTTGTAGATTGTACAAATACTGTTGACGTTGGAGGCGGGTTTGACGATGATGTTAGCACACTTGACGTTTGAGCCGTTGATGTAATCCTGGTCGCTTCTGATGAATATGACGTTGTTGTTAATACTGATGAAGGTGTTAAAGTCGCGTGTGTTCTTGCCGCCACTTTCACAGGCGATTTTGATCCGATTGGAACCGACGTTTTAAAGAAAGCCGGCCTTTGCGAACTCATCGCAGATACATTGAATGCTGACGTTAGATTCGTTATTCCTATCAAAGTAGACGTTGAAAACGATGTAACGCATGCAAAGTTGCACAAACGTGGTGGTGATTTAATAATTCCTTTCCGTAATTAATGAATACAGTTTTATTTTTATAACGCATGACGACAGAGCGTGTTGATTATCCCGAGAAAGGCAGTTTTAGTATTTCCGACAGTAAGATCAGATAAACTATTAACACTATTAAGTGTTTGACTGAATCATAGTCAAAGTATGTCCTATTCTATTCTATGTGTAGTTTAACGCAGACCGACGTTCTCCAACTCATCCTTACACTAGCCACAATAACCTTACTTAGTCGCACAAAGAAACAGCTAAAACCGCGTCGCTAAAGAAGATTTAACCCATCAGCGAGGCTGGTTTGAAGTGCCTATAGTTCTACCTTTGTGGCCGTTAAAGGAGATTATTTGTACGTGTTTATATACACCCACTCTTACAGTATTCCATTTATTTCACTTTTCACAAATTGCCTCTCCGAATTAACGCACACTTATATAAAATTCCATCCTTTTCTTATTTCGATATTCGCCTCTCTTATCATGTATTTACATACTGCTGATATTATTACATTTATTTTCAAGCATTGTAATGAATTTAAATATGATAATTAACCTAACTGTTATTATGCTAATCGTTCTCATTTAATAAAACTAAATAGTTTAGTTTAACTCTTTAAGTTCTAAAACTGATTGATAATTACACAACTCATATAATTAACTGGAGTACATACGTATATTACTTCACACACAGCAATCACATTAATCTGCATACATCCAAAGCTAGTTTAAATCCATATTGCAGTTTACGTTTCCTTCAAACATTTTCCTTAAGTCGTTAATATAATATTCACTGTGAACAGGTGGGCATGTGTTGCCTAACCCTAAATCTTTAAAATGGTAAGAGGTTTCCAAAAAGAGACAGCAGATTTTTTCTCTTTTACCGAAGCAACCTCATTAGGACTCTCTCAAAGTTTGGAGCCAAGTTTATGTGACCAAAAATCGGCAAAAACCGTAAGAGGTTAGTTTTCACTGGCAGAACTTTAAGGACACGTAGTTCAATAGTTGTTCCTCGGCTTTGCCAGGTACACATGTTTGCTAACTCGAAATATGTGTTACTGCTGGACAATCCTTAGCGCTTTGGCATAAATACCTTTCGGAATGATAAATTCACTCACCTTTTCCATTTTGTGAGAAGAAGGCTAGGCTAGGCTCACATTCCCCTTATTAAATTACCGAACAAAGAAACTGTTAAGAGTGAACCGCTTTCCTAATTATACTTTGTTAAAAAACTACAAATGAGATATTGTAAGTCTATTTTTTTATAGTTAGATAAATTAACTAAATCAAAATAGATTAACATTATTTGTTTACATTATTTGTAAGTAGAACATATTTGAATTCTCTTTTTTGTTTAGAATAAAGTATTTCTCTGTAATTACTTTCTAGTCAATTATATTTCGAATAGTGTATTTTTGAATAGAAAAGCTTGTAGAATTACATTAACCCGATTTTATCATGGGTCCGAACTATAACTGAATTGCTTATAATTCTTCATTCTCTTTTACAGCCAAAATTGCAGTTTAATACTTATGCTATTAGTAATGTCAAATTTAAATAAATCACAAAAACCGTGACTTTCCAGGATAGGGTAATGTTTCGGTGGAATGTCATGTAAACGAAAACATGTCAACTTGATACGAATATTTTTAGTGAAAGTAAAAGATCGCTATTCTATCGCAGTAAAACAGTCCTGAACAGTACATATTTTTTACCAGGGCAGAATGTTTCTTCCTTTATAGAGGTAAACTACTGATAGTGTCAGAATTTGTGTTATACAGCTTTTTGATTGATGGCGTCATCGATGTCATCATGATGCAGATCACGTCATACCACTATTTTTACCAAGTAGTGATGTTAAAGGCATTCGCAAAATAGTATATTGGCGTTAAAAATCGAGCGGTAAAAGGAATCTGACACGCGTTGTCATTTTAAACAAATAGTGTTTAAACTCAACAAAGGCTTACTTATTATCATTTTCCCTGAACTCGTTAAACATGTATGTTTTATTAAATAGCAAGTTGTGTCAGGCCCTTCATAAAGTATACAAATAATCAAGCCAAGGTACACTTTATTACACACAAAAAAGCAAAACAAATAAGCAATCCGTAAACATATTATACAATATATAAAACAATACACAGCAAACATTTAATAAAATATTAGTAATACTATGTAACCACAAAAGTACATGAAGTCATACAATGTTCAGAGCATAACATTTTAATTATTTTTTACTGTTTATTTCTCTGGTGTTACATTTAACAGTTAATTTAATAGTAGATACTCTTAGTTTAACAAGAACTACAATGTTTACATTTAACCCAACGAACAGCCAGCACCTCCGTTTTATTATTAATAATAATCATGTAACTGCATATTCTTTAACGTCCCTAAGGTCTTTGTGTTAAACAAGGGGAGATGTTTCGTATTTTTTTCATGATTCACATTTTACATAGGATATTACTTATTATGTGTAAGGTATAACTGTTTTTAGTAACGTCTAACTAAAGAGGTTTAGAAATTATTATAGTGTTATTATTTTATTGAAAATAAAGTAGATTTCAAATAAATTCTGAATTGTATAAATAAGGATAATCGCATGCATACTTAAAGAGGGATAAATACACGAAATAAAAAATGGGGACCAATCTTACTAAATGTCTCATATAAAATCTCATCTTCAGTCATTGCAAACAGACCCCCAAAAGGTGTTGGACAAAATTATTAAAGTGGACAAAACTGGTTTTATTCTAGACATGGTTATTGGAGATGAAAGCAGACATCTATATGACGTAATGTTCTATTATAAAACAATACGATACTGCCCAATTATTACAAATCGATTTCTCAAAAAAACACTTGAATCTCTTTCTTGGACTTGTATTGATAAAAAAAAGCCTTTGACCTTATTTTAAAAAGTTGAAAAAACAACATATTTTTTACAAATATCAAATCCTATTGCATGGTTATTGGGCATTTAACTAAATGGTTCTGTCTGCAGCGTTGGTTGTGTTGTCAATGTAACCCACTATCTCCATACAAAGTTGTAGTTTGTGCAGAGGTGCTGGCTACTTTTATTTGATAAAGCCAATATACAAAGCGAACATCAAATAACTAATGTAAAATTCCTCAACTTCTAGACGTCACAACTCTCTTTTTGACGACTCTGAAAAAATATTATCAACCCATTTAAAACGCTTAATAAGCTTAAACTATATACTAAAATCTCCGACCTTTTGCATTAATATTAAGAAAATCAAAAATTGTTTGGACAGGAAGCCTAAAAACAGATATACAATACTACGCTGTTATAACATAATCTGTCCAACACAGCTTACAATGGTTAGTATCAAATTTACAACACACCTTAAGTCAATTACCAGGTTCAGTTAGAAAGAAAATAAGATCTAGAATACATACATGCAATAAAGTCTAAACGAATACTAACCCCATACAGAAAAAAATAAAATAAAATCTAGCACTGTTATATTCATTAAACATCTAATAAAATCTATTTTTAATCCAAGCCTGACACAGTAAATAAACGTTAAACTATGTTCTTCACATTTCTTTGAGATGGAAAACCCAGAAGGGTTAAGAATATTTTATTTGGAATTCTTCAGTCTCTTTAAAGATTACACGAATAAGTAAACTTATAATACAGTAGACATATTAAAATACAACTTGTTAATATTGTACTTGCTTGAATTGGGTCCAGAATACATAAAACGAATCTGGCTTTAATTGATAACATTTTTTGCTAAGATGTGTGTAGCTAGCAAACATATTTTGCAATAAATCAAAATGCACAATAACTCTGTGGAAAAAAGCTATGTACAGTGTATATACAGTATACGAGGCATAGAAGATGGCTCTTTTCTATCTTTAGGTGGTCTTATAAATGTAAATGAGAATATAACACATTTTCTATAACATAGACGTGTAACGATATCTGTACAGAAATACTTAAAGGGCAAGTGGATAGACACTACTGATAGTAAAATAAGTCACCCGAATATGCCGTTGGTGGTTTTAATTGCCAACGCAAATAAACAAGGATCGAAAAATATCTACGATAGGCTATTATAAGTAATAATATAATTCCGATCTCAGCATATTTAAGAAATAATTTCACTGTTTACCATAAAAGTAACTTACTAAAAACATACAGCATAAATTTTAAATGTGCTAAAGATTCCCAACAACAGTGGTTTTAATCAAGAATTTGCCACAGAGTACTTGTCACCAAGAAAAAATTGTAAGAAATATATTTTGCAAAAAGGTAATTATGTTCATAATGTAAATAATAAAATGAAACTATTCTACATTGTTTTTTACAAATGAAACGTCATAAAACAATGCTGAGTACAATTGGAATGATTTATCGATACACAATGTCTATGTGTGAATTTAAAACTGACAATATCAAACATAACTAATATAATCTTTATGAAAAATAAAATATTACTAAAAACAACAAGAATAAAAACAACAAAAGAAAACAACAAAAAAACAAACAACCCATCTAGCTTCAATAGCTTTTTATACTTTCCGATCCTTAATGATTAACACCACCATCTTTAAGTAGAGTGCATTTCAAGATTTCCAAGATGCAGTAGAGTTTTTTTTTGCAACATAGTAGCCCTTCGCTTAATTAGACATTTCATAGTAAAAAGGTTTAATTAATGAAAAACGCCCACACGTGACACATCAATAAACAAAGCGTGAATATGTGATATTTGCATTTATGTTTTTTTTTTGTTTTTTTTGTTACGTGGGCAAACTAAAGCTGATGACATAGAAACATTCTAAACTATGTTAGCTGTTCAGTACCCAGTACACAAGACATTGATACACTGGACACTTAAGTAGTTCTAGTATGTGTGTACTATGTTAGACCTAGTATTTTGTGCTAGTTAAAAATCTAGTATACTGTATTATTTGTGGATCTAGTATACTGTATCGTTTTGTCTCACGACAATAGTTTCTATTCTGTAACACATTATAGTTAAAACAAAATACATAAAATGCTGTTGTTTTTATACAGCATCTGTATTGTGTTTATTATAGGATCACAAACAATACACAATATGGAAAAAAATAGGTAAACATTTTCATAAATTCATTATAGTATACTTCGTATATTTGAACTAAGCAATTAAGAGTAAATATTATGGCTATATTTTTAAAAACAACATAAAACACAAAGCAAAAACAGACAGCTTCCACAGCAATAATAATTCGACTGTCAATAAAGCATTTGTATTGTACCAAAACATTGTTACATTAACGTTCTGTTATATATGTTTGTACAGTTGTGTTTGTAGTCAAACCTATATTAAAAGACCACACACGATACAGGACTAACTTGGTTTCTTAAGATCATACATTATTTTTCTTCAGTAAAAGTTTATTTTAGCAAATAGAGTCCTAAAAATAGCAAATCTGGTTTGGTTAAAAGGTTTGATGAAACGTGACACTTTGTCCAAGTCAGCCAAGTATGCGCAATGCACGGCCGTGTGTGATAAGCGACGATGTTTAAGTGGTCGTCGATTGGGGTCCATTTACAGCATGTGTGACACAGTTGGTCTTTCATTACGCTGCAATTAAAGAATCGAATTTACAAGCGCAGCTTTGAAGTGGTCGTACGGAGCAGGTAGTAGCCTGTTAGGGGCGGTCGCATGGTCAAGTTTGACTGTATGTCTTTTTAAAGCAACATTTCGCAAAAAAAAAATACACATGTGATGTCCTTTGTTGAACCTTGTCTTCTTTACTACAACATCTCACATTACAACTACGTTATAAAAATAGGAAACACTATCAAATGTTCATTGTGACTTATTTCACATGCTTTCAAGAAAGGTTAGTTCTTTTCTTTTCTTAATAGGGGATGTTTCATCTGATTCATCTCGCCTCCGATTGCTGTCCAATTGCTCAGTCTGCTCAGCATTTCTCCCCGCTATGGCATCACATATTTTTTTGGTCGAGTCTCTAATTTCCTCGAACACCCGTTTAAAACCAACCTCAAGTGGAGTATCTGGTTCTGCCAATAAGATATGGATTAGTCAGAACAAAAAATCAATATTCGAAACAATACCATATTATCTGTTACATATACAAACACTTGACGCTTGATTCAACGAATATTTATTTCGCTATTATTAAAACACACAAACACCCTTTTTCTGACAATTAGATTTAATGTGTACATATGCTAGTATTTATACATTTTCTTAAACTCTTTCCTAGAAATCCATGAGCTTTGTCCTGCCCGATGCTTTATTTTTCGAACAATGTGCAAAACAAAAAGTATGTTCAGGCTAAGTATTTTTCTGACCATTTCCTTACCCACAGATGTACTAAATAAAAGTATCCATCTTTGATTATATTGAACACTTGCTTTTCATAATAAGGCATTTGATATTATGTGGTATGTCGGTCTTATATTGTTTGACATACTACCTTTCAATTGACAGCAACTGTTGCTAAGTTACATTTAAACGTCTGTCCAATGTGTCCAATGTGTAATTATTAACCACATTACCTAATAACTTTGCTTTGTATCAACGTTATTTCCACTTGGGTCAATGAAATGTTTTGTTTTCTGTTTCTCTCAGCTTTTGTCTTCATCTATTCCACGTTGAAATGCGTGAAATGGGATAATTCTAGTAAACACCAACTTTATTTTCTGCGTACATAGCCCAGATACACAAATGGATTGGAATGGATTGGATTTGCCGGCATTTTTGTCAATACTGAGCAGCGACATTTCTATCATTATAGCACTGGGGCACTTATGAGGTGCCCAGGGACTGAACCCGGCCGGTCCATTATACTGACACCGACGAGTCAGGCGTAACGCAGTCAACTTAGCCCCCAAGGAGGGAAGCCACTACTACCAACTTTAAAGTATTTGGTTTGACCCGGTCGGGATTTGAACCAACGACCTCCCGATCCGCAAGCCGACGCTCTACCACTTGAGCTATTGCGGCCGGTGATACACAAATGTTTCCTTGCAAAAAAACTTTGATGATAAACAGCTATAGAGAACGAAAAAAAAGTTCCTGAAAAAATACTACGTGGACAATATAGATACACGTGCATTCTCCTCTTGTACACTTGAGTGTTTTGGTTAAGTTTGTATTTTAATATTGTTTTTGTTTTAAACCACTCAATGGCCTCAGAATTATACATTGGATATATATATTTCTGCCGATTTATAGTTACTAAAACTATCAAAAAAAGAACATAACTTTTTGATTATGTCTACTTACTTGATCTTATATTGCTTTAGCCTGTTTACATGTTGAAGTTTGTTTCTTCGAATTTGCTCCGCATCAATGGCTTTTCTTTTATTTGTTTTGGATACAAACAGGAAGAATGAACGTGTACCAGCGTACATGCATATGTCTTCAACACACATATTACAGAATACGTTGTATGTAATGCGTGATATCTATTTATATAGAACATAGTTTACAGTTGATAAAGTTAAGTGTAACGTTTAGTCATCTAGGATATAGGGTCGCTAATGCTAGAAATTAATCCAGAGAAAGCTAGAATTTAAATGAACAAAGATCATCACATTCGTTCATGACTATGACTGTGCTATTTAATCCAGCATCGCATGTAGACAATTCGTGGTGTTTTGTTTCTCACAAGCTGCTATCTATGTTAGGATATTCAACAATATCCAAGGTAAGTTTTTGAATTGTTAAACCCTATTCTTATTCTAACAAAGTGTACATGCATTAAGTACTGCTGTGCTATTTATAGTTTCAGGTACACACATATGTAGTGCACATCCGTACTTGTGGTGAATGTAGTGATTGTGTTAGATGTAGAAAATGTGTTGGTAGTAGTGGATGTGCTAATAATAGTGGTAGTCGTGTGGTTAGTAGTGATTGTGATGGTAGTAGTGTTTGTGCTGGTAGTAGTGGTTTTGTTGGTAGTAGTGATTGTGCTGGTAGTAGTGTGTGTGCTAATAGTATTGGTGGTGGCGTTTGTAGTCGTCGCTGTGGTAGTTGTGTTTGTTATGGTAGTAGGGATTGTGTTGGTAGTAGTTGGTATGCTAAAATTATTGGTGGTGGCGTTTGTAGTCGTGGTTGTGATGGCAGTTGTGTTTGTTATGGTAGTAGGGATTGTGTTGGTAGTGGTAGTTGTGTTTGTATTAGTCGCTGTCTTGAAATTAGTCTTTGTGTTGATAGTAGTGGATGTGTATTAGTTGTGAATTGCAGTTAGGAGTGGTTGTGTTGGTGTTAGTGGTTGCAATTGGAGTAGTGGGCGTTTTTGTAGCCTACTGGTGATTGTGTTGGTAGTGAGCGATCTGTTGAGGTTATAAAAGCTTTTAAAACAGTAAACGGTTATGTATATGTGTTTATATGGTGACATTTTTTTCTATCGACCTGTGTTCCGACCCTAACGTTTATAGTTGCGTTGAATACATTAAAAAATGCGCTCCGATCCAACTAACACTATCGCGATCATGTTACAGGCTTCTTGGGATTATGAATTAATTATTTTTCATCGGGTGGTTTATATCCCTTTGTGAATCAACTATTGTGTAGAGATTTGACGGTTCAAAAACAAAAATAAAAAAATAAACAATCATAATAAATGTGTGTAATGTTTATTTAGTAGATACTTAATGAAAACTTTAACATTGTTCACATGTATAATTGTGTTAAGATAAATAACGTCAATAAAGTTTTATGGTCTTAATGTGAAACTCCGTTAATCGCATAATAGTTTTCTTCTTTTTCACTAAAAGTACCGTAAAGTTTTTTTATCATGTTTGTGTTCTTATTTTAAACCTCTTTTAAATCTATACCTTAACCTTTTTCCGCCTTATTTCTACCAGTAAAAGGTTCCTTGTTTAAACTTTGTTGCGATCGACCATCTTATTCTTTAACGCCACTGGAAGGATGCACACGTTTCTTAGAGACAAAACGTACACATTCATAAAGAAAACGGATTCAGATCTGTAGTCATCAGAACCTGACGTTAGTGAGAGGAGGCATGGAAATCTGCCACCATAAGAAGAAAGTATCTGCTGGAAAATATTTTGAAGGAATACGGCAATCCAAGTGTTAACAGGTTAAGAAATCATGTCGGTGTGTTAAGACAACTGCCATCGAAGACATAAAGTAAACTGAAATGTGCGTATCCATGGATTGGATGTTAACTCATTCGACGGCGTAACCAAACGTACATGCAATACACTTAAACAGTTAACACTTGAAAACAATCAAACAAAGAAATAGAATTAAAACACGACAGTGATGTGGTTACAACTTCGACCTAAATATGTACCCATGTCTTGCTTATTTCTTATTCAAATAAATGTTTTATACAGGTAACATCGTGGTTTTACATATATGTATCTTGCTTTCCGTAATGCGAGACTTGCACGAGGAGGGTAAAGCAAAACGTCAGACATTGGAATGATGAAAGTTGAACACATAGGTTACGACAAAATAAATATTTATAGCAATAATCACTGAATAAAGCAATCTCAACGATATCCATGCATGCGAGATTATGTCAAAGTAGAGCAATTTAAAATCCAGACATCTGCTTCAATTTCTGTTCCTTTTTTAATTTTGATATCATGATAAATCATATTAAATAGACTTATAAACCTACTTTAAAAAAGTACGAACAAGTTCTTCAGCCATAAAAGTTAAACACAGAACCTATTGATGATGGAAATAACACAAATAAATGGTTAGCGTATTGATTGAATAGACGTTTGAAATTAGCACACAGAAAGTGATGAAACAAATATAAAATAAAATATAACTGCAATGCGATTAAAGGATTTTTAAATTAAAATCATACATGTGAACAATTATTCTATTAATGTTTAAAAAGGTATCTACGAAAACATTACATGCATTTATTTTGATTGTTGCTTTTAAGCAACTTTCAAACCTCTACACACTAGTTGATTCAAAAAGTGATATCAACAACGTCATGAAAAACATGGACTCGTTCTAATGTCGTGGTAAAAATAATTAATTCGGTATCACTATTCGTAAGTCTGTATCATTATCGCGATAGTGTTAGTTGGGTTGGAACTCATGCGAACGTGTATGCCAAGTTTGTAAATGATGCGGAATATTTCTCGCAATGGTGCATATAAAGATCACTAGCGTACGCTCACCGGAAGTGTTTTTTTTTTTGTTTGTTTTTTTCAGGGAAGAGGCTCCACTGCCCCCAATTTTACACGTCTCTCTCTCTCTCTCTCTCTCTCTCTCTCTCTCTCTCTCTCTCTCTCTCTCTCTCATGCAGCATTTTCTAGTGGACTTTGCTTGAAAAAGATGCCTTCAATTCCATGACCCGAAGTTCTATAAATTGCATTACAGAATCTGGATTACATTTTCCCACAATCAGTGTATGTTATATTCATAGGATTTACCGTAGACGGGAAAATGTGTCAGCATCAAGTCCATCAGGTTGTCTTTACTAGCATCTTGCCTTGCACAGAAGATTATCTTGTCAACCTGAAAGTAAACTTGAGTGAAACAGTCAAACAAGATAAATAATGAAACTAAAACATAATTTACAGTTTTAAAATGTGTATGCTCCTTTAGCCATAAATACGTGAAGTGATTCTGTTAAATATTTGCTAACTTGGGTCGTATCTTTAAATAATTATTTATGAAATGATAATTAACATGCCTATGTCAGACCTTTTTAACCAGTTCACCTATGTCTTACACAGTGTTAGTATTGATCTAGTGAAACAACTAGGCTGAACAACCAGGTATGCTAGGTTCTAAATTATATAGACATATATAGTTCTGTGTGATGATACTGTGAATGTGTGTGAAATGTCCGATGTACAGGCGTTTACCTTAGCCTTGTATAATATAAAGAATAGGTAAATAAGAAAAGGTCCTATCAAAATTTCCACAGCTATTTAAATTTTTTATCTACCTGTAGACAAAGGCAAACAAGGTAAATGTAAATGTGACAAAAAACACAGAGACGAGACATAACACACAAAAAGAAAAACCATCAGTTACCGCCTTGGAACGTTTTTTCCAATAAGTCGCCTAATTGTATAGGCATATTCCACAATTCAAAACATAGTATTATCTACCTTACTTACACACCGTTGGCCTTAATTTCAATCCGGTGCGGCGATGTGCCCTAGCCTTGTATAATATAGAGCAGATAGATATTGTTTTCCAATGAGTCGCTCAATTGTATAGGCATATGCCACAATACTAAGATGTAGTCAGAACAGTTTTATCAGTCTTATTTACAATGTTGCTAAACCATCTTGGATTTAACATTTGTCCGTAAGGTCTCTTACTTAGCCAATTAACCCATTAGCTGCTTTATGTACAACAGTGGCCCCATACGTGCCTTAGGTTCACCTCGAGGCCAAGACACAACTTAGCCTTGTATAATTGAACTGCTAATACTTCCTTTGCTCATAATCAGAACTGGCTGACAAGGTTTAAAAAAGGAAGATCTGATGGTGTAAATATCAACTTGTCATTACAATTAGAACAAGCCAATGACATGCATCCTTATTTTCTCATTATATGCATTATGCAAACAGTTTTAAGTAAAACTACATCTAGTAGCCTAAAGTTGAACTACAGTTGAACAATCAAAATGCTTGAAGCGCAGTTTTGGTGTTGCAAGCTTGGATATGTAAGCGATTAATGGTATGCATATAATGTATAATTAAATATTTCGAATTAACACCCAGTTATTTTTAATTTCGTCAACATAACATCCAGGTGTTCCTAATGTAAATACCGATTGCATCTTTTTCAGAACGCTGGTGGTAACTTAATACTACGAAGATATGTATTACCTAAGTCACAATCTGGTATATAGCAGCAGAAGGCAGAGAATTCCCACATGGCATATCGCAAAGATCTTAGCCTAGTATAGTATGCATAGTTCGTGAAAGACAAATTTAATAACATTTAACCCCCTCTGTTCGCCCTTTTTCCACATCACTAAAGACTATTTCTGCGCGGCGTTATTTATTGATAAACATGCATTTCAGGTATACCTGTATTTCACTATATTATCAATTAAATATATAGTTGATAACAATTACCATAGTAGTGTTAACATTTGAAGCATGACTGAACACAACAGAAACGCCTAGTTCTCTCCGATATACAAATTATGTCAATTATGAACACACTTTAAAAAGTACAAAATAACTTAGCTGCATAATCACCAGGACATCCCGTCACTGCTACATAAACCCTCTACTTAAAAACTTCTTGGCTAAAGGAGTATAGTTCAAAATACTGAATTTTAAGCAAATTAACACCCACTCTTTTAAAGTTTAAGATGTTAGGAAAATGTTTATTTATCCTTTCCTTTGAATTGCCTTTATAAAAATATCCTATATTAGTTGCTTTAGTTGTTCATGTTCTTGTTTTACATTAAACCAAAGTAACAGGCACCCTGATTTCATTTTTAAGACGTTATGATCATGTTTTATCGGTATCCTTTCCTTTGAAATTTAGTATGTATGCTACTAGTTTGAACGTCGGTATTATGATAAGAGTGCTATATAAATATAGTATAATAATAATAACAACAACAATAATAACAATACTAATACTACTACTACTACTACTACTACTACTACTAATAATAATAATAATGCAGCAACACTTGTTAATAGAAGTATGTGTTTTATTCTTATAAGCGTGTGTTGGATTATCAGCAACAGGAAAACAGTTGTTAAACGAGACAAAATCAAATGAATTCCAGAAATGATTCATTGAAGAACCACACAATCATTGATCAACAATCGCATAGAACTATAGGTGTATGATGATTATGCTAATTGTAATTATATAAGTAAGTTAAAAGAACATATCACATACACTTTTGTATTTATCCTTCGTTGTTAGCCATGTTTTGACTGCTGCCATGACATCCGTTGAATACAAGCTTTGTTGATCTTGATCTTGACCTGCACCTGTAAAAACAACCTTTCTGTCCATTTGTTCTCAAATCGACTTCAGGGAAATATTTGTATCTATTCAAATACACTGAATAGCGTTGCATGGAAATAAAAAATGTAGCAAAAAAGCGAACGCCAATAGCAATAGTGTTAAAATACTTTTTTTTCACTGAAAATATCAATTGTCTTCTGATTTAGTTATGCATATTATACAATATAATCATACAACAATTTCACAAAGTGCAATGGGCTTTTATGTAAGTAAGAATGGCAATTTAATTTATTTATTAAACAATATGTTCCAAAAACAACCCATATTGAGCTATATGACGGCATGTATTACCGACTTAAACGACTATAATACATATTGTTTAAAAAACGATAGTACTACATTTATTCTTCTGAAAGGCTAAAACTACTAGAAACTTAGTATTATATTGCAATCAAATGTATACGCATGGTATCCACAAAGATTTGAACTATATTATTTTAATATCAATTGTAATAACGAACTAAATCGCTATGCTGAACAAGTGTGCAAGACTGTTTAAAATGGTCGACACTGGCAATGTATTAGCCTACAATGGAAGGTTGCATTGTTCCCCAAGACGCAATTAGTAATACGGATTTAATGCATCGTTGGCTGTCAAAAGCAGCATTGACATAAAACACCATGTTTTTGTTATAGTATATAACCATGTTCAAGGTTTTAAAAATATCATGAATGAAACATTATATCATGACGTGGATGTATATACAATTTCTGAATAGCGACACTGGACGACCACCCTTCTTGGCCGGTTATTAGCTTGGCATCTATATTCTTTTATATTTAATACATTACATTAAAGACAGCGCCTGATCTTTTCGAGCAATCGGTAGACAGTCGGCTACTCGCACGGGAGGCCTTAAGCTCGATCCCGTCCTGCTATATACCAAAATGTTAAAATGTTAAAAACGGTAGTGGTATAGTTCTATTGCTAATGGTAAAGCATTTATAGAAGTATTTCCTCGGCTTGGATGATAGGATATTTTGATTGTGTATGGTATCAAGCTAAAGACAGTGAATGCAGCACTATATCTGCTTCAAGTGAACACCGTCTCAATATAACTTAAATACTAATGGTATGACGATAAACCTAATAAACAAACAAGCTATACACAGTGAAGGCAGCACTATATATGCTTCAAGGGGACACCGTCTCCAGATAACTGAAGAAATGTTGGTAAGACAATAAAAGCAATAAAAAAGCAAGCTCGTATATACAATGAAGGCAGCACTATATCTGCTTCAAGTGGACACCGTCTCCCTATAAATGAAGAACTGTTGGTGGGATGATAAACACAACAAACAAACACGCTATACACAGTGAAGGCAGCACTATATCTGCTTCACGCAGACACCGTCCCCATATCCATGGAATTATGTTAGTGGGATGATAAACCCAATAAACAAACACGCTATAGACTGTGAAGGCAGCACTATATCTGCTTTACGAGGACACTGTCTTCATATATCTGAAATAATGTTGGTGGGATGATAAACCCTATAAACAAACACGCTCTAGACAGTGAAGGAAGCACTATGTCTGCTTTAA
Organism: Sinonovacula constricta; assembly: GCA_007844125.1. Classification (NCBI taxonomy): domain Eukaryota; kingdom Metazoa; phylum Mollusca; class Bivalvia; order Cardiida; family Solecurtidae; genus Sinonovacula; species Sinonovacula constricta. Next base: position 11,437,708 of record CM017573.1, read on the forward strand.
TTGGACACCGACTAAAGATAACTGGAATACTGTTTTGGGACGATAAACACAATAAACAAACAGGCTCTAGATAGTGAAGGCAGCACTATATCTGCTTCAAATTAACACCGTTTCCAGATAGCTGAAATACTGCTGGTGTGATGATAAACCCAATAAACAAACAAGCTATAGACAGTGAAGTCAGCACTATATCTGCTTCACGCGGACACCGTCTCTATATCAATGGAATTATGTTGGTGGGATGATAAACCCAATAAACAAACAAGTTATAGACAGTGAAGGCAGCACTATATCTGCTTCTAATTAACACCGTTTCCAGATAACTGAAATACTGCTGGTGTGATGATAAACCCAATAAACAAACAAGCTATAGACATTGAAGTCAACACCATATCTGCTTCACGCGGACACCGTCTCCATATCACTGGAATTATGTTGGTGGGATGATAAACCCAATAAACAAACAAGCTATAGACAGTGAAGGCAGCACTATATCTGCTTCAAGTGGACATCATCTCCAGATAACTGAAATACTGTTGGGGGAGATAAACACAATAAACAAACAGGCTCTAGATAGTGAAGGCAGCACTATATCTGCTTCAAGTTGAAACCGTTTCCAGATAACTGAAATACTGCTGGTAGAATGATGAACACAATAAACAAACAAGCTATAGACAGTGAAGGCAGCACTATACCTGTTTCACGAGGACACCGTCTCCATATAACTGAAATACGTTTGTTCAGATGATAAGCCCTATAAACAAACAAGCTATACACAGTGAAGGCAGCACTATATCTGCTTCGAGTGGACATCATCTCCAGAAAACTGAAATACTGTTGGTGGGACGATAAAGCCAATAAACAATCACGCTATACACAGTAAAGGCAGCATTATATCTGCTTCAAGTGGACGTCTTCAGATGACTGAAATACTGTTGAGGGACGATAAACCCAAGGTATACACTGTGAAGGTGGCACTATATCTCCTTCAAGTTGACACCGTTTCCAGATAACTCAAATACTGTTGGTGGGATGATAACCCCAATCAACAAACAAGCTATAGACAGTGAAGGCAGCACTATACCTGCTTCACGCGGACACCGTCTCCATATAACTGAAATACTGTTAGTGGGATTATTAAGCCTATAAACAAACAAGCTATATACTGTGAAGGCAGCACTTTATCTGCTTCAAGCGGACACCGTCTCCATATAAATGAAATACTGTTGGTGGAATGATAAACCCAATAAACAAACAAGCTATACATAGTGAAGGAAGAACTATATCTGCTTCAACTAGACCCGTCTCCAGTGACTGAAATATTGTTGCTGGGATGATAAATCCATTAAATAAACAATCTTTAGACAGTGAAGGAAGCTTCAAGTAGACCCCGTATCCAGAACTGTGCACTTTTTTATGTTTGTATTTTACATCACTGCAGTGAATATAAACTGTTAGCATGTTCACAGTGTATTCTGCTTTTAATATACGTATTTTGTACACGATTTTAAGACTTAATAGTGCGATAAAACTAAAAAAAAAACTGATTGGTTGATTCTAAGGTTACAGTAAGTTACATACTGTATATGAGAATGTTTAGTGGAACCGTTACTGTAAGTTACATACTGAATATGAGAATAAGTGAAGCCGTTTTTTGTATTGCATACATGGAGTCATAAAAGCATTGCCAGTAATATTATATGTGGCCTATGCAATGTTGTTTTGCTTTAATATAATGCATATATATCGAGAAATCTATCGAGCCAATCCAGTAGATGATGTCTATTATCGAACAAGCACTCTGGGTGGTCGACCGTGTGATTGACATCAGACGGACAATATACAAAACACTTACGTTCAGAGGAAGGCCATTCTACAGTCTGAAAAAGATTTAGAAGGACCATCACAGATAATAGTAGAAGTGAGTGTTTGAAAACATTATTTTAGTCATTGAAAAGTAGTTCACTTTGTAAAGAGTGATTGTGATACATGTGTTTACAGCACGAACCACTTACAAGTTCATTGTATAAAGAACCGTATTTGGATATATTATATAGATACAAGTAAACTAGACATGACAAGCACACAGCGTTGATTAAGAAGCTTAAAATCGATATTGTATATCTAGTAATGGCATGCTGTAAAAGCCTGATATTGTGTCATATATTACATTATCCGATACACGACTGACTATTGGTTGAATACTAAATGAACGTCTTCACCATTCGTTGTATTACTATGGTGTGACGCCGCAAGGGCATCATAAATAGTCCGGCAGCTGGATATGGTTACCTCAATCTCATCACCCCAACCCGCCCCAGCCCTACACTTTTATCATGGATACCAAAATGTCCGTTAGGGTGTCTAGAAACATAATATTTAATGTACTCAAAATAAACTCATTTGGGCTGTATAAAAACTAATGGTAGCCATCATGACTTTTTGAGAGAAGGGTATGAATAGAAAAATGATTATAACTTTTCCAAAAATGGTGATACATGTACAAGTATACAACTGGTACTCAATTAGAGGTTTTTAAATGGCCATTATGGTCAGATGTCAATTATGCAAATTAAAAGTTATGAATATTCATAAATCTTAATGAGAACCTAAAAATACACTTAATTTTTAAAAATTGGTTAACTTATTTTCATTTAAATCACTTTTCTAACAAACTCAACAGTTTTTTTAAGTTATATTGATACCAATACTTGTCTAACAGATGTTGGTCTAAGTTTCATACGATTTGTTTCATTTTGCTTTTTTTGTATGAGTTGTTTTTATTTATTTACGACCAAATTTTGCTTACTTAATTGTTATGCATATTCTGGCAAGAAGTCTGCTTATAACTAGCCATAACCTTGAAATTGTGTATCTGCAAAAGTGCATTAGATTTTTTTTTGTTATAAGCAGTCTTTAAACAAACTTAACTATTTTAAAAGTTAAATATACCCCTTTCTTAATCTGCACCTTTCCTTAACTTAGGTTTGAAATTAATAATTATGCAAATTAGCCAACATGAATATTCATCTTACAGAGAATTCAAAAACAATTGTTAATTTCGAACTTTTTTTTAGAACTTATTTCATTTAAGGCATATTCAAACAAAGTGAAATATTTTAAAGGTTAAATTGACACAAGTTGGTTCAAGTGTTTTTATTAATTAATTTATATTTCGATATTTAACGACTTTGAAGTGAATTTATATATAATTTCCATTTTTTAGTTTAGTATGTGAAATTGATAACATACCTGATTGTAAGTGTGAGCATTGTACTGCATTGCTTATTGGTACACCCTAACAAACATTTTGGTACCCATGAAAAAAGTTGGGAGGAGGGTGGGGGCGGGGAATGGTGCGTTGTAACCATATCCAGCTGCCGGACTATATGATGTTGACATATCAACCGTGTCATCAGTGACAGTAAAAGCTTAAAGTCAGTTCTTTACACGACAATTTTACAGAAAACTATCAAAACAAAAAAGCTGTACCCATCATTTTAAAAAATCTAAATGAATACCGTGTGTCATGTATATGATGTTCATTGTGTTCAATGCGTGTAATGTGTGCAGTGCGTGTATAATGAGCGTAACGTGTGTAATGTGTGCAGTGTTTGCATGCGGTGTGCAACGTGTAAATAAATGATGTCGTTTGGGAGGTCTGTTAAGAACATGCAGTATTTAAAAGAATAGATATTTAATGTGCATACCAAATGAGAAAATCGATAAGAAATGTGTACAACGAAGTAAGACATCATCCCTTTCACACGTCTTAATATAGAAACTGATGAACAATGATTTAGTTTGTCCTGTTTCTTAAAAGGACATGCGAGCTGTATATACATATGCACATTTTACTACAGTCTAAAACATATATATATATATATATATATATATATATATATATATATATATATATATATATCTAAGTTGTTTTAAAGCCGGATGCTTTGTTAGTCCTTAATTTATCAAGCATCGGTCTATGTAACAACTTTATATGTTAACAACATTTAATTGTACTTTTCTGTCAGCAATCTCCGTTTAAATTTGACATAATTCTTCCAACATTTCTAAACCCGCCTCTGCAAAAAGGTTGGGAGGTAACCACTGTCCGTATGATAATGGCAGCAAACATTTGGCATATGTCGAACATTTATAAAATATAACCTACTCGGTTGGAGAATGTATTGATGAGCTGTTTACTATGTCGGTTGTTGGTGTACTCTTTTCAAAAATGATGACAATATCCTTGCATAATAATCTAAACAGCCTCACGATATTCTACTTTAACAACTACACTAAACAGTAAATCAGTGTACAGAGGAATTTACGGGACATCGTGAAGTCCTAGATTCTGTGTTTTGTATAAAGCACACGTACATCGGAAGTTATAAACTATATCTATAGGTATTATAGGTATATTCACATTATAAGTTCATAGTATTCCCAACGTACTTACCAAGGATTTGTATCCTAACTGGACACATTGGTTGAGGAACTCAGTAATTCTGCCACCATCTACCACACCATCCTCACTATAAAACACATCTGTAAATAAAGTTATATATGAACAACAGTCTATTGCGATTTTTTATATGATCATTTAAAAAGAAATGCCGCTACTGACGCAAGTTTTTTTGTTGACAGCACGTAACCGTCTTGTGACTGGCGACGTTAAAGCACAGTTGCTCTTGTGCTTATTACACGAATTATTTCTAAAATAGTAAAATGATTTTATTAACTATTGTACGGATACACAGTGATATACGCATTCCTGTTTGCATGCCAAGGTGTTTTGTTTTTTTGTTGACGACTTAATTTATTAAAATTTTAACAAGATTTTTAAGAAAGTTTAACTGAATGAACACAAAGTATACAATTTCATTTAACGTATCGTGTGGCGAATGTTATTTTAACATGGTTGCAATTTATGAAATATATATTTATAATGAAGTAAACCTTCGACCTTTGTCGAAGAACTGCTCCGGTCTTTCAGGTAATTTTTTCGTTATGTTTAGATATGTATAGAACGTGTGACGCAGACACGATGTACAATCATAGTATACAGGCATTTGTTTTTCCAATCCACTGCTTTTCCCGCTACCCAATTGTTGTGCTGTATTGTGCCATATAAATTACAGACGGGAAAGTACTAGTTAGTATAAATCAAGAGCTAAAGTTGCTCGTTCACTTTTTTCAATTGAAGTGGGAAATGTGTACTGTTTAATAACTTCAAGTAAGTAGCGCTTATTCCAAAATATTACCATTCCCTATGTAGCTATCCCTATTAAAAATGCTGTTCATTTTGCGCAAACCGCATGAACTTTCGTGATCTCAGAGATTTGCATACGAGTACACGATTGACCGACTACTATATTAATGCGCGGCGGCGTGGCTTATTGGTCTAAGCAAAGTAATGCACGTTGTTCTTGACTGTGGGCATGTTCTTTGATTTTCATTTTCAAGTAGCATAAAATCAAACCAAACTTACTGAAAATAATATGAACAACAATAAATCTACGAATTATTTCACACACACACAAACACACACACACACACACACACACACACACACAAAGAAAAAACAAAGATAAAATAAGGCGCAAGTTAACCGATGGACGCTGCATCTGTCAGAAAGGTAAAAAAAAAAAGACTTGGCGAGTGACAGCGACCAGTTTTCCGATTTTAATTTGGGGATTATCTATTGGCGCTAATTTCAAACGATTTGTCTGACGGAGAAAATGCACTTTTCTCCACTGTGAACTTGTCCGACCTGCATCATCAATGTGAACAACAAGAACCATCTTATATTGGACATGTCACAAGATCTAGCGCACTTCCTATGGCAACACATAATGAACCAACGACTTCGCAGGCTGCCGACAATGACACTGTCAAGCAAAATTGTCAATGATCTTCAAAACGTAAATTTGGTTCAAGGTAACTAAAAATATGACAAGTTTACAGTTAGCTAAATTATACTGTTTTGCATGCGCACATAGACATGAAAGAAGAGTAGGCCTCAGTCCTCCCCTCACATTTCTTCTGAGGTATGAAAGTGGACAAAAAAACGTTGCTGGTGCTTATTTTTCAACATTCCATTAATAACTCTTCAGTGAGCTGTATGTTTGATATAAAACTATAACATTAGTAATTGCTACTTAATTTAAAAGCAAGTAGCCAACACTTTATATTGAAATTTAATCCTTGTTCATGTAACTAGTTTCTTCACTTTCGTACAAAAATATGCCAATACCTTAGCAATAATGTACATTTTTTAAATAAAGATTTATGTACAGTAGATCTAGTTCTACAAGTAGATCTGTATTTTCTGATAACATACTGCAATAGGTTATTACATCAAATGAAACACAAGTAAAAATGTGTAATTTTTTTTTTTAAATGTTATACATGTACCTGTGCGATATGTATACACCATGGGAAATCTCAAATATACATGATGGTAAATAAGGCTTATCCTGATATAAACTATACCTTTTCAGACTGGCACAAGGCGACATATGACCAGCAAACTCTCAACTTCAGAAAATAGGAAATTGTGGAGAAACTGAGAAAATTTTACTGCGAGGCTAATCCAAAACCTGCAGAGCATCGAAACAAAGCAATGCCACAACATCAAGTCAATGAGTATCACAGAAACACCATGACAAATATTAGAAGTGCCATCAATAGGCATATGAAAGTTCTAGAAAGAAGGATTGATATTGTGCGGGATGTTGATTTCACCAAAGCAAACAGAACTTTTGAAGGATTTCTAGAATCAAGAACCGAAATGGGTACATCTAGACCAACCAAGCACACTGACAGTTTATCAGTTGCGGATCTGCAGCAATTTCTGGATATCTGAAACGATATGATTAAAGTCCAATTTGCACGCAGCATGGTACATCATAGCTGACACTTTTTCATCAGAGGAATGGAGTTTAACTATCAACTAAGAGTAAATAACTTTGAGTAATAAATAATCTAATGGTGCTGAGAATGTCACATTGAATCAGGAAATAAAAGGAAAAAAAATCACCAAGGAGGCATTACACAGAACAGTACTTGAATGGCAAAAAAAGGTCTATGCAACTTGGGGCACGATTTGTCCAGAAAAAATCCTGAAAATTTTTATAAGCAAGCAACACCAAGATGCAACGATGCTGTTCAAAAATATGATGACAGGGTCCTAATTGATCCTGATGCAGCAGAAATAGTGTACGTCGCAAAGGCACTTGCCAAACGCACATTTAAAATGTTCATGTAGGATATAAGCACAGCTGCTTGAAATACACAGCCCACTGTCTGCGAGCAACAGCAATTACCGCCATGAGCGATGCTGGAATAGAAGTGCGCCACATCTTGTTTTGGAGTGAACATAGACAAGAGGGCTCAATGCGCTCCAGTAGTCGTGGTGCCAGCACAAAACAGAAAAAAACGGATCAGCAATACCATGTCAGCTGTTACCGAAGGCACCTTTTCTAGTGAAATGTCCTGTGACAGTATTTCGACAGATCTAGAACCGTATGTCCAAACTGATGGTCTGGCTGATGAGTACCCAGAATTTGTTCCATCATCCCATCTTGTTCATCAGAACAATACAAATAAACACAGTTTCAGCCACAAGAGCATAGATTTCTTAAAAATTGCATCATTCACAAATTGTGCCAATAATATTCATAAGTAGAAATATAGTAATCATATCATATCATTATCAAGACTGAAAGCTATATGAATGTCTAAAGTAAAGTTCAAATAAGTTGTCAGAAAAAAAACACGTTTTACTTAAACAAACCTGCACTACAGTTATGTTGTTACCATTTCATATATTGTGTTGTGAATTTGAACATAAGTAAATACTAATAACATTTAAGTTTTTATGAATTTAACATTTCACAGGAACAGTTAATTACTTTCTGACTATATTGCTTGCATTTAAAAAAAAAATACTAAAACGAACTATTAAACTTAACTTAATGAATGTGCTGTCAGATGCTGTTCAAATCTGCACGTGATGAACAGGAAAAAAAAAATGAAAAAAAAAAAATGAAAATTTGTAGATGCAGCTAAATTCATCTTTGCTTATAAATTTAACATTGAATCAGGTGATCAGATGTATATTCTTTTGACTATGTTTTAATAAATTTATAGACTAGCCCAACTAATTTACATACGCTTTGTATTTTCCCTAATTCATTAAACATGACCTAAATCAAACAAAAAACGCTTAAATCAGAGGCAGATCCTCCTTATCTCTCCGATTTTTTTTTTCTCTTTTTGTTGTTCGAGGTACGAAGTGTGTTGGTACGACGCTGTTTAAACCTTCAAAATTCATTTAGTCGAACCCCTCACTTCTGAAATCTTGCATCCGCCATTGCTTAAATCCTGAATAAAATTGAATGTGCACGTCTTATACACAAACTATGAAGTTACATGATGCATGTTTAAGTAAATACAATTACTCACAGAGCTTGAAAATAGCAATTTAATCCAGGAAAACACTTCCTTTACAAACTTGACACGACGGTGCCCTTGTTTCTTTCAACACGCAAATGTAAAAAAAAAACAGAGGCAAGAAAACACTATTTTAGAAAGAGACACTACATTTTGTCATAAAAATACATGTGTTCAATCATATAAACTTTTAAGAAACACGATCGACGTTCAAAACGTACTACTTGTTTTCGAGGCACTAGGTTGTGAAGCGGCCAATGGAAGTAATGGCTGTTCTTGCCTTTGGAAAAACTGGACGTGGTTCTTCCCCTTTTATTACAAAAGCAGATATTTTGTAAATAATCAACGTGTGTAAGCAACGAAATGGAAGGACAATTGTAAATATGAGGAACGACTCTTATTTTGGTACGGTATATGCAGTATGAACGCACACGAGAGAGCTTAGTGCGCTTAATGGTGAATTTGCCAGCTCCCTCGTGTGCGTTCATACTGCAGATACCGTACCAAACTAAGAGTCATTCCTTATATTACTGCATAAACCGTACCAAAATAAGAGTCATTCCTTATATGTCGGCGATGTATACAGGTTTAATACTACTGTTTCAACATTATGCATGTCATGCAGCTCACCGTTCCAAATTCACAACATTCGGCAGGACATTAATGTGAAGATTTATCATTCGACGCAACATTCAGGTTAAGTTTGAATATTGTGCAAGTACAACAATCAGTACTACATTAAGCTCGACAATCAAGATCGTAAAAAGTAAATATCGTGTTTGCACATTTTCTCATGAACATCAGACCCACATTCCTTGACACAAATGTCGTGCTAGTGCAAGTTTACGCTTGACAGACAGTCGGCCAAGCAGAAAATTTAGCATAGCCTTCAGCTTGAAATTCACCAAGTGCGAAAGCCATGCTTGGACAACTGTCTGCTAGTCATTCAGCTCGATTTTAAGACACTTAATCAAAAGTCATGTTTGCATAACATTCTGCACGATATTTAGCTCAACATACACGGTCACTAGTTGTAAAAATCATGCCACATTCTTGTATTCAATGGTTGAAAATCATGCTGGCATCACTTTTACGGTTTGACATTAAGCAAGATATTCAGTTCGGCATTCAACATTATTAACTCTAAATGTCATGTTGGACAAAAGTCATTATGCATGACATCAAGCACGATGCCACTCGGTGTAAATTGCGTGCAGACAGCTGACCTGTTTTTGTTAGCTTAACGGTGGTATGTTTACATGATTTTCACAATATCGAGTGTGACTATATGATGCATCGCGATCGTGGCATATTTTTATACAAGCAAATAGGAAGCACAATCATGTATAACGTAGCATATATACATGTTTTTATTTATCTTAAGATAACACCCCTTTAAATACACTTTTTTCTTCTTAAGCATGACGTTCAAGCCTAGCCAAAATCATAGTAGCGTTTGTTTCTGGGAATGAGGCTTGTAAGTTTATACTTAAGCGTAAGCAAAGAGCAGTATACTAAGTTTACAGTTTCCAGAACTTTGAAGGCACACATCGTGTAAAAGCAGGGTAAATGGTATGAAAATGAGATGTTTACATTTGATATAAAACATGAAATCCAAAATACGTACAGTTAGCAGGAAGTCGGTACCCTGTAAATAAACACACACAAAAATGTAGTACTAGCATTATAAATACTTCATCGAAGAATGCATTCTATATAATAAAATACCAATATGGCTTTCCTAAAATACAATGCATGTCATAAGTTCAAAAGTTCATAATTGTATGCTTCTTTAATGTCACATGCATCCCTATTCATGATAACGGAAGATTCCCTTAAGTGAACCAATGTGCATGTAAGTTACATTAGTGTGTTACTTTACTTTATGCTGAACAGGCTAACAGATGAAAGATGGATGGCATGCATACTTATATTTGTCATAGTCGTTATGTATATTGATGATCTCAACGATAAAATGTCGTGCAAAAACCCAAGCCTAAAATCATGGCATTACTTTTGCCAGTTGTTATTTGGTCAAATAATGTCAAATGCATACAACTAGTTACATAACAAACAAGTTTAGAAGTAGTCTGGAATCTAAATGCTGACAGCCAATATTCTCACTTCTATTTTTCTAAACCTGAAAGCTTGCAATAACAGTTTGTTTTCTCTTTTGCAGACTTAAACAAGAGAAAACACTTTTACTAGTTTATATTCCAAATAAGTCATAAGTTATAAATACATCATTTTTTTCTAAACTACTAAACAGTTATTGATAGCATTACCGTTTGATTTTTTGGATGACCCCCATGAATCCTGGTACTGTATTGTATAAACGGGGTTTTCTTTAGTAATGATCTTGCCTTGATATGCTTGCTGTTAAGTAAAGCAACTGATATGTTGGATAATGTATTGTTATCTACCCATGAGATGTCTGTTTTAAATATGGAGTGTCGTCCATATGGTTCCGTTTTAGTTTGCTTCATAAATTATGTTAAAGTTGAGCGTTAAATGTATATTTATCATTTGTAGCTCATGTTTCTGGGTCTTTGTAGATTGTATTTCTTTATTCACGATAATCATGCTATAGTTTACGATTGTTTCATGGCAACTTCAGTCTACAGTTCAGTAAAAAACATCTGATACATCCAGAATCGCATATGTTACCTGTTTCCTTATTGCTTGGGCTATTTTTATATCTGGCTCTAATCTGACTAAACTATCGTCACAAAAGTTAATGGCTCTGCATCCTGGCTGATTCTTAGAGATACTAGTGTTCGATTTGAGAAATAAAAGTATTGATTTGATCAGTTTGTTATTTGGGAAAGGGAAATATTGGCGATATGGTCTTTCTGAGTCGTTTGCAGATTTATTTGGCTCTGGTTTGGAATGGTCACGGATTTCGACCAAGAGTTGCGTATTATACATCGATTGTAGAATTGTCAAGGTTTAGTGGTAACCTAGCAGCTTTTACGTTGTATAATCAATATACATTTGCAGCATGTAGGAATGTCGACAGGTCGTCATCCCCGCATTCATACCTAAAGCCATTGTCTGGCCCAGTCGGGATGTACTAGATTAAAATTAATGTTTTTATTGGCCTTGCTTTTTAATGATTTGAAAAATGTATTCATAACTATAAAGCTATGTGAATTATGCATAATATCTGTTGGTTTGGTCAGAGTCTTCCTAGGTAACTTCGATGGGGTTGACAATGTCTATTGTCTTAACTCTAAATTGGAGTGCATGGCAGTTTAGTAGTTTGGATTTGTTTAACTCATATGTTTATTGAGTACGTCCACATGTAGTTACTTTTATTAACCTAAGAAAGTGCTTCGTTTATTATTGTTGCTGTCTTTATCTACATCCTGCGTGCATTTTAATGATGACGGTTATGTCATTTAACGAGTGTCTGTATCATAGGTCATGAGGACTTCATGTTTTGTACACACGATGTTGTTAAGTTGTTAAGTTGTTGAATGATAACACGGATATATCTACATCGTCATCGTTGTATTCAAACGCCATGAAACTATCTGCATTTCAGGGGCTTTAACTGTGATGAAATACAAATATATGTTCTGTAGACCCCAAAAAAGATTTATTTGCTTAGTTAATTTGGTATTCATACCTCCTTGTGCTACGAAGTTGTCAAGTCGTTTCATATTTTTTGGTGAATTGAACAAAGGTCCTCCTTTGAGGTCAGTCCTCTCTACATTACCATCTGGAAAAACTCCATAGCATGTGTATTTTTTTATTTCATCCACTTTTTTGTCAGTAAAAACAGGTGTTAACTAACAGGTGGGAACAAACAGTATGAAATGTGCATGGCAATTTAACAGGACAGTTGAACATACTACACCAATAAATCATTTTTATTCAAAGTGTACGTAGCACTGTGTAGCTGTGTTACAGGTTATTCTGTTGTTTGCTACTTTATGTTATGATTTCTAGGACCCATGGTGTAAGACTATATACCAATAATTGATGCAAATACTTGTAAAAAAAATCGGCTGGGAGATGTTTTCATGGTTTTAACTTTGACTGAAAGTTTTGGACAAACACTTTTTCTAGATTTGTTCACGTAATGTATTACCAATGCTTAAAATAAGTATTGATCCAGAGCTATTAAATATAGAAACTACTTGCCACTATAATTAAGTTTATCCATACAAATTGCAAAAATGCAAAGACAGTCAATAAAACACATGTTTTGTTGGGTTTCGGCATAGTTCATACATAAGGATGTGCTATGAGTATTGCAACGTATGCCGATATCCGAAAAGGCAGAGGACAAAGGTTTAAATATTAAAGCCGAGTGCAAAAGTAAGGTTAAATCTGCGAAGAGTCACTAAACAAAAGAGCAACCCAACAGTCACGCCTCTGGATATTGTTTTATTAGTCAGTCTACAGACCAATAACCAAGGCGATCAGTTATACCCCACCATGGGGTGGGTCAACCATGCAGATTAAATGGAAGATTTCACCCTAGGTGAATAGACTATAGAGCATATATTTTTCATTTTCCAGGTTTGTTTACCAAATAGAAACGAACTGAGTGTTGGCCCACAATAGATACCGTAAACGACGTATATATTTATAATGACAACGTACACATGATTATAGAAAAGACAAACAAGAAATGCTAGTTCCTAAGTCTTAAAAACTGAACGATTTGTAGTTTGATTCACTCAATGAAAAAACGAACAACACGATCATATCAAACGTATGAGCATAATATAAAACATGTACTTACACTTCCCATGAGCCAGCACAACATCACATTCTATGCTGGACAGCGGTTTGTTGCATACAGCCACTCTCTTGTTTATCTCAGATGCGAGACGAGTATCCTTTTCAAATTTGATACTCACATCTGAAATAAATATTATATTTCCTTACAAAATTACCATGTATCATTATTACAATCACTAACTATTCGAAGTTTCTATAACACAACATCGAAAATTTTACGCCTAATAATAACTGCTTACCATACTCCCCAATACCAACAGTTACCGTAAGTATTCATTACCAAAAGTTGCAACATCGTTAAAAGAACTTAGTCGTGTGCTTTAATACAAAGGAGACATGATGGCCCTATATCGATCATTTAGCCCAGGTGGAAATCTTTTACTGGTCCAAATTCTTTGATCAATCTTGATGCAAGACCACGAAAGGAATATGTTAGAATTATATAATGTTATATTATACTAATACCACATGTCAAATCTATAACTCAATCAATTTTCATAAGAATATTTCCAATGGGTTCCTGTATAAAGCCATATATGAAAGTGGCCACGCCCCAGGCGGCTATGTTTTTTCAAGAATCAACATTATTTGAATAAACTTGAAAACTTGGCACAAGATAAACATGTGTACCAAATAAGAAGTCTCTAGCTCTTGTAGTCTTTGGCAGTAAGATTTTCTAAATTATCCTATATAGCCACATTTAACGGACCAACGTTGTTTAAACATGTTTCGTCTGCTTTCCCCAATCCTCCAGCCGTACCTTGCCTGCTTAACCTTCCGACAAAGTTTACCTTAATTGAGCACAACTTCCTACAGAAGGTCTTGTTTGTAACTGTTGATGAACGGGTAACGTTTACGCTCAGATGAGCTAAAACCAGTTAAAATAACCAAGTATTGACCAAAGTGAAAACGTTATTAATCGTGAGTACAGTTTATGTTTAATAACCATAATCAGAAGTAACCATGAATTAACATAACATGTTTGTCGTTTACAACCAAGTTGAAATGTGCCTCTACCCTGTAATAATAGAAAATACCTTTGCCCATCAAAATAAGAACTTAATTTATTTATTTAGTATTACCAATCATTACTAAAAATTATCATTACCCGTAATTACCAGCATTTTCTATTACCAATGATTATCGTATTAAATGCATTAAAAGAGCTTAAAAAACTAAAAGTAGAAACTAAAAGTAGAAAATTGACGTTACAATTACTTTTAAAAATGTAAACATGGCTTAGAATGGCTTTAACGCAGTATACTTCTAATGATTCCTCCTTTTCAAAAATTTTATCAGTCTTAAATTATATTATTTAAAGCATGCGGACTTTTATACAAAAATGTCAGTGTAATATAACCATTTTAGAAAACAGTGGCAAGTAAATATGGTTCTGGATAATTACTCTACAAAAGGTTTTCTTTCAAATAGATTTGATGAAACATTGTTGTTATATATTGTTGCTGTGACATGAATACCGAACTTCATGCACAATATTATATCCATTTGTATTTTAAAATTACATAACTAGTATGTTTTAATATGAATGCCTATATGTCTTAAGACGTGTTGTCATTGTTCGCTGCGTCTTTGCATGTTTTTATGTTACCTCACAGAAGTATAGAACAGTTAGGTAAACTACCCATTTTAGCTCTAGAAGCTTGCAATGTTGTAACAGATTTACACTACTGTTCAAGAGCGCTACAAAACACTTGAAATAGGTAATACAACTCACGTCACGCAGAGTTTACTGTTTTCATATTGTATAATTTTGTTTTACATCTGTAAAATGACGTTATCACGTTATCAGTATGCAAAATCTAAACATTTTCAACCTGGACATTGGCATCATTAATTGTACAAAATTATAATTTACCTCTCGTACATGAAATGGCGTTAAGTAAAGTGTTTCTGACTCGCTATATATGTTGGAGTACGTTTGTGTCAAACGAGGTTTAGTCAGTCATTACAATAAAGACATGTTAAAATCCCATTTTTTTTATAAGACAACATGTTTGTCTGCGATTCTTATTGAACTTGCAAGGCAACGGAATATTGATTTGTAAAAAAAAGAGTAGGCAAGATGAGTTACCCACTTGAAAAACGACTTTATATTATTACCAGTAGTATATATAACCTACCATTACCAAACGTTCCATTTTCTCTGCATTGCAAGAAGCTACAATTACACAACACTAGAGAAGTTATCATTACCCATCATTAAAAGCCGTTGCTATTAATAAGTCACATTTTCTATAAGTTATTATTGCATGCTTGAACAGATGTTACAATTACCCATCCTTGTCAAATAGTCAGACTAATATTAATATCGGACCTCTATATGTTTCAACCTTTGTATGTCGTTAAGCAGCTGTAAAACAAGATGATACATAGTGTATAATTTTTATGTTAGTAGTAATGTCTTATGTAAAGCATTTGACGAGCAAGGAGTCAAATATTTAAAAAAAAGTACTTTCAAACTACAACAATCTCCGTAGGTCATGTTACAGAGGCATCCATTTGCAATGTTAAACCTTTGATTCAAGAAAGAGGACAACAAACTTGTCAGCTCTACTTAGAATTGACATTTGATATGGTTCAATACACGCATATATTATCTGTGGTGCACGAATCTCTCTCTCTCTCTCTCTCTCTCTCTCTCTCTCTCTCTCTCTCTCTCTCTCTCTCTCCTCTCTCTCTCGCTCTCTTATATATATATATATATATATATATATATATATATATATATATATATATATATATATATATATATATATATATATATATATATATATATATATATATATATATATATATATATATATATATATATATATATATATATATATATATATATATATATATATACATATATATATGGTCGAATCAACAACTTTTCTTAACTTTGATTCCCGACTTAGCGGCCTTATCCACTGTAGCACCTTGATATCAAAAGCTAGTAAAACTGCTGTTTTCTTTTATGCAACCAGCAACAATATACAGAGAGGTTTGAGAAACATACCTGTTATCCGTTTGTCTTTTGGACATGTTTGATGCCAATCTAAAACTTCATCCAGCGGTACATATTCTTCAACCGCATACAGTTGTCTCCGATCAGTAAGTGGTAACTGAACAATCCGTCCTACAATCAGAACAAACAGATATGTGTTTATGTCCGATTTGTCAATCAGATGTGTAACATCATATCTCATAATTCTTACAACCCCACTCACTGTCGGTATCCACTTACAACTTCGCATTAAACATAATTCCTTAAAGATGTGTATGCACGGCTGTGCACATCTCAAAATGATTTTGCACTTATAATTTTTAATAACCTGTTAAACGGCTTAATTTTAAAATGAAGATTTAAGCATTACATTTCAAGTTGTTTTCGTTCCACGTTATACACCCGAAACAATTACTTGACCCAAAATTGTACAAATAAGTTGTCAGTTTGTTTATGTGTAAGTTGTATAACATAGTAGACATAAACCATTTAACATCGAGTAGTGTATGCATGTCATATACTTTTCAAAAGTACTCTATAACTACATATATGAAGTTAAAAGCTGCATTGAAAAAAGAAAAGGTCACGGACTTATTAATTCATAAATATGAACAAATCCAGTCATTAATTTTACTTATAAGTAGTTTAAACGTAGAAATAGCAATTGCTAGTTCAAAAATATTCACTTGTTATGTGAACAATATAAAGTCATCTCCGAAGTCTAAAATTCAAAATCGGTAACCGGATCCATGCTTTGATTAAATATGGTCTCATACTTTCTGATCCTATTAAGGCAAAAAATCAATATATCGATCTCATTATCCTACCTTATGCATTTTTAAATATATTTGATCAAATCTGAATATAATTATAACGTTTGAGGTATTTTGTGCCGTAAATACGCATACTCAGTTTAGGAGACAGTTTGGTTAGAAGTCTATTCCATGTCCCCGAGACATTATTGGCTAGTATAATTTGTATGGGTGAGCAAACACTGTATGACGGTGCCCTACAAAATATTAATATTTCAACATATGTAAGTTGCTTATATTTTTTCGTATGCCAATATAATAACTATTGTAAATATGTGTCCGGATGTTTCCTATTTGACTTTTTCTATCTCCTAAAATTGTTTTGTCTAAACATACAGTGAATGTGGGAATTACAAGCGCACTTTCTTCACAACGTTACTTACCTTGGAAAGTAGAAAATGTTTCGTATGTTTCGTCTTTTAATTCGTTATTTAAATAAGCTGATTCAACCAATTCAAGAGTGTCGCCGAAGGAAGGGGATTCAACTCTGGATTGTAACATTGTTTTGTTCCTTGACGGGTAGTAAACAGTTGAGTGAAAATATTCAGAGCTCTGTAATGGAAATAATAATTAATGCCGATTATTCATAGATCTAAATTGTCGTACAGTTGCAACAAGCACAATTATTAATAAAAAAAAAAGATTTAAAGCACATTTATAGATTAGTAATAAAACATATTTAGTATAGTAAATAAAATACCCAGTTTAGCAATATATGACATGTTTACATATTTATTGCAGGAAAACAATAATAACACGACTGAACAATCAACTGGGTCAGATTTGGTTTACCTCTTGAATACTTTTTAACTGGGACGTGTTTTATGCAATGATATCTTCCAGCTGACACCTGGACTCTTGCAGTATTTTTTCCAGCGTAAAACTTACAAAATATAATAAGAATATATGACAACGTCATTTGAGCATGGGAACATATACCAAACTCCGAAAAGGTACAGAACAAAGGTATTTCACATGCAAGTCAAGCGAAAAGTATGAAAAAAAAATTGTGATGAAAGATTTAACGAAAAAGGCAAACCCGCAGGCACAAATCAATGTTACTTAAAAATATTGTGAAATGTATTTCATGTTCTTGACGGTTTGTTTTTTACCTGTAGTGAATCTAGGTTAGGGGGGTGGGCTACTGCCTTCATTAACGTAAATAAAACGTTTTTTGAGGTGTTGCTGTTAAACAAGTAAATGTAAACAAAAAAAAAAACAAACAAAATACACCTACCTGTATTAAATGTACACAATTATATGGGTCAACGTTTGCTAAGTTATTTTTCTATTTTGTATTTACTATATACATCGAAATGTCAGTGAACCAATTTCAGTAACGCAGTATTTTAAAAATCTATACTATTTTTGTACATCTATTGTAACGGCATACGTCAGCGGCCAGTTATATGCGACATTTGAAGCTTGTTCCCGAATAACAATTTTATGTGCAATCTTAAAGTCATGAGGTATAGAGTAAAAATTGGGGATTACATGTTGAAAACGTGCACGTTTTGTATTCGTGTTGTTTCTATTCTAAGCACTTACGGCACACTGCTGTATATTGTCGGCAATTACACAACCGTATTTATTATGTCATAAATAATGTCACTTCATTATATATAAATCAAGTACCCCCTTCTATACAAATACATTAAATCGAAATAAGAATTGCTTGATTAAAATATTACAAAAAAAGCATCTAGCATACCAATCAAAAGCGTGGTGTAGCAGTTAATTGCCACTGTCACACGTCAATCAACCCTTAAAAAAATTGCCGACGTTGCTAATTGGCTAATTTTAAAAGATTTATCAGTAACAAACACTTACGTCCTGAGCAGTGTTTTCCCATTTTGTGGAGGAATGTGAGAAATTTAAAAGAAAGTAATGCATTTCAGATTTTAAAATGTATATATAAGAATATAAGATGTAGCGGTAAAAAGTATCAAATGGTTTAGTAAGAAAGAGCACACAGCCCCGTGTTTCCTAACACAAATCGCATTTCGCAAAATAATACAAAACTACTTTCAAAAATATACAATATAATCTCATGAATACATAAATGTGTGACGCTTGCCTCAAAATGACAGTTACTGTTTTATAAGAATATTCATTCCTCTGATGCTAAAACACAAACGACTCTTTTTTTAATTATTGATTGAGGATTTACATATACTGATACTTAATCAGTTTCCTTCGAAGAAGAACCACGATGTTTGAAATCACGGAAAAGCAAGATTCGTATCAAATCCCCTGTACAATACAGTGCAAAATCGTCCTTTACATCTATACTGTATTCTATTAGTCAATTTAGTTCCATATATACGTCAATTTAGTTTGAACTGAAAAGTTAAACCAGGTTAAATCCTTTCGAAAGGTGCACACAGCTTGCATATGATTCAATTAAAGCGACACCATTGTTGCCCAATTCGTCTAAAATTGGCTACATATTTCAATCAAAACAAGTATTAACTTCAATCTTGTTCGTCACACTCTATGTCCTTTTAATCAACACAGAGGTTACTGTGTCCAGAGTAAATGTAGTCGCAATAATTCATGCAGTTATGATAGTAATCCTAAAAGCTAATATTTTTTTTATGTGAGAATACACATTGTCTGTTTAAAATGTCTGTTCGTCAAGTCAACATAAAAGGTGGTATCCGGCAGTTTACATACACCAAATGCGTGTTACAATATTTACCCACAGCATAAACTTATACCTTATTCTGAGTAAAGACGATTTTTGAAAACTGCCTAAATGTGAGACAGTACATATTACGAAAAAATACTATCTGGATGACGATATAACACGATCTCAAAAGCAAGTTATCAGGTGGTTTTCTCAGTTGAAAGCATGTTGCATGACCTTCTCATTAAAGTTGCCATTTATGCACGCAAAATGTTATTACCTTAATATTAATATAACATAAATTGATAAAACATCTATGTGAATTGAAAAACAAAAGCAAAACAATAAAAAATAACAAATTAGCAAATTAATTTAAAATTGGTTTGTTCAGCCCAAGTTCGCATAATTTTGGATTTGCTGTGAAACTCTTCATTGTATATTTAAGACTGCTTTGCGTTTGAACTGCTCGTTGATCTTATAGATTGTTTGCCAAGCGTAGATAAGCACAAGACAAGCGTCTACCGGACAAAGATAGGTCTCCCTAAGGCGCTCGTCAGGCATAACAATTTATGATTGTGCTCAGTATGTGACTGGCGCTTACAAAGAATTGAATGGCGACTCATAGAATCGTACTCACGTGGGTTCATGTTACAGCAGTAACAATGTAACACTATTGTGCATACGGTCTTATTGATTTCATTATACCGCGCTTTAACAGCAAAGTTTGAGAATAACATTGATATTGACATAGTACCTGTGTCAGAGTTAAACCTTGTCATGTTGCGACACATTTCGTACCGACATACACGCGTCGCATATAATCATTAGATTACTTTGCTAAAGATTTGACCTTCTCATTAAAGTTGCCATTTATGCACGCAAAATGAATATTTTATTACCTTAATATTAATATAACATAAATTGAAAAAAAAATCTATGTGAATTGATAAACAATAGCAAAACAATAAAAATTAACAAATTAGCAAATTAATTAAAAATTGGTTTGTTCAGCCCAAGTTTTCAATTCAAGATCGTTTATAAAACCCATCGTCGTTTGAGTTTTGCAATTAGTAACTCGAGTCTCATTGAAGTTTAAAAGCTTTAAAATCAACATTGGATTTTTATTAAATGTGTGTTAATATCTGGAACGGCAATAACAGATGCGTGACAAAATATTATTACGATGGTTACGTTAATTTTAAGTTAAAATATGAGTATGCATCCTGAATTCTACCTTATAGTGGCAACATTTTTCATTGTATTGCCTTTATATGGATAAACTTATCACAAAGTATTTGTCAATATGTATGGAGGATCTGACACGAGTTGTCATTTAATAGAAACACTCATAAAACGAGTTCGGGAAAGGTAATAGAAGGAAAGCCTTCGGCGATGATAGTTTCATTTTTTTTTCTGGACGAGTCTTATATATGGTTGTATTAATCAGTTTAAGATTCTTTCATCCAATAATTTTAATTGCCCAAATACGATTTGACGAAATTTTAACGCAAAAAGTCATGAGATGATCTGCATATTATATATTGACAAAAACGTATATTATTAATGTTTTATTAAAGTATTATTACTATATTATTAATAGAACCTACATTTTACATGTGTGCGAGGCTTCATAATTCCTGCCAAGATTGGCCCCTAACACCAGCCCTTATTATATTCAGGTCTAGAATGACAAACCGTTTAGCAACCGTTCATTACTATTTAAGCCGAAATATAGAGTTATATACGTTTTCATTTTAAATGGCCACATCCTTGTGTGCATGGCGTATCTTTCCTTACGCTCAATGCTAATGTAATAAACTGTTCCGAACTAACTTATATCCGAAAGTGATATTTCATTTGGCACGTCACAAATGATTACAATGGGATATTGGAGACTGATTGATGCAATGTCCGGCTTGTATACAGCTCCTTGTTGTTGAAAATACTTAGCCCGTTCACCCACACCCGGACTCCAACAATGTGCTAATATGACAGTATTGTCAACCAAGCCTTTATAACACTATGTTATAACTATGTATTGCACACATTACTCACGTTTTCCAACCTGGTCCACAGTATAATGCAAATCAGATACTAATATTATTTATATCAGTATCAAGAAATGGTTTTCTTTCAATTATCTCAAACAAGTTCAAAGAGTGGATTTTATACAGGGTACGTGTACTTTGTCTGAAGTGGATAAATAAAAGGTTGCTGCTTGGAAAGTTTGTAGTCTTATAAGGCTTGCACCTTTGTTTGTAAGCATTGTTTAACCAAAATAAATCATACAAAAGTTACGTCTAAGTATTAATATGTCAATTGTAATGACAATATCATCCACATCTAAATTTGTGACGTACCCCGCACATAAATATGCGTTCATGCTTAAAGATCTACCCGAGTATTCATATCGTCTTTCTAGTGCTTTTTTGGTTTCTTTGTCTCACATTTTAACAAACTTAAACCTGTTTTGTCAAGTAGATAAAAGACATGTTCTGGTTCTATTACTTCACAGAAAATAAGTCGACTCAGTCAATGGAGCCAACCATTGTCATAAAGAAAAGTAACTTGATATATTAGAAACGATTCAGAAATTATGTATAGCGTATGTCTAATGGACACGACTAGTTTTGAGCTGGTATTGTTTCTGTTAATTACACTTGGTGTGGATGCTGATCAATAATAATACTGTACTAAAATACTAAACATGATCACTAAGCGATGCCAAGAAGCTACAAATGGCAACCTATTGCCAAATTTTACGCATTCCATCAAGGGCACAACGCTTCAGCGCGGACGTTAATAAAAAAGAAGTAGGATCACATTTAGGGATTTGCTCACTTATATTTAGTTATAAGTTTATAAGCCTTTCTAGATACCCCAAATCAACACAAGACTTAATAATGCTATAACTAACTGCACATGTCAATAATCCTTAAGAAAGTCCTTAAGAAATTCGATAAAGAAGACATTGTTTACTGTTTACATCAAACTGTAAATGCAATACGGTTGACTTGTCTTTGCGTAAACCCCATTTTGCAAGCTACAATAATAGTATTTCAACATCCGGTGGATTTGGAGATTCTTTGAGTGTAACTTTACATTTGCATGTGTGTGTAAACGATTAGCTGCATGCAAACCCACTTTTAATAGTACTTTTTATTGTTGAAGATCGGACCTGTATCTTTCGTAAAGTGTTACAGTTTATTGAAGAAAACCTAATATATATATATTCATGATGAGCTTGGGATTTTAGGATGGTAAGTGTTCGTTTTTATATTCGTAGCAACGAATGACCCAATGAACATGCACGTGACATCAACGCATCCTCCAAATGAGGTAAAAAAAGATTCGTCAATATCAAGATGCTTGAATTTCCACGCGGTTTGGAACTTAATGTCGTTAAGGTTAAACGGCAACTGTATCGATCCGTATAGAGGCTAGAGCACAACGCTCAATGGTGGCGACGACCAAACAAACAAACAAAAAAAAACAGAAACAAAAAAGGGCGACTTACAAATAAATAAATAAGTGAAATTACCTTAACATGGCATCAACGATCTTAGGCAAGCACGAATAATATTCACAAAATAAACAAAATAATAACAACTAATCGACAGAAAACATACCTTTGTGACAGTTATCAGTTCTTATTGTCGGTTGTCATATTAAATCAAGACGACAGTAGAGTCCGTGTGCTTTCTACAGTTAGTGATTTGTCACATTGACGCTTCGAGGTTGAAAGGAGTTGTGAATTATTAAAGACGCACTGGAACGCGACGCCCATATATGGAATACTTAATGAGATTTATGCATTGGCAAGTCTGTTATGCGGACGTTCATGAACCAGATAAAATTCAAAAGGCGTTCTAATATTTAATATTTTGTTTAATGTTTATTGTTTATATGCCTATAACGTTCATTCAAATAGACACAAACATGAATTTTAAGTATATTTCTTTTGTATTAGTTGAAGTTGTTAACCTTGAATGTAAATAAAAATGCATTCTAGATACGCGCTTGGATGTTAATACTTACATACATGTTCGTTATCAACTAGGAATGCTTAAAGATTTGTCTTTCGATATATACAAATTGAGAGTACCTGTTGCTTTATTGCTTTTTTATTGCTTTTTTAAAACAAATATGCCAATGCATGGTAAGATAGTATTTGCTAATTAACAATGGCGTGTACATTAATTAGAACATTTACCAGATGAGGACATAAATGTATTTCAAAAATATACTGGACTATTACCATGACAGACCAACTTAATTGGATGAGTAGAGTTTTACGGTTTTTATTTTGCTTCATGGATTGGTACACAAAAATGACAGAGCCGAGGAATAAAGTTGCTTGAAATATTGTGTCCAGTGTACAATATATGGTTCAGATAAAGAAACAGATATACTGCTGTTAGATATTCAAACTTGGCTTTTGGTTCAGAGGAATACTATTACAGCATGCTGCGGTTGCTGTGACCTCATCGTCAAAGGATACTTTTTCCAGTGGTTCGCAAACTGTTCCAGCTTCATTTAAGGCAAAGCCTATATGTTTTAATGAAAGTACAGCTTGTATGTGTTTTAATTATAACTGAAATTGAAGACTGTCCGAAGAATACGTCTTTTTGAGCAAGAGGTTGTACGTATAAGTGTCGAAATGACAAGAGGTGGTGATGGAGTTTCAGATGTTTTCTTGAAAGATATATCTTTACCATGATTCCATTAGTTAAAAAGAAGAATGATGGACAGCCTGGTTTGGCTGTTGGATCCTTGGATTACTGAACTGCGTAATGTAGACTGCCCTGGTATGTATGTTGATGAGTTTAATGAAAGGTGTAGATTGCATCCTGCTGCAAAGGAATATTCTTCTTTGAATAAAATATGATCAGACACAAGTAAACGATTTGGACCCTTTTCATTACCTCATCACAGGTAGAGTATATATTGCAGATTACTTTCTTTATAGTATTATTGTTGCATACTTGTAATTATTGACAAGTAGACCAGCAGTTGTGTCCGCAGTAGTGATGTGTGCACCTACAGGAACAGTAGCTCGATGTCATATCTACTACAATTCATATTCTGGTGAAATACCAGTTAGCAAGTATTAAGTGTTCTTGCATGGTTCATACTTTCAAAAAGACGAGCTCGGTCCATTGCGACGCATATCAGTAGAAGATTGTCAGATATACACGCGTGATAAGATACATTTTAGAGTATTGAATGTTATTGTTGTTGGTGAGGTTTATTTCCAGTTGCGTCAAATATCTGGACGGTTTGCTTTCACCAACATACCGTGGCCGTTGTTTGAGTTTATCTTCCTTGAGCGACAAATGCGGCAATATAAGGATCATCCAGGGTATGTGCGTATGCTGAATCGTGCAAGACAACTACAGACGATCTCTTATTACTGATACAGCGGCTTAATTTGCTCCTGAATTGGTCGAATATGGTGTACATTTTTTTGTATTACGTTCTGATGTTGCTGATCACAATACTAGGAAATAAGCTAAGCTGTGTTCGACAATATCTGCCATTCACTTTTTAGGTCATTATGAAGTCAGGTTCAAATGTACCAGATGAAGCTACCATAAATTACATATTAAATATTGTGAATCGTGCAATTCATTTATTTGTGTATACACCATCATGGTTTGTTGATTCTCTAAATTTGTCGTCTTGGTGATTCCTCAGTAGGCACAGTTTTGAAAACAAGAGGCTGTCATTATATGCCAACTGAATTTGGATATGTTTTCATGGAAAAAGCATCGTATTGGTTTGTGCAATCCACAAGGTTCAAAGATTGTCTAGTTACGCAATTAATTTGGGAACTTTTGGGGAGCGTTTTTAAGAAAGGCTAGTTGTCAACAATTGAAATCTAACCACAAACATGGGTATAGAAGAATATGAAAGGTTACGCACATGTCAGTAACTTATTTTACCATAGAAGAGTGTCCATTGCATGTACTTTGTTCAGCGTTCAACAAACGATGGAAGGACATGGTAAGAGTCAACTAAACATGTCTGTCAGTCCAGTTAATAGTACAAGTTAAATGGATAGATCAAGAAGCGTATACTTAGTGGCCCACATTCCGGTGTTCATTAATTTTATTTTTATGTAATTTGTAAATATGTAAGTTCCTGCATATCTGCACATCTGTAAAGTAGACAAAAGCCTCGGCAACCTAAAAGATCCAAATAAGATTAAACAGAACAGCCCAGGCGATGACGTATAATAAGAACAAGTTAATAACGCCATATGACGCAATTCTAACGACGTAATATGTCAGATATGGCAAACTGTTCAATTGGCAAAACACACAATGGAAACCATCCGAATTAACAAAACAAAAGTAGTATTGTGACGATAGGCGAATTGGTAATGAAATTAAAACAGCATGGTATTAAAATGCCAAGTATAATGGTTTTAGTTATAAAAAATAAAAAGCATCGCATTATCATAGTGTTGGAAATTGTAAAAAGGAGCAGTAACGCTCACTGGACAAGTGCTGAAGAAATCGGTTAAGCTAACTACCTTCGAGGGAAAAAGTATTTCGATGATTTTTAACATCATGCCCTTCACCATGATGTATAGAATTAAACTCGTGTCATTGTTCAAGTTATTTCTTAAATTCCAGTGCTACTGTATTAAACAGTAAAGCTTTGTAATTTTAAGATAATATCTTACTTACATATGCAAATTTATCCTAATTGTATTTATTTATTAAGACGTGTTTACGTGTTGTAGCATTAATGGCATGTAATAACATTAATTGCAGGAATCCATGACGGTGTTTAATAATATTCAGTTAATACTTATTATACATACATAACGCCATTTAGAAGACACCGCTCTTAAATGTTATACTGTCTGTATCAAATGTAACTATGTATTAGGGCCAGAGACCTTATATTAGGTAAAAAAACAACATTGTGTATTGATTGTATAGGCAGGGAAGCAAATAAAATCGTAATGTTTTAGCAAATACAGTTGTTTTCCTCGCTTGTAATACTATTCACACAACTTGTAAAGTGTATGTAGATCCATTTACGGTGCCTCCAGTAGCCATGAAGTTTGAGGATAGACTGTAGTAAGATGCCCGATGATCAAAGACGAGAGTTGCTAGGTGAAGGTGACCCCATTCGAAGGACATCTAGGGAAAGATAATATCTCTATTTTATTTAAATAAATACCCAATACAGAGTCTTAACTTGGCACATTTCATTTAACGAATATAAGTTTATTGTTTCACGCAGAACTTCCTAACACTTTGTAATTATGAATACACAATGAAAACCACAATTATCTAATATTTAATAACATCAAAGGGTCGTTTGTGTTTAATAATCCCGACAATGTAAGTATAACACTAATAAAGTATATTTACACACTTTCTTACGTCAAAATATTCGTCAGCACAAGGTGCAGTTCTAGAATAGAAGGCATAACCAGAGTAAGCTGAAATCGAGACATATTTGTTTGATCACCTTGTGTTTTACCAGTTAAATATTTGCTTAAAATAAATGATTAAATTAAGTTAATTGCATGACCGAATGACTGTATGGGCTTCTACTAATGCAATGAAAGGTCCCGTCATTTTCCCTTTACGTGTATATTCTTATGTACCGACTGTTTGGATCCCGATGCATCGTTTTATCACAAATGGTCAGATAACAATCAATTCCTTAAGAAGCAATAACGTTCCTGATTATGATTAAGTCGCATTTTAAAGAACACGGATACACGTGTTCACACCTTTACTACAGCTACAGAAATGTATAATAAATACGGAGCCAACGCTCTACTGATTCATCTACTGCGCAATGGGATGCAGATAACAGGTTTGCTCATATGAAATATGCATGCTTTGCTCTAGCTTTAGTCAACCCGCTAACCGAAAGCTATAAATGGCATCGACGAATGCCTATTGGCCGAACTTTGGCACAAAAATGATCTAAGGGTGTTCTTTAAGTGCAAGGTAAACAGTTTATTTGCTAAAGAGGGAGAACGACTCTGAGCTGGCGTGTTGCCGTTATATATCTCACTTTTTGGTAGTGACGCCAAATAGAAAATAAATTATGCAGTAATCATTTTTTTAGTTTTAATCTTCGTAACCAATTAAAAGGTTTTACATTATTTACTTTAATATAGGCATAAACGTGTATTTGTTATTATTGTTGTTGTTATGACGGGTAAGAAAAAATGACGAAAATAATGATTTTTGGGTTATAATTTTCGATATATTGTATTAAGAAACGTACAATGTATTTTAATTTTAAAGAACACACATAAAATCACGCACAGAACATATTCAATACAATAATAATTTGTATAATGGAACATATACCCGGCGTATACAGACCTAAAAACGCATATTGTGTGCATGTGTAGTTAATTGTCATGTCAAACTTTGCTAAGGATGAAGAAAAGCTAGCCTTTAAATTAATTTGAATAGCGGCATTGCCATTTTTCTTTCATTGTCATTACAAAGAACATTTTAATTACTGTACTCATCATTAGTTGACACAATTATATATCATTAACTTAATCATGTATTACTCTCTTAATTTATTATTAACTTCACATATCTTTCACTTGTGTGCGGGTGCCCCGGGCTGCCAAGAGCGTGCAGACTTCGTACACATTGAATGAGAATGTTAATGTATACCCTGTAACCATTGCATGTTCATGCTTTTTTAAAGTTTAGAATGCTTCTCTGTACTCCCTTCGATGGTCGGACTACATGTTAACACATTTATATTATCTCTTTGAAACAATACAGGACATTGCCAGAAATAGATTATTTAAACGACAGTAAAATCTTACTTCAGATGCAATGTTTATACAACATTTAAAAATACTCACAATATATATAGGATTTTTGGTAAGTTTCGCCTAGATTTAGAAAGATGTAGAAAAATCATTTCAAGCGTTATCAAAATATATTGGATTGCGTTATATTTCTGAAAGAAAAACAATCACGCAGCGCTTTTTAACTTCATAAACTTGTTTTATAAATGCAAGAATGTGAGAATAACATAACATGTATTGCAGGAAAATGTAGAAATAACGGTTTTTGATTGGTTATTCCTTCATCAACATATATTGTCGCATAAAGCGAACAACAGCATCAACATGCTACGGAGTTATTGTGCCAGTATGCATCAAGTATGTTTTGTTGTCCTTTCACCTCCATTTGACAACCGAGCCATCATATTTGTTTCTATAATTATTCATTCATGGCACCATTCACTAAAACAGAAAATAAAAGAAGAAAACAGTCTTGCTCAAGGTCGGGAAATAGTTATATGTCAAAGACGACTCTGACCAGTATGTTATTACAATGAGTTAAACAAAATCAAATGAATAAAAAGAGTAATGTAACCGGTGTAAATTTAGAAAGAAGCATACTCTGTGAAGTATGTTCAACATGCTAAACAAACTTACGGCAAGCAGAAAGTATCAAATACAGCCTATTACAAGAACGTGGTATATCCAGAAAATATACCTGCTTATCTAGCAGAATTAATACCTAGAGAAAAGACTTCTAGCTAAATTATATGATTTGTGACATTTGTAATGTTAAAGGTTAAAGGTATTGATTTCAATCTGCAAGCAAATACCATTGAAGTACTTTCCATGTTGTCTTTGAACTTCCAAGATGTTCATGTTTTACTGTAAGTTTAAGCGGAAAAGAGATACTTTAAATTAAATGCCTTATTGTGGTGTTAAAGGAAAGCAAGTATTCAGCAGAAACAGAACAATACATTGTATCAACTTAATGTTATATATGCACATTGGATAATTGACAAATTGCCGTAGGACATAGTAAGGTCTGCTAAACATATCTTTCAGTCCAGTTTATCGAATAAGTTAAGTGGACAGATTTTGCTAACTAGGTGGACCACATTCAGGTGTTTGGTATTTTTTTTGTTCATATATACTGGTGTAATTTGTAAATATATATTAACATGCTTAAGTTCCTGCACATAAGTAGTAGTATTAGAGGTAGTTGTAGTATTAGTAGAAGTAATAGCAGTAATAATAATACTAGTAGTAGTGGCTGTAGTAGTAATAGAAGTAAAAGCAGTAGTAGCAGTAGTGGTTGTAGTAGTAGTAATAGTAGTAGTAGTAGTAGTAGTAGTAGTAGTAGTAGTAGTAGTAGAAGAAGTAATATCAGTAGTAGTAGTAGTAGTAGTGGTAGTAGTAGTAGTAGTAGTAGTAGTAGTAGTAGTAGTTGTAGTAGTAGTAGTAGTAGTAGTAGTAAAAAAAACAGTAGTAGTAGTAGTAGTAGTAGTAGAAGTAGTAGAAGTAGTAGCAGTAGTAGTAGCAGTTGTTGTAGTAGTTGTAGTAGTACTAGTAGTAGTAATAGTAGTAGTAGTAGAAGTAGTAGCAGTAATAGAAGTAGAAGAAGTAATAGCAGTAACAGTAGTAGTTGTTGTAGTAGTTGTTGTAGCAGTAGTAGACGTACTAGTAGTAGAGGTAATAACAGTAGTAGAAGAAGAAGTAATAGAAGTAGAAGTAACTGTAGTAGTAGTAGTAGTAGTAGAAGTAGTAGTAGTAGTAGAAGTAATAGCAGGAATAGCAGTAGTAGCAGTTGTAGTAGTTGTAATAGTAGTGGTAGTAGTAATAGTAATAATAGTAGAAGTAATAGCAGTAGTAGTAGTAGTAGAAGTAATAGTAGTAGCAGTAGTGGTAGTAGCAGTGATTGTAGTAGTAGTAGTAGAAGTAAAAGCAGCAGCAGTAGTAGTAGTAGTAATAGTAGTAGTAGTAGTAGTACAAGTAAAAGCAGAAGCAGTAGTAGTAGTAGTAGTAGTAGTAGTAGTAGTAAAAGCAGTAGTAGTATTAGTAGTAGTAATAGTAGTAGTAGTAGTAGTAGTAGTAGTAGAAGTAGTAGCAGTAGTAGTAGCAGTTGTTGTAGTAGTTGTAGTAGTACTAGTAGTAGTAATAGTAGTAGTAGTAGAAGTAGTAGCAGTAATAGAAGTAGAAGAAGTAATAGCAGTAACAGTAGTAGTTGTTGTAGTAGTTGTTGTAGCAGTAGTAGACGTACTAGTAGTAGAGGTAATAACAGTAGTAGAAGAAGAAGTAATAGAAGTAGAAGTAACTGTAGTAGTAGTAGTAGTAGTAGAAGTAGTAGTAGTAGTAGAAGTAATAGCAGGAATAGCAGTAGTAGCAGTTGTAGTAGTTGTAATAGTAGTGGTAGTAGTAATAGTAATAATAGTAGAAGTAATAGCAGTAGTAGTAGTAGTAGTAGAAGTAATAGTAGTAGCAGTAGTGGTAGTAGCAGTGATTGTAGTAGTAGTAGTAGAAGTAAAAGCAGCAGCAGTAGTAGTAGTAGTAATAGTAGTAGTAGTAGTAGTACAAGTAAAAGCAGAAGCAGTAGTAGTAGTAGTAGTAGTAGTAGTAGTAGTAAAAGCAGTAGTAGTATTAGTAGTAGTAATAGTAGTAGTAGTAGTAGTAGTAGTAGTAGTAGTAGTAGTAGTAGTAGTAGTAGTAGTTTATGTTAAAGTTTAAACTTATATGGTTGTAAAGCTGCATAGAGCCCTTCGCCACAAGTCATTTCAATATATCAGAAACCTATACTAAAGTATAGATAACAGGTAAAGTTGGTGCTTGTGTAAACACATTTTGAAAATATCATTGTATAGTCATATTAAGTTCCTCAATTTATGTTTATTCGTAACGTGTACAATTTTCCGGAAAATCCGCCGGTTTATAGATGACCTTACCAGAAAACTTATGTGACATACCTCCACAGTCCTGACCTGCATCGTCTCATAGTTGACTGATGCAAATTTTCATTAAAACATATTTTCATTACATGTTCCAAGTGTCATAACTCTGGTATTTTTAGGAATTCATCGCTGGCTCTTTATCAATGTGTAGTCCTTGAATAGCCAAAACAGCTTAGTTACTGTCACTCTAGTAATCAGAGAAACGGTTTACAATCAGTCTACAATTTTAAGACACTTGTAACTGTGTTCGAAGAGCTAAGCATGCGTGTCTTGTTATATGCTGTTTGTAACTGCTGCTGTGTTCACTTCTCACTGGCAGTATGCACATTACATGCGCTGATATGGTCTAAGGAGGAAAACTATGTTAACCAAGGTACTGTTGTCATTTGATAAGGCAGATGTCGTGTTTTGTTACAGGTGTAATCTTGAACTCGTGACTTAATCATCGAAGATATAGCTAGGAGACGTATAGTCTTCAACAAATACATCAATTAAGCATATTGATATAGTGTGTTTAGCATTATGTGTTGACTATTCAGTACAAATTTTCCACCTCCTCTAGTTTTACAGGCAAACAATATGTAAAGTATAATAATATTAGTTGGTTTATCTACACTGCATCGATAATAAATGAGGACAGGCACATTCTTAAAAGCTGAAGCACATAGAAAATGTGTATGTCCTTGAGGCAAGTAAGGAGAAATTATCGTTAAGTTATGCTATGATAATAGTCAATGAGTATAGGCGAATGTCCTTGATGATATCAATTCAGACTTCGTTTGGAATCAAGGATAAGCAGACTCCAGGCTAAATTAGGCATTCAGAAAATACTTAAATAAAATCATAAAAATCATAAAATGAACCAAATCATATGAACCTGCATGTGTTACACTTGTAGGGATATGTATATAATTTGAAAAAAATCAACTGTCTGTTTGCTTTTAATTGTGTAGAACTCTTATATGAGTTTTACTATTGCATTATTAAAATAGCTTAATTATTTAATCTTAATTTGTGTATTGTGTTTCTGTTGACATAAATGAATTACCAAATTGTGGCTTTCGCTGAACCGCATACGTAGTAAATTTGTGGATGTTGCTATGTTGTTGTCGATTTTGTGGTCACTGCAATATCAGTTCGGGTGCCATGTCCTTATGTCTGTTCCTGTTTAAGTGTAATGCCACAATTGTCAAACATTGCTTCTTTGCTTTTGTTATTCATATTTTGTACGTTATATGTTAACCTACTGTGTATTAAAAACAATCATTGGATCTGCGATTTAAACAATTATTATTCTTTCAAATCATTGAAAATGCAATGAATAGCTCGATCAGCTCCGCAGTCAACGTCGTTAAATGTTTAAAGATGTCAACTTACTTCCCGCAATTGTGACCGAATCCTTATTGTCTGGAATGTTCAGCACACAGCATAATATATCTGGCAGATGGTGTTTTATTAAGTACAAAGTCAATTTAACCTATAGTCAATGTAAAAACAACCACAGCACTATCAACTAAGACAGAGGTAAAATTAACTGGGACTGATTGTCTCGCACGTTGTCACTTGAAGTGAAACTCCATGGGGATATATGTCAGACAGCTAGGAGTAGACAACACGTGTGCTTGGGCCATGAATTAGGCCCCCCACTGAAAATAAGCTACATGTGCGAGGAAGTTTAGTCGAAGGAGATATAACATGTGCATTGCCAGGTTAACCTAACCGGAAGATCTTAACCGGTCAATCGTTTCAAGCACACGTTAACCGATTGATATTGTGAGTATATTATATAGGTTTAAGATACGTTCAATTGATAAAGACAATATAAACAAGAAAGCTTATATTATATTACAATGTCAATCATATTATTGACATTGACGAAAAGCTCGAGTTTAGGAATGCATAAATAAAATCTTTGACACTTATGCTGTGCTCATTGTGTGTTCAAAGCCATAACATATGACTAGCTGTACTTGATTTATTCTAGGATGCTCTCTCCCTCAAATTGTTTTCTTGTACTAACGACTAAAACTGTGAGCAATTACGACGTTTTGGTAATAAGGATCGTTTTTTTCCCCAGCACGTCTGTTCCAACGATGGGATGGTCCTTGAGGTGTGTTTTCTAATGTATCTATTAATAAACTTAGCTTTTGCAAACCTGAAGCTTTTCCTGAAATTTCGCAGTGACAATGTTTTTTTTTCTGAAATGCAATGCCATTATAAAAATATGTTCAGGTGGTATCCGACAGTTTGGGATACTTTTTTCTCAAACAAGAAAATAAAACTTTGCTGCCCCAAAACAGATCCCGAGAAATGATTTCATTGATAACATGCTTCTATGTGAAGCAATACACCCCACTCGTGATAAAAATAGCGTTCTTCTTATCTGAGCCGTGCGCACAATATGTTATCTTTACTAAGAAAACCGCATGACCACGTAATTAGCATCCATGTTATCCGCTGTGACAGTAATTGTCACCCTGAGTATTAAACTATCTGATAAGAAGGAGAAATTAAAGCGATTTATTACACGATTTGTATTGACATACAATTTATATAGTGTTCAGAATTTCCGTTCTTAGCCTATCATTTTGACTAACATAACATTTCTTACATAACTTAATTGCATATAGTTTCTTAAATTTGCCTCAAATAAGGGTAAGGCATTGTAACATGAATATGATATAGGAATATTGTCGAATACCAACTTTATTGGCTGATAATTGGGGCCAAATCGACCTACCTTCAAATGTAGGATAAAACTTAATCCACCTGTCATTCACACTAAGTGGGAAGCTTAATCGACAGTAGCCTTGTACACATACAATGCATCATACACATGTCAACATATATAGCACTAAAGTGAAATGGTAAACTTTCCGATGAACCCCTTGGTTAAAAATCAATAATGTTCTCAACTGGGGTCTCAGAGAGTTCATTAGAATGCAGCATCGTGACTATGTTCCTGTATTTAAGATAGAAAAAAATATTAATACGGTAATATATGCTTGAAAAAAAAAACGTTAAAGTAATCTGCACATACTGTTGTGGGTCTGTTTATATGCTGCCACCACTTGTGGAAATCTCGGCAGGTTCGGGGTTGTTGTGTCATGACGAGTGGACTGTACATGACAATAGCCGATACAGCCGCCCGCCAATCAGTTTTTATTTTTACATACGTCGATGTAAGGCGGCACAGAGCACATTAACAACTGCACAGGTGCAACGTGTAACATATGCAAAAAAAGAACTCGATTGATAATTGAAGTGTGATGTTTGTGATTTAGGTGTTGTCAGTTGCATGGGTACTTGGGTCCAAAGTCTAGTGCCACCATTGTAGAAAAAGCTCGGGCAATCACGTCTGTTCTGTATTAAGGGATATGGTACCATACTACTGAAGCATCTTAGTCGCAAAGTATATATTATCTTGTGGAATCGAGGTGCAATGGCGTTTCTGATTCACAGGGATGTCCATAACGTGGTGCAACATAAGCAACTTTGCATGTTGTTGGCGTTATTCCAAGAAGCGCATGCCAACGTTGCAAATCACCTGCCTAACGCTACTAGTCGTTCAGTAAATATCAGTTAACAATTATGCCGTATGCTGTTGAACTGATTCCAATGTATTAATGCAGCCGTGCGTATCATACAAATGGCGTATTTTTTGAAATATGTGTCTTTAATTAGACTAAAGTATGAGTTTATGCAGATTGTGTTCCAAACACAACAAAACAGTGGTGAATATAAGACAATAAGACAAGCGTCTAACGGACAACGACCAGAGTCTCTCCGGCGCTTGTCACTCATAACCTCTTATGATTGCTAAGTGCGTGACTGACCCATACAAAGAATTGAATGGCAATTAATAGCAACAATCGTACTCATGTTGGTTCATATTACATCTGAAACAATGTATTCGTTTAACACTATTGTCCACACGGCCTTATTGATTTCATTATAACACTCTTCAACTGTATTATTTTTAAAAAATGCAATTGACATGGTACCTGGCTTACATTTAAAGCTCCTCATGTAACAACAAATTGTGTACCGACACATACTCGTCGCAATTAAGTAGCTTATTTATTATGTTATTACGTATGTAAAGATTAAACGCAATAAGTTAATGTTGCATAGCAGAGACATGCGATTTGCTTAAGATTTTGACTGAGTATACACGCACACTGTATATGTGATAAGGAAAACACGCACATACCCTAGCGCTGTAATAAGCCATTGCTTATTCTAAAATAAACGTACGCAGTTATTACGCCCACTATTATCTTTTTAACCAACTCGCCTGAGGAGTTTATGCACACAGGCAACACAATACAAGCTCATTTATGAAACGTTGTTGTATTTTTTATTTATTATAATTTTAATGAAACAAATATGCATCCCGAATTCTACATTGTTATGAAGATGGGAGTTACTTTAAGTTATATGCACATAGGCATATAGGAACAGGCCTGTAAGAATCACCAAACATATTAATATTTTGTCAATTTAAACATATAAGATATGCAATAATGGTATTTTTAAGCCAGTATACTAGATGTAGAAACGATTTTGTTCACCTTACTTCATCTATAGCAACGTACTAGATAAATGTCATTTCCCTCTCATGTCTTCCTTAAACTGTTTTACGGCTAATCTAGACTCTGATCCTACTGTTGCTAACCGACCGCTCGGAATGTATAAGATATGTTGGAAGCTATAACAACAGTTTTTACAAATACTAAAATAAAGCCGTAAGGGCATACAAAAAATACATACACGATGTTAATGTTTATCCACTCCATAATGGAATAATTAATATCCATAATGTTTATACGATACTACGGTATATCAGCATCACATTTATTATTGTATGAGTAAAATCACTGCAAATATTGTGACAATACAGTAGATAGTTTATAGGTAACTTTTCTTCAGATGAATGTACTCATCGTAAGTTGACAAAACACAGTTTATGAAAATATTATTGTTATTTTAACATATTAATAATATAAACTATGTTTTACATGTTTGCGAAGTGCCCAGGGCTGTCATGAGGGGTAAGCACTCTAACACTGTCAGTATTCGGCAGATCATATGCGGCATTAGTTAACAAATCCTAATGATATTTCTGAATAAAGTAGGAAAAGGAAAATCATGATAAGACATGTTTTATCTTATTATGATTCATGTATTAAATTACTTGGGTTTATTCAAATACCTGTCATAATTACTATAGAAATATGTATTGTAAAACTATACACAGAACTATACGTATAATGGACGGTCCTGCGATAGGCCCCGAACACCTTCCCTTATTGTTTTCTTATCACGTCAAGCATGGCAAACCGTTCAGTAACCGTCCATTACTATTTAAGCCAAAATATGGAGGTATATAATAAATTATACTTTTTTCAATGGTAAGTCACACACTGTTAATTTCCTATCAACGAGATGCAAGAAACGCCAGTGTACTTGTTTCA
This sequence comes from Sinonovacula constricta, assembly GCA_007844125.1. Taxonomy (NCBI): domain Eukaryota; kingdom Metazoa; phylum Mollusca; class Bivalvia; order Cardiida; family Solecurtidae; genus Sinonovacula; species Sinonovacula constricta. The sequence goes on from CM017573.1 coordinate 11,474,587, forward strand.
TTGTACATGGCTTTTTACATCAGTGTGTGCATGTGGTATCTTTCCATACGCTCACAGTTCATATAATGAACAGTTCCAAACCAACTTATATCACAACGTGATAATTCATTCACAATGTCACAAATCCTCACAAGAGGACAAATGAGAATGATGCACTATCCAGCGTATATACAGCTAACTGTATACAGCTATCAATATCTCAAGTATGTGCGAAGAGGGGATGGTAAACAGGGTACGTGTTCTTTGGTTGAAGTGGATCAATAAAAGTGGTTGTTTGGGAAGATTGTAGACTAGATCCCAACAAGGTTTGCCCCATTGGCCTGTACTTTACACAGCCGACTTGGTCTCAGCTGGCAAAAAAAAAAAATGTTAGTAGCATTGTTAAACCACACTTAATAAAAGTCGTTGTTTGGGAAGATTGTAGACTAGATTCCAAGAAGGTTTGCCCCATTGGCCTGTACTTTACACAGCCGACTTTGTCTCAGCTGGCAAAAACAATTGCAAGCATTCTTAAACCGCACTCAGTCATGAACATTTAACGTCTGCATAACTGTATTTAAATTTCAATGACATTGCCAGCCACAGCTGGGTCCACCAATTGCCCCTCATATAAATATCCGTTTATGCTTAAAGATCTACCTGAGTACTCGTATCGTCTTTCCTGTGTTCTATTGGTGTCTATTGTTTCGTTTATTAAATTTAAACATGTTTTGTTATTTCATATTAACGACATGTTCTGATTCCATAATTTCATAGAAACAAGCCAACCCAACAAATGGTACAAAACCGAGTCATAAAAAAATGGTAACTTGATCTATTAGAAATGACCGAGAGCTGTAGTTTGGCGTATGGCTAATGGGTACTGACAGTTTTGAGCTGGTATTGTTTCTCTTAATTACAGTTGGTGTGGATGCCGATCTATGATAATGATGTACAGAAGATATTGAACATGATCAGTAAGTGACTCTGCAAAACTTACGGTACAGAAAAAATGTAAACACGTCCAATGAGGTAGTGCATATATGCCAGAGATATGGTTATTGCATTAAACCGTACCTAGCAATAAACCTGCGGGACTATGACACAGCGCCTAGCTGTATATAAGACACGGGAGTGTCAATATCGTTAAAAACGACATTTAAACAGCTGTACATAAAACAATGATAACTAAATAATGGAACTAATCTGTTTCAAGAAATCAAGTTTAAACACCTCGATTAGTACTGCTAACAGTTGCAAATGAAACTGCTTAACCCACGTGGTTCCAAGTTGCCTAAATCGGTAAATTACGTACGTGGTAAGAAAATACAGTGGTACAAATTTGTAACACCTAATAACCACTCACAACACCTTGTGTGGATACAACAAAGGAACTACAAATGACATGACAATTACAAAAGACATCCGTTTGACAAATATTTAACTCATAATTGACTTAAGGGCGGACGTTAATAAATAGAAGTAGGATCACATTTAGGGATTTGCTTACTTATATTTCTAGATACCCAAATCAACACATGACTTAATAATGGTATAACTAACTGCACATGTCAATAATCCATAAGAAAGTCCTTAAGCATTTGTTAAAGAAGACATTTTAACTGTTTACCTGAAATAATAAATACAATATGGTTGCCATATGATGGAGTAAAACCCATTTTGCGAGCTACAGTAATAATAATTTGACATCCGGTGTATTTGGAGATTCCTTGAATGTAGCTTTACACATAACATTCCCATGTGTGTGTAAACGGTTAGCTGCATGCATACCCACGTGTTATGTTACTTTTCATAGTTGAAGATCAGATCTTTATCTGTCGTAAACTTTATTGATGAAAACCTAACATACTAATCTTTCTACCCCAGTATTGACTAACCAAGACATTTACTCACATTGCCACGGGCGTTAGCGTACATGTCAGAGATAGATATGTCACATATCACATAGATCGCCCGTATTGACAGATAACAAAGCAAATTATTATCTTAAGCATGTATTGTAAGCATTTAGCTTTGCATTTCACAATGCTGTAACCGGTCGTACAGCTTGCACATCGACATATATAAGGGTCAATGTTTTAACATTGTCTTTGAACATATTATTTTTATTGTTATATAAAGCATTATATCATGTTTTATATACATACTTAAAATACCATGTATGAGATATCGGATACTTTTATCGAATGCCTTGTCCACCACAATTGTTTTGACATAAATGTAACACATTTACCATCTTCTGAACCCACGTTCACTATTACCGTTCTGCTTCATGATGGCAGTAGGACAAATGACCCAATGAAAATGCACGTTACATCAACGCTACGCTCCAAATGAGGTTAAAAAATCGTCAATGACAAGATGGTCGCACCAATATGTGACGCTTGTCGTTTTTACAAGTCGTACTAATTAATTGGCAGAATTTCCACGCCGTTTTTACACGGAATGCCCTAAAGGTTAAACGACAACTTTAATGGCCCGTATGTAGGCAAGAGCGTCAACTCAGGTGTAAACAAACACAACGCTCAGTGCTGGCGACGACTAAACAAAAACAAAACAAATAGGGCGACTTATGTAAATAAGTGTGAGTTTGTATCGCTATTAAATGACATCATAAACAAGAAACTGTTAACCAACTCTGAAATTATTATCAGTCTTACAGAAAGACGTGTTTTAGAACATCGAAACAAATACATTTGTGGAACTACGTAAACATGACATCAACGATCTTAGGCAAGCACGAATTATCTTCACAAAATAAACAAAATAATAACAACTAATCAACAGAAAACATACCTTGGTGACAGTAATCAGTTCTTATTGTCGGATGGAAACATATTAAATCAAGACGACCGTAGAGTCCGTGTGCTTTCTACAGTTAGTGAATAGCCACAATGACGCTTCGAGATTGAAAGGAGCTATTACAGTATTTAAGACGCACTGGAGCGCGACGCCCATATATGGAATGTTCCATGACATTTATGCATTGGCAAGTCTGTTATGCGGACGTTCATAAACCAGATAAAATACGAAACCTTATTCGGTAAACGGCGTTCTAATATTTAATTAATTAGATTGCTTTAATGTAGATTGTTTGTGTGCCTATAACTTTAACGCAAATAGACACAAACATGAGATTTAAGTATTTGTCTTTGTATTAGCTGAAGTTGGTAACCTTAAATGTAAATGAAAATTTATTCTAGATTCGCCCTTCCATGTTTATACTTACATACATGTTCGTAAGTAGCTACGAATGCATAAACTACGTCCTTCGATGTATACAAATTGAGATTACCTGTTGCTTTATTGCTTTTTAAAAACGAATATGCCAAATCATCGTAAGATTGTATTACTAATGAGCATGTATGGCGGGTGGATGAATTAGAACATTTACCAGATGAGGACACGAATGTATTTCAAAAATATACTGTACTATTACCATGACAGACCGACTTCATTGGATGAGTCGAGATTTGTTCATATTCTGCTGAAATACCAGTTTTCAATTATTTGGAGTACTTAAATGTTTCCTTATTTCTAAAAGGCAATTTCGGGCAATTCGGACAAAAATCATTGATAAAATGAATTTGGTTATTAAATCTATGCCCAAGTATATCAGAAGAAGCTTTTCAGATTTTTAAAAAAAGATGATGAGACACGTTTTGGAGGATTGAATGGTGTTGGTGTGTTATTGTTGTGTTGTTTTTTTCTTCCAGTTGCGTCCTATATCTGGACATCTGGACATACTGTGGCCGTTATTTGAGCGGCATATGCGGATATCCAGTGTATGTGCGTCTCCCTAAGCGTGCAATACTTGGTTTTCTAACTACATATGATCTTGTATTACTAGTTCAGCGGCTTAAGTTGCTCCTAAAGAGGTCGAAAATGCTCATTTGTTTAAATTACGTTCTGATGTTGCCGATCATAATGCTAGCGAATTAGCTAAGCTGTGTTGGACGATATCTGTCATTCACTTGTCATCATAATGTCAGGTTTAATTATACCAGCTAGTGTTATGCTGCTCCATAAAAAACATACATACCAAATACTGATTTGTGAATGGTGCAATTCATTTATTTGTCTATACACCACCAGGGCTTGTTAATTCTTCAATGTGTCGTATTGGTGATTCCTCAGTAGGCAGAGTTTTGAAAACAAGAGGCTGTCATTAAATGCCAATTGAATTTGGTTCTGTTTTTATGGAAGAACTTTCATCAGAACATCGTACTGGAATGTACAAAGGTTCAAAGATTGTCTTTGTTTAGGGATGTAGTTAATGTGCGAAATTGAGTTTTTAAGAAAGGATAGTTCTCCCCAATTGTACAATTGTAATCTAACTACCAACATGGGTATAGAAGAATATGACAGGTTACGCACATGTCAGTAACTTATTTTACTACAGAATAATGCTATTTCCATTGTATTTACTTTGTTCAGCCTTCAACAAACGATGGAAGAACATGGTAAGAGTCAACCAAACATGTCTCTGAGTCCAGTTAATAGTGCAAGTTAAATGGATTGATCCAGTAGATTTTGCAAAGTGGCCCACATTCCGGTATTTATTAACTGTATTCTTATGTAATTTGTAAATATATAAGTTCCTGCAAATCTGCAAATCTGTACAGTAGATAACAGCCACGGCAACTTTAAAGATAGAAATTATATTGAACAGAACAGCCCAAGCGATGACAAATAATAACAACAATTTAATGACGTCATATGACTGAAAGCTAATGATCTCACATGTCAGATGTGCCAAAATGTTAAATTAGTTAGACACACGGTGAAAACCATTCAAACTAAAAAAACAAAAAGTAGTATTGTAAAGAGAGACGAATGTGTAATGAAATTAAAACACTATGGTATTAAAATGCCGATTATAATTAGTTTTATGTATAAAATAGCATCGCATTATTATGTTGTTGGAAATAGTTCAAAAGGACTTCTACCAGATTGATGAAAAAAGTAACGCTCAATGGAAGATTGCTGAAAAACAATCAAAAAAAGCTAATTACCTTTGAGGGAAAACAATGTATGCTGAATTTTGTTTAACATCATGCCCTTCACATTGATGTATAGGATTAAAGATTAAAAATAACCTGTTTAAACAGTTAATGCTTAAAGCAATTTGTTATCTCTGAGAATTTGTACACAAATTACTTGATAACAATGAGCTACGTATCTTTGATTGAAAAATAAAAATACAAATGTACAGATTTAGCCAATATTAAAGTGGATATGACCTGTAAAACTTACAATAATTTATTATGTTAACGATACAAACTGTTTGAATATACACACATACAAGAAAAAATATATCTTGTGCCATTCTATGTATCATCAATTTGATTCGGTTTGACATTAACTAAATGTTAATTGATTTTCACATCATATTATTTCAAATTGTGGATGTTGACTGTTAACTGTATGGGCAAAGCAGACAAGCACTTTACATTTTGTCCTGTCCTTTTTAAGTTTCTAAAATAAACAATTTTAACACCATTGGAATGACGTTTCTGTACAATATATTTACCGTGTTTGCCTTTGTCTAGAGGTGGATTGAACTGAAATATCTGTGAACATTTTGACAGGATCTTTTCTTATTTACCAACAACTAAAATCTGCCGTGGTATAGCACATACGGTATAATAAGCAACTCTGTGCTCATGTTCAATGGCAGCAACATAGTTCCAGTGTTGACCCAATCATTATGAGGTGTAACTCGTATTGTTCTAGTTAAAACTTTATACTCAAACTGTCTCTCATGTGACATTTAGATACGTTTTGCCATTTAATGTAAATTTCCCACTAACTACATAGAATAGTGCTTAACACTGTTCCCGGTTTTTTGAAGGATAGTTGATATGATTTTAAACCTGTAAGAAATAAAGTAACCAACTTTAGCAGCCTTCTTTGCATGTGTAGTTCATGCTAGTGCAGCGCTTTGGTAAGAAGGAAAATAAACCACACAATTCCGTAAGAACTAAAACAGATGTACTCTTGCCATGTTTTTCTAGTTTCTAGTATTTTTATAATTCCAATGTTACTGTATAAAACGATGAAGCTTTGTATTTTTAAAATAATATGTTACTTACATATGTAAATATGTCTAAATTGTATTAATTTATTAAGACGTGTGTACGTGTTGTTAGCATAAATAACATTTAATAACAATAATTGTAGGAATTCATGACGTTCTTTAAAACTTTTAAGGTAATACGAATTCTACATACATTAAAACACTTAGGAGACACATCTCTTATATATTAATATGTTATATTGTCTGTACCAAATGTAAATATGTACTAGGGCCAAATGTCTTATATTTGGTCAAAAAACATAGTTTATTGATTGTATAGTCAGGGTAACAAATACAATCGTATTCCCTTAATATTTTAGTAGCAAATAAAGTTGTTTCCCTTGCTTGTAATACTATTCACACAAGTTGTAATGTGCCAACCATTAAGTGTGAGAATAGACAGCAGTAAGATGCCCGGGGATCATAGACAAGAGTTGCTGGGTGAAGGTGACCCCATTCGAAGGACATGTAGGGCAAGAGTATGTCTCTTTGTTACTTAAATAAAAACCCCATACAGAGGCTAAATTTGGCACATTTGTTTTAGCGAATATAAGTTTGTTTATTTTTCACGCATAGCGTCATAACCCTTTGTAATTATTAATGCACAATTAAAACCTCAATTATCTAATATTTAACTTCTATATCAAAGGGCCACGTGTGTTTAAAAAAATCCGACAATATAAGTATAACACTAATAAAGTATATTTTACACGCTTTCTTACATCTTAATATTCGTCAGCATAAGGTGCAGTTCTAGAATAAAATGCATTACCAGAGTTTGCTGAAATCGAAGCATATTTGTCAGGTCACCTTGTGTTGTACCAGCTAACAATAAATATTTCCTTAAAATAAATGTCTATTTTAAATCCCCTATCATGAATTATCAATGCCAGTGTTTCCTTTTATTCATACTATGAATGGCTAATCATAAATTATTTCAACTGATATAAATATAAATAAAAAAATGTATTATGCTGCCTGTAAATATGATACTATTATATGATATGCAAATATATTCAAACAATTGTTCGATGTGATAAACTTAAGACCTCTGAAATATTGCAGGAACTTACTTTTTTACCTGCTTAGAAGTATAATTTGTTTAAAATGGAAACAGCTTCCACAAGTGTGTTTGTTTGATGGCACATAATGGTCATAATGGTTAAAGCAAGCTATTATTAGTAAAGGAAGACGCTATCAGTTGTATCCATATATAATATTTGTTGTTTTTCTTACTTGAACTAAGAAATTGCATTAGATTTTTGGAATAATTCCTCCGACATACAAACATGTCTCAAGTTTACTTTAACTATCCGCTAAATTTATGAAATGCTTCATGATTTATCAATAATTAAGGAGATTCCTTAGAAAAATAGCTAAGATACTTGGATACGATCCTTGACAATTGTCTGGGTAGACTTTATAACATGAACATTTTCGCATGCACCAGGACTCAATTATACACGGCGAGGGACTAAGTTGCAAGTCATTGGCTAACTTCTCGGCTATGAACGTTTCTTAACAGGTTAACTTTTGCTGTTTCCATTTCATTAGGAATGTTTTATTGCTTTATTGAGCGTTAATTTAAATATTTTCTCGTATATTTACTATGTCTTAGATATTGTGTAACAACACCTTGAATAACAGTCATACTGCATTACCGAATAAATGTACGGGTTTTTATTAGTGCAATAAAAGGCCCCGTCATTCTACCTATACGTGTATATTCTAATGTACCGACCGTTTGGATCCCGATGCATCGTTTTATCACAAATGGTCAGATAACAATCACATTTCCTTAAGAATCAATTACGTTCCTGATTATGTCGCATTTAAACGAACACGGATACACGTGTTCACACATTTACTAACAACAATAGCTACATGTATTCTCCAGCAGCTAGACAAAATTATCATAATTACGGAGCCAACACTCTACTGATTCGTCTACTGCGCAATACGGTGCAGATAACAGGTTTGCTCATATTAAATATGCATACTATGCTCTAGCTTTAATCCACCTGCCGAAAGCGATAAATGGCATTTCGAATGCCGATTGGCTTAACTTTGGCACAACAATAGTCTATGAGTGCGAGGTAATCAGTTATTTGCAAAAGCAGGAGATCGGCTCTGACTTATCCACATAGAAACGAAATTATACAGACATATTTTTTTTTTAGTTTTAAACTTCGTAATCGTTTGAAAGGGTTTACATTATTTACTTTAATTTAGGCATAAAAGTGTATTTATTAGTGTTGTTGTTGTTATAACGGGTAAGAAAAATGACAAAAATAATGATTTCTAGGTTATAATTTCCGATATATTGTATAAAGAAACAAATATGTAAGTGCATTTTTAATTTTAAAGAACACACATAAAATCACACATAGAAGATATTCAAGACAATAATAATCAGTATAATTGAAAATATACCTGGCGTATACACAATTAAAAGACCCAATGTTGTGTGCTTGTGTAGTTAAGTGTCATATCAAACATTGCCAAATTTTGAAGAAAAGCTAGCTTTAAGTTACTACATTGTGACATTTGAACGTTAACGACGCATTAAATTGCGGAATTGCATTTTTTCTGTCATTGGCATTATTAAGAAACACATACAATGAAAACAGTTGATTACATTTTATAAATTTCTGTACACACGGTAAAAGGTACTAAATCCAAGGATAAAAACATGCAATTTTTAACTTCTTCAAAACGATTTTAACATAACGACAGAAGGCATTCATTTATCCCTTGAAACTTTGACACCTGGACATTTACATTACAATTGATATATAGTTTAATACAACAAATACACATATTTATGTGTATAAACAGTGCTTTAAACAACAATATGAAGAGCTGGATGGTTTACTTCAGCAAACAGTTCTTCATACGACATATTTGTAATACTCGTACACAATAACTAAGCTTTTGTCTTGTATCTTTTTCTGTTTAACTTGTATGTGATACTAAACACAAACTGCCATGCAAAGGGGCAAACATTATACATGTAATATAATACCAAATAAAAATATCGAAAGTTCTAATACTATTAAACACACATTTTCACCAACACATCTTTACGGAACTAGGAATTTAAAATATCAAAATGCAGAACAATCTATATGTACAGAAAACACTATTATGTACATCTATGTATACTTGACATGTTGACGGAATGTCATTAACATCGTCACATCAGTTTATGCTTGTTTGTTTTGAAGAGTAATATCCGAAATAGATGAGACGTTAGCTCACTTATTTAAATAATTTGCTGCAAGAAAATCATTGCATCATGTTGCATACATCCCGGAATCTTGTTATTGCAGGAACATCCTGCCACGATTTTTGGACAGAAAGAAAACGTATCCATGCATTATTGGAAATCGGGTCTGAAGCAAGCATATATAAAGAAGGTCCATTTATATTAACAGAACGAACAATGCATAATACAAACCTTTAAATCAATAAACGAAGCAACGCCACTGATTTAAAATACGTATTTTATACATTTCAGAATCCACATACTGCTATTGTTATTTTGGTGATGCTTTCTTCCTGTCCGTTTTTTCAATAGCAGTCGCCCTTATATACGTTGCGTGTTATGACTTTAAAATATATCTTATATACCCGCTATATAATTGAAACAATTTCATCTATGAACCAATAAGCATAGTTTGATAAAGACAAAGTAAGACAAGTCGCCTATTAACGTCTCCCTTAGTGGCGGCTTAAACCGCTCCTATTCCTCTATTGTTCCACAAGGTTTATAGATGTTTAAACCATTTTAAATCAGTTGTCTTTCAATGTATATTTATCATCTAAAGGTGTAAACTATCTAAAAGAAGTCGTACACGTCTATGACCGAGTTGCCGCCAGTGTATTAAACATATATGATGACTACGCTTAAATGCATAATCCGTTGTATTTAAGAATTTTTTTAAACACCAAACTTATGGTACATTTAATGGCTAATTGCATAAGTTGTCAGCCTGTTTTCGTTTATAAGCATAATCCGCTTGTCTGATATTTTGCTTAAACTGGCTAATCAAATTATATCGAGGGCAAGTTTCACACATTTTTCATATGCTTAGGTTTAACGGGCGCTTATCTGTTGCACCTTCATGCTTAGCAGACTTGTGGTCTTACCCTATCACGGTCTGCTGCCAATGAATCTATTTCAATCGCATCTAATATTCGAATTCTACAGGTTGTCAAGTGGCACGGTATATGACGTTATACATTAAAACGATCAATAAATCTTCCCGCTTTGACATAGCTCATTACTCACATTTGGCAAAATAATGCGGTACTAAGGCACTAGGTGTTTTATTGTAGATGCATTGGCTTATAAAAAGGAAAGAAAAAGACACATAAACATATATGCATATACATACTCGTACACAGGCGTATGTACATATATATATAGGTAATAAGACAATGTTTCCCACATATTTTCTAAGTCATCTCTACACGTAGAAAAATAAAGTAGATACATTGCCTTCAACATTAACAAACAATGAAGTACAAAATTTATCGTGTGCTCTAATTCATCTCTACAGCACATGCATAGAATATATGCTGAACATAACGTTTTTATTTGGTTTATTCTCTTTAAGCTACGAGCAGATTACAGGATGCAAATGTATAAAATAAAACGATTGACGATTTTGAACAGTATATAAAACACCATACAACTATAGATTTGAACAGTTTTTTTTCAGTCTAGGGTTAAAGATCACAGCCTATAAATGATCATTTTATTTATCGATTTGAAGTAAATTCTATATTATCCTATATAAAATCATAAAAAAATATCGAGAGTAAATATTTTCTCAAATTAGTTTGATTTATATTGCAAATACATATGTACAAATGTTTAGAAAACAACACTGTCTATCAAAGCAACACAATAGTCATGCACATTTATTTGATTTATGCACCAGTCAAATGTGTCTCTTAAGATATGTCAAAACCTTTTGACTGTCAGTGTCCGCCGCGTCCACAACAGTATTTTGTTGTTTCGGATTCCTATGACTATTCACTTTTCAACAAAGCACATATTAAGGAGTCTTTGGTGCCGTAGGGTTATCTGTTGTAACATTGTGTCTAGACCAATAACACAAATATTAAACTGTGAACCTAACATCTAATTAAGGTTTTTTACTGGGTATTTCATCTGGTTCCTGTTGTGTTGGACGTCGGGCCATAGCTTCAGAATTGCTGCAGGTACCTACAAGCATACACACGGGTATTTAGCTATGCTTATGTCGTTTCTCCATTAGCCAGCATTTACAATAATGCGATTGATGAAACAGTCAAGTTACTACCTAAGCTTGGAACCACATTGAATATCTACTGGCGTTAATATTACGTTATCATCTTTAGTTCATCTGCCATGTAATCCGTGAACTAATTTCAGAAATAGGCAAAGACTATTATTGCAATGTCAGTTATAAGTTCAGGAAGTTCAGGTTAAACGCACGAATGCGGCAATACATGGGCGGTCATTTTTGTTCATGGATGACTGATGTAACAACATTGATACAGAGTACGAAATATGCATAATGTGTACATTTGCAATAAATATTAAGGTTATAACTATAGTAGTGTATTGACGGACGCATTACCCAGGACATCTGACAATGGACGTTCAATCAGCTCACCCTAAGCGCATAAGCTCATTTAAACTAAGACGTGAAAGAAGTTAAACAAACGCGATACAATTCAACTAACGTTTGTATCCAGTAACGTTATAAGATTGGACAATTTCCGTTGTACTCCTTTGTATTCTAAAGTAATATTCATTGTTCAGATTATACAGTCTTCGTTGTTCGATTAATGCACTTACTTCCACATCACCATGCATAAAAAGCAACTAACAGAACACATATAACACATTTACTAAATGTTTTCAGTACCTTCATTATCGCCAAAAATAGCACAAGAAGTGCAATGTTGCCATAAATATAAAGTATCAGTATTATGAGTAGCTGCATTTTTACTTATTTCGTCATTGCACTCATAATTGTATGACATTACATAACAGTTAGCAATTACAGAATAATTAAAAGATTACAGTAAGTAAGTTTACTACAAAAACAAAAACAATCGCAGCAACAGCTTTTTCACTTGTTACTCTTATAGGGTGTGTATTATACCTGTGAAAATTTATAGTAGCTCGTGCACAATTTGTAATATTAAATGTGTGTACATTACACGATTTTAACCAAGTTTGGCATAAATACTTGTTTACAAATGCATATATATTTTCATATATAATGGTGATGCAATTAGTCTCTACTAATTACTTGTTATTAGCACACACTCGATTTATGTCGGGCACTACAAATTATAAAAAAAAAACAACAGGATTGTATTGTTTGCAAAAGTTTCACGCCACAACGCTCGAAAAAAAGGACACTAATGGTTTAGTTAATGTTACATTGATCCTGTTAACTTTCATTCCACATCTCTCTACGTAATTGAGTCACTAAAATAAATACCAAAATAGTTGACGTACATCAAAACTTAGCCTAATTAACAACGATTATAACACTGACCAAATGAGTTCGGCAAACTTGACGACAAACTGTTAAAATGTGGTCGAATTCTGTAGCGAAATATATGAATAATTGTTCTGTTTGCAAAGGATTGACGCCCTCATCCCGAACTTCTCCAATCTACGTATACATTTTTTTATTTGCTATAAGCTGTTTAATATTATTAAATTAATAGAAAACTTAGTGCGTACCTGTCTCGTATTTTTGTAAAAGATTAACAAGATGGTCTTGCTTAATTAATGTCAGACACTCTTTGAACAATTCATATTTCTCTGGCCCAGATGTGCTGATTTGCTTCAAAATTGCCCTGTTTCTGTCAGATTCCTTACGTTCATCCTGAAACAAACAGCATGTACAATTTATATTATGGATTGGTTTCTTTTTGCCGTACACAAATCTTCAAATTGAAAAACGAACAACACCGGTTAATTCTAATACTTTAAGAAAAGTATCACGACATATTGAAGTGTACATACACATTTTGGAAAATAACAACAACAACAACAACAACTGACTTGCATAAATTTATATTGTTCAATCACAAAGGTATAAACACATATAAAATGGACAATAACTAATGTTGTTCAGAGTTTAAATAGAGGGAACTCAAGCTATAAAACCCTAGCATATACGGTAAGAAAAAGCGGCTACCATTATTTGCATAGTGACCCCAGAGGTAGCATCGCAAGCTGATGTTTGTGAAACACTACAACAAGTCAAGCGATTGTTCGCCGTATGTATTTGTGTTGTTTGACCAAGTTGACTATATGCATATGTGTGTTTGTCTATGATCATCTTCGACAATTAGTCTTGCTGCTTTAGGTTGCACATTTGTCTATAAATATTATAATCCTCTGTCTGTTTAAATTTTAACAAACTTTACTATTGCCGGCGGCCGTGGTTTACAGTCTTCTCTCGCTGCCAAATCATATAATTAAAAGTTGGCATCATATTATGCAAATAATCATAACATCATGCCTAGAAGTCCCATGACCCTGTTTTGAGTGTAAACAGTGTTGGTATACATTTAACATTTTTAAGGAGTGTGTTAATCTAGCTGGGTCTCAACTCCAGAAAAATTGGTTTTGCATTCTGGCTATAGTAATATGTAGCTTAATTAATACTTAGTTTTTTATACTTGTTTGTCTTACTGCTTGCTCAGCCGACTTAACTGTGTTACCCGACGGTCATGGGTATGTTTGCAAATGATGTGGTAGAATAGCTGACGCATGGTCCGAGAAAGTCATATAAATGGCCCAAATAACAATTAAAAGGCGACCTGGCCGAGGTTCTAAGGACGGACCCATTATCCGAAGTCTTGCCTCGTACAGGTTGATCTCATTGCTGAATCATAATTTTTTAGTAAACATTAAAGTGTCCCAACACTAAAGTGCCATCAACTTACCCGTAGATCCTGAATGGCTGTCTGACTGAGCAAGTCCTTCTCTATAAATCTATCAAGAAGCTCAAGGGAATGCATTTCTTCGACCAAAGTTCCACAAGCTTTGGCCAGTGCATTCTTGTAAGTTTGACCTGGAAAATATATATAGATTTGTTCACCTATTATGGAGGAGAAGGTGATGTTGTTATTCAACATAGAGTGTGTAGCGTGCTAAATTATAACTTATAGCAGATAAACAGATACGCTTCTTTATAAAAGAAATGTGTTGTCCAATCAAACTTTTATATTTTATTTCGGAGCTCATTTAACCTGCCCTATAAATATATACATATAGTGTGACGCATGCCTGACACTTGTATAATCAATGATTATACCAACATTATGCACGCTAACAAAATTTGGTAAAATCCGAGCACCGATTGCCGCTTTTAAAATCATCGAATAAATATTAAAGAGTTTAACTCTGTTTGATTTACCCATTTAAATAAACACTCAAGCTAATTACAATAACAAGCGAGACATGATTCAGCTCCATAAACACCTAAATACATAATCTCAATTACGCTACTATCTGATTATGTACATTAAACAATAAGTCCAAACCCAAAATGATCGGACATTGCTCGACAGAATGTGATTGCTGACTGGTGATACTCTTATACCCAACCTTTAAATATCTCTACTATTTAATTGTGTTATGTTATTATTGATTGACTTTAATGTGCTTCAATTTGAATTTGTCAAAAAGCTGAGCATGATGTTAAATCCTACAGAGTAAAGACAATATAAACTGTGTAAGAAAACATGTTATTTCCTATCGTATACTGAATGATTCGCGGTTTATGTTATACTATATGTTAATAAATAAGTGATTTGATATAGGCCCTGTTATTTGTCCTAGGGCAGTCATATTTGCCCAAGGCCGAACAGGGCCTATATCAACTCACTTATTTATTGACTATTTTATTAAATAACTATTTATAATCTAATTTAGTTTCATTTTAAATGCTAGCCAACAACTTCAGCATATGTTCTTCCCCCGACATGTCTTCAATTATTATAAATTTATTCGTTTACGATGTACTTCTTTAACAGCGTTTATCGTCTAAGTGTTATCGTCTGCTGTCTGAGTACATGCTGTTAAAATGGGGCTTTTCGATTGATTAATTAATCAACAGCTTGCGTGCATGTCCTTATAAGACATGTAACAGGTAGAAGGAGATAAATCACTTAAGTCATGCTGTAATTGTAATGAAATAAACATGCATATATACATTTTGCCCCATTTCTCTTTCTCTCTCCCACTCGTTCTCCCTCTCCCTGTTTTTTCTCTCTCCCCTCTCTCTCTCTCTGGATATATATACAGAGAGAGAGAGAGAGAAAGAGAGAGAGAGAGAGAGAGAGAGAGAGAGAGAGAGAGAGGGATTGAAAACGCTTTACAGTTACCTATGCATGCTCAGAAATATTAATCTAATCATAAAAAAAAACGTTAATAGTTAATACATTTATAAAAAAAATAAGCAAATATATTAAAAACCTATAGTATTTTTGAGACATTTTCAGCTCGATAGCTCACTGCATTAATAGTGATTTACCTGCACTTTATAGAGCATATGTCACAACTGAGCAGAAAATGGATATTTAACTTGTTTGTAGGACAACACATTTAATTATTCTTTAACAGCAAACACTTTAAACCTGTAAGCTTTTGCCTTCTTAATATAACACAGAACTCACTTGTTTCGCCTTGTGACCTAGGAATCCAGTGTCGAAGACAATCTTGTCTTAAATGGATAGGAGAGTTCTCACAGCTAGCATTAGAGCACAACATTTCTTCTGGAACGTGGCTTTTCCATTGTTTAATGTCTTTTGGCAAAGGAAGTATCTTTGTGCAAACACTGTCATTTACCGAGTACAGGTCAGCATTTGGACAACAGATGCGCACATCAACTGACGGCATGTCAATACAGCTTAACTTTTCCATGCGCTCAATAAGAAAGTTCAAGATACACTGACAAACCTCTGGCTTGATTTTGCTTTGTGTGGTCACCCACACTTTGACAGTGTTGTCAACGTATAGCACTGTGAACACGTGTACTCCAACCTCAAAAGCTGCAGAACCATTGTAGATGTGATTCTCGTAGATTGGATATTTCCCTATGCATGAAGCAATTAATTTGTTAAAGAGTACCATTGGGAAGAATCTAGAAGGCACATCCAGTTTCAAAACGGACGTTACACTTTGACCCTTAAGTTTATCTGGATCACGTGGATCACTTTGTCGTTTGTTTATGAATCAAGGCACAAAGTAATGGTCACAATTCTGTAAAATATGTTATATGTCTTTATCATTATAACATCTAATCAGTTGATAAAGTCTGATAGAACGTTCCAAGTTATCCATCACTACATAAGCCTGGTTATGTAGTATGGGATGCATGTTTTTGGCACTCTTTATAAACATCTGTATGCCAGTAGCATGAATGTTCCAGCAACAAACAGTTAACTACAAGATATATTGCTGATACATTCTACAAGATTCAAATGTACATTCTTAAGATGCGATATTATATCGTCATTAAGTTGTTCTACCACTTTTAATAGCAAATCTTAAAACGAATCAAGTGGAACTATTCTTCATAGAGTATTTCGACATGTTTATATAGATGGTATGTTTAACGTAATTTCACCGTAACTCATATTGGTAGAGAAGGAACTTATAAAAGTCAAGATAAAAACATAAGCGTGGCGCATGTCGAGAGCAATTAATTGTGAAATGAATAGTTCTGATTTATTGAGACTCACAAAAGATTAAAAAAATTGGCGAACCAAACACCTCACTCGGGCTTTTATCACAGACGGAACTTAAATACAATAAGTGATGCTAGAATGAACTGATATTTACATATCTTACCGGTTCATTGTCATTGGGCTTAGCAATAAGGCAGAGACGTTCCATAATCAGCAAAAGAACATCCTTGTGTTGGATGAACTCCGACTGACCCCATACTCCATCTGATAATTAAATCAACATATTACACTGTCTTAAAGCCACACATTAGTTCAAAATCACCTAAATACAAGTTGATAAAACCTATTACAAGCGAAAAATATCTCTCCATTTAAAGTTGTTCCAATTTTGAGCATAGTAGAACGAAAATTAGACCCCGATTGAATTCCAATATAAATCCCAATATTTGTTTGTGAAGGAAGTCTTCCGACAGTGTACGAATAATAATCGCGTACAATTGACGAGCCCGTGAAAATCCCGATTCTCGCCATATGATTATTCATAACATATGCGCAGTTCATCGCTAGCGCAATGGCGAATGTATCAACATGGTAGTGCTGAGTCAAAAAGCGTTTGACTGAATTGAAGAAAAAGTGTCGATAGAAAAATGTGCAAGGATAAAAAATAATACAGGAAAATTCAACAGAACTCGAATCAGTCGTAGGACGCAAGTATGAACAGGATTTTAAGCAGCCGCCACAGCTAGAAGCGATCAGCATACACGTGATTAATAGTCTACTTTCGCTTCCTCTGTATCTGAAAACTTGTTAAAATCTGTCTGTATGCATACGATATTTTCCCTAATGGTACGTTTTTGTTTGTTGTTGGAACATTATAAAACGTGTATTCATTGCATGCAGATGATTGCTCACTGCTTTCATAAAATATACAGAACATGTTAAACAAAATTCAAATGCTCACCCCCTAAACGCATTAAACAAATTGATTATTAATATTTTTCAAACTGCAAGTAACCTTATTCTTGCCACTTTATAATATAGTTGCTTTCAATTAGCAGGTCCCACAGTTATCAAACCAAAAGAAACCGGGATGGATCGTGCGGCGAGGCGGGGGGTGCATCCCCCTCCGCTAACCAGGCAAACTAGTTGTGAAAACACATGCAATTGCATGCAAGCTCAAATAATGTGTGATATTAAACAGTGGTGTATAGTAGAACCTGGGATGTGATTAAGGGTGAACATCTTTTTGCTAGAAGAGAGAAGATTAGCGGTTTCACTGCAGGGCTTAATCCAGAAAATTTTGGTGGTGGGGTTTGAATCAAAATCCATTAAACTTAATAACAGTAAATCCTAAACGTGTATACACAATAATGGATCCTAACTTCGACCTAAGCTGTCAACAGACAAAATTTACTTCAAATGCTGAATATTTGTTAAGCTTACATGTATGTGCTTTCACAACTCTACTCTTTTACCTGGTTGGTGGGAAGACCCTGCCCCCAACCCCCAATCCCTGTTCAGTGTTATTTAAATCACTGAGCCTCTTTAGCTCAGTTGGTATAGTGATCTACTAGTATATATAGCTCGAATCCTGAGGAGGTTCACTTTTCCCGCTCCTTTATATAAAAAATGAGTGTGTAAAAACAATATTAAATAAACAAATAATTCAATATTAAATCAGAATATTGTCATTCTCATTTGTACTTTTAATATAAGTTTTAACATAAATTTCATATGGATTTACAGGAAGTTAAAATTTGAACGCTAAAGATTATCTGAATCAATATGCGCGATGAATTAGTGCCGCAGAATGCAATGCTCAATGACCAATCAAGAAAGGTAGGGATAAATTGTGTTTCAATCACTCAGATTGTATGATAATTATACTTAGAAACCTAGAAATGAGATATATTGTAAAATGCAAACAGTAATTAACATCAAGTTTTTTGCTGCCACTGGGACCCCGAGTCTAGTCCTTCCTTAAAAGATGTCACTAAAAGCAACTAACTGCACAGCTCTCATTTTTGCTGACTTTGAAATACATAGCAAAAGCACAGATTTGCTCATGATAATGATGTCCAGCTACAGTGGTGCATTAAGACCCAAGACAACCGTCCTGGTAGAGCTACCACCGTACTGCAGACCAAATGGAATTTCAAGTTAATGTTAATTATTCCGTCTTGTCAACTATAGAACAAAAACAGTACCTCTGTATAATAGCCTCAAAGAATGGTCTGAAGATTATATTGACATATTTTGTACTTATTAAAACACAGTTTTGATTAAAATTATATTCTAAATCTGACACTCATTTTGTTAGTAAAGTTGTTTGTACAACTACCAATATAGCCAGCTTGGTTTTTATAATATTCCTTATATTTTGGAACATTACACTTCATGGTGATTGAATTAGAAAAAAATAGTTTACATTGTTTCTTATTTTTTCTTGCGATTAGGGAGAACCCCAGGTCAACTACATGACTTTATCCTGCATGCTCCATTGAGTGACAACATCATTCGGGTAGATCTTTTAGTTGTGATGGACTGGTGGTTCTACCCAGTCATACATTTTGGTTTTCTCCTACTACTAGTAGCTAAAAGTTGCCAATATGAACATAATTAATAAAAAAATGGGAATGGGATTTGGATTTGCCGGCATTTTTGCCATTTCTGTGCAGCGACATTTCTATCATTATAGCACAGGGGCACTCATAAGGTGCCCAGGTTATAAGTGCCCAGGGGCTGAACCCGGTCAGTCCATTATACTGACATGGACGAGTCAGGCGTAATACTGTCCCCTTAATCCAGAGCGTTAGTAGGGAAGCCAGCACTACCAACTTTAAAGGCTTTGTTTTGACCCGGCCGGGGTTTGAACCCGCGACCTACCCATCCGAAAGTGGACGCTCTACCACTTGAGCTATTGCGGCCGGTAAAAACACAACATGTATTTAGTGTCTTAACATGGAAGATGTGTTGTCTCCCAACGATTGCACATATTTTATTAAAATGAGGATTTACCCTATATAAGAGCAACAAGTCTTGTTATGAGTATTTTACTCGTTAACTTAATGAACCAAAATGTAACATATGCTTTTTTTTTTTCTTTACAGACTCCAAAAACACAGTTACTGGTGCGATAATGGTGGGTTGTATATCAACGTAGAGAAAACAGCATACTATTCCTATATTCTATACTGGTGACTGCTGAAGGCAAAATGATATGAAGGAAGCAGTTTGATGTTGATGAAAAGGTCGCCTCAAATTATAAACTGGTTCATGTCCTAAGAGAGGAGTTCAAGTATAACCTGAATGTCTGCTAATAACTTGCCTTATAAAATGGACATTTATTCCACACCCAATATTTTACTATTATTTTGTTTTTGTAAAAATAAAACAGTAACACTAATACTTCTTTATTATATTTTAATAAGCACAACCAAAAACATGAGAGTAAGATTAAATCTGCAACTCAGTTAAGCCTGCAATCAATTCCCCTGATCTTCACTTAATTGCAATGTTCTTAAAATAGGAACATATTTAAATTCTAACTTAAGTTTTCAATCTTCTGTCTGACATGTTTATCTCAAATATTTATATAGATACTATTTATTATCTTATATAAATTGGAAAATAAAATAAATATAAATCAAAGTACAGAATAAAATTCATGATATCTAAATATCAACAAGTACAAGACACAGAACGTTAACATAAAGACAAAATATGTCAATCATTGTAATTCTCTTTAACTTCCTGATTATAAGCCCTGAACCTCATCATGACTACATGTATATTGTATGTGCATGTAAGAATTTGATTTGCCAAAGTAGTTTACTAAATTAAATAATGCTAGAAGTTAAATTGAGACAAAAAATGTAAAGAAGAATGTTTACAGCTATAACATTGTTTTCCATGCTACCTGATTACCTATTAGCATGTAAACATGTTGGTTCAAAGCAAGTGATTCTGACATTTTGTATTAATTAAATGTTATCTTCTAATAATGACACTGCATAGCTATCTAGCGTTTAGTAGTATCGTTAATACCTCATTATTTGGTGCTGTACAAGGTTTTTTCATGTTATTTCAAGACACACGAACGTTTAAAATACAAATGCGTTGTAACATAACTAAGGATGATGTCTTGCACTCGTTTGCCTGGGTGTTTGTAGTACCTATATTAGAGATTGAATAAGTGATGTGAATTACTTGACGTTTTTATTTCCAATATAGGTACTATAAACATGTGTAAACCCAAACACTAGAAAAGCAAAACATTTTGAGAAAATACATGTTGACACATAAACATGTAATGAGCATTTATATAGTAGCCCAATAGTATTATTAAACAAAAACAATGCACTAGATTCTGTATACAAACATAGTAAACTATATTTTATTACTCTCAATACAGGCCTGTAACTTTTTGCTTGTGTGATTCAATGCATATTTGTGTCCTTTTAATAAGCTTCATTAAATAAATATTAAACTTAAAAATAAATACCAAGTAAGTACGAACAGACAAGTTACAATGTTTTATCCCTTGCTGACATATTTATGAAACATGTAACATTCTTAGTACTATATAGTCATAAAGCTAGTCTAATAACTCTTTTTGTAAGGTAAATAATTCAAGTAGCATACGTATAGTAATTGTTTAACAAAGTAAATTAACAATGTTTTTTTTTTTCTAAATGGTAGTTTTATCCTCATGAATATATTGAATACTTCAAATTAAATAAAAATTAATTCACAATTAATATAATGACTTAAATCCACAGATACCCAAACATAGGCTAACAATATTCTTAGATGGTATAATGTTATAAAGTGATTTAACAGGCATATTAGATCAGTGTCCTTGCCTATGTTAGAATTGACACACAGATGCCTTATTTTTTTAGAAATACCAGTGTTTTCATTCCAAGAATTCAGTCGTCTGTGTTGATAGGTTTTTTTTTGTTGATAATATTGCACTCCTGAGAAATCCCTGCCAGGAAAATGTTACTGTCATTCCTGAATGACCATTCCATTAGCAACATGCCTTCCTCTGTCAACAACATCCCTTCAATTGATCATTGTCTTACAATCACTGAAACAATAAACCAATCAAATCAAATAAACACTCTCAATGGAAAAATAACAGCAAACATGTCTGCATATTTAAAGAAAAGTTGTATTACAACATAGTTTTCAGCTCACCTAAGCACAACGTGCTCAAGGGGAGCTTTTGTGATACCGCTTCGTCCGTCGTCCGTCGTCCGTCCTTTGTCGTCAAGATTTTAGATTGTGAACAAATTAGAGGCCACAGTTTTTATCCAATCTTCATCAAACTTGGTCAGAATGTTTGTCTGCATAAAATCTTGGATAAGATCTTTATAGGGTCACCTGGGGTCGAAAAGTAGGTCACAAGGACAAATCTTAGAAAAAAGCTTGTGAACACACTAAATACCACATTTATAGCCCAATCTTCACCAAACTTGGTAAGAATGTTTGTCTGCATGAAATCGTGGATGTGTTCACAACTGGCTTACGCGGGGTCAAAAAGTAGGTCACAAGGTCAAATCTTAGAAAAAGCTTGTTAACACACTAAAGACCACATTTATAGCCCAATCTTCACCGAACTTGGTCAGAATGTTTGTCTGCACAAACTCTTGGAAGAGTTTATAACTGGAAAAAGCTTGTGAACACACTAGAGGCCGCATTCATAGCCTAATCTTCACCAAACTTGATCAGATAGCTTCTCTGCATCAAATTTCGGATGAGTATATTATTGGGACATGTGGGGTCAAAAGTAGGTCACTAATTTACATTTTAGAAAAACCTTGTGAAAACACGTAAGAGGCCACATTGATGCCCAATCTTAACCAAACTTTGGCAGCGTGTTTACCAGTATGAAATCTTACATATGTTTAAGGTGAGTCATGTGGATTCAGTAGGTTACTTGGTAAAATTCTAGAAAATGTTATCAATCCAGTGGCCACACTAATAGTGTAATCTTTACCAAAAATGTCTAAAGTAATAAATAACTCTTAATTTCTTGATGCCAAATATGAGCCTGCTAAAAGCCTGTGTCATCAAGTGAGCGATAAAAGTCCATCATGGCCCTCTTGTTTTAGTTGGTACACTATTTTCACAGACATGCACTAGTGTTGCCAGTTTTGCCCCCATCCCCCCACTACCATCATACCACACTATACCACTCACATAATGCATGACACCACTCACATAATGCAGGCTTTCTACTACCTGTTTACAAAAATTAGGACAGAAGTAGGGCATGTTTTTACAAAATTAAGGTTTTGTTTTGCAATTAAGGGCTAAATAATGAACTTCTTACTAGTTCCATTTGAAATGACCATTATTTCTCACGTTATTGTCATGATGTTTCCCAACATAATCAATTGTTCTGTCCATGATTCAAAGACAGGCACCAATGATCAATAATTCTGGACTGACTCTCCAAAGGAATTTTTTTTCTTTTATAGGATGGACATCCCAAGGAGTACCCACTAGCACATCTTAACTGCAATTCACAAGAAATGGAGAAACTGAAAATACAACTAATTAATATTTTGAGGTTTATTTACTTTTTTTTCTGAATGCAAAAAGTTGGGATAATAGGGCTATTTCTGGTAAAAAAAAAGGAAAAGTATGGCCCAGTAAAAAGCCTGTATAATAAGAGCATTACTAATAATGATGGTGACCAACTAGCACATTTTCAAAGACTGTGGCATGACATGTTCCATGATGGAACCATAAGCTAACAGGGCTGTTGGTTTATAAAACTACTATAACAAATATACACATGTTTCTAAAAAGAAATCAATGCAGCTGCATCTAGATAGTGCAGTGAAAGTTTCGCATCAGACAAAAAGAACCACACAGGGTTGAAAATCAACACTTAGGTATTTAAACTGTTGTGTCACTATCATGCCAATTAGTGTAGTCTTTGTCACTGACAAACACTAAATATGCACTGCAACACTTTTGATCCTCACCGACTAACAACAGAATATTTTGAAGGACAGCTGATTAATATAAATAATATAGTGGTCAGAGGTTATATTTCATTCTACTATCTACTGTGATTGATCAAGACCTTGTCGTTTGGGAGAAACAAAGAGTACAAGAGGTATATATTGACCCTATATCTCTCATCTGGGTGTCACATACAGTAAGTTATAGTAAGCAAGAAATTTCAGCAATGTTTTAACAGACCAGAAGATTTATTTATTAGTTTAATTGTCCAAGAAACATAATTTAGTCATTTGGAAATGGTGTCCAGTTAAACCAGATAAGGTGTTGCCGTAACTGCGTATAGCATGCCTTGAACACCTGGCATGCTACCACACCCGACACAAGGTCTGGTGCCACCATTGTAAATACAGCATACCAGGAAGACCTATATAAAAATCACGCAAACTCCCATTATCCTGACAATGAGCAGACCTGTGTAACTACCGTACCGCTTGAGCATTACAATGGAGCTAAACTACTACAATTTGTAATGACTTTCGTTATGTCACAGACCATGGATTGAACCAGAGGTCTCGAGTTCCTGGTGCCTACGATATAATGCTTATGCTACCAAGTAAAATAATATTTCTATATGCAAATTTACAGAAGCAACATTTGGACAGTCAGTTTCAATTCCTGTTTACTACAAAGTCATAAAAGGAAAATGACATACACCCTGGCTGCCATGTCTTTTGACAGATTAATATTCTTTGAACAACTGTTCATTCCCTCTGTATGTGGAAGCTCCTGAGGAAGTTTGGTGGGCAAGCAGTTTCAGAAGAAATGTCATTTAAATAAAGTGTATGAATGTTGGGTGGTGGTGGTATGCAACCACAATAGCTTATCTTGAGGGTATGCTCAGGTGAGCTAAAATGCTTATTTCACTAATTGTGACCAATTCGCTTAAAAAGTATATAAAAATTATACATGTACCAGGTATGTAATCCTTACTGTATTCATTCGCAGATTTGAATGACTGTTGGCCGAATAACTGTTATTTGAATAAATTGCTAAATATGTGATTATGTGTGACTTGTTTTGTTTTTATTGAAAATTTTGCAGTATGGGTTATTTGAGGGGGGGGATCCACATAACTCATATTTACAAATTTAAAACTGCAAATAACACAAAACTTTCACAAATTTAAAGCTCAAATTTGAACAACAAAAAAAATTGGAGACTCTTGATATCAATTGCAAGCTCAACTTTGTAGGGCTGCAACAATACATTTGCAATTGGAGTTTATATATTCCCCTTTAAAAATATTCCCTTTAAGGTGGCAATTCAATCCTTTCGAATTTGTCATATTTTTAAAAGTATAAAAAACAAATACATGGGTAATAATTGATTTTCTGGTGTAAATTATTTAACCCTTTGGGTTCCATACTAAAATTTACGCTCTTTGTCATGAAAAAACATTTTTGAAGTGGCTTGAACACAGTTAAGTGAGTTTAGTGTCGAGGAAACAGGCCAACTCAGTGCAAACCATCAAATCTGCTCCCTAAAGTAGTAAGCTCAATCATACATGTTAGCCAGAAAAAGTGCATAAATGTAATAACAATACTCACCGTTGAAGACGGCATCTTGTCAAAACATTTTTCAACTTGGCGGGTGTGGCTTCGTATGCAAAGTAGTTGGTTCTCGGCCAAGCTTCCTCATATTCCGTAAATTGTCGGCATTTCCCATTGTAATTCGAGTGTTTATACTTGTTTTGTATATTGTCGATTTGTGTAAGAAACTATTGGCCGGTTGGAGACAGTTTTTTGGCTTGTTGGTAACTTGAATGTCGATGATTTTATTATTATATTATGGCATAAAACATTGAGTTTGAGTCTTCAACTAATTTAGTGCGACCGAACTAATGGGTATCTTTAATTGCTAGCAAACATTAAGTCACGAATACATCTAGAACACGAACATATGAGATGCCCCTATGGGTATTTAAAAATATAAAATAATCATAAAATAATAAGATGGGATAGAATAGTGTATTAAAATGCACATCTAAAATAGGTCGAAATAATATTTCATTAAGACACATGAAAATTAAAAGTTAAAGATGCAGTGATAATTGACATACGTTGACAAACAGTAATTTTATTAACGTGCCGACATTATCAGCTGTTTAAGTATAAACTCCGAAAACAAAAACTACTACTACTTTAATAGATAAACACAAGCTATAATATAAATATAATCCAATGGAAACAACACGTCATTTACCAATGATATTCGTGGTGAGTTTTCCTGTCTCTTTCAACTGGCCCAAGTATTTTTGGACGTTCGCTTTGCGCTTCAGAAAGTTGTCGGCTGTTATAATACTCTTCAGAGCATCAACCACCCACTGTGGGTCTAACAAAATGTAGTCGCTCAACGTCGGCTCACTAAAACCAACATAAACTGTTTATTCAGATAAAATAAGGCATACATTAGACCACTTTATCGCTCATGATTAATATGCGTCTTCGCTTCTTCTCTAACTCTGTATCTCAAAAATATTATTTTATGAGTGTCCAAAATACTTTCAAAAGTGTTTAAATATATATTGCCAAGGTAAACAGATGGTTAAAGTGAAATCTTTTAAATACCTACATTTCATATCTTGGTACTTCAATTTTTGAAGTTTTTGTTACGAAGTACGAAACAATGCATGCAACAAATGACATGATTCTGTAATTTCCGTATTAGATTTATCAAACGAGCAAATGTCTCTAAAACCAAGACCTGAAACAAGGGTTGGTCTTTTTATTTGTAACATACATACGGAGACAGTAAAGAACATCTCAATACCTTTTTTACAATCAGCTTTGTGTCAAAATCAGTAGGCTTAATGTGCAATTAAACTTTAATCTGGAAAATAGTTAGTAAATGTTTCATTTAAAATGAGAAACACAGCATGCGATGGTATTACTGAATAAATTATTTAACACATATAAGTCAATATTTATAAATATTTAAAGCGTAGAAGCCAATATCGTATGGGCACAACAGTCAGTACACATGAACTTTACTAGAAATGCATGTAGATATGTTTAACTATATCACCTTAATTGACGTTTACACGTAACATATAGTTGCATACACACAACCACCGCAAATACATCCCATTTAGACAGATTGTGAAACGGTCAAATAGCATTTATAATCATTTAAATGTGTTTATTTGTTATGTTGATGTATTTTAAAAGACAACATACTCACACATTATGGCGTGTTAAAATGAGAAAAAAAGGGTAAGTTTGCATCAACTAGTTACATTATTTTAGCTCTAAATATGTAAAGTACTAAACTGTAAAACTATAAAACGGGACAGGTAAAATATTACGTTATAAGTAGAGAACATAACAATAACATTTTTGACATCATATTAATATCAAACCCATGCAGTCATGGTTTCCCGTGAAACATGTTTGTCTTTACTTTCCAAATACTTTACTTTTCAAACATGTAATAACGGGCATAAAACCAAAAAATCGTAGGAAATGCACTTCGTATTGTTATATCGTAAATTGACTTCAAATTAGAAATTAGAATCCGTGCATTCTGGAGAGTTATGTTGACTACAAGCACGCCCACAAAAGCGTTACAGTTAAAAAGGTGCAAAATGGTGTTATTGTACACGACAGTTTCTCATCACAAGTAATCGGTATTCATATTTTAAAGTTTTAACATACGGTTAGAACAAATATCACAAACAACGATTTTAAATGTTACCTAAAGTAAATGATCGCGCCTCGTTGATGGTGAAACCTCAAGAAGAGATCAAGCTCTTCTGTTTCTTCGAGAGGAATTGACTGGAGCCTGTTTATGTTCTTCACTTCTTCCAGTGTCATTATCTGACAAAGAAACATTGTCGCAATGTATTAAACAATGCAAAACACATATTTTACATAACAATAATAATAATAATGAAAATAATAATAATAATAATAATAATAATAATAATAATAATAATAATAATAATAATAATAATAATAATAATAATAATAATAATAACAATAATAATAATTATAATAATAATAATAATAAGTAGCGGTAGTAGTGTAATAGTAGTAGTACAGTGCTCCCCCTACAAACGCCACCTTTCTTAGACAAATGCTTCTCTTAGACGTCACTTCTATTTACCCCCTTTCGTTTTTGACGTATTTTTCCCTCTAAAGAACGATAACTCTCTTAAACGAAACGGATACCGTCACACATTTTACTTCCGTGTGGTTTAAATTCCCTCCCTTGAGCGGCCGATGATTTATTTCGCCAGCCGTCGTTAGCCATCGGCATTTTCCGTGATGCCGAGTGATATCGGAAATGTTCAAACAAACGTGACTGGATCCCGCGTATATGTCTATTTGTAAAGCGACGGGAACCACATGGTTTAATCCAACATTGTTTTCACAGTTTTCTCTTGTGTTATTTAGATAAATGCCCTAATGCTAGAACAACTATAAGAACAAATGTTTGCGGCCTAAGACACGTTAGCCAATTAGTTTAAATAACACAATCAAGTTCTTTATGAGTAATTAAGCGGTTTTTTAATTGCACCATTCATTCGTCTGTTAGTGGCCCAGTGAGTGGGGTAATTCTGAAACAATAGATTACTGGCATAAATTGGTCATCAGTGTGAAAAAAAGCAATGGCGAATTTTCTTTTAAATACCCATCGTAGTTTATTTACGTAACAGTCTCTCTAAATCTGTCTTCATTACGTTTACGACTGCATTTGCTTACTGTTGTCAGGTCAGTTAAAATGAGTCTAAAAAGAAAAAAAGTATTTCTGTCTCTTGACCAAAATGTAACTGTTGTTAAGCTACTAGACTCGGGGAAATCAGCTCAGGCTATTGCTGATCGGTTTAGGTGTGGTAGAACCCACGTTTAGCTTTTTAAAAATATTCATGTTATATTTAGCTTATTTTTCTAATGTTAAAGTTTGATTAAAACGTTTGAATGTGTTGTTTTGTTTTGTTATTGGCTGTTAAAATCAAAACAATATGAAATATATACAGAAAAGGTACAACAGATTAAAATAATAATAGTAAATAATAATTCTTAACCATTTAATATAGTGCATGTCAATAAACTTAACTAATATATATATATAATATATTATATATATAATATATATATATATATATATATTATATATATATATATATATATATATATATATTATATATATATAGAGAGAGAGAGAGAGAGAGAGAGAGAGAGAGAGAGAGAGATATATAATAGAGATAGAGAGAGAGAGAGAGAGAGAGGAGAGAGAGATAGATATATATATATATATATATATATATATATATAGATGGATGGATAGATAGATAGATAGATAGATAGATAGATAGATAGATAGATAGATAGATAGATAGATAGATAGATAGATAGATAGATAGATAGATAGATAGATAGATATATAGATAGATAGATAGATAGATAGATAGATAGATAGATATATAGATAGATAGATAGATAGATAGATAGATAGATAGATAGATAGATAGATAGATAGATAGAGTAATAAAGCTAAGCAAATTACTGGAGAAAATAACATAAAATGGATTTGAAACATTTAATTCTTCCGATACTAAAATGCTTAAACTTGTACATGTGTACATGTATACACATGTGTAAGGGTTTCCTCTCCAGAGCAACTAAGTTCTCTCCTTCCGCTTGATGTTGCTTAAGAGAGGGAGGTAGTAGTAGTAGTAGTAGTAGAAGTCATAGTAGTAGGATATATGAAACGGATAACTAAAAGAGGCGAATAAATAAGGCTTATAATATCAAAATAGTTTGTATTTAAAATTAGTATAGTATAATATAGTTTTGAAAATACATTACTCACAAAACTAAACGTACCTTTCTTCCTAACTGGCGATTTTTTGAAAACTCATTTTCAAAAGTCAACCAACGGTTTGGATATTTTTCGTCCCAATAAACCTGTTTCTTCGCAACATCAACTATTGCCGACTTTAGTTTCTCTAATTGGGAATCTACACGAGTATTGTCAATGGCGAATTCCATGTCATCCACAATGTGCTTTGCAGTAAACGTGTCGTCAAATATGCCTCGAATCTTTCGAAAATGATTCTCGATGATAACCTCCTTTCTAGCCTAGAAGAAAAAACACAGATATGTAACATTTCCAACAATGGAAAAAACATAAAATATTGATATAATGAAGTTGTCCTTGTTTGTATCTGAACATATAAGTATCTGTGGGTTGTTTTAAATAACTTTCAGGCAACAATAAAGTTCATTTACAGCATACAACCATCGCTCTGAAGAGCGGTGTCTCTTATGGAAAGCATTTCTTTATGGGGACGTTAGCGTAGAAGACAAAAACAGGAACTCGCAGCTGTTTCTGTGAGACCTTTTCCAGAGAAAATAACTGATTATTCCAGTTTTAACTGTGTTGATTGCAGCAAAAATGTGTAGCTTGTGTAGCAATTATACAAAATAACTGGCAACTGGAAGTATTTGTTTAACAAAAGAAACCTTGTATACCGTTGTTAGCAATACAGCTGGTACAGAAGTAGCAAGGAACAAGAAAAAAAACAACCAACGTAGCAACTATTCTACTTTCCATCAATGTTATGGTTCATGTATGTCGAATGTTTGGGCAATTAATCGAAAGTGTACGCGAGCGTTTCGTTCCCAGGATAGTCATCTTCGTATTAAAAGCGCGTACTCTCTACAGTACATTGGATGTTTCATATCATTGCTCTTTCTTGTTTCTAAATGTTCATTTGAGTCATAGCAGTCTAAATAATGACATTGTCCTTAACAAACTTGTGTTGCACAATTCAATCAAAGCACAATTCAGACTCATTTTAAAAACATAAAAATAAAGTTAGAAGATACCAAATATGATGTTCACTTTTACATGGTATACACATTTTTGCAGTTTTTAGATAGCTAGACATACTTGGTCCACATTATCTGCATGCGTTGCCACTAATATAATGGGTGGTCCAGTTGTGTCCTTTTCTCCACAGAAATAACGAACAGAATTCGCCCAGAAATCAACGAAGTCTCGCACTTTAAAGTAAAAAGCAAAGTAAAAATTTAACAAAAAATCCAGCAGCCTTGGGGAGAAGGTAAATAAGTATGTAAAATATGCGAAAGTATTACTTGAATTTATTATTTGGATCAGTAGGAGAGACTTATATTGATAATATGTATGAAGTTTTGGGTAATAATTACGATATACAACTCACCTTTAGGGCCACTTTTCTCTAAGCAACCTGTTTCAACATCTGGCACGACCTCATCGATATCTTGTTTCAGGCTGGTGACCAACAGAAAGATTGTTTGGGGGGGGCAAGGAACACTTGATGGGTGTTGTAGAATATGGACTGTCCAGCAAAGTCCCAGAAGGACACTTTGGCAAATTTGCTGTCACGTAGATTATTACTAGCCTGTATTACCTCCTGTCATATAAAGAAGAACGGAACATACCAAGTGCTTCAAACAAGTCGGAGCATCCATCGGTAAAATAATTGGGACACTATATCTTAATAAAAACACATCTGATAAACAGCTTTAAAAATAAACCATATGCTCCACATTAACGAAAACCCTTGAGACCCAGGTTATTGAAAAAAGAAGGCAGGATCATGATTAATTGAAACACGTTCGACAGAACAGTTTGACGAATACAGATCATTATGGTTTGGACGATGCGTTTAAAGAATGATTTATCTCTATTAAAAATGAGACCATGAAAATTAAATAAAAGAGAAAATGTATACATTAAAAAAAGTATTGACATGTAAAGATACAAATCTGCAGACAATGGCGCAAATACAAAACACCAATAAGTAAGGACATATCAGACTGAAGTAAAAACAACTTAACAAATATTACACAAGTAAAAGTCACTGTTAAGAATCCTCCATTTTGTTCCAAGACATTGGTAGTAATGAATGCACAATCCGGAAATAAATAAATATGATTAACCAGCTTTTGTGTATATGTGAATGAGAAATTAAGCAAATGGATGTTTTATTAATTATGAACTTAAAGCTGTAGCCATTTATTCATGTTTTCACATGAACGATTACACATTTCGTGTTCGTTGACGAAAACACGAACTACTCTATGACATAGAAATGGTTTGAAAGTAAGGTGTCACATCTGTCAACACTTCCCTTCTCATTTGATCAGTTTGAAGATTTTCTCTAAGAAGTTTACACATGAATATTTCAAGCCTGTCTGTTGTCTTTTAATCAAAAGGCATCGAAGCTTTTTTTTCAGTATTTAAGATCAGCAATAAATGTGTATCCTTGCCCTAGCAGTTTATAACATGTAAGAGATGTACGATTAACCAATGCTGTTTCGTATTATATGTTACTAACGTGTAGCTTTAAATAATATACTTATCTGGCAAAGTAGCTGCTGGTGATTTAAAGTTACCTTTAAGGTCTGTGCTAATTGTGTCTCGTTGCCTTGTGTACTGTCTTCGAGAGAAGTCAAACTGCTGCCACATGCTGACGTTGGATTCCCTGTAAAAAGTACATCCGCATCAAACCACAATATATGTTTACCTCTCATGATGGACATATCAAACACATCTCGATAGACATAGACATTCTACCGCTAAATAAGTTACCTATTTCAAATTAAAATAGAACAAGCAAAAAAAGTATAACAACTATGCGTTTTTGTTTCTTTTTTATAGATCTGTGCATCTCGCTAACAAACTTACAGGGATTGGGATTGTATTATTTCGATCCAATGCGTTGAGGGACTGGGTAGTTAAAATAACAAGCATGTAACGCTTGGTATATGTATGACAGACGCAACAATTTTAAAAATAAAATTGTGTATGATGTTTGACACATAATTTAGTTCTGCCCTAGAGCAATATCTTGGCATGAGTCATCACTTTAGCTACCACTTGCATTTTTATAATGATCTGTATAATAGGAAGGGTGCCAGTTAACACCAACATACCTGTGCCATCTTTATTGTAAAGTTTCCGGAAGCAGAAACATAAAATTGTACTTAATCGTACTGAGCTTGCAACGACTTCAAGTTCTGATTTCGTTGATAAGGTTTCATCTGTATCAGACTCAGTTCGAGAAGATACCTGTCAGAAAACAACGACATCATGTTTGGAATATTGTGAAGACTTTAGATAATGCGTAAATGTAGAAATTGATTTAAAGTGGCAGTTCGTTATCGTTAAAAAGTATATAATTACAATAAAACATATAGTTCAAGTATGCATTTAGTCTGTCCCAAAGTGATACAGTCACACTTAAGTGAAGTCAAAGATACAGTCATGCTTAAATAAAATAAAAATGCCGACATGATTAAGTGAAGTCAAAGATACAGTCATGCTTAAGGCAATTCAAAGATACGGCCATACGTAAGTGAAGTAAAACATACCATCATACTTAAGTAAAGGCAAAGATACGGTCCTGCATAAGTGAAGACAAAGATACAGTCATGATTAAGGCAAGTTAAAGATACAGTCATACTCAATTGAAATCAAACATGCAGACTTGCTTAAGTGAAGTCAAAGATACAGTTATGCTTAATGCACGTCAAAGATAGAGTCATACTCAAATGAATTCAAAAATGCAGACTTGCTTGAGTGAAGTCAAATATACAGTTATGCTTAAGGCAAGTCAAAGATACATTCATACTTAAGTAAAGTCAAACATACCATCATACTTAACTGACGTCAAAGATGCAGTCCTACTTAAGTGAAGTCAAGCCAAGGTGAGTATTTATATATAAATTTGTTACCATTTCTAATTTTTATTGTTTTCAATATGAACATAAATAACTATTTACTGTTTACCTGTTACCTGTTTTTTTTTTCGAGAAAGTATTAGTACCAAGGAACCTTTTAGGCCATTTCTTGGTTAAAACTATTGTTACTGTGAATCTACAGTGTTTTTTAAAAGAATACTCCAGATACTGTAATTTTAGTTCAATCAATTGTTCTGATGTAGTTTGCCATAGTTTTAATAGCCTTTTTCCTAGACTCTTCTTTTTTAACAAGAAGCTTAATTACAAATGGCATGCTTGAATGATAACGACTTTCAAAAAAGTCCACATATTTAAGTACCGATTGATTGATACAAAACTTTAACATTCTTGAAAATATGCTATATTTTCGTATTACTCAAATATGAATATAATAACGAAAAGGATCTATCCCAGAATATCGGACATATTTGAACATATGATGTTATGATGGCTACAGTCCTGGCACCGTACCAGTTGTCCAAAACATCGTATATCGTGCGTATTTCTATCGTAAACGTATCGTATGGTAACGTAACGTATCGTGTAACGTAATAGGCCTATCGTGAAGTAACGTAACGAATCATATCGTTAATGGTACATCGTATCGTATCGGAACGTAACGCTTATGACAAGACCGTGGTATCGTAACGGAACGTATTTTATGGTAACGTAATACAAGGACATTTGCACTGTGCCTTCTCATAATTCTTTGATAGAAAGATACATATATTGTGACATTTTTCTAATGACAGTATCATGCTCATACAAATGTTCACATGAAATTTAAATGTCATAATAAATGCTTCA
Source organism: Sinonovacula constricta (assembly GCA_007844125.1). Classification (NCBI taxonomy): domain Eukaryota; kingdom Metazoa; phylum Mollusca; class Bivalvia; order Cardiida; family Solecurtidae; genus Sinonovacula; species Sinonovacula constricta. The sequence goes on from CM017573.1 coordinate 11,508,967, forward strand.
TAAATACAAAAAGAAGTTTAGCTCTATGTCAGGTTATGGAAAAGAGGTGTGTCTCAAATATGGGATTCAAATGATACGGCTCACATACAATGAACATTGTTAATAAATAACTCGTACATTTTATACACTTTTATGCGAATTTAAATAAATAAATAAAAGCAATTCAGTGCTCGACGAAAATTCAATAAAAGTGCGTTCACAAGTGTAGCAAACAAACTAATATAACTATTCTTCTGCCAGTGATGGGATCAAACGTTTAAGGTGTAAATGTGTTTGTCAAAACATTGTGCTTGTATCATAAATAACAGTAAACATCTGTCATCATGCCTTCTTAATTTCCTTACATTTTCCCGCCCTGCCAATCACGTGCACGTGTGTTAATTCCAATTAATTGGTGACACTTTTATTACACCACTAATCTTAAAGGAAGAAGGATTTTTAGCCGTTCGTTATGTTGATTGGTTTGATCCTTAGCGTGTTGACCGGGGATGTTAATTGGTCTGTTCTTAAATCGATTTCCTCTTATAACGAAATGGTCCTTTGTAAGTCTTTTTAGGATGATGAAGCCATTTACATACTCTCCTAAAATAACTAGTGCACATCGACATGTACCTTGACAGCAGTATGGATACTGAAAAGAATACCGTATAGAAAATGATATAATATCTAATCATTGCAAAATCAAGCAAGTCAGCAGACATATATAGTCTTTACAGTCTCCTGTCAAAAAAAAACTCAATACCCTTATAAAACTAGGGTGGGTAGAGGATGGAGAGAGAGCTATAATTAATAAAATAAATGTAAAAAATAACGCACTAATTCAGATATTCGGATATTTTGGTAGGACTCTAAGTTAAATATTTACTGCCACAATATCGTTAGTTTAGAATAGTTTTTTTACTTAAAACTAGGATCAAGCTACCCTGGTAAAGAATGCAAGTTCACCAATAGGAACTGTCTTTACTGTGACATAGAGAAATACTTTAACCCCGCGCTGTTTTGGTTAAGGCAGCACACAATAGCAAGAGATTAGCTACAAAGACCTACATATTCACACGTGTCTTTGCTTTTTGTACCAGCGGAAAAAGGCAGATTTAATAAAAATGCAACACTTTAATACCTAGAAGATATTCAATACATTAAATACATTTAATTCTCTACTAAAATATATATTATATACGATATACTAAACTAACTGAATTACCAACCCAAGCTTAACTACTTACACGCTTTTCCCGTACTTTTTTCACTTTAAAACATCCTCGTAACTAGTGTGTAACTTAATGTGTTATTTGTTCATAATCATCCGATTTCATGTTCACTTTTAGTTCAAAAAGTGCCAGCTCTAATCAGGAGTAGAAAACATTTCAAGGTGAACATTTTAAGAAACAGTTTCTTATAGGTTATTTACACCTATAAGAAACTGTTTCTTAAAATGTTCACCTTTAAACAAAGAGCAGTCATAATCTTCCGCAAAATTGGGGTCCAGCCAATCAGAGAATGGGTTTATTAGGAATGTTAAGATTTTTAAGTTAGTTATTGCTTGATTTGGATATGATATCGGTTGGACATTGTATTAATACAGTTTATGTAGGTGTTATCCTATATAATTAAATATTTAATGAAATGCATTTATTCTAAAAAAGATTAAGAGCGCGGATTATTAGGTCTGCTTTGTTGGGGGCGGGGGGGGGGGAGGGGGGCAGCGAATTTACTTTCTTCACCTAGGTAGCTGCATCCGAGCCTGAGTCTAGTAATATTTAATCATAAGCTATATTATGATGGTGAGTTCCAATCTCCAAATTCATATTAGAGATTTTGCTTAACATTTGTATTTTAGTATTTTAATCTATATATTTCTTTGATTAGTTCTTGTCTATTCTTTCTGTAAAAGGTCTGAAATGCTTGTAAATATCTAAGACAGCCGGGGTAAATATTTATTGTTGATCTGAAATTTTGTTCTAGTTGAACACATTTTATGGGTTATAATTAACAGTTCGCATCTAAATATAGAAAGTCTAGTGCTTTGTTTTATTTTGGCCTTGTTTATTTATTCTGTTGATTTTCAATCATAATAACTCATGCTCCTATAGCATTTTTGTTTGTATCCTTGCTACCGTCGGTGTAGATGTGGATGTGGGTAGCGATATCTCAGTACTCAGTATTTTAGTTGAGTTTAACTAAGGGAATAATCTTATCACTCGTGTCGATTACGTCTTCTAAATTTGTTTTAATGTTAATGGATTTGATCCCTACATGGAAAGGATTAAGTGGAGGTGTTAATTTGTCGGTTGTTAGTCGAATTTTGTCTCATAACAATATAATTATTATTTAATAGCTCTGTTTCTATCTTTCAAGTTTGTTAAGTTTTTTCCCGATTGACCCATATTCTACTATTCCTTACCTAATTTTTATTTAAATAGTGCTTGAAAAAGGGTTGAGTATGAAACAATGGTATGTGTCTGATGTTATTTATTTTCTAGCAGCTAGTCCATCTATGTAGGTTATTCGGTACATGTGCCTACAAATCACGCGAGCGATTATAAACCCCCACACAGATTGCCACTTTTATGACACAAAATTTCTATTCAATTAGACGGGCAGTGGTCATTTAGCAACACCTGCATCCGGTCTGAAGACATGTCATATATGTATGAAGATCCCAGCACACATAATCTGGCTGTGAAATTTCACTTCAGTAAAACGCAGATACGGATGCGGGGAATAAGGGCAGGAAATTGAAATATACGTGTATAGAAGAGTGGTGTGAGAATGTTAGGAAATTACAGATTTAAATTAATTTGTCTTAACATGGTATATTTTTACACACTTGTTCAATGTTTAAGCAGGCTATCAAATTGGCGTCACTAACTTATCATTTGCCTACACATTTTACCATTTAGACGGAAATAGTTGTATTGTCTCATTTGAAAGGTGTGAAAACATTACCGCCTATATGCGCTGAAAGTGGGCCGATTGGGGCAGAACGATTTGGACTAAACCGAGTTGGTACAGTATAAATAGGCTGATTGAACCTTTACTTTAACAACATGCCGCATTTGCCATGGTATTTCGTGTAGCGTGACGTAAACGGAAACAGTACAATATGTTGTATCGAAGCGTACACCGTATCGCATCGTAACGTGTTGATTTTCTATCGTAATGCATATCGTGTATGGTATCGAACCGTAACGTGTATGGTATCGTGTAAAAAACGTACATGGTATCGTACATCGAACCGTACGTACATCGTATCGTGTGACAACTGTTACGGTTCCAGAACTGTATAATGTTACAATCATCTACCCTTCTCCTTCGGTAATGCTTGTCCTGGGTTCAAATAGTTTATTCTTTAGATAAGCTAGAAATAATACTCCCCACATCAACAAACCACAATGTTAACATTGTTATGTGTTGTTATTATCATCACCTTCTTCGTATTTGACTATTTTCCTTTTTATTTTTTTTCTTTAATTTCTCTATTTTCATCTATTCTGCTGTATGATCCTCATATTCCACTTTTAACAATGTTATCATTACAACAACAGTAGTAACAGTGGTAGTAGTAGTAGTAGTAGTAGTAGTAGTAGTAGTAGTAGTAGTAGTAGTAGTAGTAGTAGTAGTAGTAGTAGTAGAAGTAGTAGTAGTAGTAGCAGCAGTAGTAGTAGTAGTAATAATAATAATAATAGTAGTAGGAGTAGTAGTATTAGTATTAGTATTAGTATTAGTATTAGTAGTAGAAGTAGTAGTAGTAGTAGTAGTAGTAGTAGTAGTAGTAGTAGTAGTAGTAGTAGTAGTAGTAGTAGTAGTAGTAGTGGAAGTAGTTGTTGTTGTTATTGTTGTTGTGGTAGTAGTAAACGTATTCAGGCGGAATCTCACATTGCATTGCAATATTGCTTGGAGACTGGCATCTTACAGGACTTGCTCTTCTGCTAGGAGATCGATTCCTCAACATAAATGCTCCTCGACTTGCGAACATGTACGTGGTCTTGGATTTTGTTTACACATGGACAGTTTTCTGTATTTTCACTTGCTTTTTTGAGTTAATCGATCGTTCTACTGGCTTCTTTGCTTGATTGAAGCACACTGTCCATACCTGCTCCTCTGCTTGATACTTTCTACCCGCTTGACCATGCGTTCGAGAGTAAACATCTTCCTTGTCAGACTGCTGATTGACTGACATCGATGATTATTTTTGCCGTGCTTGAGTTTGTGGCTCTCAGTTATCTGACTTCCCTGCCTTGGACAAGTGTGGAGCGCTTAATGAATTCGCTGCTTGTGCTTGGGTAGAAGCTTAACCTACTGGACACGCTTCGCTGATAGGGTTCGAGGATAGATATTTCAATTAATTGACTTCGCTGCGTTTTCTTAATGTTGAACCTCTTTCTGAACTGATCGGTGGCTTGTGTTTGATGGGATGCATATTCATGGAACTGACTTTATTAAATTTGCTTGTCTGTAAGCCAATTTTCGACATAACATCGATGTGTCAGTATGGGTATGTTTCTGTACATAAGTCATTTGTTAATTTGTCTTATTAGAAAGTTCAGATCTATACCTTCGGTTTGATGTAGGTGTCTTTTAACAACAACATTTGAACATTAAAAACAACATTTGATGAAAACCGAACATTGATGATGCACGTATATGATGATTCTTTCTTATGTTTTACGTTATGTTTATGGATCTAAGACATGAATGTTACAATGATGTAGATAATTTTTACACAATTTTAGGTATTAAGCAAGAAGACATGCATGTATAAATTGCATGTATGCCACCAAACGCATGTTGTTTTTTTTTTTTTTTTTTTTTTTTTAAATTGTTTGAAATGTTTGGTGAACTTACCTTCATACCTGCATAATATGCATTTTTATAAGGGTATATTAATGGCATGCTTCGTGTTTCTATGCAATGTTTTTTTTTTACAATTAAGGAGCTATAAGTCTAATGTATTACAGGCATGTTGTGCATATTACCTACATGGAATTTTTGTCCGTACAAATTGTGAACATTTAGTTATTACAGATTAGGAATACATAATTAAGTTGATGTTGGTATTGATAGGTCATACAAATTGTATACATGTTACTTACATAGTCTTATTGGCGCAGCTGAACCTTGCTTAAAATTAACTTGATGACATCAAGATAATGTCCACAGTATATAATAGTATTTAGAGGAGAGCCAAGTATTATTTCTATTAGAAAACCTACACACACTTGTCGATTGTATAAAAGGGTTCAGAGAAGTGAAAATGGTTGTAGTATCCTGTTCATGTGAAGATAGAAATGAGGAGCCAAGGTAAAATGCCCAGCCAATGAAATATGCGTAACAATCCTTATGGAATGAATTAAATAACACCATAGATTACATGCACGGTGATATTTTTATGACCGCCACAATGCACAAGCAACAATGTTGTGATCATAAATAAGCATATAAGACAAAGTCCAATGACCATTGCAACATATGCCAAAATTTTAAAAAGCATACGGCGAAGGTATTCACATGCAAACTAAATGTAAATGCAAGAACAAATATGTGATGAGTCATTTAACAAACAAGAGCAAGCCAGCCTTTGAACAGTCAGTCGGCAATACGGACCGATACTTAAATCTTCTAAGAATATAGTGGTTTGTTTATGACATAAAGCGTAGGTTAAATCAGTAATGATAATTCTGAACATAACAATAAGCAAAAACAATCATTTAGCCAATAGCATTTAGCACACACACACACACACACACACACACACACACACACACACACACACACACACACACACACACACACACACACACACACACACACACACACAACACAACACACACACACACACACACAAAAAAAAACAACAACAACTAAACAAACAAGCACTTAAATGTGGACTAGCAATTCTTAACAACCTACCATAGTCACCATTAGGACTCACTTTGAATCAAGAGACAACCATGCGTTTAACTCAAATTAAGCCAAGAATATGACGTCATATTTATAGTTTCGTATTTTTTTACAGTTTGTTTCATTTAATATTATAAATAGGTTAATAATTCAGTTAAAGTCATTGTAATGAAGGATTATATCTTCCTCTTTTCTCCTAAATTTAACCTCCTGTTTAAAGTCCCTTCGGATATATTTTAGGGATTGTTCAAATTGGACGTTGGGAGATGTGAGATGTTAGGATATGTTAGGGTTAACTATCATGTTCGAGTGTGTTAAGCGGTTTAGTAAAAAGGCGCCTTTGCTCTTCTGTAAGATGTTTAACACCGTTAACTGCTACTTACACTTTGATTGCTTGTGTCGGGCTGCAGAACAGATTCCCGATCAGGTGGTAGCACTGATTCGTCTGCTGATACACTCAACATGGCAGCAGCTAAGACCTTATTGGGGTCTGGCGCTTCATCTGAACATCGTCATAAAATAATCACAGCTTTATTGTACATTCAAAACAAGACTGAACTCATGAAGAACATGTATATACAATTCTACAGTATAAAGACAGTGTAATTTAAAGAAAATGTTAACAGTTTAAGATATTTTAATAAGTGAACATTTGTGAAACGCATACAATGATTTTTACAAAAGAAATAGCATAAACAAGTACATGAACGTATGACAATTGCTTTCAAATTAACATTTGAAACAAAATTAAACTATACTGTAACGAAATGTTGCTAAAATAAACTAAAAATATTCAAGTACACCATATTGTACGCCAGTAAATAGGCTGTAAACAAACATTTAAATAGTAAACATGCATATAATAATGTGATTTATAAAAGTAAATTCAATTAAAATTTAGTATAAGAACAACATATTGTTCTCTTGACAAACAAGTGTCAAGACAAACTACTTTAAGTAAAAGAGAGAAGATCAATCTTAATTTTCGGATAGAAAATAAAGATAATTCTATCTATAATAATACTTAATTTTCATTAAGTAAAACATAAATCACATGTGCAGTTAATTTCTAACTCCAAAAAAGTGTTTTGACACAGTCACTGTGAAGATATACAGAACATGTTGTCATTCTTTGGAGATCAAACAAATGGTTCGCAAGAAATGATTCAAACAATGTTGTTGTTTTTTTTCTAATAAATATAACAACGACGAAACTCAGATCAAATAATCCCAACATGGTTTACCAATTATGAGAGAAGCTACGTATAGCTTTCGTATTAAAAAGTCATCTTTCAGAAAAATATTCTCAGTAGTAGCTGTGATGTAAAGAAGAAATGGATATGGTTATGAAAAGGTTGCGATCAAATAAATGGAGTCCTAAATAATTGTAATTAATAATTTGACATTGGGCATGAGTTTCCTTTTATTTTTGCGTAGTTTTCATTCACGTTTATTTTTATTGTGTATGTAGTTGTTTTAATAATAAGAATATATGAAGAAATCCTATGGTTATTGCAACACATACCAATATTTGAAAAGGCACAGAAGATGATGATTCATTTAACAAAAAGAGACAATCCAAAAATTACCGCCTTGGAAAGGTCAGTCGGCAAAAGGGACCGACTGGTGTGCTTAAACCGGTTTTACAGAACTCTTAACTCGCAATTCTTAAGGCGTTTCTCAAAAGCAAACAATGTTAAGAAACAGATCTTTATGAATTAAAAATATCCACATACTATTTAGAAGAGAGAGACGAATTATTTCTATCCGAAGAAGTACACACAAGTATTAATTGTAAATGAAATTAATTTCTTGAATCAAGAACAACATGACCTGAGAAGGGTAAACAGTTGTAGCATCCTTTCTATGTTAAGATGGAATTGATGAACAAAAGTCCAACGTCCATCAAATAAAATACAGGTTACAATCCGTATAGGATTATTTTCATTAAATTACAACATAAATTACATCCAATGGGGCATTATTTATTACCGCTACACTGCACAAGTAACATTGATGCACTCATTAATAAGAATATATGACAGTCCTATGGACACTGCAACATGTTTTGAAAAAAAACACAGTATAAAATGTATTCACACAAAAGCCAAATGAAAACGTAAGAACAAATCTGTGATGAGTCGTTTAACAAAATGAACAAAATGAGCAAACACAACAGTTACCGCCTTGGTAAGGTCAGTCAGCAAACAGAACCGACTGGGGTGCTAAAACCTGTTTTACAGAGCTCTAACCTTGTTTTGTTAAACCAATACGGTGATAAACCTACTAAATGTATTCAAGTGTAAAACTTAAGGAAGCAAAAAGTCAAAAACGAAATCACAAATATGACATCATTCTATTTACTTAAAATACAGTAAACGTATGATTGTCTCGTGATTCGAAGTGACGTCTAATAGAGACTGTGGTAGGTTGATATATATCGCTACTTCAGATTTACGTGTCTCTATTTTTCCTAAAGGCTTTTTGCGAAGTGCTTTTTTGGCTGTTTGTTATTTGGACAATTGCATTACATATATGAACTCAACATCGCTTATTGCACAAGCTCCTATGCTCTTCCGAGAGTAAAATATTGACTTATTTTATGTTGTGGGCACAGTAGCAAACTCATTTCAGCAATAAAGGATGAAGGTATACTCATGTTTAAATGGCCGACGTGAGTTTGGCAGTAAAATAAATGACTTGAATAAAGTAATAAAGTCGTATAACTTATGACATACTAACATTCGATGATTTCGTGTGTATTTTTCACATTTCACATTGACACGTTTAGCATATGACGTCGCAGCATTGTATGACGTCATTTCATTGTTCTTATTATATGTCAGCGCTTGGGGTGTTTTATTTGAAACTTATCTCTCATGTTTAGGTTGTCTAGGCCTTTATCTACTGTGCAGGTTCTTACTGTTAGTTGTTTCACTTTGACGGGATATTTTTATTTACACTGTTTGTTTGACAGAAAAAGAAATGCGAGGTTGGAGCCCTCCACAAACCAGGTTTAAGAACATTGGTCGGTCCTTTGGCCCACTGACTGTTCCAAGGCGGTAACTGATGATTTTTCTTTTGTGTGTTATGTCTCGTCTATGTGTTTTGTCACATTTACATTTACTCTGTTTACCTTTGTCTAGAGGTAGATTAAATTAAAATGTCTATGGAAATTTTGATAGGACCTTTTCTTCTTTACCTATGCAGTAGTTATGAAATATACATTGCCTTAATGTGCCCTTTGTATGTGAAATTGTTAGAAAAAATACTGAAACAGCGGTGAGGGGTCGTGCATATTAATACATTACGTACATTACATTATTAGGTTTAGAAGTTACCGACATTAAGTACTAAGTAATAAATTCGCATTAATTGCTGCCATGAAGGAATTTACCGAAATAATAATAGGACGATCATGTATAAAGCGGCTACAATAAGATATTTTAAGCAAGGTTAAGCTTCGTACGGGACTTTATAAGACCATGTCAGTAACATTTATGCAATGTGTATGACGTACCAATACATTTACTTAAGTATGTATTTATTTTAATTTCTTAAAACTAAATGTTCACAATTTTTACGGCCAAATAAATCACAGGTATGTAATATGTTCAACATGGCTGTAATACATTAGGTTTCACAGCCCCCCAAAAGTTAAATACGGCATCAAAACTCCAAGCGTGTTATTAGTAGGTCCTTTTAAAAATGCATATTATGCAGGTATATACTTCGATAAAATTAAACTTTAAAAGAACAGGACAAAGGTAGTGACAATCAAGCCAAATGTTCTAGTAAGAACAAATATGCGAAGAGACATTTAACATAAAGAGCAAATATAATAGTTCCCGCTATGGAACTCAATGGAAACAGAGCACTTTAGGATAAATATAACAATATGTTCTTTGACTGCCGAAAAGAGTGATAATTTCCGTTTGAAACAAGCAATTACTTTTGAAAGCTGTGACGTCATCATAGGCGTTTCCCAAACCAATTATAAATATAAGGTCTCCGTTTTTCGAGTCGTGTATCGTGCAACGCTACACATTAACCAGCTGAAGATGTTATTTAAGACGACATGGAATTAACACAACTATTTAAACGTTTGCTTTCTACTTGGCAACGCTGACCGGACGTTGTCTGTTGATTTGCCATGTATCTATACAACAGTAGAAGCTGCACTTAGATGAACCTGACTGTTTTGAGTGACTTGCATCTCGCCTTATCACAAATTTTACGCAACGCCACGAGAGCTTGGAATGATTGGACACACATGTGTGCACCATTCATGAATAACAGAGCATAATGTCGAAGGATTCGAATTTTTGAAAAACGCATACATTGTATCGTTATTATTGTGAATCTTAAATCCGCTTTCTTCTTTGTGTAACATTAAGTTTTTTTAACCAAAGTTGTTAAATGGAGATCAATGATAATATGATTTAACAAGATATTGTTGGAACATCGGGGGCTTTACGCGGTGACATGAGAAAATATATTATTTATAGCTAAATGAATTGGCTATAATTCAGTAAACTGTCAATTGTTGCTTTGCTTACATTATATGGATGCTATGGATCCCAAGCTTCTTATATATAGTTTTATTGATTGTAGCAAATGTTAGCTATCATAGTTTCGGGCAAAAAGTTTTTCATAGTTTTACTACATAGCGCCCCTGGTAGCCATATTTATGACCAGTCAATTTTTCACAATCTTTATTGAGGGCTTAGCAAAGAACTTGTATACCAACTATGAATGCAGTAGACCTTGTAGTTGTTGAGAAGAAGACTTTCAAAGTTTTACTATAAAGCCATTATGGACTATATAACCATATAGAAGAATGGTCGCGCTACTGACCGCAATGGATTAAGCAGTATCACAATTAAACAGTCTTAATTGAGGGCTACCCGTAAATATGTGCACCAAACATTTCGGCAGTAGATCTTGTATTTTCGGACAAGACTGTTGTCAACGTTTTAGTATATACCCATATATTGATTGGTGAGAATATCCACATTTCATTTGTTTTTTGTGAAGGAATAAACAATGATAAAGTAAATCACAGGTGCTCCGGTGATAATGTCCCGACTATTCTTGAATATCTGTATATTAAATATTACATTAATTTACATTTAAAAATATTTAAAATTAGTCGGAATACTTTCCTGTCTGCCTATTGTGGCTGCTGGGTCTTCTCAACGGGGATTGCGGTTTAATATGGCTGCACGTGTGCTGCTATAAATGTTGAAGCACCCGATGACTACAGCTGTAACGTCACAATTCAACAACATATCCGACTGACATTATTGTTTTCATATAATCAGCGTCTTTCGTTTCCAGACAGCATTTCGATTCAAATTGGTCAACTTAGCCACGCTCTGCGAACTCAAATTCGTCAATCATTACGCCTATTAGCTACATTTCGACAACGTATATAACTAAATAATCCAAATTATTTAGGACAAACACTCCATGACGGCAATTAATACGGCCTTGTTACGTAATGTCGATTCTTTATGATAAATTATGACTATGATATTGTACCCAGTCTATTTCATACTGCATGCTGCGTGTAGTAAGGTAAATGCCGCACTGGGTAGTAAGGTACAAAGTACATTTACTAACACTCAGATTGCCTCTTTTAATACCAGCTTCCACCATTATCGATCCATTATGTGTTCTCTAATATATTTTGTTGTTATTGAAACTTAATAAACATTAGTTAGAACACGATCTTGCCGTTCTATGCATAACAGCCAATACTAAACTGTACACGGGCTAATTACTCTATATTTGTTGGAGATACTGCTTATTAACTTGCCAGCCTATTAATTTCACGTCGGTAAATTGTAAGGCCTTATAACACAATGTTGCTTTCGTATAAGTTATACGGCTTACTTATTCCATTTCTTTTCTTTCATACACAAAGCAAAGTCAGTATATTCACACTGTACGAACTCTAAGTCGGTGATATATATTGCTAATAACGCCATGTATACATTCTTTGCGGTGTAATAAATACATGCCATCAATGTATGTAGTTATTCTATATAATGAATGTCTGCAAGCTGTTCAACAGACACACTCCATTTTGGCAATAAATAAGGTATTAAGATCAATACCAGCATAAATATAACCGAATAATATGGCACATTTAAAATTTTACTTTCTTGGCAGTGCTTATTTACAATTACCATCTAGATTTCAAGTCACTGACATGAACACTAAAAATATTTATACAAGGTATTGTTTTTTCTTGGTTCAAATGTTCGGGTTTTAACCTTTTTTGCATATCTACTACTTGAAAGGAATTACAGACACAAATAAAGGCAAACAGTTACGACATCACGCCAATTATTCGAATTTTTGGCGTCATTTACTAGACGTCATTTAGCACAGTTTTCTTAGAACGCATTCATATAAACAGTTTAAAACCTAAACGTTACAAACCTTCACAGAGCGTCCACTGGCCTGAGTCAATGTCTACCTTGCAACGGTGGACGTGGACTTCGATCCCGTCAGTGCTTTCTCGCTTATCAATATCCACCTCTTGACCGAACAACCTTTTTAGGATTGTTGTCTTCCCTACCCCGCTATGACCGACGAGCATCACGCGGATATTGTGCACAACATGCTTGCCATCTAAGAGTGCTTTCTTGAATATCTCAATCGATCGACTATCCATCCGTAATATTTCGGCTGGTAGCTTGCTCTCTACAAGAGAAATAAAACCAAACAAGTAATAAAAGCAGCTGTATTACACTAAATTTTGTTTGGCAGCAGGAGAAATAGAGCAGTGGTAGGGTGTTAATATTGTAGTGGTATCTGTGAGGGTGATAGTAGAACTATACAGGTTTATTTTCTCGAATTGTTTGAGAATGTAACTGGAAAATGGGATACAGTTTTTCTAGTATAAGCATACATCATATGAAGCAGTTGTTCTCTTTTAATTTTCTTTGGTTCACTTTACACGTGCACGTGCAATCAGTAATATACTACACAGCTCGCATAAAACATATTCAGATTGCAAGGACATAAATGCAAATTGTAAATTTTAATGTACGTTTTTTTTTTTTAAAGATAATTATTATTTCGTAATAGTTAATTAAGGCTAATTGTATATGTACTGTTCTAACAAATTGTACATATCCTTCTTAAATTTAAATTTTGAAAACAAAAGTGCAGACACGTATTCTAATACTCCAACCGTTTGACAAGATTACGTCTATCTTACTACTAGAAAATGTGTATATGTACAAAACGATACATAAAAGCTTCATAATACATGTAATTTCCATAAATCTATAAAATACGTTCATGTTTGTATAAAAGTGTACATTTTACTATTAACACCCTTGATTATGTTTCATAGGGAAGTGAAATTTCTACATAAACTTGTTATCTATAATCTAAGATACTTGAATTTTCAGAGAGGCTCATTTTGTTCAATCTTATCCTAGTGTATGCCTTCACCTGAACACTGGATTATAACTTAGCATGGTAGCGCTAGTTATAAGAATATACTTATATTTTCTTCACATTTTATTAAAACTCATCAGTACCATCTTGCATAAATAGCACATTATCAAAAGAAGGTACCTATATTATCATATTTTGACAGATATTTGCATTCCTATACGTTCATATCAAAGTTACATGACGGTTGTCATGAATACTATCAGTTACGATGTAGCTTTATTGCTTATTATTAGGAACATCGGCGATTCATAGTGTAATTCCGGTTTATGGTGCTATTTTGTAATTTAAATTTAATGTATCACTCCCCATGTTCCTAAGATGCACATTTGTTAGCTTTCTTATGAAGATTTGATTCGTGCATTTTAAATCAAATTTACGTAACACCTAATGTAAGGAAGACGCATTATGCACATTGGACATTTCACACTCATCCTCAATATCCTCACACAGACCTGTCTAGTTGGGTAACTGTCCTTATAAAGTGAGCGCAAACATGGGGACTAGATCACTACTTATTAAGACTTTGCTATGTGTCCTACTTGGTTTGAATGCCGGGCCTTTAATTTCAAGAGCCAATGGTCTATAGGTTTTATTACAAACGTCATACGCCCATAATTTGTGTGCTTGATGTAATAGAATTTACCTGGAATGTTCCCCTCATATACCGGAAAATGTGTTGTCATCATCTCCCTCAGTTCGTTATAAGGGTATTTTATGTGTGAACAGAATATTATCTTGTCAACCTAAAAGTAGAAATGAGACAAACAGTTAAAAAATGAAAGCATGCCATAATTTACATTTTCAAGATATGCATGTTTCTTTTGCCTGGATTTTGTCAACCTCAATAATATAGTTAAAGATAAAACATTGAAAAAGAAACAACACAAAACATATTCAATATTCACGAATAAATGTTACGTTTCCAGTTTTCATATGAACTGTACGGTTGCTTACACTCAAGTATATGTACCAGCGGTCTGATCATAAGTTCATAAAATTATAAAGGCATTTCGCCAATGTGACAATACTAGTGAAGGGAGAAAATAACAGTTTACTAACATATGCATAGAAGGAAAATATCATACAGCTTGTATTTATTTTCATACTTTTCAACTCCATTTGCAGGATAATTCAGGAAATTAACAAGGTAAACTGGCTGTGCACACAATGCTTTCTTTTATTTGCTATATACAAGTATGACGTTACTGTGTTACGTCATCATTGTGTTGCATGGAATTTGCATTTGTCATACCACATATTATTATATTCGTATTACTTACACTAAATCTTAAATAAAATATAACATAGAAATATCAGCCGGTCAGTTAGCGTAGCCACTCTCAGTAATATCATTTCTTTGACATAGATCTATTGTGTTACGTACTTGTAGCTTTGCTGAGAAAAAAACATGTATTTGGTCACGTTATATTATTGTAAATTGAATACACTTGCAAAACCAGAATTGTATCGTCTATAAAACTATATTTAAGTATGAATTTGCTTGAACTTGTTGGTAGCTTTAGTCTGTCAAGTATCAAGTATCATCTGACATATACATACGTACCTTTCTCATAGTAAAGTAGTACTTACAATAGGGGAACACGAAGCACAATTTATATACATTTTAAACATTAAAGGTTGCCTATATCAAATACGTATTGTTATATGGAACCACTGCACTAATCGCGAAAAGGTCGCTCTGAATGTGTTTTCTTTTCAGCAGTTTGAATAGCTCAAAATTCCTCCTTGCTAAAATAGATGTCGACGTCAGAGAGGATTACCCGGATGACTGTATAACCTGATCTCAAAAGAAAGTTGTCACTTGTTTTAGTAAGTTTAAAACAAGATATCTCTACATCGTGGCTCGGAAAGAAAATACATGTTTGCAATGAAGATGTGGGGATTTATGTTTGACTATTCACACAGATCTAGGACGTCAATGGACATCATTTTGCAGGTCTTGTTAAGGTTACATTGGCTTATTTGTTTATTTGAGAAAATAAATTAGTCACAACCTTTCGGATACCACCTTTACGCTCTTATCTCCTATGACAAAAAAAAAAAAAAAAAAAAAAAAAAAAAAAAAACAACAAAACTAAGCCTATATAGTATTGTCAAAATTAGGTCATGTGTTTTTTTTGGGTATTTATGCAAATAAAATTATCATGCCTTTATCAAACCATTTAAATGAATGTACACATATTTTGCAAAGCTTTAGTATGGACCTTGTTGAAGAACTGGTTCTGCTAGATACTTATGGCTTTGGAGCAGATGAAAATATGATGTTTCGACGGATTGTCTAGGCATATGCCAGGATATAGAGACCAAGTCAGATCAGTCTAAACCACCATATTTCCAGTGATGATGAACCACCTTGTATGATTATTATGTTTCGCCCAATTATCTAGGCATATGGTACGATATAAAGACCAAGTCAGATCTGTCTAAACCGCCATATTTTCAGTGATGATTAACCACCTTGGTATTGGCTTTTTAGGTTCCTAATCAATTACAATACCCCCATACGTGTCTTAGATTCACTCCGAGGCCGCGATACACCTTAGCATTGTATAAAGAACAATAGCGTCCGTTGCTCATACACAGGACCGATAGAAATAGTGTCAGATAAGTGAGATGGGAAGATGTAATAATCAACATACGAAGCAGTAAGAGCCAATGACATACATCGTATTTTGTATCATTCTTGTTATATTTTGATCGTTATATGATTAATGAAAACTGTTTTAAGTAAGGACAAATTACCAAGCCATATGCGCATTTAAATATGTACCAACATTTTGTAACAGGACGCGACAAAGTTATTGACATGCGAGCAAAATAGACAACAAAGAACACATCTGTTACGAGTCATTAAGAATGGAATGGCCCAACAGTTACCGCCTGGCAATAGGGGTGTTTAAACCGGTTTTACAGAACTCAACCAGGCATTTCCTGGCGGATTTCTAAAAAAAACATGCAATGAAAAGAAAACCTATCTATTTAAATGTAAAATGTCCACGCGCTGGTTTCCTTTATTAACTTTTCAGATTATCAGCTACGACGTCTTTAGTGAAATTATAATATCCACATAGTATCAAGAATAGAGGAAAATATCATTTCCATTAGAAGAACTACACAATAGTGGTGATAGTAAAATTAGTTATTTTTCAATTAAGGCAAAACAATATCAGAAAATAAGTGTTAATTGTTGTAGCATGTTGTTTATGTGTAGATAAAATTGAAGAACCAAATACAAATGGCCATCAAAGAAGAATATACGTAACAATCCTCATAAGACGAATTAAGTGACAACATAAATTACATGCATGGAAAACTACATCCACCAAAATGTGAACTATACAGGAATAAATGAAAGTGCTAAAAGGACTGTTGTGGTGGTGCAACTTTAAGACTCTAAGAAATTAATGGTATGCATATAATGTAGTGAGTCGAATTAACTCCCAGTTATTTATTTCGTCAACGTAACACCTCCGTAATCTTAATCAAAATTTCGATAGAACCATTTTTTTCTGAACGTGTGTAGTACAGTTAGCTGACCTGCTGAGATGACCCGAATGACCTCCACAAAACCCGGTATACAGTAGCAGAGTAGTAGAATCCACACATGAGATATAGCAAATAAATTGGCTTTGTAGATAATGGATACTCAGTTGAACACCAATTTTAACAGCAGTCTTTTTTTTTCTGTGTGTCCCTTTCCTCTGATCACTGACTGAGGTTTCTATGCGGCGTTGTTGTTTATTTATAAACCTGTATTTCATGTAAACCCACATTGCACTATATTATCATTTGAACATGTGGTTCATAAAATATTACCATATACTCCTTTTAGCATTTGAAGCATGCCTGTATACAATTGAAGCAGCTAGTCCGCTTCGATATGTTAACAATATTTATGTTACTGCACCACTTTACCCCAGACAAGCAGTAAGGCCATGCAGGGTCAACTCGTAGTGCGTGCGAATTTCAGATTTCTAAAAACTCGTGACGCTTTCGAAGTCGACACCACCAAAAGTAACATAGTTTGTGACGGTCGTAAATTAAATGCTATAGACATGCTTTTTAAAGGTGAATAAAAACTATAATTGTACTACAATTACTAGTTTGTCAAATCGTCGGTATGTTCATGGATAGACAATCATTTTGATTATTACAGGACAAATTTGGCGAAATCAGAGTCAATTTATCAGAAAAGTGCTGTATCTGTTTCGTTTTCCATTTGTATAAAGGCAGGTAATGCGATAATATCTAAGGAATTTGAATTGCTTGCAAGGGAATACGACGGGATCTTATTTAAAAAAAAAAGATTTAAAACCAAAGATAAGAAAACCTGTTCTTTTTTCTTTCATGTCACTGCTAGTGGCTAGTGTACATGATGTACGCAAGACAACAACGAGGCTACAGAATCGGACAGAAAATTGTGCAGTAAAGTACAGAAATGCTTAATATACTTTATAAAACTTATATATCTTCTAACCTTATCACTAAAATAGCACAGAAAAGATTTGTGTTAATGTCATATGGGACAATTTTCTAGCCAGCAAAATATAAACACTCTCTTGAAGTCCGCTGAACAAAGTGAAATTTTTCGAAATATTCATTCGATGCTACAAGAATTAGGAAAATATTAGAAAAAAAGTCGTATATCACGAGTTTAATAATATTTATAATTATAACAATACTTATAATAGTGGCATAAATATAAGTCTGTACGGTTTACAATTTGTCGAAAGTAAAATAGAAAATTGTTTAGAAAATGTACATAAAGTACCGAAAGAATAAAGAATAATTAAAGCCCAGATTTGTCTGGATTTACTGTGCTTTTTATGCTAACGTTGTGAAGTGTTAAACTTTTAAGTGTACTAACTTGCATTTCTATAATTTATATTATTTGAAAGTTAAAGATTTTAACCTCATATATTTTTATATTTCTACTAACCTATTTTAATTCTTACCCGAGTATATCCTATTTATGTTAAACTTCATCATATTCGGCGCCGTATGATATATGAAGTGATTAAGTGTCTGTGTGCCATTCAACCAAACAATAGCCTTTTTGTTCTAAAAAAAATTTTCTTCACGTTTTTGTACTTTCTATTAACTGCTGTTTAAAAATGGGTAAGCAAAATAATTAAAGGATATCCTGGCGTTAATTCAGGTAAATATATGTCTAATAACACTAGATTATAATACAAATTGTGAGTTTTACTAAAAAAAAAAGAGAAATATACCGGGTATATTAATATTAATCAATATAACTCGTTTGCACCTTCACTAATAAAGTTCTTCAAATGTACTCAGAAGTGTAAAAATGGACAAAACATATTGAATCATGTTGTGTGGTATCTACAGCGTGGCCGTCGTAAAGGCGACCCCGTATCCCCATATGTATTATTTCTTTCTGCAGAGGTGCTGGCTATCATGTTACGAATAACACTAATATTACAAGTGTTAAAAGTTCAAAATCAGAAATTAAAATCTCACAATTTGCTGATAATACCACTTTCTATATTGATGACTCAGAAAAAAACGTTTTTCTGAACTCCTTTGAAACTTTTAAACTGTATGCTGGCATTTCTGGCCTTTGCATCTTGACAATACAAAGGTTGTATATATAGGAACCTGTAAAACTAGGGATTATAAATAATTAACTCATCATAGCCTAAGTTGGACACACACTTCACTTTTCTGTTGACCTTTACACAACTACTAAACTAAACTTTGAACAAACGATTGTAGAAATAGACCAATTATTCACCTTATGATAAAATGCTCACTCCTTAAATGGAAATCGCTGTCATAAAAATATAGCATTGCCGAAAACCATACAACTCATGTCACCTTTATCTAACCCTGAAATAAAAATAAAAGACGATTATGTATGTTCTTTAAATTACTGTGGGATGGGAAACCGGAAGAAAAAATAAACGTGACGTTACATAAAACGATTATGAAGCTGGAGCTTAAGAATGATAAACATGGATCAGTTCATAGTTCCATTAAAAACTACATGGATAAGAAACCTGATTATAGGGTCTTATAAACAGTTTAAAGTAATATTGCGTTTTAACGGGATTTTGTTCAAATATCGAAAGTTAGTTCCAGTAACGATCAAACAAAAACAAAAGATAGGTGACATATTAGACCCCTTTTGTAAATAAGTAATTAGCTGATATTACAGATTTGGAAGTACAGTGGTCCCAAGTAGCAATTATAAAGCAAAACTTGAGTTTTCAAACATATAATAGAAGATGACTCGTCTGTTTCTTATAAAGATATCATGGAAATGCATGGTAATGTTACACATGTTCTAGAATATACAGACCAACTTACAGCCATCACAACTCATTTAAAATGAATATGGTTTAATAATGAAATTACACATCCAAATATACCATTGATAAGTTTAATCTAAATACAAAAACAGAAATTATGTACAAATATATATCATCGACTTGTACAAAACAATACTCGTAATCCAATTAGAACAGTAAACTGAATACTAGAACTAAGCACTGAGAAAGACATACAATACATAGTCAAACTTTATAAGATGCCTTTCATATGGTCCAAAGAAAATCAGCTATCATTCAAGAATATGCCACCAAGTACTAGATACTTATTACCAGATGGTAAAACGAATCTAGTCATTAACAGTTTATCTTCCTACTGCACAATAGAGAAAGGAACACTTTTACAGAGTCTTATAAACGATTGCAACAACAACAATTGTACATAAAGGTAGATACATACCCCAAACCCAGATGTGATAGAAAACTGAATGAATTGTCACGTGATATGATAAGGTGACAGCTTAATACAAAGAATTTGAATAATTTAACTGTGATGTGTTGCATTTTGATCGATGCAGTTCCAGAAATGGTTTTATCCGCGGGAAGCCAGAAACCGGAGTGTTTTTCGAAACTAAAGTGATCAAACTGGATTTCCAACATTATGCAGACACCCCTCTTAAAAGAAGTGTGTACTGGCATTGTTATGAGCGTGTTTGCTGGATTACTAGCAATAGAAATAATGTAAACTGGTCAAAATGTTAGACCTACACTAATTTTGTGGAGTTCTTCTGATAGAAAGCATGCTTATCTCTCTCCTAAATACCACGTGGACATTATCTTTAATCACATTACTACTTCTTTTTATGGTGTCATCGTTTTGACAGTTTTGATAGTTAAAACTAGTATAGCTTATTTGCATTTGAGAAACCTCTCAAATATTGCTACGTTAGAGCTCAGTAAAACAGGTTTAAGCACTACAGTCCGCCCCTTTTGCAGACTGACCGTTGCAAGGCGGTAACTGTTGAAATTGCTCTTATTGTTTAATGACTCAACACAATTTTGTTTTAACATCATCAATCAATGGTCATGATGGATTAAATAACTAAACATCATCAATCGATGTTAATGATGGATTCAATAACTAAAACGTCATCAATCATTGTCATGATAGATTGAATAAACTAAAACACCATTAATCAATGTTCATGATTAATTGGATAACTAAAACATCATCAATCAATGGTCATGATGGATTGAATAACTAAATCATCATCAATCAAATGTCGTGATGGATTTAATAAACAAGACAACATCAATCAATGGTCGCATATAACTATACGTAAATGAGGATGGTGTTGTCTGTGATTGGTATAGTAGCTTAAAAGAAAATATAACATACCAATTTGTAGTTCTTCTCTAGCCATTTTCGTACTTGTGACATGAAGGAATCTAGGACCGGAAACCCTATGGGAAGACCAATGAGTGCATAAATCATGTTAATGGAAGGGTTTGTATTCAAATACGTTTTAATGTAGCTACGTTTCCGAAAACGTACACAGAACGTTGAATGCGTGTGCATGAGTTCTAAAAAGTGACCGGTACTAACATCATAAACCTAATCTAAAGACGAGGTACAACCACTGATCTATGACCGTCAAGAAAAAGCATTGGCATACAGGAACCTGTGAATATCGATATATACTAGCGCCCTGCGTCTCGTCCTTTAATTAAATAAAGCTCACACAAACGCAGAACCACACACACCAACAAAAATGCATAGATCTACATATATTTGTCTTTATTGTGTGTGTTTAGAGCGTTGGCTATAAACATTATTATAGTTTTTTAAATCCCAGCCCTGCAAGTCCTATGCGCAAATAAAAAGTCCTACCCTTAAAGATCAAATTTAGATAGATGCATATTATTTCGACCTACACCCAATTACATTTAGTTATCCCACTTAGCAGAACTTGCTGTGTTCAGGTTCTTTACGTAAAACGTTCAAGTTTCAAACTGTTTCACTAGTATTTGTATTATTATTTATTTTAATGAATGACACGAAAGACCACACTTCATGACCGGCGATTGGCATAGTACCAAGGTATATTTTAGTAATACTGTTTAATAGGACATCACTTCAGTTTTAAGTAAGCTTAGCTTAGATGAGATCGCGAACGTGTTGACTACCTATATTAAAATTCAAATACTTGACATCAATCTAAGATCACATGTAATGCAGTAGTTACAATTTTGTTTGAACAGTCAAATGGATTAAGTCGGCATCAAACCATAATGAACGGAAACATACATGAATATGAAAAAAGAACTTGAACATTTTATTTATAAAGACTGACCTGGATATGTGTAAGGTCCGTTATTTAAAAGGGAAACTATAGTTAAACCGGATTCTTTATTTAAACTGTTTGAATTCAATAAACTGCATTGAAGGCAGCACATAATCTTTTCAAGCAATATATACGGAAAGCTCACGGTTCGATTCTGGACTGCTACATACATTAACCAACGTGATAGTGGTGTAGCTCCCTTGCTAACATTGACCTGAATATAACGGTAGCTCCATGGCTGGTTGGCCCTATGTCATGTTAATTTGACTTGGTTTGGTATCATGCTAATTGTTACCCGCATGTTATTCGCAAGGAAAGACAGCACAATATATGTTTTAAGTGGCCGCCTCGGTGCATGGCTCTTCTAAGAATTCCAAAAAATATACATAATATAGGTTAATATTGATCCTGAAAACTTCAGTTATTCCAGGGCCAAGATGGGTCTTAAACAAAACATTTCTTATTTTACATCATTTTGTGAATGCGTTTTATTGGCTCGCACAGAATTTACTGAGAAAGTGAATAGTCAACATTTACATGTTACTTCACTATAAAGTTAAAGTCACAATAAGTACACCAATAATTAATCATTAGGGCATCTATCTTGAAGTGTTAAAATGTCAGATTAAAGTGTCAGATTAAAGTTTCCACCTTTACAATACACTTACCTTGAAACATTTCCAAATCGGAATCAATAACCTGCAAAATATTAAGAAGGACCATCAATAATAATAATATAAGGCAGAGACTGACAGCAATATTTTAATAATTGTAGAAGCTATTCAACTGAGTAAAAAGTGATAGTTTGAAGAGCGTTCATATCATGAACACGCCCATATTATGAACACGGTCATATCATGGAAAATTGATAAGATAATTATTTGATGTACCATATTCCGATAAAATGTATTCATGCTAGTTAACAAGACTAGGACAAAGCATGTTTGAAAAGACTTGAACTCAAAATTGTCTGTAAAAGAGATGGCACACTGTAAACGCCTGATATTATGTCACATTTTCAGATGCAAGACTGGCTATTGGTTGATTCCTAAACTAAAGCATTCTGAAAGCCTTTATAATTCCTTGTATGATTATGGTATGCCACTGCAAGAGAAACCTTGTGGTGTTTACAAATAAATCGTGCAATTTATCAATTTAACGTCATTATATTTCCGGAAAACAATGTATTAGGTACAAAACAGGTCTCAACAAGAATATTTCACATAACATTGACCAAACCAATAACAATTTACCCATTACAGACGCCATTTTTCAACCAAATCAACTGATAAACGCCGTTTGATTTATCAAAATCATAGTGTAGATTGGGTTAAAATTTAACAATCTATAATATAATGAAAAAACTGCAAAAAACAAGAATGTAGTAAGGGTCCAAAGGGTAAAGTTACATACTAGTATCTGATATATATCACGGACACTTGCCGATCACATATCAATGATATTCAATTAAATTATTGCATAGTTCTAGGTTAGTTCCGTGTTGGAGATAATAAAACAAGGAAAATTATAATATCTTCTACCACAATCGCTAGTATACTAAACTTGTGCTCGTGAGTAATGTAGACGATATGATGATTAATTTTAATGAAAAGTTGATTCATAATGTGTCTCCTGATTATGTTAATTAACTTTAAGAATAATTACAATGTTACAAGTATAACTGCGTTAACCATAAGAACTTGACTTGTTCAAATTTGTCATAGACTCAAAAGTAAATGACGGAAAGTAACATAACAACCCACGTTTTAGCACTTTCACTCTTTTTCGTTACATCACCCTTTAAGAACTCTCTAACCTCAGAGCTGCTGAGGCACATGTACATGACCATGATATTCGTTACAATATACGGTATCTAATTTAAAATACAAAAACCTTACTGGGTATATGCGCAATACACTGACACCCTTCCTCGCTTGTTTTCTCTTTTATGTCTGTACACGCTCTTAACCGTTTTACCTTTTTTGTCAGTAAATTTTAGATGTTAAATGTTGAAACATGTCAAATAACATTTTGACTAATGATCACTAGCAAAAATGAGTGGCGATATAAGGATGATTTCTATTGATAAGCTTCAATCATTAAGTTAAGCAAGTAGCACTACAACAACAAAACAATCGCTTTGGGACCGAGGATAGCATCCATAGTTCATAAATAGATTATGTAAGACTTTATCTTATACAAATTTGGAAAAATAAATAACCGGTATTTTAATGCTAAAATGCATTTGATGTCATAATAAACCGTTATACGACAAAGAAGACAAATAGCCTACATAATAGCTATGTGTTGAATAAATTGCGGTACATGTTGCTGCATACCAGAGCAGTGTCAATTAGATTTAGTAGTCTGCGCCTCTAGTTTAAACAAGGCATGAATACTAATTTAAAATTTGATGAAAGCTTGATTAACTGGAGTTCAATTATTAATATCGTTTCACATTATATTATGGAAATACATAAAACTAATTTTGTCGTGGTCGAAATATTGTAACATTTTTAGGTCGACTTGGTAACCGTGAATCAGTTAGATTTTTTTACTGCAATGGGTACAAGAAAGGAACGTACATTAAATGTGGTATCTAACAGTTCGCCAATAGTGGACACATACACTGTCTTATCCTTGTTTTGGTGTATATTGGCATAATTGTTGAATATACTCATACATAAAATAAATGATTTAGAACATCTCCTTAATTTATAGACAGGACGGGTCGTGAAATAAATTGCTCAGTTCAAATTGCTCTTTCACGTTCTATAAACACGCATGGTAATGACGAGTTGGATGTTACCGTTAACAAAATGTGGAATCTTTTCAGTTAACGATACTTTATTTCTTTGCTTGGTTAAATTGCTTCAAACTGTCAGACACCATGGTCACAGCAAAAATATGCTAATCTATTTTATTGATGGGAAAGATGCCTATAATTGGAGTTCATTAGTATCCAGCAGCGCATGCATTAAATGCAGAGAGAAAGGGGTATTAGTCGATTAGAAAAACTACACAAAATGGTTGGTTATCAGTAAAATTGACTTTTTGAATCAAGAAAAAAAAAACATGACCAGACAAGAATAAATGGTTGTAGCATCCTGTTCATGTGAATATGGAAAGGAGGAACCAACGTCCAATGTCAATCAAAGGAAATATACGTAACAATGCTTATAGGCTGAATTAAATGACAACATAGAATACATGCACGTGGACAGGTTTTACGACCGCCACACTGCACAAATATCTTTGTTGTGATCATGAAAAAGAATATGTATGACAAATCCTATGAGCATTGCAACATATACAAACAGTGAAAATACACAGGACCAAGGTATTCACATGCACGCCAAATGTAAACGTGAGAACACATCTCAGATAAGTCATTTAACAATAAGAGCAATCCCGACAGTTATAGCCTTGGAATAGTCAGTCGGCAATGTAGACCGACTGGGGTAACAGCATTCAGCAAGTTGTACCGATATTTACAAAGCAGAATCAAACTAGGAAGTCGGTTACTACTAATATGGTGCTGTTTTCCCCTTCACTGTGTGATAGACATGCGCACGAAATATTGCCTCTCACTGGGTCCTACTTCTTATGACGAATCGTTGTATATTGATGACAATGGAAATAGTACGTATTGATGAAGAGAACCATATTGAGGATTTATTGTAACAATAATGCCACTGCAGCTGATTTCGGATAAATGATCAGAAAACTAATGATAGAAAGTCCCATTAACTAATTGCGAGTGGTCTGGAACTAAATTAACACACATTTTATTTTAAAGTGTGTTATATTTACATCGACACTACACAGCGTCCTTAAAACTTGCGAGTTTACGGGATTTAAACATAAATGAGATTTCTATGGTTTATTAATTGCAGGTGACAAAATGTAAACCCCCCCCCCCCCCCCAAAAAAAAACAGTTCATAACAAAACACTTTTAACCAGTGACTTTTCGTTCAATCTGGATGGCTCATATAGAAAACGTGACTGATTTTCATTTCTCGTTGAAATGCAGTTTCTCTATTCTTATTAATTGTTATGACCGGACTACTTTTTGATGTTGCTATGAAAGCACGATTAATTGTGTACATGAATATTACTACGGGGAAGGGAAATTCAGTCATACAAAAATGTGTGTATTGTTGTTTTATTGAATAAATACTGATAAGTGTGTGTGTGTGTGTTTTGTTAATTCTAGGCTATTAAACCAATCGAAATACTTTAAATCTATGTCACAAATATTCCGTGCTGATTTTGTTTAAAAGCAATCGGGTGAACACTTGTGTTTGGAAACTTTGTGCTACTTACTAACTAACTATCTACACAATTACTTACTTGTTAATCCACTGCAAGTTGAATGTTAGTTCGTTTAAGAAACAATCTTGCATACACGATCCCAATTTTAATCAATTTTTCATACTATTATCCAGTCACTGTTTTATCAGCTGTTTAACATGATTAATGTGTGCAACACGTGCCGTGTGTGCTTTATGTAGACGTATAATGTGTGCAGCGTATGTAATATGTGCACTGTGTATAATGTCTATAACGTGTGTAATGTATGTTACGAGTGTAATGTGTGTAACGTTTGTAATGTATGTACCGTGTGTCACGTGTGTAAATAAATGCAATCTGTGTAACATGTCTATTGTTTGCAATGTATGTAACTTATGTAATGCGTGTAACGTGTGTAACTTTTGTAACAAGTGTAATGTGTTTAACTTGTGCAGTCCATGTAACGTGTGTAATTCGTTGTATTTGTGTATCTTGTGTAATGTGTGTAACGCGTTCAATAGATATAATATATTTAACGAATATAATGTGTACAATTTAATGCATAATCTGTGTAACATGCGTAAGGTGTCTAATGTGTGGAAGGTGGATAACGTGTGTAATGCGAGAATTGTGTTTAACGTGTTTAATCTGTGCTATGTGAATAATGTGCGTAATGTGCGCAATGTGTTAACATATATAATCTGTTATAGTGTGTAACGTGTGTAATGTCTCTAACGTGTGTTATGAGTGTGATGTGTGTAACATGTGTGTAACATGTTTAATCTGTGTAATGTGTTTATTGTGTGGACCGTGTGTTGTATGGGTAACGCTTGTGTGATAAATTACCGCGCCATTTTTGAAAACGAGTCAATCAAATGCTTAATGCATACATTCAAAAGAACGAATTTGTTCTTGCCAAGTGAGCAAACGTATTTGTATATAATGATAACAGAATATTTACCGTGCGTTCTGACGATGTCTGTTTTATAGCAGCGAAAAAATATTCTCTTGACAAAACATTAAGTGTCTCTTGTGCAACATTAAACAACATCATTCACATAGAGATTTGAGTTAGTAAACTTAACCAAAAATATAAATTAAAAGGCTTCTAAATGGCTTAGAAGAAGGCCTGTGTATCAATGCTGACTGACGTTTAAATGCAAACAGTTTTTTAATAAAACCTGTTAGAGACACTATGCATCGATAATACAAATCTTAGCCAGAATTGAATTTCACGAAATAAAAACATGATAATTTTAATTATTGTTAAAACATACAGTATTTAGTTGAGCACATATTAAATGCCCATAACAACAGAGACATTCAGAAAGAATTGTTTACCAAAAGAAGCTATCCCTTTCATATGTAAGTGTAATTATAGCAACAGATGTATACTATTTTAGTTTGTGTTTCTTTTTATGTGGGCTTAAATGAAAATGACAGCAATCAATTTAAATATATTTATATTTTACTACATTCTGAAAAATAATTATGTCTAAGTTGATTTAAACCTAGAGGGTTTCTTTTACGTAAATTTATAAAACATTTATTATCATTGTATGTATCGGCTACGTAACAGCTTTAGAAGTTAACAGCATTTAATAATATTTTTCGATCAGCAATCTCCGTTTAAGTTTGACATATTTTTTCCAAAGTCACAAACCAACTTATGAAAAAATGATTGGAACAATTATCCGTAAAATAATGACAGCAAACATATCGTATAGACAGATGATGTGTACAATATATCCTACTCGTTTGAGGAATGTATTGAGGGGTGTTTGGTATGTCGGTTGTCGGTGTATTTCTTTCAAAAACGATGGCAATAACCTTGCATAATACAACAGCCTCAAGATATTCTACTTCATTACTTAATTAAACTTAACTGCAAATCACTGTACGGGGGAACTTACGGGACATCGTGAAGTCGTAGATTCTGTGTTTTGTAGGAAGCAGATGTACATCAGAAGTATCTCTATAAGTAGTATAGGTACATTCACATTATATGTTCATAGTATGCCTAACGTACTTACCAAGGATCTGTATCCTGACTGTGTAGCTTCGGTAAGGTATTCAATAACAGTGTCCTCATCCATGATCCCCGCAGCTGTTTGATATATAACTGTAAATAAAGTGATACATGCGCAGCGTGATTAAATAACTATGAAAACATTTTCTCTTACATTTGTGATTCTTCAAAAATGTATTTCTGATGCTAGGCTGTTTTTTTTTTAATACGGTCATTTAAAAATGCCGATTTATAACGATGAAATCGTTAACGACGCTTTGGGTGAAAACAAGTAACTGTATAATGAATATCGAGGTAAAAGCAGAGTTGCTCTCGTGAATATAAACCGAAAAATAAACGGATACACATTGACATAACGCATTTCCGTTTGCATGTTAATGATTCTGTTTTTATTGACGATTTTCATTTCTGAAAAATTTGAACAAAGTATAATTAAAAAAAATATTCAAGATATCAAGTAATGCATCCTGTAGCGAATGGTATGTTTACATTTTGTTGCAGTTTATAAAGTACCTATTTATACTTACTTATAAACAATTTAACCTTCGACTTTTGTTTGATAACTGTTTTGGTTTGTTTGTTTTATGTGTCAACATTTAAAATCACTAAGTGTGATTGTCGTAATGACGTAACAATTCGCATGATTCCTAAAGGCTAGGTTTGAATATTGTGCTTTGCACCACAATTGGCACTACACTAAGCTCGACAATCAAGATAACTTTGAGTAAATATGGCACATTTGGCAGGAAAAGCAGATCCTTATTTCTGAATACAACTTTTGAATGTCGTGCTAGCACATGTTTAGGCATGACATTCAGTCGGGCTGGCACAACATTCAGCATGACATTCAGCTTTCGACATTCAATTGCGAATGTTTTGCTAGTACAACTTTTGGCTAGACATTCAGCTCAGGCCAAATTTAAATGTCGTTCTTGCGTAACAATCGGAACGATATTTAGCTCAGCATTCAACATCAATACGTTTAAATATCGTGCTGGCACAACCCTCATTATGACAATCAGTACCACAATCTTAAAAACAAAGTATGGAAATCGTGCCAGCTTTACTTTTACGGCTCGACAGTGAGCTCCGGTTTGTTATTCAAAATCAGTTACTTTAAATGTCGTGCTGACACACACAGAATTACGCATGTCATGTTCGAAAATACTCAGTGTGAAATTTCTGGTTACACCTGACCTTGTTATTCTTTGCCTTAACTTAAGTTATTCACATGTTTAATCATATCGATCGTGACAATAAGATGCATCGCGATCGAAGAATAATTTCATACACACAAAAAGGAATCACGTAGCATAAATTCGTTTTATTTATCTATAGATATGAGCCCTTTGAATACATGTGGTGTTGTTTTACTGCGAAAGCCGAAACCTTTAGCTTAGCCCAAAACTTAGAAACAGTTGTGTTTGGGAACGAGGCTAGTAAGCCTCGTAACAACTATGTGTATTTAATTGTAAGCAAGGAGATGTATTTTGCCATGTATGCTAAAGTATACTTTACAGAAGTTTTACAAAACACAACTACTTGTGTTTTTTTTTTTTACATAAAGCAGTGTAAATGGGTTAAAATGAGATGTTTTCGTTTTTAAAGAAACGAGAAAACCAGAATACGTACAGTTAGCAGGATGCCGGCAGTCTGTAAATAAAAAAACAACAACATAAAACTGTACTAGCACTTTGAATATTGCATTTTTCAAACCACGTTGATACTTTGGTTAATGCTAAACCGATTACGCAATGAAAAATGGATGCCATGCATACGAGTATTCGACATGAGCCCTATTTATATTGATGATCTTAACAATAAAAAACCCGCAAAACATGAAATAATGGCATCAATTTTATCGGGTTTTATTTTGCCAAACAATGTCAAACTATGTTTTAGGTTATCGTTGAACATAGCGATACATTCCGAAAAGTTGAAATACAAACATTAACATGAAATTTTTGGATCGTATTTTGTTTTATTAACCATAAAAGAATATATAAATTCATGTTAACCTTGCTTGTTCATTTACTGCATACGTTAAAATTAAAAACAAAACAAAAAAAAACAATCGAAAACTGAGCTTCAGCTGTCAAACCATACTTATACCTAATTTTGTAAGTTGTAGACCGCAAGTTTGCACTTGGTAAATTATAATCATTATTTATGTATTGTGTTTGGTGTGTCATACATCATATTGATTTTCATGGCGAAGTAAATTTTTTTCATAGACAAACGTGCCAGGCAAATGTTGAGTCAACGTAAGACAAGTAATGCACGACAAGATCGTTGCTGATATAATATTTTTTCCCGACCGTAACTATAGGATGGTCTCTACATCTGTTGATAAGACACATAGCCAAAAACATTTAGTTAATATTTTGGTTGCTTGCCAATAACGAAATTACTTAACGTCCAGCTCATCCATCCGACTTGTATTGTGACTCCGCTATGTTGCCAAATTATGGTCAATAAGTCATACACCAAATTGTGCTCACCACCAAGTACTTAGTATAAGATACCGAAAAGTAAAAATAAAAGTAATTTATCTTATTAAATGTTGATATAAGTGCGCCTGGAATTCTCCCTCTAACATTGTAGATTCAAATTTACCATATAGTATTATTTGTTTTCCTGCGCTTCTTACCCACACGCGTTCAATGTCACAGCACCTGTCGTGCAAGTTAGCACACTTTCTTTGTACATATTTTATGCAAGAAGTAGAAGTGCCTGGCTCATTATTTAGTAAAATAGACATAAAGAACAATTAGTTAACAGAAACGCAAGCGAAGTAGAAAGTGGAACAACTCCATTTGGAAAATACAGGTATGATAAATGTGGACTGTCAATTATACAAGGTATATCAAAATTAAACTATTACTCGATATGGATGTATACGTGCAATTTAGATAAAACCTTAACTGAACCCAATAATAATAATACACGTTATACAAGTAATACAAGTTGTGAGATACTAAAATAAAGGATTAACGTTTACTCTGGTACATGTGTTAATTACATACTGACACTTGAAGATGTGTCAGTGGAGATAACTTTCCCATCGCTATTGAGATACAGTTACAAGTAAACAAAACGTATGCAAGCTAAATAATAAAGAAGAGACATGGCCCGTGCAGTACAATTGGATGACTAGTATATACTTATTTAAATGTCAGTACAAGTATTAACTTCTGGTTTATGTCGATGTTCGCACATGGTTTTCAGCGTGGTGTCAAAAGTGTTTTCTTTCCAGTGTCTAAGGCTTTATATGCCAGATTTTTCACCGAAAGCATAATGGCAGAATCAAGAGTTGATTTCAATACATTAGACACACGTGTTAGTGATAGTGAAATATCAGTAATAGGGTATACCGTGAACGTTCCATCGAGTTTGAAACGAGAGGTGGGATGGGTACTAAATGGCAGACAGTCGAGAGGCGGCATAAGAGGGAAATGGTCAGCTCTAGCGGATCTATGGATATGGACACCGGAGCATTTGCAAGGTTAGACAATGAAGACAAGCTTGTATGTTTATTTGATAAAATAAATAGAAATGCTGGTGTCCTGCAAGACCTAAAGGATGAGCAGAAAACACAAAAAACTGAGCACACTAATCTGTTGTGTCGTGTAATGGAAAACACAACGTGTATTGGGAACATAAAAACACTTACAAGAGAAGCAATTAAAGGCACTAAAATATAAGACCATTGATTTAGAGGCAAGAAACAGAAGAAACAATTTGATATTCTGGGGAGTCAGAGAAAACACCAGACATTCATGTGTATCATTGATCGTCAACTTTATCAGGGACACACTTGATATAGTCACTTCTGATATATCTACTGATAAGGCAAATCGTCTAGCACCAATTAAACAACAAAACGACCAATCGACGTACGTTTTCGCGACTACGCTGAAAGTAAGCATTTACTACGAAATGTCAGAGGGCAAAGAAAGCTCGTGCATGAAGAGCACATTTACACATTTAATTCCCAGCGCCTATTCATTGACACACGACTAGTATCTGACATAATGCCTGCTTGGTTCCAGTTAATGAACGAGGACATATTGCAGACACACACTGTCAACAGCGATACATCCCATGACAAAACATACAATGCTAACTCCCCTCGTGATAATAGCATTTATTCACGTGACACAGAAAGTAACAGTGAATAAGAATCTACCGGTACGCAAGGCGACACTCTGCACGAGAATTTAGACAGAACTACGAGCAACAGGGATAGCGATAGTAAACACAACGGATCACTTGACCAATTAGAAACTAGAAACGAGTCTTTTACCAATATCATGAATAATAAGACACGGCGTAATTGTCAGTCTCATGGGAAATACGTCGACATGGACGTGACAACCAGGAGCTGAGGAAAAAGACGCGAACCCAATTCGCAATAAGTCGAACAGGAAAGGAAATGATAGGATGCGCCAGTCACAGACGGCAAAGGAACCAAGCACTCTTTATTGAATCTAAAGAAAACAACATTTATAGCCGCATAAACACAGACGGTGCAGCTCAAATTGGCAGGACAAATTGTGTGGTGACTGACACATAACATCTTAATGATGAACTCAGGAATACTACGGACATAAATATGTGTCTACTTTATGTGCAAGGCTTAAAAGGAAAGACCTTCAACAGACTGGACTCTGAAGTAATGAACACATTATTTGAAACACGTAGCATTTTATTATTCAGTAGACATGGTGCAGTGATATATTTAAATATGATAATGTTGGATTTAAGCATGTTATATTAAACAGAGAAGTCAACCATAAAAACGCACGAAGGGAGTGGTGGGTTGATAATATTTATGTCACTGATAGTTAATACCTTGATGACGTATTTGTTTAACATATTGATTATTGTATATTACTTATCAAGATGAAAGGGCACGACACAGGTTTTCATGATGGTGTTTGCTTATTCCTATGTTATAATATTCCGACTGGTAGCAGCAGGGAAATATCTGTTGATCACGATATATTCAATTTATTAACAGAAGATATTATTATACTAGAAAATGAATTGTCAAACCCAAATATTATAATAACAGGAGATTTTAATGCACGGATAGGGCAGAACAAATATTTTACAGATATATTACCAGAACATGATACAAGAGATACAGATACATTTAGGATAGAATAACAAACGACCACGTAATTAATATGTTAAATGTTTGCAAACAGATTGGTTTCAGAATTATGAATGGTAGGGTGTTTGAGGTCAAGAGTGTGGGGGCGTTTACTTGTATTAAGTCAGCGGGTTGTAGTGTAATTGACTATGTATTATGTAAAAAGGACATCATGCAATATTTTACTCACTTTGCGGTTCATGAACCAAACATTTTATCTGATCATTGTGTCGTGAGCTTTTCTATTAATGACAATGGCAAATTTAAAAAGAACACACATAACACAGGAAATAGGCAATTGCGGACCCTACAGCAACAAATGTAAATACAACTGGGATTCAGATAAATCAAGATTGCATATAGATATCCTCAACGAAATTGATAACATAGAACAATTACACTCCCTAACTACAAACATAGAATTAATATTAGACATCAGTGGAGTTGATGACAATATCGATACATTTTATGTTTTTATGACACGTTGTAGACTCGTTATTCAAAAAGAAAATTAACCGAACTTTTATAAAACACAACTATAAAGAAAATGAATGGTTTAGATAATACATGTACTGAGATAAAGAACATATTCTGTATGAATCTTAAAACGTACAATAAAGAGAAAAGTGATCTCAATAGACGCAATATGACAGAGGAAATACAAGACACGCATAAGAAAAAAATAGTATAACTATATGAAAGATAAAACAATTAAATGAAAAATATGAAATATTCAAATGTCAGAGAATATTAGAAAACGTTCAAGAGTGCATCATCTGGGCAGTCAAACAATTATAATTAATAATTATAATGTATATGTATATATATATATATATATATATATATATATATATATATATATATATATATATATATATATATATATATATATATATATATATATATATACATAGAGAGAGAGAGATATATATTTATATATATATATACATATAATAAAAATAATAATAATAAAAATACAAAATACAGAAGATGGCATAATATAATTGAATAATCAATATTAATTATATGCATTTATAATATTAGAAAACAAGATGGTTCTCATGGCATTCCAAAAACTTAGCCTATGTATCACAATCAAAGTATCCATCATTATGTGGTCCCCGTTGATGTTTTTATTCCTTCAAAATTTTTGCGTAGGTACATGACAAAAATATAAAAAAAGCGGTTCAGATCTAAAATATGTTGTTAAGAATAAAACCGCTTAAAATAGTTTAAAAGTTTTGCAATGCTTTTAATTCTCTGAACCTAAACATACACATATAATTTTAAAGGACAGCATACTTGTGATAAGATTTAAAATTAAATATCATCATGCATTGTGATTTACCAAAGGTTTTCTGTTTGTAATTAAAATATAAGTTAACTGTGTGGCTAAGTCCCTTTAAAATACGTTTTTAAAAATGGATGCACACTCGTACGTGTGCAATATGCAAGAGAGAGGGGCAAAAGAAAATAGTAGAACACTCTAAAGCACATATTAAAAGAGGAGATAAAGGGGAGCAGGAGAACACGAAGCAGCTTCTTAATGTATATTTGACAATTTGTGCAATGTATACAGGTGACCAAAATCAACACGTATTATTCGTTATATTATAAAATAGTTCCGGTCTCTATTTGGTAAATAGGGTTGCTGGGGGCTAAGAAGTTGAAGTCACCAACGTGTAATTCTTTACCCTGTGAGTTTGAAACTTATAACTCAGTTGTTACGAACTAAAACGAAAAACAACAACATCAAGTCGGTAGAATTGTCAATTCACTTATTTAGAATAAACCATGTTTCCCTAAGTTTACATTCCAGATTTTGATACGTTTAATTGGGACATTAAACATACTACTGTTAGCGTGTCATTGCAATAATAATATCTGACAAGCTCCTTACTAAAGAAAAGAACATTACCAAATACGTATAAATGATTGTAGCATCACGCTCGTGTGAAAATGGAATTGAGGAACCCATGTTTAATATCCATCAAAGCAAATATACGCAACAATCATCATAGGATGAAAAAAATGACACTATTGATTACATGTACGGAGAGCTTGTTTACGACCGCCACACTGCAAAGGTAATTGTGCTGTAATCATGAATAAGAATATATGACAAGGTCCTATGAGCATTTCAACATAAACCAAACCACGAAAAGGCACAGGACAAAGGTATCCACATGCAAACCAAATGTAGCAGTAAGAAAAAAACTGTGTTGAGTCATTAAAGAAAAAGAGCAAGGCGGTAGCGGTTGGGTAAATTTTAAAATACAAACGTTTAAACATACTTTTAGTTATATGTGTGATATATTGTCATTCAAACTCATGTGAACCACGTTACTTTCTAATTTAATAAACATCCAGGCAAATGATTGTAGGACATCATCTTGACTTATGTTATAACACATTTGTAAACACAAACACTAGAAAATCAAAGCATATTGAAGAAATATATGCTAAAACATGACCGTGTAATAAGCATTTATGTAGAAACATAATATTATTATTAAACACATCTGAACAACAACATTGCACTAGATTCCTCATACATAAATAGTAAACACCCCTTTACTACACTCAGCACAGACCTGTAACTGTTTCCCCATTTTTTCAACATTTTCTTGTTCATCAAATCATAACTTAAGTAATTTAATGCATATTTGTGTCCCTCTAATAGGCTTCACTAAATAAATATTAAAACTAAAAAATACAAGAAATAAATACCAACTAGGCATGAACAGATAAATTACAATTTTTAATCCGTCCTTGAGATATTTATGAAAAATATAACGTTCTTAGTACTACAAAGTAATAAAGCTGATCTATGAAGTATTTTTGTAAGGCAAATACTTTAAGTATTAAAGTTATAGTAACTGTTTAAGAAGGTAAATAAACAAGAACATTTTTGTCTTAAAACGTCGTTTTGTTCATACAAAAAGAAGTAATTGAATGCATCGAATATTGCAACTGACATACAAAAAAATTCACAATAAATTAATATAATGACTTAAACCCTCTACATATACCCACGTATTTGCTAACAATATTCACTAGTTGGCGTTGTATATATAACGTTATACTCAACTTAATAACATGGACTATGTAAATGGGTACACATATTTTTTTTACAAATTACACTAGTATGATTTTCATTTCAAGAAGTCAAAAGTCTGGGTTGATATTTCTATTTCATAATAGTGGACTCTCTGAATGAACAGTCTGTTAGCAACGTGCATTTCTCTGTCAACAACATCCCTTGTTCTGACAGGTGTCTCAAAATCACTGAAATATTAAACAAATCAAATAGACAATGGAAAAATAACAACACACATATCTGATTGATTTAAATAAAATAAGTAGTATGAGGAGATTTTACAGACATGCGCCAGTGTTGCCATTTTGGTCTCACCCACACCCATAAAACCACACTATCATGTATGTACACTACTCATATAAGGAGAGCATTAGTAATAATGGTGAAGGACAAATAGCCTTTTATAAAGACTTTGGCATGATACGTTTTGTAATGTAACATTGAGCCTACAGGGCTGTTGGTTTAGGAAACTACCATAACAAACGTACAGTTTGTGTTTTTAACTAAAATGCTTGTAGGCTTCATTTAAACAATGCCTTGGCAATCAACGTGTTGCATCAGACCCACACGTACGTAGTTAAAATATGTATGTGAATGGCACATAAGTAGTTAAAGAAATATATAAAAAAAACACATTTAAGAGAGAAACCGTACTTGTTTTTTTTTTAGCTAAAACAGCTAAATGAAGCTAATCAGCACTTCAACACTTTTGATCCTCACAAACGAACGAATACATACTATTTTGAACGGCATCTACTTAATAAGTATAATATAGTAGTCAGAGGTTAAACTTTATTTTGCTGTTAATTGTGGTTGATCAAGCCTTGATTTTTTAACCATAATGACCCTTTTGTCGCTCAACTGAGCGCTGTAGTAAAGTTTATAGCGAAGAAGAAATATCAGCAATGATTAAACAGACCAGAATAATTTTGGGGGATTTATTGTTAAAGCAACATAATTAAGTTATTTGGAGATGTTGTCCACTTAAAGCACTTATAGTGCTCTGCCTTAACTGTGTATAACATGCCGTGAACACCTGGCATGACATCACACCCAACCTAGTCACAATATATTGATTTCTGATCAAGCAGATCTGGAATTACCCGTATATGTGCTTGGGCGTTAGCAAGAGTGATATATCACTACGATTTTCGTATGTCAAGGCATGGGATCTAACCCGGGACCTCCCGCATCAAGACACTCTACTGTTTGTCATACCAGGTCGGGGCTCACCATTGTAAATATAGCATGCCATGAAGACCTGTATAAGACCAGAACAAGTCACATTATCCTGACACCGCGCAGACCAACTACTTTTATATATGGTTGAGCGTTAGCAAGTGAGCTATACTACTCTCATGTCTCATGACTCTGGTATGTCGCAAATCATGATCAAATCAATACTCTCCATTACAGTGTACCTACGCTCTACAGATTGCGCTACCAGTTCCGACCTAGAATAATCGTACAACATGTAAATGCACACAAGCAACAGTTGGACAATCAGTCATAATACATACATATATACATGACATAGATAAGTCATAGATGGAAAATGACCTGCCTCCTGTCTGCCATGTTGTTGTGTGAGGCTTTTTTTAAAGATCAAAATTCTTTTAAAAACTCTTTATTCCCCAACCTGTTTCAGCTCCTGATGAAGTTTGGTTTAATTTGAGCAAGCAGTTTCAGAAGACAGGCCATTGAGTGTGTTCTCAGTTTAACTAAAAATTATAGTTTTACTAATTGCCACCAAGTTTCTTAAAATATCTAAAATATTAAATAAAATATTTAATCCTTACCAAAATTCCTTGGCGGTGGTTTGTATTTCAATGATATCCGCTTCTGTTAAAGGCTGTGCACATAACTGCAATTTAAATAAACATGCGATTATATGGGACTTGTAGTTTTTTCTTATTGAAAAACTTGCAGTATGGATTATTTGAGGGGTAACTCAACTATATATTGATAAGATCGTTAGCCTACTATTAAAGAAGATAGTTTGAAACCTGTTTCAATATTATATAGGTTCTCTCTACCTGGAGACATAATGAAAGACACCATAGTCACATATCAATATGTTTACAGTGGTGGTGGATGTAACCCATTATCGTGTTTTAACGCCTTTTGTTTGTACTGTTGTTGTTTTTAGATATAACACATCAACAAGATTATCGTTACTATAGTGATGCTATTTTTTGTGAAGAATAGCCCCAAATAGGGTCAGTAAATCGTTCAATACAACCAGGACTTAAACACACGCATTGAGCCATAAAAGGACTCTGGAGTTATAGCTGTTGACAAATTCACTTACCAACATTCAAACACTTTTAACGTTTATGAGTTGTAAATACTGACCAACTATCAACTTCAAAACTGATTGCACTAGGAAAACTTCCATTTAAAGTCAGCATATAGAAACATATTATATCATCACTAATTAAAAGAATACAAGTCCTTATGAAGCAGTGTTTCAGTGTGGTGAAGCGAGGTTTCAAGTAAAAAAGGAGCATAAGGGAAATGTGTAGTCATAACTGACTAGTCCCATTGTTAGATTATGAATTGTACTAATAATAACCTTGTAGTGAACCTATAATTCTAGTAAAAGTAATTCATATTGTATATGTAGTTCAAAGCTTACTCAAAACACAATTTACACCACTAGTTAGCTGGTGCTATGACTTGGCCCAGCAGTGGGATTGTCTGAAACGGTCAATGGTAAAAGAGTCACTGCTAGTCCGTGAATAAAATGTACCCTTAAATTAAGGTAATACTATGTTTTATTAAATGTCAATTGTCAAAGAAATAATAATGTTTGCCTGGTTTATAGAATGGCATACCAGAATAAAGGGTGATAAAAAGACAAAAAAACTGTTTTATTTGATTAAGATAATACGTAGAAACGAACGACAGACGCTCGTTTATGATAAACCT
The DNA here is from genome assembly GCA_007844125.1 of Sinonovacula constricta. Lineage (NCBI taxonomy): Eukaryota > Metazoa > Mollusca > Bivalvia > Cardiida > Solecurtidae > Sinonovacula > Sinonovacula constricta. The sequence continues at coordinate 11,548,521 of CM017573.1, forward strand.
TTGTTCAGACTGTCAACTATGACATTTAACTGGATTTGGAAAAGTAAAATATACATTTGTCGAAAGAACAAATGAATCAGTCGCGTTAAAATCAACTATAATCCCTCCGATTCACTGGTGCCGTAGCTGAGTAAAAAGTAAAAGCTGAACGAAACAACATAACTGTCAACTATGTCTAGGAAACAGGTCAAATCAGTGCTAACCATTAAATATTTCCCCAAATCATGTATCCTAATAGCGAATTAATCAATAGCATTCAACAAATATACATATTTACCACAAAATGTTCATAAATGGAATAGCATTACTCACCGTTGAAGGCGTTTTTTTTAACTTGACAGGCGTGGCTTCAAAAGCAAAGTAGTAAGTTCTCGTCCAAGCTTCGACAGATTCCGTAAACTATCAAACTTTTCCTTAGTGCAAAATTACAACCACTATACTATTTCCTTTATTATCCACACTGCACAATTGTTATAAAACTTTAAAAAAACATGTGACATCTGAAATCATATTATATGGTCATCCCCGTAATTTGCTCTGTCATCGATTTTTAGCAGAACACCACACCATGCTTATTTATACATTTAGGGAGAATGACAGTTTAGAGAGGGATATATTTCACCATGTGTGTTGTCTAACAATTTAAGATAGTGTTCGGAATCATCTTTACATAAACTAAGGTATGAATTTATGTAAATAGTAGACCCTTATTCGCCAAAACAGTGTAAAAACAGTGTAGCATGCACTTGATATAGGTAAATTGTCGGATATTACCATAAATACCATGTCGCATGATATCCTTTTTTAGAATAAGCCACTCATCTTGTCCAAAAACGTGTATAAATGATTTTAATTCCTTTTTTGTAAGAATTTCTTGATGCTTCTTTGGTAAAATATATAAAAGAAACTATAACACAATGAACTACCCCCAAACGTAAATGAAGATTATTTGGTGAGATTCCAAGCATAACTATACAGGCTGACAAAAAACTACATGGGCATTGTAATCATGGTGGTATATGCATGAAAGCCATTTGATCCAACGTATAAGTCAGATGATGCATAGAAAACATCACGTGTAAATTGTAAATACTCTGAACCCTTTGGAATTACTGCATAGATTTGAGTGATAGCCATGTCAAAAGGAGCTCATGGAGCCTACATAGCATGAGTACAACTGTTTAACAATAAAGTGTTAGGTCTTGCACAAAGAAAGATGGAATGGGTCCGAATGTTTGGGGTTTTCAATATTTGTTTATCAAAATAGATTTTTTTTCTTCTGTTTTTGCTTTTTAAATACATCGCAACGACCAATTATGATTATTACACCAACGTCTAGCTATTCTGGTGGAGGAAGACACAAGACACATGTCTGGGTACAACCACCGGGAGTCATCTGGAAGACCTTCCCGCATTAAGTCCTTCGCCCCGAACGGGACTCAAACCCACCCGGTGAGAGACTAAGCAGTCACAGGAGTTACAAGGCGACTCTATCACTACGTCACGGGCGCCCCTATCAAAATAGATTCAAATCATTATTTAAATTTGCCTAAGGATAAAGTCAATGGGTATCAATATCTTATAAGTGCACTTTTTGTGTAATCATTCGATCAGCATGTAATCGTAAGGCATTTTAATTTTTGGTCGTGTTAACAAACAATTCACTTGCTGTAACACAAATTCATTGATACAGGATTCATTAAGACTCACTTCTGCATCTTTCTAATCTGATGACGTTTTACTCCCTGGCATAGTTACTTACATATTATTTTATGTAACAAAAACTATTTGAAGTAATATTCATCACGACTTAAGTTTGAATATTCATATCACTTGCTCCTTGAACTATTGAGACGTGCTAAACGTGTTCCCCTTCCATTCAACAACAGAACTTATGAAACGTAAAATAGTAATTTTCATGTGCATATGTGGTTTTTTGAAATATTCAATACTCATATGAAATAAACACTTCACATATGGCTAAAATAGTACACAAAAATAACATTTGTTCTGAGGCAACCATGCTACTATGACACTGTATACAATGTTATAATACTATTTTTGTCTCCTACAATGCGTAAATAAGTGATGGTCATGTAAAGATGTTATTATGTACAGTGTGGTTCAAAGGAATTAGTAGTCAAGATTGCGGCTCTGCCGGCTGGGGCCTAGAATACACCGGCTGTATTCATGCAGAACGGTAAAACTCCGCCGAAAATGGACCATGTGTTTGCCGTGCATGGCATCCCGTGAAACCGGGGATTCTGGCGGTTGAGCACCCACGGGATTGGCGTACGATATATCCTTAGTCACCCGTGCGATGCAACACACCGTCTTGACCCCGTATTCGTTGTAGACGGGTGGTCGTATGGACCCGGTAAGATCAATATGCTTGTCACGTCGAGCCCTAGGTTAACATTATATTACCTATTTCTCTATCCATACGTATCTAATTCTCTGTTACAAACCGGGCTTGATACTTCTTACCTTTATTATGTTACATAGCCTAGAATGCGGTGGCTTTTGGGTTAATCGAGAGGTTTTAAAGTCTCTTCAAACTTTACCCTTTCGAGTATAATACGTGTGTAACCTTAGCGCTTGGAGTTGGAGATCCACTCAGTATAAGCTTTCCCTTGTTGGGCTCCGTGGTGGGTGGGGACCTCTAGTGTTGAATTTTTTTTCCTCATGGCTTCTTACACCCTCAAACGACCTCGACCGAATATACTTCTTTATACTGACTCTGAGGAAGGACAACTAATCGAACAATTTCCCAAATTCTTTGTACTGACTGCAGAGAAAGAGTTCGATCCACTTTTTAAAATGTCCCCATTTATTAAAACAACCTCTTAAAGGCGTAATTGGTGATCCTAAATCTAAAATGAAAAATGGTTCCCTCCTTATTGAAATAACTAAAAAAAAAGCCACAATCTGACCAACTTTTGAAACTGAAAGAACTTGTCACCACGGACATGTCATTATCTCAACATAAATCACTTAATTTTTCAAAAGGCGTAATCAAAAGTCCAGTACTTGCCGGTGTATCTGAAGAAGAAATAGTTACTAATCTCGCTAGTCAAGGTGTCACTGCAGCAAAACGAATCAAAGTTACAAGAAATGGAATTCAGATAAAAACCGATACAGTGATACTAAATTTCAATTCTCCTACTCCAAGATCGAGCATCAAAAAAGCCTTATTAAAGTGGAAATTTACATCCTTTACCCTATGCGTTGTTTCAAATGTAAAAAATTAGCACCGTAAAAGCGATGTCAAAAATACAAAAGCTTGTGGCAAGTGTGCTACTAAAGGAGACGATCATAATGAATTCGCCTGCACCATAACTAAATGTGCCAATTGTGGCAAAGATCACCCAGCCTTTTCAAACTCATGTCACCATTTGAAAAACGAAAAAGATATTGTCGTGTCAAAACCATCAGCAGAATTTCATACCCTGAAGCCAAGAAAATATAAGAAACACCACCAAAATCATACTCCTCAGTCATTAAATCTAATAACAAATCAGTCACCATGAAAGACGCCCAAAGACAAAGAGACCCAGAGTCAGTTCAAGGAAAACCAAACAATAAAATTTCAACAAAACAAACGATTACACCAGCAACAAAACGGCCAACACATCAACACAAACAAAACTGATTTACAGGCTGTTGCCATTCGTGTAACAGTCCATAAAATGATTACAGTTTGCTTCGTTAATCTTCCGCCTAATTCAAATATTTCAAAATCAAAATTAGATGATTTAATAAACCAATTACCTTCCCCTTATATTCTTGTAGGGGATTTAAATGGACATATCCCATTATGGGGATGTTCTGATTATAACAATATGGGTAAAACTTTAAAGGACTTCATAGCCCAAAATAATGTATGCCTATTATTTACATTCTGCTTCAGGGCATTATTCATTCATTGACCTTTCTTTATGTCACCCTTCTTTATATTTAGATTATAGTTCGGATGTACATGATGATTTATGTGGAAGTGATCCCTTCCTAGTAATTTAAACAAGGAATCTGTAAACCTAAGTGATAATAATACTTACTGGAGGATGAACAGAGCGAACTGGGATTGATCAAAGTTTTGTACTGAAGAATTGACTACGTTGACATTTGAGAATGCTCACGATAAAATACATTCATTCTCAAAAAATCTTCACAGCATAGCAGAAAAGTGTATACCTAAGACCACGACAAAGTCAAAGCGTAATAAACCTAGTCCTAATGATGAATGCAAAACATCTATTAGAAAACGTAGAGCGGCACTTAAGAAATTTAATATTCGTCCAACTACTGCTAATTTAAATAATGTCAAAAAGGAAAAGGCAAAGAGCAGGCGAATCATGAAACAAGCCAAAAGAACATCTTGGCAAAAAATTGTTTCTGGTATCACCAGTAAAACTTCACTTAAAAATGTTTGGTAAGAAACATGTAGGAACTTCTTCATTAACTGTAAATCCTCTTAAAATCAAATGACTCAATAATAACAAACACAAAATACATTTCAGACACTCTTTCTAAAAGTTTTGCTAAAAATTCATCTTCGGAAAATTATGGAATTTCAAAATGTGAAGAATTATGTTGAAAAAAGTAAAATCAATTTAAGTCAAATAATAATAAAACAAATACAACCAACATTTTTTAAGAGAACTTAGAGACGCACTGAATAAATCTCATGATACCGCTGCTGAGCCTGATGATATTCTCTATCAATTCCTTAAACACCTACCGGAAACATCATTACATTTACTTTTATCTATTTATAATGAAATTTGTTTATCCGGAGAAGTTGCAAATTCGTGGAAAAATGCATTCGTCATTCCTATACCTAAACAGGGAAAGGATCCAACTGATCCTTTAAGTTACAGACCTATTGCTTTGACAAGTTGTATTTGTAAAACTTTAGAACGGATGATAAATAGTATACTCGTTTGGCATATTGAATCAAATAATTTACTCACAGAATTTCAAAGTGTGTTCAGAAACCAACGAAGAACACTCAATTATCTCGTTCGATTTGAATTTTTTATAAGAGATGCCTTTATCAAGAAGGAACACCTTGTAGCGGTGTTCTTTAAACTTAAAAAGGCATACGATACAACATGGAAACATGGGGTTTTAAAGGATCTAGACGACCTTGGTCTCAAGGGTCGTTTACCCACATTTATTAACAGTTTTCTTTCTGATAGAAATGTTCAAGTTAAAATTGGGTCTACCTTGTCTTCTGTTCATAAACAGGAACAAGGTGTATCTCAGGGTAGTATAATATCCGGTACACCTTTTAACATAAGAATAACATTGTAAAAACTCTAAATAATGGAGTAGATTGTTCACTATATGTGGACGATTTCCTTATATGTTATCGTTCCAAAAATATGAATATGATAGAAAGGCAATTACAACAATGCCTCAACAAACTACAAATTTGAAGTAACAACAATGGTTTTAAATTTTCTACCACATAAGAGACTGCATTCATTTCTGACAGAAAATAACTTTGCACAACGATCCTGAATTATTTTTTTAATAACATTCGTATTCCTGTTGTCAAGGAAACTAAATTTCTTGGTATCATATTGGACAGAAAATTATCTTTTATACCCCATATTAAATATGCAAAAACTTAATGTCTTAAATCTCTTAACCTGTTGAACCTAATAGAAAAATAACTGCAACTTTAAATATCACTTGTAAGATCGAAATTAGATTATGACAGCATTGTTTACGGCTCTGCTAGGAGATCATATCTCCAGTTGTTAGACGTTGTTCACAACCAGGGACTTCGTCTGGCTCTTGAAGCTTTCAGGATCTCTACTGTAGACAGTCTGTACGTTGAAGCTAATGAGCCATCATTATACCTTAGACGAGAGGAACTTGTGCTTCAGTTCATAACAAAAGTGAAATCTAACACTAAAAGTCAAGCACGCTGTGTTATCTTCAATCCGAAATATGCACACTTGTATGAGCGTAAACCAAAAGCAATAAAGACGTTGGGTTTACGAAAGCTAGAAATCATACAATCATTATATCTGAATTTAAATTTAATAACCGAAAATAATGTATTGGAATTTCCACTATTGCAATTTAAAACTCCCGAAGTCGACTAACTCTCTGTACAAATATTAAGTCAAAAACAGACCCTCTCGTGCTTCGCTCAAATTTTAACGAACTGCGCAACAAGAAATACTCTTACTACCTCGAAATATATACTAATGGCTCAAAAGCAGATTCATATATTGGCTGTGCTTCCGTAACTAAAATTCTTTGTTTTGAACAAAAGTTACCCATTGGAATGGAATGGAATCGTCCATTTTTACAGCCGAAATTCAGGCAGTAAACCTTTCTCTAGACTTTTTTTTTTCTGATCATCCTGATGATAAATGTATATTATTTACTGAAACTTTGTCGGTCTTACAGTCTATGAAAAATCTCATTTTTTCAAATCCTCACATTAGAGAATTAATTTAAAAAGCTTAATCAAGCATGTCTTAACAAGAAAACTGTTTTCTGTTGGCTACCTAGTCATGTAGGCATCCGAGGAAACGAGGATGCAGATAAAAGAGCTAAATCTACTTCAGTCCTTATTGAGACAGATCTTTGCATCCCACACTCAGATTTTAAACCACGTATAAATCGATATATTTTAACCAAGATACAAACAAGTTGGGACAATACTGTTTATAACAACTTACATGTAATTAAAACTAACGTCGGTGCCAATACCTCTACTTGCCGAGAAAGTAGGCGGGAAGACGTAGCTCTTATCCGCTGTCCCATTGGACATTCTAGATTAACCCATTCATATCTCTTAAAAAGAGAATTTCAACCTCAATATGTACCTTGCCAGGAACCTCTTACAGTTAATCATATTTTACTACATTGTATTGACACAGACCATATTATGTCTAAATATTTTAATGTCAATAACATATACGAACTATTTAAACCAGTGTCTGATTCCAAGGTTGTTTGTTTCCTGAACGATGGTATTGGTATTCTTATTAAGGTATAAAGTTTTAAACGGTTTATTATGCTAACGTTATAAATTTTAACTGTTTAATTTATTAACCTGTTTTCACTTATAATTTACATTTTTAAACTTTATTTTCACTCACGTATTTTAGTTTTAATCTGATTATATTCTATTGTCGTTAAACTTTAACGTGGCGCCGTATGACCTACCAAGTGTCAGTGTGCTGTAAAACCCCAAACCCAAAATACAAATACATTGTCAAGATTGTTTTAAAATCTCAGCTAACACTTCCGCCCATTATCTCATTGGCTATTTTCAAATAATAATACAACATACATTAGTAAAGAGAAATATCAAATGACTTAGGTTTTCTGTCGATGATCGTTGTATTGTACACGATTTCCACTGACTCACATTTTTGTTTGACAACACCAAAAGGTAATAAACAACACTTTCCATTCACAATGTGAACAAGGGTAAATAATAATAATAAATATACAGCATATAGAACAACTGTATATTAATAAAGCATTTACGGCGTTGCCCTAAATAAACTTGCTATGAAAAACCTTGCTACGCAATAATTAGTCAGTACAGTGTTTGTTGATAAAGACAGGACATGTTGGCTAAATACATATAACTTATTAGATAGGAACAAACAATTTAAGACTACCACTTATTATGTAAATTTAATTGATACCCATTTAAGTTTTGAATGCAAAAATGTGTCTATGTAAACAGGAAAAAATGTATTCTTATAATTTTGAAACTTGTCCTTTCCAGCCAATGCAAATCAATTGCTTCCCTACAAGTAGCCTATATTGCTTTAATGATCGAGTTCTCAATGTACGAAAATAAATTAAAAAACAAACAAAACAGAGAACAATGTACACACCTGTTATCCTTTATGGCAATGTGATGAACGTCAATAAAGTAGCATCTTGCCTGGATATAATGTGTTGTTTGGCTTAGAAAGTTTAACAGCATTCATATTTTTTAATTCATGGCTTTTGGACCTGTCAGGCTATATGACTTTTCTCATTGTATGTTTTACATTATAGAATATGTTATGAATAACAAGGACGTGAAAACACATCTCATACAGGTGTATTCGACTAACAACTAAGAAAATTGAGATGGCATCAGACTACCGACAGCTAATATTCTCAAGTCTATATCTAAACACACAAGCTTGCAGTAAAAAGTAGATCTCATTATGATATTTTACTGACAGAAACAAAAGAAAACTTTGACATCTCTCTAAAATACCAAACATATTTTAAATACGATATAAATTTTGTAGTATGACCCTTTGATTTTCTGGATGAATCCCATACATTTGGAATTGGCAGCAACACTACAGGTACTGTAATAAATTAAAAAAAGTTATGCTCTTACTTCGATTTGCTTGATGCTCAGTTATCTAACTGATAAGCTCGATAGTCAAGTGGTCTATACCCACTAGCTAGTTGTTTTAATGACACGCAGCTCACTGGTAAATATGGAGTGTCCGTCTAGTTCTATTTTAGATCGCTTAGTTAAACATGTTTGTGTCAAAGGACATACGTGCAAGCTGATCTTTCTGGGTCTTTGATTCCATATGTATATTTTTTTTCATTTCTAAGTCAACATTAATGAACATAATTTCTACACGACCTGAATTGTACGGTCTGTTAAGACATTAATGATCACGTTTACCGACCAAAAAAGAAGGGTCAAGGTTTAGTGATAACCTGCTCTTTTGCCATTTAATACACAAACATTTGCATCATGAATGTGAGCAAGTCGTCATGCTCGCATTCATATCTTAAACTATTGTCAGGACTCCAGTCGGGGTGTAGACGATAAAAAAATTACTACTTAAATCGCGTTGCATTTAAATGTATTTTAATAATGTATTTATATTTATTAAGCTGGGTTGATTAGGCATGATATGTGTTGGTTTGTCCAGAGTCGCACATAAGTGTAACCGAGATAACTTCAATGAGGTTGGCAATATCTTTTGTATTTAATCTAAATTCCTGACCAGTTCGAACTTATTTCAGGCAGATGTTTACTAAATTCATGTACATTCAGCTATTTACTTTAATTTTAAATCAGAAATTGCTTCGTTCATTAACTTATTTGAAATCTGTATTTACAATTCTGCATGTATTTTAACTAATGATGGTTAGGCACTTTTACCAGAGTTTGAGCTTAGGTATTCACAATACGTTATCCATGTTTTGTGCATGTACCTTGAAGTAAATACATATTTGTACATTGTATAAGTGAATTTAGATTCCCAGTTGGATTTGTCTAGGTACCAGCTAGGTTTCTAACAAGGTTCAAGTCTATCTAATGGTAGCAGTAGTGACCATAAACGTAGACATAACATTGATATATCGAACTAGTATTAAAAAGGTGCAATGACTCCTGCAATGATCGTATAATCATTTCATACATATGAAACATAAATAATAACAAAGACAACAAAGTTAAAATCATTCACAAAGAAAAAAAAACAAATAAAAAAAACCTAACTAAGTAACACAATCGTATTAAAATAAAATATGATAATACACCATATTAACCTGCAAATGACGACACGCAAATGCGTAACAATGGTTAAATACAGAAACTTCATACAGGACCATGTTTGTATAGTAAATTGTGCATACATGTATACTTAGAAAATTATTATTAAAATGCAAATGCACATCAGGCACTTGATATTTATTTTCTTTATGCATCCACCCAAGTCAATGAAATTATGTTTGAAAATACATAGTATAAACACGACAAAATAATGGGTTTTGTAATTTTTGTCCTTTAAATTCGTATCCGCTGAACCGATAGTTCATGTCTTTGCAAGACAATAAGCTGAGTGATAGATGCAGGTAAAATGTTGTTCCTGTTGTTTTCAAAAGATACAAACCCACTTTATGCAACTTGTATTTTAAATCATTTGGTGCAGTGTATTTCATATAGGTATCATCATTTTCCAAATTAGTTTAAAATATAATCGAAGTTTATAACTAGGGCAATCTGTATTCAATCAGAAGTCAAATTGAAATATTTGATTTATCCTGAATTTCGGGGCTTAACTATGCTTAAATTCGATTAAATATTTGTTATACAAGAGGGGTAATGTCTTACTTCCATAGATGCTGAATTTGCCTCTCCTTGTAACAGGTCCTTCGGTAACCAAACCCACTGGAATAAAAAGGAATCCATAGAACAGAATACTAGTGTGGTTTCTTTTATTTTACACACGTTGTTTCATCAGTATAAACACGCGTTAATGGGAAGTGCTATATCTGCTTGATAGTTGCACATACTACACCAACAAATAATGTGTACTCCCATTGTATGTAGCACAGTGGGGTTGTGTTTTAGACATTACATACGTGACGCACAAACTTAATTATAGTGTGTGTTGCTACTTTATTTTATACGCTTCTGACGGTGTAAGACTATATACCAATAACTGGGATGAATACCTATACACAATGACATGTCAGCGGGAGATAATCTTATGGTTTTAAAATGACTGAACATTTTGGATATAAGTTTTGCTTTTTCCACATTTGTTTACTATAGGGATTATCAATATTCAAAGTGAGTATTGACCGTCAACTTTTAAATACAGTAACTAAGTTTCCACGATATTTAAATATACACATAGAATAATGGCCGAAATGCCAAGATAATAAAACATTAATGACTGGGCCATTGTTGCAATTTATCGTCATCTAACAAAACCAATACATACTACACAAGTGAATATAAGCGCATGTACATATTAGCTCAAACATCTAAAACCCTACATCAAATCATGGGTATATCAACTGCATGTAGCATTGTGAATACCACAAATAGTTCGTCTTGCACGTGTATACGTCGATAAGTGCTTAGAGAAATAATGTAGTGGAATGTTCTGTTTTGAAATTTTGACACATTTATTACAAACTGCACGTGCATTGCAACCTCCCTTTTTTCTTGTAGGACTCTACATACCAATAAGCGAGGGGAACACTAAAACTGCATAACATGTTCCTAATGGAATGTTTCAACTTGGCTGAAAACATTAGATAATATTATTCTTTCTAGATTTGTTGAACAGATATATATCAAATTATTTCACTTGAGTATTGACCCCCAATAGAGACCGTAAATGAAGTATCTAATGTTGTATGAAAGCATAACAAATAAATTGATGTCTATTAGTCCATAACACTTAAACAACTGAATTGGTGGTTTGATGATTTACTCTATGAAGGAAAATCATTTAATACTAATCATATCAAATGTATGATCATTTCACCTCATATATTACTTACACGTCCCAACAAAATAATTCATGTACTTACCCGTTATAGAAATGTTCGATAGTACAGCATCACATTCTATGGTCTGTGGTCCCCTTGTGCATATGGCCACTCTCTTGTTTATCTCAAATGCTATACGTATATCCTCTTCAGAGTTGGTACCAGCATCTGAAACAAAGGACCGTTATCTTTCCTTCCAATAATTACCACGAACCATTTTAAACAGATATTATCAGCAACCAAAATTATTAAAAAATACTATTACAAATCATCAAACAATAACAAGAACGTATTATTTCATATCCATACTTTGCAAGTCACAGCATAACCAAAATCCGCATTTACTAACAAAACCAACAGTTAACATAACTTATCATAATCAAAAGTTGAATAACCAATTCCTAGGAAAGCCTAATCATGTCCTATACTTTAATAAGACCTAAAAAAACAATGATTGTCCAAAGCAGCCGTTATGAACCATTAGCAATATTTGCAGTTACTAAATATAATCAGAAGTAACCATTAAATATCAGAAGTGTTTTCCTAGTACAACCAAGTTAACTTGTGTCACTACCCATGTATTAGAAGAAAATACAAATACCCATTAGTACATGAACTAACTATTTCCAACCGTAAAAAACACATTACTCTTACTCGTTATTATCAAAAGTACAAACACGTACTAACCCCAATTAACAGTGGTAATGTTTTGCACAAAAGACTGAAACTTTCAGTTCACCAATCATTACGAGATGTTACTATTACCAATCATTACCAAAACGTGCGCATACTTATCATTACGGGAAGTTAGTATAACCAAGCAGTGCCGAAATAAACACATAGACATCATTACTGGAAGTTTGTATTACCTAGCAGTGCCGAAATATACACATATGCATTATTACCTGAAGCTAGTTTTACAAAGCAGTGCCGAAATATACATATAGACATTAAAACCGGATGTTAGTATAACCAAGCAGTGCCGAAATATACACATAGACATTATTAACGAAAGTTACTATTACCTAGCTGTGCCGAAATATTCATATATACATTGAAACCGGAAGTTAGTATAACCAAGCAGTGCCGAAATATACACATATACATTATAACCGGAAGTGTGTATTACCTAGCAGTGCCGAAATATACACATATACATTTTTACCGAAAGTCTGTATTACCTAGCAGTGCCGAAATATACACATATACATTATTACCTGAAGTTAGTTTTACCAAGCATTGCCGAAATATACATATATACACTGAAACCGGAAGTTAGTATAACCAAGCAGTGCCGAAATATACACATATACATTATTACCGGAAGTTATTATTACCTAGCATTGCCGAAATATACATATAGACATAATTACCGGAAGTTAGGATTACCTAGCAGTGCCGAAATATACACATATACATTATTACCGGAAGTTACATTACCAAGCATTGACCAATCGTTTACATAGCCATAATTAACAGACGTAAGTTTTAACAAACACTTTAAAAGCTTACACAGTCATAATGAGAGAATTAATGAAAAGTCGCCCTAATAATTCCTAAATGCATGTAGGTCCTTTCATTTGCTTTATTCGGTTTTTATGTTTGTGCTCTTGGAGTGTATGTTGGCTTGTCTGCCTATCTGTGATATGCAGGTTTAGTACTATGAACAAAACATTTCCATTTTATTTTTTTGAGTAACAAATCGCATGTAAATTGATTTTAATAGTATATTTATACTACCAAACTTTGCCAACATTTACTCATAGCCATAATTACCTGCAGTTACCATAACGACGCATTGCCTGAACTTTCACATATTCATTATTATCAAAAGTTCCTATTACCAAACAGTGCCCACCCTTCCCCGTGCTCATAGTAACAAGGTACTAGAGTTGATTGATAAGTTGTGAGACTTATTTGTAAGGATTTGCCATTTTAAGACAACTTTGCATTATTTATCAACAAAATCCTCTTCAGTATCTATACACGTTTGCCTGCGATTTTTGAGGGGATTAGTAAATATTTTAAGACGTCCTTTTCTTGGCCGTTCAGAAAGTCGTCTACCGCATGTATGACATCATCATCTGACCAAAAGTGGATGCTAAAATGGTCTTTATTTCAATTTTGTTAAATAGATGAAAGTCAGATTAAGCGGGTTCAGGCAAATGAGGCGGATGATCAGTCAATTCAAAGCCACAATCGTTAATGACACCCATGGCAAAGACATACTGGTGAACAGGGCATTCTCCAGGTTGTACAACTCACCTTTACTTCAGCGGCGCTAGAGATTAATATTTGTGTTAACTGCCCAAGAAGTGACGCATACTAAGTGCCGTTGATTGTTTATCCAGTTTACAGGTAATATACCGTTAGAACACTATCGGTATTTTTTTCCAAAATACCGAGGCGATAACCTGCCCAGCTCATCTGGGGTTAAAGGATACACTCACGTTTCATCTTTTGTCACAAACATCTCCTCGTAGTTAGCAAGATCTGCCTCTAATGCATTCAAACTAGCACCAGACAATATCCGCCTGGTGCGCTTCTCACCAACTGTCAGAAATCTTGGTACCAAAAGGACCTAGATCTTCGTCATTAAAAATCTTCCGTAAGAATGGCACGTACTCCCTTCTGTTAAATGTCAGCTGTATTGGATATATATCCCTCTGTAACTCACCTGTCAGGCTTACGAATGTCATGGAGGTAATTGACCATTTCTAGATTTGCAACACTGACAATCATTAAATTATGGACGTCATCCAAAAGCCTTAAATTCTGCCGTTCACTTTTCGACTGTAGCATATGAAGGAGCATCATTCCCAAATGTTGCTATCATATCAGTATTGATATACTTAGCTGCTAGACCTTTCTTATGCAAATATTGTATAATTGCTGTTTAGCAATGTTGTCTATTTTCAAAAACGCACTTGTCTTGTTTACTTCAGATGCTACCTATTCGACATAAACTGACCAAATGACACCTGTCTTTGAGTACACAGCCTTAAATAATCAGGAAACAGTAGGGCTGAAATATTGTTTCACTGTTGCACACATGTATTACAAGTTAACTTATCAATCAGATATCGTTTGTTAATTGTAATTATCAACCATCACCAGAAGAGTAAACGTAACTATCGTTACCATACGTTAAAATTACTCAGCAATACAAAAAGTTCCCATTGGCTAGCATTACTAAAAAATACACACTGACAACAGACGCTACACTTACCTATCGCTTCCAGATGTTAGCATTACCCATCATTACAAGCAGTTACAGTTAGTCACCATTTCCATATGTCCATATTGCTTTCCAGATTTTAACAGGCGTAACAATTACCAATCATTACCAAAAGTAACCATTGCATAAACCATCCGTTTGGTTATAATATTGATCGCACTTCATACACTGCCAAGAAAGCATAAAGGACAATGGCTTTAAAAGGATTAAGAGGTTAAAATAGAAATTGAATTATTTACAATGATTGCCTATATTCTGAAGACGTGTTTTCATTGTAAGCAACACATTTTCATCAATGATTGTTTGCTACAATAGGGTAGTAAAGTTAGGTAATCTACCCGTTGCAGCTCTAGTATAATTGAATTGATATCATGGCTTGCAAACAATAAAACTACAGTTCAAAATGTCGCAAAACACTTAAAATAAGTAAGATGAGTCTCATCATGCAGGAATTGTTTTTGTTTTTTTATTCCATAAGTGAGTTACTCCAGCAAAACGACGTTATCAGTACACCAATATTTTTCTATCTCGACCTAGAAATTGTTATCCTTTATTGTTATCATTAACACACAATAAGCCATTGTCGTCTAGTAAATATAATGGTGGTTTGTGTAGAGGTTTAAACGTGTGGAATATGGTTCAATACATTAATTTCAAGTGAGGCTGGGTTAATACAACCAAAATCTTTTCAAATTCTATTTTCAAAGCAACAGCATTTCTTTATCTGAACTTGCAATACATAGGATACGTGGTTTATAGAAAAGAGTAGGTAGAGTGACAAACAGATGGAACACGAGCAGCACAAATAGTTGCAGCATGTAGTTAACATTTATGGTTCTTCTTTCTTTAAAAAGTGGCGATGTTGATATAAATCGTTTGATATAGTTTTCTATGCTGTCACTGTAAACACGATACATACGAAACCATCGGGTATTGAAAACTCGTTCTATCAACAGTATCTACTGTATTATTCTAACACACATTATGTGATTTGTGAATTGCGCAATGCATTGCTACTTTTTGGACAGACGAATTGCATGGCAACGCTGAACAAATTTTGGAGTGTCATACAACTTGGGTGATGTAAGTAAGCCTTCTCTTACTATAACTTATTAGATAAGTGGTCAGGTATATATCACTAAGGATACTATATAATAATGTATTACTTACTTTAGCTATATTACATATATATTTTATTTGATTCTGTACAAAGATTTAGTCCTATTACTATCATTTCCGATGCATACATTTAAATAATTATGTCAACAGACCAACATGTTACAAGATACATTGTTTACTTACTTCCATAGATTTTAGACTTACAAACTAAAAGGTCAAACCAACAGCATTATTAACTTTGATCCCGACCTAAGCGGCCTAAGTGACTGTTACAAATTAATATTAAAAGCTTGAAGAGCTGCTGTTTTCTTTTATGCAACTGTTTGCATTACAAGCATCAATACTAGGTGCACACAGAGAGGTTTGAGAAACATACCTGTTATCCGGTTGTCTGGTGGACATGTTTGTTGCCAATCTAAAACCTTCTCCAGCGGTACATATCCTGCACGATACAGTTTTCTCCGATCAGTACGTGGTAGTTGGATAATTCTTCCTACAATACGATATATGTTCATGTCCGATTTGGGCAAAACTAGTTTGTTACATAATATTCATATAAAATAATTCTCAAAAACCAATTCAACGTTAGCATTAATTTACATTTCTCATTGAACATAATGCCTTCAAGATGTACAAACACGGCTTTTACATCAGAAAAAAGAAAATAGTGCACTTGTAATATTGTTTATACCTTATTAGACAGCTTAATTTTAAAAATAAACTTTAACTATTTTATTTTAAGTTTTTTTTTTTTTTTTTTTTTTTTTTTAAATTCACATTGTATACCCCTAGAAATTATATGACCCTCATTTGTAAAGCATCAACAACATTTAAATGTCAGTTTGTTTTAAACATAGAAGACAAAACCTTTAACCAGCAAGTATGGTATGAATGGGCTTAAGATGTTCAAATTTAACAGTGTAAATCCAGGGAAATGCATTTTAAAATATAACTTATACAATTGTCTATAACTGTCAAAGTGTATTTTGTACTCTTAATAAGAGTGAGCAAACAGTGTATGAGGGTGCCCTAAAAATATTCACATTTCAACATATGTAAGTTGCATATTTTCTGCCGTATCTGATAAAGATAAATAGTGCAAGCTTTGTCTTTCACAAATGACTTCGTCTTTCTCTTAAAACATTTTATTTCTGTCTGACATAAATAATGATTGTCGGAATTGTATACATACTTTCTTCACATCATAACTTACTGTGTATATCTGAATATTCTTCTTCGTTCCTTAGATGCCTTTTCATGCGCCTAAGATCTATTTTGATATATGAAAGTTCGTTGTCTTGTGACATTGTGTTGTGCTTTTACGAGCTGTAAACGGCCAATGTGAGGTACTATTCAGAGCACTGTAATTGAAAGATAAATTATGACGATTATTCTTAGATCTAAATTAAGCTTTAATTGCAACATATAAAGTAAGTTACGAAAAATATGAAAGCATAAAAATGATTAGTGATAGAATACATTTATTGCAACAGATAAGAATATCATTTATCATTAAATATCTACATATACTGCTGCCCCTTTTATTTCGGGGAAATAATAAAAATACGATCGAAAACTAAACTGTGCTAGATCTAGATGTTTACTTGATATTCTTTGAAACGGGAACAAGTTACGTAAAGACGTCTTCCAGTTGGCATCTGAACGCATGCAGTTTTCCAGCCGACAACGTCATGGAAGATAAGGCAGGATCAGTTCTAGTTTAAAAAATATTGTGAAATTTCCTGCTATGACGGCCTGTTATTTACTGGTAGTAGTTTTGATATTAGATAACTACTGTGGAATCCTAAGGTCTTATATCAGTATATTCCACTAAAGCAATTTGCCATACTTCAAAGTAAAATCAGTGTAGTGTTTATAGCTCGCTGAAATCTTCATATTGGCATTACTTAAGCACCCCAGTCGGTCCATATTGCCGACTGACCGTTCCAAGGCGGTAACTGTCGGGTTTGCTCTTTTCCCTAAATGACTCATCACAGATGTGTTCTCACATTTACAATTGGCGTGCATGTGGATACCTTGGTTCTGTGTCTTTTCATTTTTTGCATATGTTGCAATGTTTATAGGACTTTGTCTTATTTATTCTTATTCATGATCACAACAATGTTACTTGTGCAGTGTGGCGGTCGTCAAAAATCTCCCCGTGCATGTAATCTATGTTGTCATTTAATTCATCCTATAAGGATTGTTGCGTGTGTTTCCTTTCATGGACATTGGACTTTGGTTCCTCAATTCCATCTCCGCATGAACAGGATGCTACAACCATTTATTCTTCTCTGACCATTTGTTTTCTTGATTCGAAAAGTTAATTTCATTTACTATTAACGTTTTTTGTAGGTTTTCGAATCGAAATAATGCCTGTCTCTATTCAAAACACTATGTGGACATCATTTTTCAATGACGTCGCTGCTTTCGTCATAACTTGTCAAACAAAACGTCAGCGTTTGGACACTTATTCAAATGGATCAGTTTTATTATCATTACTTGCATTCGAGAAACCCATCAGGAAGTGCGAGGTTAAAGCTCTGTAAAACCGGTTTAAGCACCACAATAGGTCCATATTGCCGACTGACCGTTCCAAGGCGGTAACTGTCGGGTTTGCTCTTATTGATAAATGACTCATCACAGATTTGTTTTCACATTTACAATTGGCGTGCATGTGGATATCTTGGTCCTGTGTCTTTTCAATTTGTGTATATTTTGCAATGATCATAGGACTGTGTCTTATATATTCTTATTATTAAGATTTTAATCTGTGAAAAGGTGAAATGTGAAAACAATACATTTGTGTATATGACATTGGCAGCACCAGAGTGAAACACCTAATATCTCCAGTTATAGAGGCGGGTGATACCTGTCAACCAATAGCAACTTCATTGTACCATTAATATGTATATAATTGCATATACTATATGTTTGGATAAGAAAAACATTCCTTTCTAGGCTCAAAAAGTGCCTAATATAAAAAGGCAATACGTTAACTATAGACAAACCGGACATCTGATGAATACTTTGACTTAAATGAGCCGACGATATGATGGAACAATTGGCCTTCACACAGACATAATATATGCAGCACACTTTGTATTGCGTATTGTCTATGTATCAAATCCTTCATCTAAAATTTAAATTAATTAATTTAGACATAACTTACAAATAACCATTTTAAAACAATCGTACAGCACTGCTTACAGGAATGGATAAAACTACGCTCACCAACTCGACTATTTCTACAAAAGAGACTTGTCCGGATACCGAGGAGCTACGAATTACATGGTGACTACAACTCTAGCACATTGTCAACGCATTTGATAGATGTTGTTTCTTTATTAAATTAACTGCATCAGCATTAAAAGTATGCGTACAGTAATCATACAATCTATCATAAAAGTAGTTCTAGTTAGAATTCATAATGTCTTTAAAAACAACTTAATACCGGTTTCAATGCCGTTAACAATTATGGATTCTTTATATGAGAAATCTTCAAGTGGAATTCATTTAGGATGCAAGATCTGACTACCTTACATATATTCAGACTACTATATGATGGTTCGAATTATGCGCACACACAATAGCTATATAGTTACAATTTACCTACGATTTAACACCAGATCACATTTAAATACACTCTGCCATTCTTTTCAAACAGATATCGCATTTTTCTTTTCTGCGTCCACATTTATGAATTTGTAAATCAAAGGAGTTCACGGTGGGATGTTCATTTCGAAATTAAACGTAATTTCAGTGCTCATTGAGCACATATATACACATTTGTGCAGAGCATTTATTTCTAGAATGGATTTTACAGTGTGTTACAAGTTACGTTGGGATATTTACTTGTGGTAATTACTTTTGTAAATTTGTACCAGCTTTAGCCAGGTCTATACGACAACCGGATCTCGCGCATTGATGTTTAACTTCGGTTTTAAACGTTTGAGTCCCATAGATTTTATTGAGGGGTTAAGCATAAGAACTAGAAAAGATGATACATCTTAATGTCATTGGTGTGATACTCTAGCATTACACCAATCAACTGTATCACGCTTTCTGATTGGATCGTAGCAAATGTCTTAGCCCTAAGCATGGCTCGTATTAATGTTTATTTGAGAATTGTTTGTTTATAGAACGTTGCATGTAATCAGTCTTGGGACAAGCAATAAATAATTTGGGAAATATGTGTAATTGTGACGGCTCCGGTCAAGATAGTGTACAGAATAAGTCAGTTAACAATTATTTAAAAATACACCAGTCCAAAATCTTAATTTCTCACTTACATTTTTTGAAGATTTCAACATCTTAGTAAACACCTGGCCCAGATTTCACGAAAAAGGGAACACTCGCTCTCTGCGAACATGTCCGCCAGAGGGTGAAATGGCAATAAAGTGCCAATATAAACACCCTTAAAATACATTTCTTCAACATTGCCGTTAAGCAAACTTGTGTAAACGCGCACATGTATTCTGTGAAGTGTGTAAAGAAACAATACTTATTGCTTGATTTCTCTCCATAATCTTCTTGTCTTTCATTCTGTAGGTTAGCTGATAATATGTAGGAGAAAAAAAAACAATTTCAATGGCCGTTTCTGAAGACTACCAAAATGGCGGCTCGAGGATTACGACTGGGGGGGGGGGTGGGGGGTAATTCTATGTTTTACTGAGACCCTGTTTATTTTATGCGGCTAATAGTAACATCAATGAAACAACATCAATTTTTGACATTTGAATCCAATAACACCCCTGTACTGACCTCCCAAAAGTATGCCACGCACATTTTCCCCAAAACGCACACACTATGAAGTTATACTAATTATTTTTGTTATTTGTCTGCTTCCAATATATCATTTTGTAGGTTTTTCTGGTTGCTAAGTTCAAAAATGATGTTAAAAAGACAATCAAGTGAACCAGATTATCATAAAATAGAAATCAACTCCTAAAATATTACATTTTCAGGTCATTTTTCAAAATTTATTTAAAAAAAAACGAACATACAATGACTCATAACCCACATAGGTCCGGTTTGAAATCTAAATCATTGAATGTATTAACAGAGAATATGGTACCAAATATATTTATATTTATATAAGATAGTCTCCTAATGTACAACATTTGTTCAAAATTCAGCCACTCATATGAGTTAAAGCTTCATTGAAGTCCTCTAGTGTGACACTTGTTTTCGAAGTTACATTGCTCATATATATGTTCATATTACTTGCATACACATGCAGAGGTGGCTTTCTATAATCTAGCTTCAGTCTAAAAATATAACTTGTTTTAGGCACAGATAGGGATGTATCTCTTGCATAGCGTACTTCGAGACAAAGTCGGTCAATTTTAGTGTGTTAATTTATATTGCCTTTCTGTATGTATAAATCTACTTGTTCACTAGATGTAAATGGTCCCCCAAGAACTTTCAATTGTTCTAAATTCCTAATTCTTATTTTGTCCACTGAAACATTAGCTATCTCTTTCTTTTGTAAGCCTTGTTTGATGAGCTATTTTTGTTTTTTGTTCCACTCAGTCATAATTTCTGGAACTTTACCACCCCCTTTGACCAAACCCTTATATTTTGTATAAGATAATGATGGTTGTTTGTCTATTAAATCTGCTGACTTTGATTTAACTTGCACTGCTGATGCAGAAGACAGTTGTTTGCACCGCGACGCTGAAGTTCATAGTTGATAAATCCTACTGATCGTTTCGCCATCAAATTGTGTATTAGTGCCTCGTCCAGCTTTGCTGAGTCCATCGTTGAAAGAAAATATTCTGTGGTACCCTTTTCTCCGAACCCAAATATGTCCCCTTTTTGATTCCTAAAGCCTTCAGCCAAGTGTGGTAGTAACATTGACAAAACTTTAACTACCTGATCCTGAAACTGGCTAGAAGTTTTGCTAATTGCAATGCAGAAATCCTCATCATACTTAGTTTGATTGAATCTTGCATGTGATACAAATTTGAAAGCTGGTTTGTCCACGTTCAGAAAGTCACTTGGATCAGTCTTTGTTAAGCTCTTGGAATGCAGGTATCAATTTTGAATAATTGGTATTGCTAGATGTAGTCAATGACAAGAAAGGTTCTATCAAATGCAATCCAATCAATGCCCCAACACAGTACAATATTTTCAGGAACTCTAGGTCAATGAAACACTTGACTATGCATGCCAATTGATTTGTCACATGTTCAAACTTTTCAAGGAATGAGGCCACATCATCTAAATGATATAACATTATTGCACATGTCAAAGTTAGCCTATTGAAGCGTTCATCCTTTAAACTAACTGATTTATTTTTCTTCGGAGCTATATGGGAATCAAATTCTGGGGCCTTATTCCATGACTTATGATCAAAATTATGGTTAATCAATCTCGTGGTACAGTCAAGTGGTTGTTCTGTAACACTAGACTTGTTACTTGTAGTATTCACAAGAAAACTAGAATAAATCTCATCTGGTCCAATCACGTTTTCAATCTCATTCCATTGTTTTGTGATAACCCTATTGAACATAAGTGAAGGATGAACATTGCAAAATAATTGTCCAGGTGAGTAATCTGAATCTAAACTTTCAGATACAAGTTCTTCAACACCTTTATTGGGTGTTGTCTGGTCTGTAATCACAAAGTCTAGTTTTTCATATATCTCTTTTGATGAGAAACCACTAGATGCCTCCATCATTTTTAGTACAGCGAGCTTTAGGTCTGCCAGGTTTCGTCTACTGTCACTGGCGATTGGGAATGTATGCAAAGACCTATATTTGCCATTAATGGTCAATCATTGTACTGAAAAGGACCCCGTACCTTGTTTCTTAGATCCGTCATCATGGTATGTTACTACAGTTCTCTATTCAGAGTTCATGATTTCTTTCACTATCTCATCGATTGCCAGCACTTCTAAACTTTTCCCTACTAATCTCGTATTACTGCTTTGTGGTAATGTATCTAAATATATCATTTTATCTGACTCATTATGTAATTTCCAAGTTCTTTTAAACAGCTTGTTGCCTACGGTCACAACAGCACCTTCAGCTTGTGTTTGAGACATGTGGTACGCACTTTTGAACTTGTCTATATTTTCATAAACTTCAGGGCGCACTGTTCGCACACTTTCTCTCAGATGTTGATATCTATGTTGCATCCCATAATCTTGTTTTGAGTCCTGAGTATAGTTTAGTGTTCTATGCCTTTTCTTTGATGTTGATGAACCATCGCCTTCTGTTGACTGAGAGCCACAGTGCAGACTGTCAGTTCCGCTTTTCACTGAGTCTTCCTCAGAGAGCGATAATTTCAGGTTACCAACTTCAGTCAGTCTAGATTTGTCAGCTTCTGATTGCTCTCTCATCTTATCTAGAGAGGCTTTGTCCTTTTGCTTATGTTCAACTGTCTTGCTCCACTTCTTATCCACAAAATCATCACAAGACATTACCCGTTTTGTCCTCTGATCTTCTAGAAATGCATACTCTATTGAAGTCATTTTAACGGTATGAAGCTCTTCTTATTTCTTCCTCTTACTTTCATCCTCACAGAATATATCAAACAACTTTAGTGCTGATGCAATGACGTCTCTTACTCGGTCATTGTATCTTTCATTTCGTCGATTTTTTTTAAGTTTGAACCAAATTTGTGAAGTCATTATATAACTGATTTATCTTAGCCTTGATATGTCTCACTGCTATAGTGTATATATTACAGAAGATCCAGTGGCCTTGAAATATTTCTGACAAAAGAAATGCAGCATCATTTTTCGATCTCTGACTTTGTCCCGCACGTTGTGGTCGCATCAAATATATCATATTTTCAATTATTACCCTTTTCACTGGAAGAACACCATTTGGGAAATTAGGGGTTTCAGTATATATAACTGTTCCAAGCACTTTTTAAACTTTGGATCTTGTTGATGGTTTTGATGCAGCCATTTTACTATGGTGATTTGTAACATAAACAACAATGTCAAATGATGCAATGCTAATTGCTTTTTATTTAAATTCATAATACAAAATTCATAAAATAACCTTACCATTTGTTTCACAATATGTTTATGTTGATATTTGCTACATTTTTAGTATTTCTATAGTAAAGTTGAAGTTGTTTTGCTTACGTGTTAGTCAGATTGCCTTTTAAACATTATTTATTAGCAGCATAAAAACACTACAGAAATATATATTGGCCATATATATATAAACAAGTATGAAAAAGACATACAGAAAATTGTCTTTTGTTGCCGAAAAATGGGCGTGTCCGACTTTCGGAGGGTATGTACAGGGGGGTTATTGAGGTCAAACATAATTATATTTTGCTTATTCTTAAATAATAATGCTCCCACCATATTTTAAGCATTGCAAATGTGAAAAAATAAAATTACACCCCCCCCCCTAATAATATGACGGCTAAATAGTTGTAACCTTAGTGATCTAGAGCTGTTGATTCTTTCTTTAATATAAAAGATTGTGGAAATGATAATTTAAAATCGCATATAGTTCCGGAAGCAATATCATTTACTTCACAATAAAATAAACTGAAAGGTAAAAGCAATGAAACAAGAAAATTAAGCACACGGAAGTTGGATTGTCGAAACCCATCAGACAAGAAATGATAACCCTGATGTCAGAAGTAAAACAATGATATTAATCTAGTTACACACCTTCCCGGTAGTAATCAATCATAGGCACATAGTTTCATGTATATTTACGGCGATATACTCCGTGTCACTATACATACATACCACAGGCATACTAATTCTATGCTATTTCTTTGTTTGCTTATTGTTGTATTTTTAATCTGATGACTTGGGTTTGGCTAAATATGTCATCAGTCATTTTACGTTTATTTTCCTGCTGTATTGACAGCTAATACGAAAATCAACACATCTGTGGCAGCTGTCAGAAAACCATGTTCTACATTCAATTCCCATTGTGACAAAAAGTACTATTTAATTTTAAACTTATGGATTCGATTATTGTAGACAACAAATCTTGTGCGAAACTTACAAATGTAATATCTATTTTACATGTATATGCTATATTTTTCATGGATGACACCATATTATTTTGCTTTGTTTTCTTTCAGTTTGCAGCTTGCAGTGGGCAGAAGAGGGTGGGGTTTAATCAATTTATTTAGTTCTAGTGACTTGAATTGTATATAGTATCAAATCCACCAATGTTGTTACTCTTGTTATCAATGAATAATTTGAAACAAATATAGTGATGCCTGTTCAGTGAATTCGTGCCATGAGCACCTGCCATATTAATTAAACCCTTTAAGAAAGATTACATATTCTAAAAAGGTTTCAAATTTTCAGTCAGGTTCAGTATTGTTTTGTTAGTATTATTTATCTTTTACTTTTCATAAAACTGTTCAACACATCACAAAGCAGGATTATGTTATGAATATTGTTTATTTCTCCATATAATATACCACATAGTTTGACATCAACACAATAGAAAAATCTAATTCTCTTTCCATATCTGATGGGTGGAAGAATCGTGATGTTGAAAGTTATCAAAACAACTATTTAGAATGTGTTTTACTAAGATTAATTCACTTTTTAAGACTTTAAAAGGACCACTTAATGGAAAATTGATCGGGTATTTTCACATATCGATTTATATCAATTGATATACGGGAAATCAAACATGTGATGTTGTTATACGTATAACTAAGACGACTTTATTTTATTCCAAATTATGAGAAACAACTTTAATAAATCAGTTGGCCTTTTTTCCTTAAAAAGACATGCGCTGTATAATCATTGTCTGCATATTAAAATACACCATTTCAATTTCGGTTAAATATTTTGAATGTTTCGGCAATGTCATAAATACATGTTTAGAAACAGATCCTGCCTAGGGTCAACTGATATGCTGACAAAATCTACGACCGTCTCTGATGGCAACCAAATATGGCGCCTCGTCAAGTGTTGTATTCAAGTGTTTGTTTTGTTAGAGCTGTTGCTTTTTTGTTTAAAATCAAGAATAAGACGTACATATTAATTTAAAGTGAACTAAAGCATTATAATTTAGACCACAATAAAGGAAAGTCACATTAAAGTGCAGTGAAACATATTGCACGAGGATAATAAATAGAAATGTTCTTGACGTTCTGTTATTAACTTGTAATCCAATTTGGAGATTATATTACTGATTCATTAAAAATATGTTTCAAGGTTCGATCACTTGATAATATGGGACCAATTCTAAAATGCAAAATTGCTAAGAGGGAAGTCAGAAGAAAAGCGAAGCAGGAATGTAAAACTAATGATTAGTGTTGCTTGGCATATTCATATCTAAGTTGCTTCGTTTTTCTTTATAGCAAAGTAAATCCAGTGTATTGTTTATATATCACTGACTGTCCTTTTGTTACTCTTTCCATGTTAAACCGTTTGTATTGTTCGTAACATGATGTGTTCTTCAAGAATCAGTACACGAGAAAGAATGACAGTTTTTTTTTCTATTACTACTAATCAAAACTTTTCCAGGCTAGAAATACATTATATTCATAATTTCATTTTTAGGAAGTTCCAGTTAATGTTACGCCATTGCCAAGACTTACTCTGTTCTGCTAAAACGGAGGACTACTACAACTGTAAGATTATAATACATTTGTCACTTACAGTATGTCTGTAATGGAGCCAAAGTAAAGGGTAAACATAGTTACGACTATATGACATTATGGAGAAATGGATTTTGAGAAGTGTCCATATCAAAACTAAAAGGCCCACAGGGGTCATTCTAATAGTGCTGACCAGAACTTTATGATCAATGTATATTCGCCAGCATTTGTAAAAAGTACCGACCATAATCTAAGTTATCGTTCGACCATCTCTTCCATTAAAGGATCCATAGTATATGAAGTTAACACACGGCTCGATTGTTGAGAGTATAACAATTTAAACGGAATACAGAAATAGCCATCTGGTTATCAAGCTAAATGAGAAAGTTAGAAAGTTTTGCGATTTAAACAAAAGCTTTATCAAACAACTTCTTGAAACGGTCTGATACTGTATGTTTGCACATGAAAATGGAACAACATTTGTTTAAAGCTTCAAATGGCGTCTAATACAAAAAGACACTACGTTATAGACCGATAACGCCAACTTCCGATTGTTATTTTTGACTTTACATAAACATATTATACACTGCACCATTTGAATTGTGTATTGTCTAAATTTGTCAAGCAATTCATTAAATAACGCAACTAATCGTGTAAAAAAATAATACTAAGAAATATTGAAAATATAACAATTTTAAACCCTCGTCCATCACTGCTTACATGTGAGAATAAAACCTGCTTAACCACGTGGTTCGAAGTTGCCAAAATCGGTACATTTTATATGCGGTGAGAAAGTGGTACAACTCGGTAATACCTAATAACTACTCTCAACAACTCAGCTATTTGTACGAAATAGACTTTCCCTGATACCGCCCCGCCGAGGTGTTACAAATGACCTGATAACTACAAATACAGCACATTGCAGCATTGCTAACGTATTCAATACATGTTGCATTTACAAGGTGTAATAAATTAACTGCATGAACATTACATGGATGGGTACATGCGTAGGACAGTAGTCCTACACTCTACCTTAAAGGTAGTTAAAGTTAGAATGCATAATGTCGGTTGAAATTGCCGTTTTAAAAGCAGTTAAACCATTATTTATTCTACATATCCATACTCTTTAAATTTAAATAATTTATATTGCAGGACCTGACTACCTTGCATATTTTAAGACTACGCTTTAAAGGTTCGACATATGCGCCCACACAACAGCTACATAGTTTAAATATTTATGAGATTTAACACTAGATCACAACTGAGTACACTATGCAGCTGTTCTGAGAGTGTTACTTATGATAACGCATTTCTTAAATAATACGTCATGGGTTAACAACAGGTTTATCTCTTATATCTCTGCAAGCTCTGATAGGTTGTGACAAAGATCCCTTGTTCTTGTTTTTAAATCTTTTGTGAACAGGACCGAGTCCGGACTGATTGGAAATTTTGGAGTCTTGCAATCATGTAGAATGTAAGAAAGTGATTTCTATTTAGTTCTTACTTTTAATTGCTTCTGCTTCTACTTCGCACACATGCGCGCACACGCACGCACGCACTCACACACACGCATACGCACAGATGCACGCAAACACACACACTTATATTTCAGCACCTCACCTTATTTCACCATAAAAATACAAAATGTTGAAAGTTTATTTGTCCTATAGTGGCATCCGGCCCAAAAATACAAATAAACATGTCAAAATATGAAATTCAAGAGTTGCGATTCTCTAAGAAGTTATCTATATCCCAAAATACAGATAGATATGTCATTGTCAATTATTTGCTATTACTTCTGCTACCACTACTTCTTCTTCTACTACTACTATTACTACTACTACTACTAGTACTACTTCTACTACTGCTACCACTACTACTACTACTACTACCACCACTACTACTTCTACTACCACTACAACCACTACTGCTACTAATACTATTATTATTACTTCTGCTACTGCTACTACTACTACCACTTCTCCTAATGCTACTACTAATGCTACTACTACTACTACTACTTCTACTACTACCACCACTTCTACCACTACTACTACTTCTACTACTACTACTTATTGCTATAACCGCTGCTGCTGCTAAGCTTGATTTTTCATCAGAGGAACCAACCTCCTTGTCATTTTAAAATAACTGTATAATTAATTCCAAATTTGGGGGATTTTAGTGTGCTTGCTAGAAAAAGAAGCATGATAACACTTTTATTTTATCGAATCACTTATCTTAGACCTGTACAGGTTTTGACAGATCATACGAAATTTTTGATATGTTAAACTATATAATATACTCTTTCTATATCATTAGAAAGGTAATATAATATGGATTCCTAATAATATACAATATTTAATAGGTATCATGTGATATAAAACTGTTATGGACTTTCAAAAATATAAACAACGTTGAAAAAAAACACTTTATTTTTCCTTTGGCATTTCACTCCTACACCTTCACAAATATGAATATTTTTAAGAAGAAAACTCTGTAAGTTACTGTCAATAGGAGTTATTCCTGTCATACTTTTATAGGAAATTAGTAATGCCTCAAACGCTAAAAAAAGTGGTAAACAAGTCCTACGGTGTACGTATACGAGCATTGCTAGTGGTAAGAAATAGAAGTACGCTGTACGTCGGACAGCAGTGAAAGGGTTAAGTAATAAATGTGTAGATTTAAAAAGCAGTGAAGTATTTCCGCTATTACACCACCACATATTGTTTTAAAATAGTAAAGGAAATGATAAACATTCATATTAAATAGTGTGTGACTTACGTTGTATTGCCAATGATACTGAAGTAATGCTTATAGATAATTTACTAAATCGTCTTAACTTAAACTCGACCGTATCTCTGAAACGTAATCATTCAAAAATGCATAAAGGTAGTAGTTTATTTCTTGACATGCATTTGAAAATGGAAAAATTGTCGAACATCACATTTACATGGAGCCTGTACTAATAATCCACGGATTTGGACACAAACTGTTTTTACAAAAATGAACATGTATACATGTTTAGCATTCTATGAACAATTAGGCAGATCGTCTCATGTTGAAAAGGGTCCAAATTGTTTCCCTGTAAGAATATATCAGCTCGTGGATGAAACTTTAACACACGTTCGCATATATACGGGAAATAAAAACTCCCCTCTTCTTTCTTCAATTTGAAAATAAGTTTCAGTTACCAAATACACATGTTAACTTCCTTTTGAGATAACTTCCTGTTGCATCAAAACGATTTTTCGATTTGTTTTTGGTTTGTCTTACTTAAGAGCGAGTGAACTATTTCCATATTTTGATTGTGTATATGATAATGTAGTCTATGTCATAGATTCTATATTGTCTAGCCTCACTTAGCTTATTTATTTATAGAGTTGATCTATCTTGTATTTATGATAAATTTAGTTTATTAATGCTGTCAATTATTGTTTGTGCTATTTTTATATAACACATGACATACGTGCTTTTTGCCAGCTGGTCCTCCTTTCCGCAGATACATGTGACAGGTGACCGTGTCAAGGCGGGAAACGGATAGAGAAGAAGTGGTTGTGCGTTGTGATAGAATACAACAGGGTGAGCGGTGCGAAACTAAATTTAGCATACTATTTGTTTCCAAATTTCACAGTTCAAAATGTGCATTTTATACGGTTAGCCGGTTAGCAAATTAATAACTGGCTACATGTGCGATATCCGGTTATCCAGTTAGACGTTGGCAGCTTTAAACAGTTCTTAAGTATTTCTACATCTATCAGCATCTGCTTTTACTATTACTGTTACTTTATTACTTACGTGCTTGATCACTGCATTACTAGTTCTAGGTTATGTTTCTGTGTGCCAATGTTTAAAGTTTAACGTATAAACGAGGACATTACGGTGTCCTGATGTAAGTATGAATGTTTAAAACTGAGCGTGTAAATGGCTACCTGGGGAAAAGTGTGTATGTTGTTTAGAAGAAACTTAAGATAAACGGGTTCGAGAGTGTATGAGAAATGCCATGTTCACTTTGGCTGTGTGTAGTATTGTCGGTACAAATGTGGTTAATTGTGGACATGCAGCGATTTCCGCGAATTTCACATATGTTCTTTGCAGCACCGCACAAACTCACAGATACACAAATACCATGTTCTGTCTGGTAGGCGTTTAAACCTGGTAAATTTGAACGTATGCATTGAAAGTGTATATTCTTGATGGTACAGCTCTGGCACCGTACTAGTTCGAAACGAAACATAGCGTTCCGTGTAACGTAATGAGCCTAGCATAAAGTCACATAACAAGCAGAGAAACGGACAAAAGCCCCTCCCTACCGGACAAAAGCACCTCCCCACCCGTCAAAAGCCACTTCCCAACGGACAAAACCCCATTGTTGAAAAATGACTTGGTGGACCAAAAAAAAAAAAAACAAAAAAAAACTTAATAATGTTCAAAGGTAGGACAAAGGCCACCTTTCAAAGATTTATAATAGTTATATTTTAACGTTTCTTTTTTAATTCACTTCACTGCCAGCATTTAACAGAAAAATAGTATACGCTTGGAGTGTATCATGTGTAAAGCTTTTGACTGTAAAGGGTCTTTGACTACAGATTTTAATGTAAGTTATAATGTTTAACAAATTAATTTGGCATACACATGTATTTATGTTTTGTTAGAAAGCATGTTTTTTTCTGAAACCAATCATTTAACAGACAACTACAGGTACCATCGGAATAGAGAGGAGTTCTTTATATGTGGCAAGGGTAAAACAACTGACAAAATTTGGATGTTTGCCACTGATGATGGACTGCAACAACGTGGAGCTGCAGGGACATGGTTCATGGATGAACACACTCCACATCACCTCCACAATTGTGTCAGTTATTCTGTATTCAGGTCCAGTTGGGAGAGACTGCATTAATGGTGCATACGCTTTTCTGCCATCCAAGCAGGTGAGCACCTATAAAAAGTGCCTGGTAGCTCTAGTTGATGCCTGCGTTCATAGATACATCCGCCCATCACCAGATCGAATCATAGCTGACTACGAGATGGGGATACACAATGCCGTTTAGAGTCATCTCGCCAAACATTAACATTCAGGTACATATGTTATTTTGTATTTGCTTGCCATAAATCAGCCAAAATAAATATGTAATGCAATGATGATGAGAGGACTAACTAATTGTTACCTACAGGTGTGTAATGCCCCGCTTATTGGAGCTCTTGTGTATGTACTATCTAAGCTAAAACATAATGAAGATGATATCAAGTTACTAGTCATGCTGATTAAAACAATAAAAATAATGATATGATAGATTAACAAAATTAATTTAAAACATAAAAATAATAAAAACATTTGGCTGCTTCTATCACATGACCCAGTCAACATTTATACGTTTCCAAGCAGATGGTCTGCACGGGGTCTACAAGTCAGATGAAAGCCTCAGAACATTCTGCGGAATGTTAGGTGCCCTGGCTTTCCTTCCAGTACAACAGGTAGCAGATGGCATGCAGGTCATACGGGAAGCAGCACTACAAGGCACTGACGTGGAATGTCAGACAAGCAACGATTCTTTCAAGCACCTGGTTGACCACAGCAATCCATTGCTGTCGACTGTTATAAGCTTTCTACATAAGGATGCAGCAATGACAGAAACGAGCACTCACCGCTATGAACAAGGCCAGCAATTTCCAACGAGGGTGAAAATGAATACCGTCGGCCACCAGAAACGCATCAAGACATTGTGTATTCAGCATGAAAGTGGGGAGAAAACATTGGCAGAATTTCTCTATGCAATGGGACAATGCATAAGACTAGTTAAATGACGTGATAGTGAGATTTTGTAAAAGAAAATGTGCTTATAACTGCAAAACATTAGGGATGATCACCACCTGTTTTAGGTAATTTTATAGATAAGGTGGGGATGGGAGGGGTTCTTTTGTCCTCCTTTTAGAAATTATTGAAGGGGGCTGTTTTGTCCTACCTAAAATCATAGCGTGTGGGGCTTTTGTCACCCAATTCAATTGTAACTAGAGGGCTTTTGTCCGGGGGCCTTTTGTCCTACACACGAACAAACCACATTGTATTGTCATCATAACGTAATATAGCGCGTTTGATTAGAGATGGGATGGAATGGCATTTTGCCGATACTGTGCAGCGACATTTCTATCATTATAGCCCAGGGACACTTATGAGGTGCCCAGGGACTGAACCCGGGCGGTCCATTTTACTGACACCGACGAGTCAGGCGTAATGATGTCGCCTTAGCCCAGAGCATTAGGAGGGAAGCCACTACTTCCAACTTTAAAATCTTTAGTTTGATCCTGCCGGGGTTTGAACCCACGTCCTCCCGATCCGCAAGCCGACGCTCTACTACCTGAGCTATTGCGGCCGGTCGCGTCTGATTAGACGGTGGTGGCGTAGCGAAACGTATCGTATGGTAACAGAATGGGAATTGTATTGTGCCGTCACAAAACCCTTATTTGATACATTTATATTAATTATGTGACAGTGTTTTAAAATATTACCATGCTCATACACTAGTTCATCGTACATCTAGGTACCATAAAACAGTCTATGCAAATACAAAAATTTTATTATTGTAAACCCAAACTAAACTATATATTACATTTCCGGTACATCCATAGTGTTGGTGAGAATATTTTTACACGCAAATTAAACTTGCACACCTGTTCGTACGTATTACTTGAGTCCGTAGAATGGATATCAATGTACGTTTAGGAATAGAATCATGGGAACTAGGGAAATGGTTCTGGTTATTTACCTACGCTTTTTCATTGAAACGAAAGAGAGGTTCACATAACTGGAATAAACATACAGCTGGAAACTAGATATACACAACCTTGCTCTAGATAAGGTTATGTAAAATCTGGTTATTTAAAAGAGGTTTATCTTGAATATGTCATTCGATTGATACGCCAATGTGCAATGTATGTTGTTAATAAAAACACGAGACCACGTAGAACTTCATATTCCGACGAGTTAGTTAATTGTAAAGCTCGCTTACCTGTGTCATTGCTGGGAACAATCAATCCTGGTCTAGTCTGTTCTCCCAATTATAGTAAACGCGTATTTTGTGTACAAATATATGCTAATTTAAATAAACTTAAAACACGTAAATGCTCAACGGAAATTAAACGAAAAGTACGTTCACACAAGTAGAAAACACACTAATATTAAGCCCCATATTTTCTGAGAGTGATGTGATCAAACGTTTAAGGTGTGCATGTGTTTGCCAAAAACAGTGTCTGAGGTATATATAGATGTTATTTAATTTCCTGATTAGGTGGACATGTATCTCTTCTGTCGGTTTATGTTTTTGGGGTCGAGCGAACATTTGACATCTGCCCGAAACTTCACTACAAATTCTCGCCCTGCTAATCAAGTATACGTGTCTTAATTCCAATTACTAGTTGGCACTTTTAAAACACCACTTCTCTTCAAGTAAGTAGGATTGTCACCCGTTCGTTATGTTAACTGGTTTTGTCCCTACGTATCACGCGTAGACCGTCTGTGTCAATTGTTCTGTTTGTTTAAATAGATTTCTTCTTAAAACGAAATTGTCCTTAGTAGGTATTTGTAGGATAATGAAGTCACTAACGTAATCTCCATATATCACATAAATATTTCACTAGCGCACATGAGCATGTACATTGACGACGGGATACGTACTGAAAATAATATTCCTGTGTAAACTATGGACAATTATATAATATTTAATCATTCCAAAGTCAAGCAAGCCACTCGATCTGCATATATGGAATTTGCCGTATCAACAGTCTCTATGGTTGTTAAGAAAACATAAATTTAGCACAAATAATAAATTTGAATT
Organism: Sinonovacula constricta; assembly: GCA_007844125.1. NCBI lineage: Eukaryota > Metazoa > Mollusca > Bivalvia > Cardiida > Solecurtidae > Sinonovacula > Sinonovacula constricta. Next base: position 11,582,556 of record CM017573.1, read on the forward strand.
TGACCTTTTAAATGTCTTCGAAACCGTACAGTCTATCATGGGAAATGCTCTAAGAAACATACAGTTGTAATATAACTATACACAACTGAGCACAGTACATTTATCAAACTAGTGTGGATACCACGCCATGCAGGAATACCAGGCAATGAAATAGCAGATAAACTGGCATCATCTACATATTATACCCCATTGAAAATTACACAAAGCCTCAGAAAGACCTACAAATTCATCACATCACATTTCAAAACGAAGGCAGTAAATAAATCTACGCATAACATCAAATATTGTGGTAGGAACTTTATGGTCAAATTGTGCAGACCCCATACAGTTAAACATAGTTTTCTACAGGCAATTTAGACTAGGCGCAAGCTACATTGGTAAATAATGAGTGTTCAACCCTAGGAACTGCCCCCACTGTGACATAGAGGAATCCGTAAACTCCTTGCTGTTTTGGTGCAGGCAGCACACAATATCATGAGATAAGCTTCAACGAGCTCTATTATTCACAGGCGACTCGCTTCGGTGAGTAACATGTCGTTGCTCTTTTTTACAAGCGGAAACAATCACACGTCATAAAATTGCAACATATAAGTACATGGAAATCTTTAAATACAAAGTATGTACTTAAATATATATTATATAGTAAACTAATTGAATAACTAACACAAGCTTAACGTTTTACTCACTTTTCTCATACTTGTGTTCCACTTTAAAAAAATCGCGTAAGCAGGACGTCTTTAAAATATTCATATGGCACATCGGAACTGGCTTGTTTCAGGTTTAGTGGGAAATACAATTGAAAAAAATACTTTAAAGCGATACTACCGAGTAAATCTTAGAACTTGATTTAAATATAGTTAAAGATATGGAAAAAAAATATAATCCGAATCCCTGGCGTCTCTTCTTCGAAATTAGCTAATAAAACACTAAAATTATAACTTTTGGCGATGAATACATTTTCTCCAATCATCACCAGAGCCATAAGAACAATTGTGAACCTTGAAAATACCATGTAGCATATGATTGATGAGCTGATCTTCATGCATTTGTGAAGCCGTAAAACAACCACTATAAGCCTGTTGGCCATTTATTACCCATTCTTACACTCAGAAATAGTAAATTCAGCTATATCAAATTACATGTAGAACTAAGGACATGACTGATTAACGAAGGACCTTTGGTGAGCCGTATAATAAAGTACCTATAAAACTGCCGGCCATTTATCTATATATTAAAACAACCAAAGTTAGGACCACATTAAAAATAATAGAGCCTGTGGTCCACGATACTTAAGTTTGGAATTCCCCCATTCCTAGTTGTATGCACAGGGCTTTTCCAAGATAGAGGGTTGTTTTAATAGACGATTGCTGTTTGTTGTTATAGTTTGTTTTTATATGTTTTACATTAGCAAACGTCAAGCTGAAGTTAGAACTAAAGAACAGGAAATATATTACTATCCTTATGATTAAAATGATTAAATTACAATTTATTAACCATGTTAATGTTTACGCCACGTACAACAATGCAAGCAAATCTATATATGGTTGCACATCCTGTCGTATTTAATCGCGACCCTGCCATGCTGCCCAGTTAGAACTTAACAATTTGTAATCAAAGTGCCGCACCCATAAGGTAAACACTAACAGCACATACGTGCTAATAATGCAACACAAAAACTTAGCAAGTTTTGTCTTTAAAGAAGGTGAATGCAAATGTTTGTGAATTTCACTGCCTAATATTACAAAATAACAAAATTCACCTGATTGTTTTAAAACAGTAGGTGTTAATCATTGAATTATTTTAAAAGTGTTATGACTTCGGCCGACCTCTTTCCCTTGAAAAAACGAAAGGTGGTTTTGAAGGGTTCGGCCTATGGTAAAGTGGTTTACACCTTATTGCTCCACCATTTTTGTTTTTATTCAATGCAGTTGCGTGGTAGGATTACGTTAAAGTCGTATTCGTATGGCATTTTTATGTTGAAAATGAATGCACAATGTTGTAAAAGCAAGTTTTGAGTTGGAAATTCAATTGGATTCCCGTTTTTAATATGGTTAATGCATTTTAGTTACTTGTCAAAACCTGATTTGGATAATTCTGATATGTACTCTGGCACAACTAGCAAAATGATTTCAATGTACATGAAGTATATTAAATAAATTCAATATAGTTAACTTCCTCCAGAGGGGCGAACATAAATTTCCTCATGATCACAGCTTTTTCCTCAAGCTCGAATAGAAAGACACTGTATGTAATAATGATACACCTGCGTTTATAAGACGGAATTTAATTAGTTCAAGTCTGCCTGTTGCATGTTATTCATACCTGAATACTACGTAATCAAATGAGTCTGCCCTGTTACAATGTTGGCAGTTTCTCGGTCTAGCTGTTTATTATTTTCTTAGGTACCTAGCTCATATTCTTAACCGCGTTTATATCTTATCATATCAAGCGTTGTTATGGTATATTTTGACCTTGACGTTTAAGATCATTAGTCAGAAAATTGTCCGTTCATGTACACACGTCACTAAATAAATAATCCACGTGAACATGTCGTAAACTAGTTAAACGTAACACAACAATCCACAAAACATTTGCTTAAACAGTTTTGGGGGACTATTTTGGAATTTAAATATTCCATATTGACTACTGCTAAGTTGTTCTTTACTGTTCGATGCATTGATACGTTTACATTTACCTGCTTCTCTGATTTACTTGGAAATACATGACTGTTGTTTGAACAATAGCTTGTTAGGACGCAAAATAATTGAAAGCTCCTAGTTGTACCACTGCTATATAACTTGTCCATATACGGTATGTTCCTTTTATGGACACTTCATGTATCTTGATTTAAGAAGTCGGATTTTCAACACAAATAGTCTACACATATATATACATGTAACAGGTTACAATTTCAGTAGGGATGCTTACGGTTACTAAAATTATAACCGGTTAACTTTCATAGTAATTGTTCACAGTGTAACACGTATTTGTATATCTGTTTTAATATAATTAATGTGTTTAGAACTCCTACATGCGTTTTAATGCATTATTAGCATAACTAGGTATACTTTGTGTATATGTTTTGTTTCTGTTAACTTAAATAAATAACCAAAGTGTGAACGATTAAAAATATTCTACTGATAAATAATTGCTTATCAAATGGATGAATGATTAAAGAGACCAACTTATTTCCCGCACGTGTCATTGAATCTTCAACGTCCAGAATGTCCAGCACACGTCTAATTATCTGCCACCTGATAGATTGTGTTTCATCAAGTACGATTCCAATTAATCAAAAGTCAACAGTTTTTAAATGTCAACAACATTACAATCAACTAGGACAGAGGTAATATTGTTTGGGCCTAAGTGTCATGAATCGAACGTCTCACGCGATGTCAATTGAAGCGAAACTCCACAGGAGTAGATGTTATACAGCTAGAAGTAGATGTGTACATGGGCTGTGAATTATGCCATCTGAAACTAAGCTACTTGTGCGAAGCATTTTAGTCAAATGAGATATACCATGGACATTGACTGGTTAGCCTAACCGGAAGAGTGTAACCGGTTAATAGTTTCATCATCATTAATTTATTATTAATGTTTTAATTACTTTTGATTAATGAAGATAATATAAACAATACAGGTATTACATTAATAACATTGAAGAAATGCTCGATTGTAAGAATGTATAAATAAAACCCTCGATACTTACGTTTAGTCATTTTGCGATCAAAGCCAGAACATATTTATAGTTGTACTTGATCTTCTATCGGATGCTCTCTCCGTCAAAGTGTTTTCTTGTACAAACAACTAAAACTTTATGTTATTACGACGTTTTGGTAATAAGGCTTCTTTTTTTGTCCAAATATGTCGGTAACAACGATGGTTTGGTTTTGGAGCGAAGTTTTGTAAATTATCAGTTACGGAATTAAGAATTTACAGAATATGTTGTTTCCTTTTATCTAAAGACATGTCCTGTGTATTTAACAGTGACTGTGAAAGGAAATGCAATTATGAAAATTTATTTTAAAATGATATCCGACATTTATTTTTTTTCTCAATCTACAAATAAATTATTGCGGCCCCGAAAAAAATATTTCGAGAGTTAATGCTGAATAATTCAGATTGATGTCCCCCATCTATGTGAAGCAAATAACCCCACTCTTGATTACATAAGCGTACTACCTATCTGAGCCAAGCGGCAAAATAAGCTATGTTTACTCAGAAAACGTGCTTATTTATAGATTTGGTAACAATGAACATTTAGATCGATGTGTTACACGATTTGTATTCACTAACAATAAATGTAGTGTTTAGAATGGCTTCTTTTCTTAGACTTACGTTTTGTTGTTGTTGTTGTTGTTGTTGTTGTTGTTGTTTTGTGTGTGTGTGTTTTTTGCAGATAATTAGCCCCCAATTTCCCCAAACAAAGTTAAGATCTCGTAACATGTAATTGATATACGAAAATAGGCAAATTACTGGATAAAACCTGTATCGGCTACATGAAGGTAATGACGGTCGAAAGAAGTATAAGAAGGAAGTAATTTGCCGTTTAAATTACATCAAAGTCTAGTCTGTGGGCAGGGTGTTTGGGCGTTATTCTCTTCTTTGTTATGTGGAAAACATTGTAATTAAGTCAAAATACGATTAGTTTCAAATTGCTGGTTACATTTTTGAGTGCAGACAGTAAAATCGTAGTCTATGTTCTAACTCATCCACCCTATTGTTAAAATACTAACTTAATAACGTGATTATATAAGAATAAGACAAAAAAACAACAAACATCCTATGTTAAGTATATGCACACAAAGGCAAGATGTAGTAACATCGGCCACCACATGCATGCTGGTGTTTTTGTGTTAGTGCTCGTCATTCAGGCTCAAGCATATATAAGGGTAGTTCCACGACTGTTTAGACTTTTGTCAAGATAATTTGACTGGGTATTGTGTCTTACAGGTGTTCACGGCATGCTATACACAGTGAAGGCAGCACTATATCAGAACTTTCGATATCTAAACACAACAATCGATTAAAATTTCAAAAAAAAATATGCAGATACTATCATGTTATCTACCATACTTAAGCAATCGTCAGCACAGCGAGTAAAGTTAAAATAATGATCAACTTAGAATGTACCATTAAAAATTTGGATGTCAAAGATAAAGCACATGTTTACCAAAGTTATTAGCTCTGTCAATTTCATTGTTTCTGCGAGTCGTATTAAAGTTTACTGCTGACATAATTTACAACCCCAAACATATAATGCAGATAATAAACAGGTATTCAATCAAATATATTTCTAGTAGTTGCATTCATATTCCCATCTAAATACAATGTAACATTTGAATATTCAGAGACAATTAGCTAAATATGTCAATATATGAAATATATGATTAATATAAGTATTGAAAACATCAAATGCTGTGTACTGGTATGAAGATGCAAATTTCCAATGGATGATTGTTAAGCATGCACTTTTTAGCATAATTTGAAATTAAAACAAAAATCCCGTCACTTCAATGTAAACTTATAGATTTGCAACTGTGTTCAATTTTAATTTTAATTTTGTCATACAATATGCCCGTGTTACGACTGTTTTCTTTTTCTTCGTTTTACAGACAAAAATAAGTATAGCAGTTCTTGTAAGTACCGCGTCATTGCTGGTACCGTGTCATTGCTAGTACTGTGTCATTGCTGGTATTGCGGCATTGCTGGTATCGCGCCATTGCTAGTATCACGTCATTGCTGGTATCGCCCCATTGCTGGATCCGCATCAGTGCTGGGCTCACGTCATTGATGGTATCGCATCATTGCTAGTATTGCGTCCTTGTTTGTATCGCATCATTGCTGGTATCGCTCCATTGCTGGGACTACGTCATCGCTGGTATATCCTCATCGCTCATGTCTTGTCATTGCTAGTATCGCACCATTGCTGGGACCACGGCATTGCTAATATCGCATCATTGCTTGTAGCAAATCATTACAGTTATCATGTTAATTCTAGTAGCGCCTCATAGCTTGTATCGTAGCATTGCTGGGACTGCATCATTGCTGAAATCGTCATTGCTGGAATCGGGTCATTGCATGTATCGCATCATTGCAAATGTCGTGTCATTGCTAGTATAATGCCATTGCTGGTATCGCATCATTGCTAGTATCGCGTCATTGCTTGCACTTCATCATTGCTGGCACCGCATCATTGCTGGCACCGCACCATTGCTGGTATCAAATCATCGCTCATACAGCGTCATTACTAGTATCGCGACATTGCTGGGACCACGTCATTGCTAGAATGGCATCATTGCTGGTATCTCATTATTGCTGGTATCGCATCATTGCTAGTATCGCGTCATTGCTGACATCGTGTCATTGCTGACATCGTGTCATTGCTTGTATCACGTCATCGCTCATTCCGCGTCATAAGTCTTATCGCATAATTACTAGTTTCGCGACATTGCTGGTATCGTGTCATCGCTGGTATTGCGTCATTGCTAGAACCGCATCAATGCAAGTATTGCATCATTGCTTGTATCGAGTCATAGGCGTCATCAGGTCATTTTTAGTCTCGAATCATTTCTAGTATCGTGATACTGTTGTGACCGCGTCAGCTCTCGGACCGCGTCATTGCTTGTAATGCGTCATTACTAGTATCTCGTCATTGAGGAAATTGTAAAGTAAACGTATGCTTAATCAGCAAAATATATGACACAAAGAAATTAAGGAGGTATTGTAATTCAATAATAATAAAACATAATTATGCTACATTACCAGCTATCGAATCTAATCTGTTCTTCGTCAAGTCGTACAGTTCTGGAACTGTAACAGTTGTCACACAATACGATTTACGTACGGCACGATTACGTTCGATGTACGATACCATGAGCGTATTTTACACGATAACCATACACATTACGGTTCGATACCATACACGATATGCATTACGATAGAAAATCTACACGTTACGATGCGAAAAGGTGTACGTCTCGATACAACATACTGTACGGTTTCCGTTTACGTCCCGTTACACGAAATACCATGGCAAATGGGGCACATTGTTTAAGTAACAGTTCAACTCAGCCTCCTTATACTTTACCAACTCGGTTCAGTCAAAATCGTTCTGCCTCAATCGGCCTACTTCCAGTGCATGTAGCCAGTAATGAGTTCACACCTTTCAAATGAGACAATACAACTATTTACGTCTAAATGGTAAAATGTCTAGGCAAATGGTAAATAAGTGAAGCCGATATGATAACTTGCTTAAACATTGAACAAGTGTGTACACATGTACCATGCTAAGATAAATTAATTTTAATCTGTAATTTACTAGCATTCTCACACCACTCTTCTATGCACGTATATTCCAATGTTCTAACCTTATTCCCCGCATCCGAATTTGCGTTTTACTGAAGTGAAATTTCATAGCAAGACGATGTATGCGGGATCTTCATATGACATTATTTTTAGACAGGATGCGGGTGTTGTGCACTACACCTAATTGACCACATACGTTAACACTGCCCCTCTAATTTGAATAAAAACGTGGTGTCATAAAAGTGGCAATCTGTGTGGGGGCTTATAGAAGCTCACGTGATTTGTAGGTACATGTACCGAAAAACCTACATAAATGGGCTAGCTGCTAGAAAATAAATAACATCAGTAACATACCATTGACTCATATTCAACCATATTTAAGCACAATTTAAATAAAAAAAAATCGTTAATGTACAGTAGCATATTGGTCGATCGGAAGAAAATACAAACTACATAGATTTCAAAACAGAGATGTTTAAATATTATTAGAGGAACACCATTACTCACGCACAGAACTAATACATGCAATATACAGCATACCAAATAGAAAAAGGCAGCTTACACTATTGGACCCGCTTAATTAGACAAAGAAACCCATAAAGCACAACTAAAGATGTCTTTAACACGGTAGGAGAGTAGCCAAGCTAACTGACAGAACCATACACACAAATAATCGTTATATTGTCTTGGGACAAACATGGACTAAGAGACGACAAATTAACATCTCCACTTAATCCGCTCCATGTAGGGATCAAATCCATTAACATTAAACACATTTAGAAGTCATAATCGACGTAATCAATATGATTATTTTCTTAGTTAAACTCAATTCAACTCAAATACTGAGTACTGAGATATCGCTACTCACGTCCACATCTACACCGACAGTAGCAAGGAAACAAACAAAAATGCTATAGGAGCAGGATTATTATGATTGAAAATCAACAGAATAAATAAACAATGCCAAGATAAAACTAGACACAAGGCATTCTATATTTAGATTATAACTGTCAATTATAACCAATAAAATGTGTTCATACACAACAAAATTGCCGATCAACAATAAATATTTACCCTACGCTCTCGTAGTTATTTACAAGCATTTCAGACAATTAACGGAAATAATAGAAAAGAACTACTCAAAGAAATATATAGGTTAAAATACAAATGTTAAGCAAAATCTCTAATATGAATATGGAGATTGCAACTCCAAGGTCAAAATTCACCATCATAATATAGCCTATGATTGAATATTTACTAGACTCAGACTCGGATCCAGCTACCTCGGTGAATAAAATACCACCACCCTCCACTTCCCCCCCCCCACCCGACAAAGCAGATGTAATAAAACGCGCTCTTAAATTATTTAGAAGAAATATATTTCATTAAATATTTAATTAATAATATAGGAAAACACCTACATAAACTGAATTAATACAGTGTCAAACCGATATCATATCCAAATCAGTTAACAACTAAAGTTTCCAAACCTACAAGACTCTTGATCGGGTGAAATCTCTTTACAATCCAAACATTCCTAGGAAACATATTCTCTGATTGGCTGAACCCCAATTTCGCGGAAGATTATGACTGCTCTTTGTTTAAAGGCATTATACCTCTAGTAAATTATTTCTTAAAATGTTCACCATTGAAATGTTTTCAGTCCTGATTTGAGCTGGCACATTCTAAAATAAAAGTGGACATGACATAGGATGATTATGAAGAAAAACACATTAAGGGTAACCACCTGAATAACTAATCACCGTACAAAATTAAGGCAAATAGATGGAGGGTAGCTGAATAAACCTATAAATAAGAACAGATGTAATTCCTGCTAAATATAGACATCGACGTCAGAGCAGATGACGTGGATGAGCTGAAATATGAGTGGTCACGTGGCTTTTCTAGTTTAAAAGTAGCTTACTGTGCAGCGTGGTTCAGATAGGAAATATATTTTTAAATGGCGATTGTGGGGTTATGGTTTACTTTATACGCAGGTCTGTGACATCAATAAACATTTTTTTATGAGATCTGTGCAGGTAAATATAATTCAACTGAACATATTTTTGTCCAAACTGTCGGATACCATCTTTGAACGGGTATATTAACTAGGTACTCACTAAGGGCCCAATTTAGACCATACTTCAGGCAAATAACCTTTAAGCCATGCTTGGGTAACATGACGGGGTCACAAGAAAATCCGAAAGGATGTGCTGACCCTCATTCCAATTAGTTCCAACCTACCGACAGACTTATAGTTGTGGCTGTTAATGGCGCTTCAAAGGAGTTCTGTTCATCAGCCTAATGCTATTTTACTCATTAAGTTCTTGTCATGGCCGGATGATGACTTTAGGAAATTTTCTCGGCGCCAAAAGTTGCGATTTTAGTATATTTATTTGCTTATTTTTAAGAAAGTATGTATATTTTTTTCCATATTTTTACGTTTAACTACATTTAAATTAGGAACTAAGACTTACACGGTAGTATCGCTTTAAAGTACTTGTCAATTGTATTTCCCGCAAAATTTGAATTCAAGTTCGGACGCGCCATAGAATTATTTTAAAGTCGTATTAGTTACGAGGATGATTTAAAGTGAAAAAAGTATGGGAAAAGTGTGTAAGTAGTTAAGCTTGGGTTGGAAATCCCGTTTGTTTAGTATATAGTATATTATATATATTTTAGTATAGCATTAAATGTTTGTAATGTATTTAATATCTTCTAGGTATTTAAGTGTTGTATTTTTATTAAATCTGCCTTTTTCTGCTGGTACAAAAAGCAAAGACATTGTTTTTACCGAAACGAGTCATGTGTGAATACTAGAGATCTTTGTAGATAACCGCTTGCTATTGTGTGCCTCCATAACCAAAACAGAATGGGGTTAAAGGATCTCTCTTTGACAAAGTAAGGACAGTTGGTGAACTTGCATTCTTTACCAAGATAGCTTGTTCCTAGTTTTAATTGCGTCTAAAAATCTATCCTAAACTAGCCATATTGTGGCAGTAAGTATTGACCCTAAAGTCCCACCATCATATCTGAATTTATGCGTTAATTTGCATTCAGAAAAAAAATATTGACTTCTTTTTGTAATGCACTCTGATGAAAGTATAGCACACTTTCTCCATGGCTTGGTATCCACCCTATTTTACAAAGGTATTTTTTGATCAAATCACTGGCAGAAGAATTGTGGCTTTATATTAGTTTATTTGCTTCACTTGTGAATGTACTTTTATTAAATTTTCGTCGAGCACTTAATTGCTTTCAAGTTAATTTAAATTCGCACAATGTGTACAAAATTTAACAGTTAAAACTTCAACACAATATAATATTTGAATTCACTTTCCATATCTTATGGCTGGCCGAATCGTGAATTTAAATGTTATCAAAACAATGAATTACAATGTGTTTTACTAAGATTTAATCACTTGATTAAATCTTTAAAAAAACAACACTTAAGGGAACATTTATCGAGTTTTTACACATATCTATTTATATCAAATGTTATACGGGAAATGAAACATGTGCTGCTGTTGTACGTATAACTATGAAGGCTTTATATTAAGTACACCTTATGAGAAACAACTTTCATAAATCAGTTGACCTTTTTTCCGTTAAAAAGCCGTGCGCTACGTAATCATTGTCTACATATTTAAATACACCATTTCAGTTAAATATTCTGAACGTTTCGACAATGTCATAAATATATGTTTAGAAACAGATCCTGCCGGGGGTCAAATGATATGCTGAAACAATCTACAACCGTCTCTGATGGCTACCAAATATGGCGGTCAGAGATGGTTGTAGTCAAGTGCTATTTTTGATCTAGTTAGAGCTGTTGCTCCTTTCGTTTAAAATAAATGAAGAAGACGTACTTATGAATATTAAGTCAACTAAAGTAATACAATTTAATTCACAATAAAGGAAATTCACTCTAAAGTGCAGCGAGGCATATTGCACATGGATTTTAATTGTTGATGACATTGAAAATATGAACATTTAATGTGCCATTGAAAACTGCGAAGATAGTTGTGTTTTTGACAAGGTGACTTGCGAAATTTGGAGAAATGTTGGGATTGGAGGTGGTGTGTTGGTGTCCGTGATTTATTAGCACATTTGTCCAGATCTATGCAGTCAGCTGTATTTGGTTCAACTAAAGATTGAGCTCTATCTAAACAATTTGAATGTGTATCATGTAACGACATTTGATCATGAGGGTCTGTCCTCAGAATAGGCAGTTGATTGCTGCTTTCCGAGACAGCCACAGATTCAAGATCAATTTCCTTCTCAAAACAGTTGGGATTAAAGCCAAATTTTGCCTTAAAATTCTCGTAGCTCATCTCTACAACACTGCTTAGGATTTCTCGCGATTCTTCATCACATTCTTTCAATTCACACCAAACAGCATCAAAACAACAGGGACTCATAATCTACTTTTATTGGTTTTATTACTATTCCTAAATTTTGTGACTGTATTACATGTTGTTTAAGATTTTTGCAAGTCTTTGAATTAGAAACTTGTACATTTTGATTAATAAAAAACTTTGATATATTTTTGTTTACACATTTTCTATGTCATTTTAAATATAACTTCGGAAAATAGCGATTAACTGTCCGGTTAGCTCAGTCGGTTATGACGCTGCTACTTAAATTTCCAATCCTGCAGGACAGAGATCGATACCGCGCCCATCCTTCTGTTTTTAATGGCCACGTTTGCTCTATTTAACCAATGTTAGTAATTATGGACTTTTTGGGGGAGACCTCAAGCATAATTACGCGTTAAATGAGTTTCGTTCTCGAAAACTTTCCTGAGATGGTGGGATAACTGTTCTTGACGGTCTTGTATTTACTTGTAGTCAAATTTGTTAGAGATAAGATAACTGATTCATAAAAAAGAGGTTTCAAGGTTCGGTGACTTGATAATAAGGGACTTATTCTAAAATTGAAAACTTCAAAGAGAAAAGTCAGAAGAAAAGAGAAGAGGACTGTAAAACTGTTTGGCATATTAATATCTAAGTTGCTTCTTTTTTTTCTATGTAGCAAAGTAAGACCAGTGTAATGTTTATATATAGCTGACTGTCTTCTTGTTACTATTTTAATGTTAAATCGTTTGTATCTCTTCGAAACATGGTGGAATCAGTACACGAGAAAGAATTAACGTTTCTAAATTATGTTCTATTACTACTAATTATTACTTTACTAATTAATAAACCTTTCCCACGCTGGAAATAAATAATACTCATAATTTCATTCTTAGGAAGATTCACTTAATGTTTAACCATTCACATATTAAATTTCTTCTGCAAAACGGAGGACTATTACAACTGTAAGATACTAGTAAAGTTGTCACCGATAGTATGTCTGTAATGGAGCAATTGTACAGGTTAAACAGAGTTACAACTATATGACATTATGGAGAAATGGATTTTAAAAAGCGTCCATATTAAAACTAAACGGCCCATACAGCTCATTCTGATAATGCTGACTAGAACTTTATGATCAATGTATATGCGCCAGCATTTGAAAATAGTACCGACCATAATCTGAGTTATCGTTCAACCATCCCTCCTATATATGGATCAATAGTATATGAAGTACACACACGGCTCGATTATTAAGAGAATAACAATTGAAACGGAATACAGAAAAACTCATCTGGTTATCAAGCTAAATGAAAAAGTTAGAAAGTTTTGCGATTAAGACAAAATCTGTATCAAACCACTTCATGAAAAGTTATATATTTTAAACGTGTTAATAAAATATTAATATTCAAAGAGAGAGTAAATACAATTGAAATTGCGAGACTCAGATTATATCTACCAAGTAATAAAGAGAGTATCTATCTTTATCCAGCTATACAAATACGTTAAGATTTTAAGAAAGTGAAAACAGTACATGATTTGTGTAAGGCACTTGCAGCTCCAGAGTGGAACAGCAAACATCTCCCGACACTTATTAGATGCAGGTAAAACCAAAAGCAACGTTGGTGTATCACTACTGTATATAGAACTTCTGATACTATATGTTTGCACATGAAAAAGCAACACCTTTGGTTTAAAGCCTCAAATGGCATCCAATACAAAAAGGCATTACCTTTACCAACGATTACACCAACATCTGATTGGTACTTTTGACTTCCCATGGACACATCACATGCTGCACCATGTGTATTGTGTATTGTCTAAATTTGTCAAACAATTCATTAAATAAAGCAATTAATCTTTTAAAAAGTTAACATGACTAACCAGGACCTGACTACCTTGACCTTGCATATTTTCAGACGTACACAACAGCTACATAGTTTAAATGTTTATGAGATTTAACACTAGATCACAACTGAGTACACTATGCAGCTGTTCTGAGACTGTTACTTATGATAACGCATTTCTTAATAAATATGTCATGGGTGACATTTACAACAGGTGTATTTCTTATTTCTCATATCTCTGCAACCTCTAATAGGCCTGTGACATAGGTGACTACTCCAGCGTTGTTGTTCTTAAACGTTTTGGGAAGGGGTCCGACCCCGGACTTTTTGTGAATGTTTGAGCCTTGAAATCAGGTAAATTGTAAGAATTAATTTCAATTTACATCTTACTTTTAATAATTCTTGCTTCACACACACAGACGCACACACATATTCGCACACATCCACACACACACACACACACACACACACACTCTTACACACGCACTCATACACGCACACACTTAGTTTTCAGCACCTCACCTTTTCTTACCATTAAAACATTCCTTCATTGCCTTTTATCTGGTGTCTTGACTAGATGTCTGCATGGTTTTCTATAAACAAAAACATTTTAACAACGAGACTTGCCTTCAAAATACGTTAATATATAGATCTTACACACAAATTACGTTCATTTTACAGTTATATTAATTATTATATTCTGCATTTTTATCTTTATAACAGTCTATTTTATTTATATTATAAAGTCTAATATATATTTAATATATTATATACATATTATTGCATTTTAAGCAAATACTTTTTACAAGTTATCGATTTTACTTTTCGAATCATACTTCAGTGGGCCGATGAACACCGTCAACAGAAAATGTCAAAGTGAGTTTATTTTAATCGGCTGTTATCGACAGACAATGTAGATAAATCATACCGTGTTATGCATTTTTAATAAAGAGAAAATGTGATGCTTGAGAAAATATTTAAACATGTGTGAATTTAGAGAAACCAATAAACAAACATCACGGCAATCGCACCAAAAACGGCAAAATTGTAATATCAGGACTAAAGTTTGTTCGACTTAAATAGACTCAGATGAGAATTGAGTGAAAAGTGGGTCTAGTGGTGAAAGCTAGCGACAGCCTTATAATACCCGGGGTATTATCGGGACACAGGGAAATATAATTAGCTATATCAAAGGGCTTTAACACAATCTGTCAGTTTGTTGCGTTACTTATATTATGCGAATCTCCACTAACAAGTCATGCTCCTTTTATACAGTTTTGTTGAATGTGGCAAATGGTTGCTAAAATAGTGCAAGTAAGGATGCTGCAATATGCTGTATGAGCATGACCAAAGTTCTTCAAGTGCAGAAACCAGCTGACACAAGCTCCAAACTGGAAAATATTACACCAATTGAATAAAATGTATGATGATCGTATTACTGAGATTTGGAATGTAGCATGTTTTGGTTTAAATTCTAACAAGAACTATAATAGAAAAGACATGCACCAGCTTAACAAGGCTTGCAGTAATACCAATTCAAAATAATTGATGATCTGGGAAATATGAAGTGAGGAGAATGATCAGTTGGAGAATATCTGAGGAGTATTAATTTATTATTTTTAGAGGCGGAAGAGCAAATTTCAGTCGCACTTACTTTCCTCTGTATTATTTGCAGAACGTGCATCATAAAACCAATTATGCTTTTTTTTACGACAATATTGACACCCTGCTAGTATCGTCTCATTGAACACATGTTTTAAACCTGCATCTTTATCTTAACCTTTGTGTTCCACATATTGCTGTGCGGATCTGAATTCTAAAAAGCATGCTTTTGCAGTATTCATGTAGCTGTTGAAAACAGTATCATACGTTACGCGTCCTTTTACCCACATATAGGACAAACACCACTGTAAAAAAAGACAAGGATAAACAATCAAGATAGTATTGTTCCACTTTTCTAATTAATTCAAAGTAACGTTGCATATGCAAACCTAGTTTTTTTTATTTTTGTCAATATTTGATTTGCTTTCACTTGCGATGTCTAGTTGGGCGGAATATATGTATTTAGAGTTACTTAACATAACTTAAGTGTTTTTTTATGCTTGAGTCTTAGCCCAGATATAACAGATAATTGGACTAGTTTAAGCGTTAACACCAACTAAAATATCTCATTAAGTGATCGACGATTTGCACAGGTATCACCTTAAAAAAGCTAGCCTAACACCATAAATGGTTTGAGATTGTTTAATTACACGAACAGCTGCTATTTTCTGATTACGTGTTTAAAAAAAAACAATTGTTATATAGTTTTGATCCATGTACAGCATATACAGGTCCAGCATGTATTTATAATGCAAAGTTTGTCCACTATGTAAATCAGTTTATTCAATATGATGTAAGGTAAAGACCCGTATTCCATGGTGCGTCAAAGACAAGCGGTACTTTTATGTTGTTGTTTATTTTATTTGCTGCTTACCACCGACACGTGTCTGGTCATTTTGGCAACGTACAGAAACAGATTGGTGGAAAAAGACCACATGCGTATGTCTGGGTATAAACAGCAGGCTATATTGAAGACCTGTTCTCGTGAAAATTCTAACGCCGAACGGGACTCTAACCCAAGCGGTTAAGGGCAAAGATGTGACACGTCGGTGACTTTAACTTCTTTGCCGCACCACCAGAATGAAGTTAATGTAGTCCTATTTTATTTATTTTTTAAAATTTTAGTTAGTAAGTTTAGGAGAAAGACTTTTATTATATGCGTAAGTATATGTCGTGTTTAATCAATTAATTGTGTAACTCAATGTTTCTTTGTTTTATTTTTATTGACCTTAAGCTGTACACATGCCTTTAAAATTTATGAATTCCAAACTAGGTGTTTTAAGTTACTCTATAGTTAGAGTTTACATATAATATTTTATTTTCCTGTGATTAAGGGTTGGTGCAAAGTTAGGTCATATTCATCTAGTTACCTCATTGTTCGCCGGGCGCCTTATCTGCACACAATTTTTCATGTCGTTTAAGAACATGTCAGAACAGTAATATACCTAAGGAATACTGTGAACTATTACCTACTAATATATAACATCTTCATAGTTTCCTGATACTCGTTTTTCGTACTAAGAGTGATAGGGTTGCGTGACCATTTAAATTCAAGTTTATGCTTGTAATTGGAGTTCTGTTGCCGTAATTAGTTCAACATTGTCTTGAAAGTAAATGTGAGAAAGACACCGAAGCCTTCTCAAAAAAAACCTCAAGTAAATTGAAGAAATTATTTGGATGCTATGATTTTATATTTTTTCAAGATGGCATGTTATGTGTTATAGTCAGCATATGCAGAATATTCACTAGTTCGCAAATAATTAATACTATACGGTATTAAATAACATACATTGCGCTTAAAAGGCTGCATCAATTCTTGATATATATTTTAATTTATAAAACATAAATACACACAGCATTAACCGTATAATTAGCCGACAATGATTTTGATATTTACGACCTAGTAACTTCATATACATGTATAGGCTTCACACGCTGACTGGATCACAATAGTAATCGTATATATTGCTGACATGGAGATATACGGGCATATAATTTACTGAAACAGAGCTATAAAGTACCTACATTAAGTTATGAGGTCGTATAAGTTAAGGAGATGGAGCTTTGAGGTCATACACATTGCCGGCCTCTAATTATTTGGGTGTGGGTGTAAAATTATCTGAATGGAGTTATTATGCAGCCTGAAATATGCCGTTTCATTGAGTTAATAGCCTCTTTTTATTCTCGACATAGATTTTATATCGAAACAAAACAAAAATACATACAGACTTGGCCATATGAATAGCTAAAATTAAGTTTAGTGCACATGACCTAGAAACTTCATGTCCGTATAATAAGTGGGTAAATAGAAAAAAAACAACAATTTATGAACTTAAGCAATGCATGTGTAAGGTGTCCACGCATTGTATATGCGTCCCACCACAAAGTGATCACAGACGATATAGTTTGTTTAGCTTAAAATAGGCCGTTACTTTTACAAAATAATTCTGGTCAAAGATTCCTGTTTTTTTTCTCCCATCTTAAACGGGGCAACACACAAATAATCTTCGACAACAAAACGTTACTTAGACTGGAATCCCTACATATTAAGATGTTCCAATAATTTCCTTTTTTGGAGATAACAATAACTATGTGAAACAAACATGCATCGTATAGTACTTCCTTGAAGAAAATTACCAATAGTGCAGAACTGTTGTTGTACAAATGTCGAAAACAAACTTCAACGTAACATTCACCGATAGATTAACTTCATTATATGTACTCTGTGCATACACCAAGGCCGTCGTATTGTCAACTATTTGCTCCAAACACGCATGCATCACGTTTTTTTCTACCCAGGAACATGATAAATAAAACAAGAGAAGCAGTACTATGGCATTAAAACAGTCCCGTAATGTGAGAGGGTGCACAAGAAAGAAAGGCAGATTATGGCTATTCATATTAAAGAGGCCAGTTTAGCTGTAAATGTCGCAGCTCGACAATGTACTACTAGTGAAACGTTCGACCGAATGTATCAAATGTACATCAAACGAATAAAATACATACAATGTGATGTATTCGTGTGACATATATTTGCATGTGCACATCAAATAAATTGTGACACAAACATAAAATAAACACTGGAAAATAAATTTGGCAAGGAAAACATCACAGTTGCCATCACTTTTGATCGGAAAATGTAATTTTCAAACAGTCAATAATTATTGATCATCTAATAAGCCAGAAAGATTTTATGGCTGAAATAACGATGGCGATCGTGATACTGGTCGTGATAATAATATATTACGGTATCATAACAATCGTGATTGTGATTGTAGAAGTGGTAATGTTGTTGTTCATCGTTATAATCGTTGTCTTGATGAATTCATATGTTGTTTTTGTTGATGATGATGATGATGATGAGGAGGAGGAGGAAGATGATGATGAGGATGATGATGATGAACAAACACATATGTCACATAAGTGTCATTTTTAGGCCCACACGTATTACATATTCGATCTGTGACATAAACAACTCTACAAGTCCCTCATAACCAGCTATATTTTAGTTTGCAGTATTAAATTTGCAGTTTGTAACACTGTTTAACATAACTATCATTGAAAAAGTACGATTAATTAAGATTAAACATATTCTGTTGTTGTCTGCTTGATACAATATGAATTCAAAATATTTCATGAATAGAAAGCTTAATTGGTATTCCTGTACCCAAAAATAATTCGTTTGAACATATTGTATTCTTTAATGAATTGGCTTAATACGTACGGCTACGTATCCAATTATGGTTCAGGGAATTTTTGTTCCACTTAACACATATAGTGTATAAGCTTTGTAATGTTCAGGTATATTACGTTTATGGCTAATCATTTACATGTTTGTTATTATAAAGCTAAATTTGATAAATGTTTAACAGTCGGAAAAAGGTAACACATGCATTGTGCTGCATTGGAAATTGTCTTGTTATCATGTTTTAATATAAAGGTACTGAAAAAAATACTGCAATGAAGGTGAAGTACTTTTTTTGAACGTTAATATTTAACACTATGTTTTAACAATACAGTATGTAATTTATATAACATAGATGTAAACTAACTTACAGTGACGATGCAGAATTACAGACGTATTTTCTGTTGTTAACAATAATGTCGGGTTGCATTAGCATATATGATATGATTATGACATGAATTGGTGATAATGCAGTCTTACATGTAACTCACAGAAAAATAAAGGGTACGTAACATTGTCTCTATTCTAGCTTGTATCATCCTATTTTATAAAGTTCAATGGGCATTGTCTATAATTTAATTATTACAGTAAGATGAACAATATATCAGAAAAAAAGACAAATACATTGTATAATCAGATCTGACATTCGCTATAACATGTTACATTGGCGAGAATACCACTGGGAACAGTCTGAACTAATGAATGCATATTAATAAAAGAGTTCAATATGGTAAAAAGATGCCGCAAATTACCATTAAGTCTTCACATACATGCTCATCCTCAGGCAATTGTGTAAAGCGGTCATATGAATATTTGCCATGTTTAAATATAAGGGAAAAGATTGCCTTTAGAAACTGCATAAATATTTAGACGACTTGTGCATATACTGCATTTTTCGTCAATCATTTTTCAACAACCATATCGTTTAAATTTAACTAAGGACATGTTTTGCTTCATGTGTTGTTCTATTGATTGATATAGAAAACAAAATAAAACAAACGAAACAACATTTCTGTTTCTATTTCTATTTATAAAGACGCGTGTTGTGTATGTCTACTGAAAACATACATTATCTTTGACTATGTGCGTGTAAAGATTGATAGCATATACATAATTGGACTTTGCAGATGAGATTACATGTATACTATTTCGTAATTTATATTATAATGGTAGTACATTTGTATTATACTGTACTACTGCTTGTATGTCCCCGGTTGGAAAGTGTGTATTCATACAACTGGCCCCTTTTATATATAGATCCAGGAACGATTCACTTTTACAAAGGACATCACGTGCACAAGCCCATCTTCTAGCACGTAGACAGGTCTATGTGCACAGAAAGACCTACGTACATGACTCCTTTGTCTAAGCGAGCCGTTCCAAGATATATCATCACCGGCTGCAATAGCTCAAGCGGTAGGACGTACGTTTGCAGATCGGGAGGTAGCGGGTCCAAACCCCGGCCGGGTCAAACCAACGACTTTTAATATGGCAGAAGCGGCTTCCGTCCTTGCGGCTGTGGGGATAGCATTACGCCTGACTCGTCGGTGTCAGTAAAATGGACCGGCAGGGTTCAGTTCCTGGGCACCTTATAAGTGCCTCTGTGCTATATTGATAGAAATGTCGCTGCACATTATTGGCAAAAATGCCGGCAAATGTCATCCCGTCCCAAGATTTATCAATCCATCACACATGGTGTGTAGTTACAGATGATTGAATCCATTTAACAAGGCAAACAGAAGATGTAAAGATTGGAATGCTGCACACATTTTTGAACATAAGTTGGCCATACACAACCTTAAATGTACTTCCGGTGCCTTCAAATCGCAGTTATTTCTGACCACAAAGGAAAATCATCAGTCGAATAAATAAATGAGATACATATATATTTGAAGTATATCTTTATAATTTATAATTATTCTAACGATAACGTCCGAGGAATGTTTAACAACAGTTGCGTTGTTTTGTTTTCTAATACTCCAGCATCCACGAACGTTTGTAAAAGTATGTAAAGAGAGCAATTGTTTGTGTTTTACTCGTGCAAAAGGCAACTTGCCGAAATTCTGAGTGTAAGCGATGTTTGGAGAAAAATATCAACAACAAATAAGCTGCTATAAATATAAATATACATATAATTTATCGGAACACACCACATTGCCTTAAAATAGATAAGGCAAAGACGGAAACTATAATAAATATTTGTTTGACTTACGTTGTACTGCAAATGAATACTATACTAAAACGTATGTCTACCTTACTAAATCGTCTTAACTTAACTAAGTCCGTACCTGTAAAGCGTGATCATTCTAAAATAGCTAAAGGCAGTAGATATTATTGTCGTGACGTTTATTGGAAAAAAGAAACACTGCCGGATATCACCTTTATAGCTGAACATGTGTACCTTTGTAGTATTCAATAAACAAGTAGGCAGATCCTCTCAAGTTGAAAAGGTTCAAATTTGTTTCCTTGTAATAAAACCTCGCGTTGACGAAGAAACTTGATAATGCACACTTTTTCATATATACGGAAAATAAATACTTCCCTCTTCCTTCTTTAATTTAGTATCAGTTTCGGTTACTTTATTATTAAATACACAATAAACCCCATTTTGAGGTAACGTCCTCTTGTATTAAAATGATGTTTTAGTTTGTTATAAGTTCATTAAATTTAAGAGAGAGTCGAATACGCCCATATTTTGATTGTGTATAATTTAAGATAATATAGTGTTTGTCATAGTTCGTATCTTTTTTAAGTTTCACTTGGAAAATGTATTTATTGAGTTGATCCAATTTCGATGTTAAAATAAACTTAGTTTAATAATGTTGTACACATGTGTTTAGTTATTTTTATATAACACATGACACACCTGCTAATTGCCAGCTGGTCCTTCTTTCGGTGGCTGCTTGTCACACTTGACCGTGTCAGGGCGGGAAATGGGTAGTAGTGAAATGGTTGTAAGCGGTGATAGAATGCTACAGAGTGGTGGAATGTGAAACAAATTAAGCAATGACGTACATTTTCAAAGTTATGTGCATTGTATGCGGTTAACCGGATAGCTAATTGAATTGATATTTGGATGCACATGCGATATCCGGTTATCCGGTTAACCGGTTAAAGGTTGACATCCCTTTTTTTAACAGTATTTCTAACAACACTCGATATTACTATTACTGTAACTATATTACTGCATTGCTTGAGCAGTGGGTTAATAGTACTGCCCAGATTCTGTTTAAACATTCATTGGAAAAATAGCTTGATAGGAAAATAAATACTTCGTAGTTTCATTATAGCATATTAAACATTTTAATAATCACTTCCTAATGAAAAATTTCTTTAAAAATGACAGTGTTATCTTACTTCTCGGTCAGTGTTTATTATATTAGTAGACTGACAGTGTACAAAGAGCTGTATGTGTGTTTGTTGTTGTTTTTTTTTTTGTTGTTTTTTTGGAGTAGGGGACAGGGGGTGGGGGGGCGTTGTTATGTTGCATTGACACACTTATGGACATATTGACTATGTCCAGCTTCTGTGACGGGGGACGACGCCAGACGAATATTTGGTTGGAACCACCGAAACGCCAAGGTCAACTGGAAGAGCTTCCAACACATTCAGTCCTTCGCTCCAAAATGGACACGAACCTAAAATGTGTGAGGCTAAGCAGGCAGAGGAGTTAACGTCATGGAGTCTTCCACAATGTCACACATTTCATTGATATGCATACTATTACTATGATATACAACATATATAGATGCTAAAGAATACAAAATATGTAACCGGTTGTTATTTCAGAGAAACCGCTTAACCGTCCGGTCAACCGAATAAATTCTTTGGACACAGTTTAAAATTTATTACAAATATACTGTATTTGATGTGTTCAGAAATCGTATATGCGGTTTTTATTGCATTCTGAACATAACTAGTATAATTTGTGTTTTCTGTTGACTTAAGTAAATAACCAAAATGCGACTTTTGCTTTACATGGTACGTCGCCATTTTCGGATATAGCTTTGTTCTTGTCTATTTTGCTGTAACCGCCATGTCAATTCGTGTGCCTGGTACGCATTGCTGTTCCTTTTTATGTGTACTGACACAATTTCTAAACGTGATGATTTTGCGTTTATTTTCTTTTTTGGAAGTTGTGGGTTAAGTTACTGTGTATTAGAATGATTAAATGTGCAATTTGGACGATTAAAATAATCTACTTTCAAATTATGAACATGCAAATAATAGCTCGTTCAGCTCCGAGGTTAGCGTCGTTGAATGTATAAAGAGGCCAACTAATTTCCCGCAATTGTCACCGAATCCGAACTTCTGGAATGTCCAGCACACATCTTGTTATCTGCCACCTGGCAGAATGTGTTTTTTCAAGTACAGAATCCAATTAACAGTAGTCAACAGCGGGTAAAAATCATCAACAGCACAGTCCACAGGGACATATGTTATGTCAACTGAGACTAAGTGTCTCGAGCTCTGTCACTTGAAGCGAAACTCAACAGAGGTAGATGTCAGACAGCTAGAAATAGACAACAGGTGTGCGTCGGCCGTGAATAAAAGCCATCTGAAACTGAGCTACTTGTGCGTTAATTAAACCCTTGATACTTATACGTTGTTCTTTGTGTGCTCAAAGCCATAAAATATGTAAATTTGTACATGATCTAATCTAGGATGGTCTCTTGCTCAAAATGCTTTCTTGTAGAAACATTCAAAACTGTGAGCAATTGCCACGTTTTGGTAATAGGGATCGGTTTTGGGTAAGAATGAATATTTAGAGTGATTTGTTACTCGATTTGTGTTTACTAACAAAATAGTTAGTGTTTATAATGTCTTCTTTACGTAGACGCAAGGTTGCAGTTTTTTTATTTAATCAAATTGTGTAGTTACACATTTATCGGCTACGTAAAGGTAATGAAGGTGAAAAGAAGTATAATATGGAAGTATTGTACAGTCAAGGTCTAGTCTGTGTGTAGGGTGTCTGGGTGTTGTTTTCTTTCTAATCCTCGTTAATGTACCAAAACTTGCAATTATGCCATTGCACGATTAGTCGATTTGCTGTATTTGGCGAGCTCTTCATTGTATATTTTAGCCTGGTTTGCTTTTTGGGTTCCGACAGTATAATCGAGTTCTATGTTCTACCTCATCCTCCTTATTGTTAAAAGACTGACTTAATAACGCGATTATATAAGAATAAGACAAACACACAACATATGTAAAGTTTAAACACACATGCGAAAGATATAGCAATACGAGACAGCACATATATGTTGGTGTTATTTTGTACAATTTAAACAGCTTCTTGATCATATCTTACTTTTGCCAAGAGTAAATAAGTTTAAGACAAGCGTCTAAATGATAAAGATGTAAATCACTTAGACGCTCGCTATTCATAGCCTCTTATTATTGTCAAAATGCGTTGCACTTGTTAATTATCATTGCATTACGACACAATTTACAGACTGGTAAGATTTGCTAAAGTGTGACCTTTTATGAATATTAACAGAGCATTGCACATTAGTATGCATGCATTTCAAACAGTAAGAAATATTTACATGTATGCCTTTACTTATTAAATAATGAACTATTACCTTGAGGTTGATTTGATCACATGCCTTTTTAAATCCACATATAAACAATACTTTCGCCCTCCTTGCTCTGACAATATTATCTGGACTACAGCTTGCAGACAAAATACATTATCAACATCACAAAAAACAAGTCTAAATTTTGATTGTTATTCGCTTATTTATCCATGTGTTTCTGTCCAGTTATAAAGCCTCGTGTTAATTACATCCGAAAATATCTTATAAATGCTATCTGTAAGAGAGATTCCTCGAAAATTACTCGTAACATGTGTGGGTCCGGAATAAATATACAGGACATATAACACGTCCACTCGCATTTTGTGGAAAATTACCATTACGTAATATATGGTTGAACAAGTCTATCTCAAGTGGTTTCACTTCGCTCATTGAAGTCATATAGAATTCAGCTGGAATTCCATCTATGCCACTACTTTTGCTAGCATGCAAACCAAAAATTGCAGATCTTACATCTTAAAACGTCAATAATGCATTCAATTTGTCGCATGAGCTATACTCACTAAGATTTTAGGAATATAATTATGATGAGTTCCTATGAGCACTGCGACTTTTCAAAAGGCTCATGACAAAAGCATCCACATGCAAGCCAAATGAAACAGTGAAAACAAACCCGACAGTTACCGCGTTAGAACGGTGAGTCGTTAATATTGACCGACTGTGGTGCTTAAACCGGTTTTGCAGAGCTTATTCAATTTGATCAGCATCACTATCAAACAAAAGTGTATTAACGTATTTAAACTATGCATTGCATGCAATAGAATCGTCTGTAGGTTTGGCTTGTCTTCTTTTTAATCAGTTTCTACATAGCAAAAGAGGTGCCGTTACTTATTTATTCCTAGTGATGTTTTGATATTACAATACTATTTTATTAAATATATATTATTTTGTTTTTATATAACAAAATATAATTTTACTTTCGAATACAGTACATACGCATATTCGATCACTGACATATAAGGCTCAGCTAGGTATTCATAACCGACAGCTATATTTATGGTTGCTGTATTGAAGTTGCAGTCCGTAACAAGTGTGTTAACATAGCTATCATTGAGATCAATTGCGCTATCATTACGATCAATTAAAATTAAACAAAATGTGTTATTATCCACTTACTACAACATTAATTCACGATATTTAGGTAAAAAGTAGCACTTTGTCACAAACATGTTCGTCATGCGGTGAGTCATAATGAAGAGAGTAATAAGTTGCACCATAACAATAGTCAGCTATATAGTTTTCCGTCGAAATACCTGTGACAAGTTACTGTTGTCATGCCAAAAGCCATTATCAAAATTCAACAAGGGAAGCTGAATAAGTAAGCGACAATTTGCACACAAAGTTCTTTGAAACATGCTTAAGGGAAGTTTCGTTGAACTAAGCATATCCTGTGCATAAAGTATTAATGTTTAGGTAGATTAATTGTATGATAAATTAAATACACTCTTGTTACTATAATAATGACTTGCATAAATGTACAACAGTTAGCAAAAAATAACAAAGATATTGCGCTACTGTGGAAATTACCTTGTTATCATGGTTCAATATAAACGTACAGAGGAAAATGCTGCAATAAAGGGATAGCACTTATCTTGAACGTTATTATTTCACACAATGCAATTTATATAACACACATATACATAAGTTAGAGGTACGATGTAGAATTACAAATTTCTTGCAATAATAACTGATTGCATTAACAAATATGGTAAGATTATGACATGAATTGCGATAATGTCTCAACTCACCGAAAGATAAAGTGTTTATAACTTGTAACGTTGTCTCGATTCAGTCTTGTATTTTCCTTTATATAATAATTAAGTTCAAATGGTTGAAATTTAACGATAGCAGTAGCATGATCAACGTTCTTTTTCACTATCAGAATTAGACAGAACATTGTGTGCATATGATTGTTCACCATGTTTGATTATAAGGTATGGACTTGCATTCATAAAATATCTGAATTTCTAGTCAAATTTTGCATTTACTTTTACTTTCTTTGTCAATCGTTTTCAACAATTGCAGCAATTAACTATAACTGTGACTATTTTTGTGGAAGTGTTTGCTCTCATAATTACGATGTAAAATAAAATGAAACACACATTTCTATTTATAAAAGGCCTGCACTGTGAATGTAGAACACAGATGTTCGTGGAATATGTGCGGGTAAAGATTGACGGCACATACATATTTGAAATTGTTGAGATGTGATTATTTGTATAATA
The DNA here is from genome assembly GCA_007844125.1 of Sinonovacula constricta. Lineage (NCBI taxonomy): Eukaryota > Metazoa > Mollusca > Bivalvia > Cardiida > Solecurtidae > Sinonovacula > Sinonovacula constricta. The sequence continues at coordinate 11,609,175 of CM017573.1, forward strand.
TTTCTTTTTTTTTATTATAATACTATAACATCACTGCATCATTTTCAAAATAAACATACGCATAAATTATCTTTCAATAAGCAATATATATCATTTATTGTATGATTATCGTACATATTATCATGAAACAGCAACAAACGTCGGCGTTGAACGCTTGATTTAACATCAGAGAGAGCCAAAGCAAAGGCAGAAAAAGGCATGTTGAGTTCCGAGCTTCAGGCTAAAATGTATTTGCCAACTACATATTGTATACATAAGACCATTAAAATAAACAATACGACATAATAGTTGAGCCACAAGTTCCAAAAGTTAGATTCGGCTTTCTGTACTGAAGCCGTATTCCGAAGCATCTCCACATTACGCAGTTACCGTCACAAGACAGCAATTAACACGTGCTTGTGTAGCCCGACGGCGTTCGACTTATAGGTTTTTAGTTTATTTTAACTATTGTTAATTATTTATTTTAAGTTTTAATTAGAGGTTCAACTACCATCAGCTACATTGGCATCGTTTGCTCATCATCGCATAGTGGTTATAATGTTTCATATCTTTATTTACGTGCGTTGTATTTCTTTTGCGACTTTGTTATCTATCTACAGGTTCGTAACTTAAGCGATTCAATAATTGTAACAATCTTTTTTATGATACGGACAGAAATAAACAAACACGATCGAATACGTTTAAAATACACGGTTATTATTAATAATGTTATGATAATAGTTTTGACAAACAATACAGAAGTAGCATATTCAAATATATGATATGAATTTAAAATTAATAGCAATATCTAAGTTAACAATGTTGTAGTACAGTAACTCGTTGCTATTTACTATTAGATCGTGAAGTTATTAATACACTTTCTTAACACAACTTCATATCAACAAGTTCCTAAATCTAATGTTTTACAACTCTTTGATTAAGATAAATATTCAGAACAATGAATTCAACAAACAGAGCTATATTGTTTAAACAGCATCAATAACATATCTATTATCATTTACAATACATTACAGAGTTCTTCCGACAAAATTCTAACAAACAACTTATCTTTCATTTAAACAAATCCAACAAATAAATCCAACAAGTTGTGTTCCCTACACAGAATTGTGCTTTGATTCCTGAATGGGAAAAGGCCGATATGATGATTTTTACTTCAAATTTATACTGGAGGGTAAATTTTTGGGCCGTGTGCAAACTATGGTTTTATGTTAAGTCGTTATTTTTATCTCTCCATCCTGTCGTTTAATTCTAGTCATAACAATTATTCTTTTGGTTTTCTGTGATTTTGCGACTTATTTATTAAGGTTTCACACGAATGAGCCACATGACCCGTCCAGCTGTTTTGTCATCTTCCTCAGAATACTTAGTTCAAATAATGTCTCATATTTACTGTTGCAAATTAACAGTTGTACACAGTTGTAAGCTTTGTCCCGCCTTTAGTCTCGGCTTTGGTCATGAGCAGTAGGTCGTAGAGTTACATACGTCTCTTTCTTAAAAGAAAATTAAACAAAGTTATATATTCTAAAATATTTACAGGTCAAGTCCAATAACAAATATCACATTTTTTTCAACTGATTTCCCCTTTAACCGTACTGGGTATTTGATCCGTATACAAATCGTTTCAATTCTAAGCCCCATTGTCCTAATGGAATGTGTAGGGTAATAAAATCCTAAGTGCTTTATCTTCGCGGGTGTCAATTACCCCTCGCGACATCATCCCTATCATAGAACTGTTCCCTAACCAACGTTAGCTCGTTAAGTAGGGTATATTTTTCTCACTTAACATATAAACTCAGCAATATCGACACAGAGGTGTACTAAACATTTGATCATAGCATAAAACTACTGATAAATGTATCAATACAATAAAACATGCATGATATGACAAAAGGCAGGAGTCGAGAATCCGTCACGGTTGTTTTAACGCAATGTCCACACAGGCGTGCACTCCTGGTGTATGGATGTTGACCCTTCTGCGTCGCTCGTCTCGTGGTGGTGTGTGATTCGCCCTGTCCTTTCGTCCGTCTAATGGTCGTCCGTAGTATCTGCGTAGAGATGCCGTCTCGGAAGTTGATCATTAAACGTATGTTCGTATTCATTAAAACATAAACAAATTATTTACATCTTATGTACACCTTGGAGTTCATCCGCGGTTTACCGTTCGTTAATACCTATATATGACATCAACCACATGTTGTTTTCGAATACACGTGTGATACATCAGTTGTCACGTCCGCGGGGTCCCATGTCATTAGAATATGAAAAATAAACAAAAATATACGGCAGTAATATGTATATAACTACAATATATCTTCTAGGTATGTAAACAAATATATTCATTGTGATACCCCTGCGCTAAGCTACGTTTACAGTAAAACATCTAGGGACATATCTTCAGAATTTACAATATCTTACAACATTATTACAATAACGTGACGAGGAGATTATCCAGTTAATCTAAACAACAGGTTTTGACAATGTCGGATATATAGCGATATATTCCACCTCCTGTTTCTGTAGCCCCACGATGCTTGTGGGTGGGCTTAGGCTGGGCGCCGAGGCTTTCAAGCCTACCACAGACAAATCAGTGTCTTTTCTCGACACAGGTTTTCTAAAACAACACAGCTTCTCTACTGATTTGTACCTTTTCCTTAAACAATAAATATAAACGCCTATACCGATTGCGACCGAGATAACTAGTCCAATTAAAGCGGTATATGCCGACCAGTGTCTAGCTGGTCTTTCATCCGTGTTCGTATGCATGATTTCGTCTATCAATGAACTCATGGGAATGTACTCTAACTCCCTTAACTTCTGTGGGATGAGGGTACGGTTATAGTTTTTTTATCCTAGTTGTTTCCTCTTTCCTCATATCTACGCTTGAAATATTCAATGGAATTTTGACAGCTGTCAACAAATAATCGGTTACATTGCTTGTTATGTAATCTTCGTACGATACTGGCAGGGAAATATACTCATTATCGGCGCTGCAGGCCGTTCGTAATTTGACTGTATTAAAAGTTACTTTAGTAACGATAGTTGAAGTCTCTAAACCGTGTATTTGTTTATATTTTATCTACAGTCGTAACGGCTGTACAGAGTTTAATGCCTATAGTCCGTTTGTAATGTATACTGTCGAAGGTAGTTGTGCGTTCGTTGTCACGAGTTTATTGCAACTTGTTTGTATTTTACTTTTATTATCGAGAAACAAATGTACAATGCATGCGTCGTTCAATTCGACCGAGTACATTGGTTTTGGTATGTGATAAAATGACATCTGCGAGCAGTACTCAATTTCTTCATTGTTGAGTAATATATATTTGGTATTTACCATGTTAATTGCTAACCCATCTGTTCTTAAATTACATTTCGCGGCCGTAGTGGTGGATACTTGAAGGTCCGTTGAGGTATTTGGGTGAATAATGGGAATATTGAATGTTCGGTAAATAGAATATGATTCATAGCGACCATTTAGGGGTATTTTAGCCAACATAATAATTCGGTTATTTTCAACGGTCGCGGCTAATGGTAGGTGTTTGATGGGGAACACCAGTCCGCCAAAGCCCAATAATCCCGGCATCTATAAATGGAGTTAATACAACACACAATCACTTTCTAATTGTCTGTCTCCCGGTATGGAAGGGCTCCCCTGATTAAAGGTGAGATATCTGCCCAATGTACATACCTGCTATACCGTTGTTCGTCCTGGTATTCAGTCGGGCTCGTTGGCGTCGGTATTTCTGTTTCAATTCGGCCATCGGGATGTTTTCGTCACTATCCGAAGAGTCACTTCGTTCATTTATACGGCGGTGACGTATTTGTGTCATCTCGCCGTTATCGCTATCCGTCGAAGCGTTGTCCTCGGGCGGTACTATGTAGGTGGCCTTCCTTCTTCGATTATCGGATGGAAGTCTGTCTTTTAGGATTTCCCAGTCATCTTTGCCGATCGTTTTAAGATTTCGGGCGTGTACAGTTTGTGTGCTACCGTCAACTACATTATTTATCTTAAACCGGCGACACTTTCTCTATTTTTCTGAAATTCGCTTTAATGTGCGTGTTTAATTTGTCTGTACGTGCGTTATTTTTAAGCTTAACGGCTTGGCCTATTTCCAATTCTGGTTCACGGGTATCGTGATTTGCGTACCGATTCCGTTTGTTTCGTGCCTTTCGCATGTAACGTTGAGCATGCGTCATGGCTCTATGTAAGTCCTCTATGTATATCTTAGAAAGATCTTCTCCCATATATTTCCGTCGTGGGGTAAATAATCCGGGATCACGACCGAACATTAAACATAACTATACACTGTCGACTCAGAAGGTGTGCAACGTCTCGCGGTTAGACATGCGTTTATTTGTAGATCCCAATTTACATCTCCGTCATTTACGTACTTAGATATCATGTTGTTCAACGTACGATTTATACCCTCAACTTGTCCGTTCGCCCATTAGTTATATGGGCTTGTGGTGATATGGGCAATATTGAGATCCTTACAAATGTGACTTATAATGGAATTACAATATTCTGTTCCGTTATCAGATCGAATCTGGTATGGTATTGCAAGTCTTGTAATTATCTCGTCCAAAAACAGGTTTGCAACGATTTCGTCTGTTTTATTTCTGACTGGAAAAGACTCGCACCATTTAGTACTTTCGTCTACAAACGTAATGATATATCGGCCCCTGACGTACTCTGTCTATACTGTCCCGACGTATGTACGGACCATGTTATGCCACTAGAGTATGAAATCCTAGTGTCTTGTACATGTATCTTCACGTTTGACCGTGCGCGGCTAGCGCAGATTATGCAACGATTTACGTGTTTATAAATTCGCCTATACATATTTCGATAGAAGTATTTACGCCTCATCACATCGTAGCACTTGTCTAAACCTACGTATGATAGGTTGTCATGACATTCGGTTATGAGTCGATTGCACAACTGGTCAGGTACGTATAACCGTAGCATCGGGTCTTCCTCTCTGCCACTCAAGTAGTACAAAAATTCATCGACAAGTATATTTTTCTGCATTTGAACAGTTTCAGCATTGTTCTTTAATTGGGTGATGATATTCGTGCACTTTTCATCGTTCATCTGCTCTGTCTATCTGTGTGTCAAAATATTTCGGCGTGGTTGTGATTTCGGGTGTGCTATGGAGGGTAATACGCATCTTTGGTGGGTCTTATTGCATTTAGATTAACTACGTTAACCTCACGGTTTTTCTAGGTCGTTTTCGGGCGGTCTGACCACGTAGGCATGTTTATCTACTTCCATATATTTCGGTACGGTATACTCATGTACCGGTTCGTCATTATCTTCGTACCTACATCTAGATAAAATGTCAGCTAGTCTATTCTTGTTCCCGCTTATGTTTTCTATTGTAACATTTTGCCTTGAAATGGACAAAGCATAACTCTGTAGCTTTTTGTTTGTAAGATTTTCCGTCAGTAAGTATCTGAGAGGTTGGGGATCAACGAAACATGTGGCATTTTATTCTTGTACATATATCTGAAATTTATCTAAGGCAAATTTTAGTGCGAATGCCTCACGTTCAATTACTAACATTGTCTGCATTGTGAGACTCAATTTGTGCGATAGAAAATGAATAGGGCGTTCATTCGGTATCCCCGGGAAAATACTTTCCTCAGAATCACATTCTTGGCAAGAACAGCGCAAATAGAAGTGGCAGACGCATCAGTGTTTAATCGGTAACCTTTGTTTCGATCGGGGTATCCTAGCATTGGAATTGCCGTGAGTCCATCGTTCAGCCTCTCGAACGATTTGTGACATTCGTCCGTCCAGTTAAACCTAGCATATTTCTTTGTGAATTAGTTGTATGAGGGGTTCGGCTATACCGGAAAAGTTTGGGATCATCCGTCGGTAGAACCCAGCCATACCGATAAACGAACGGGTTTCTTTACCTGTTTAAGGGGGTGGTGCCTTTTTAATTGCTGCGACCTTCTCGGGGTCGGGACGGTAACTTTTTTCCACTGATGATGAAACATAGATAACGTGTTTCCTCAAGTAGGAATTTGCATTTACTTGGTTTCGCCGTGATATTGTGTTATCTAAGTCGCTGTAGAACAGCTTGGAGATTCGCTAAATGTTCGGTTACGGTCTGTCATAGAATGATGATGTCATCGAGACACGTTAGACATGCATGTTCTAAACCTTTTAGAACAATGCTCATTAATCTCTGGTAACAAGAACCAACACTTTTAACTCCAAACGGCAACGAGTTAAACCTATAAGCACCTTTTCCGGGGCAAACATTTTTTTTCCTTACTATCTGGTGCTACCGGCACCGCATGATATTCACTTGCCATATCAAGTGTTGAGAAGAATTTTGAACTGCCTAACAGAGGTAGTATCTCATCAATTCGAGGAAGCGGCCAAGAGTCATCCTTAACTATTTTGTTCAACTTTTTTATATCTACACAGAATCTAAAACTGTTGTCTGGTTTCTTTATAAATACAACAGGGAAGTTCCAGGGTGAAGAAAAGTTTTCAATATTTTTTGCTTGAAGCATCTCGCCAATAGCCTTATCAATAATAGGTCTATGTTTCATGGGTGTGGGGTATGGACGCTGTTTAAGCGGAGGGTGGTCTCCTGTGTCTACTGAGAAAGTGAGTGTTTTTGTTTGTGTTACTTCCGTCAAGTCCTTAGCAAAAACGTCTCTGTATTTAGACAGCAACGGTCTAAGTAGGTGTTCGTATTTCTTTTCATATTTAAATTCCAAATTGTCTCCTGTTTTCAACAGTCCTTTAACTTATCACGCGAGGAAATCAGGTTTATATGACTAATGGAAGTGACTTTCGCGATGATTGTTTTCTTTTTTATCTTTATCGTTTTTTCCGTGTCATTAACCAAAATGATGGGTATATTGCGATCGTTTTAATGGTAACCAAACAGTTGTTGATAGTGAGCCCTGGCTCGTCGTTTATGTCTCCTAATAGTCTAGGAGCCCAGAGGCATTTGTTTCACATCTCGAGTACGAAAGGTTTGACCCCTGCAATAAATAGGACACTACCCCAGGACCCTGAAAAGGCCTGTCTTAAGTTCTGGAAATGTGGATAACCAGTAGAGGGCGCCACCCAAAGAAGCCAAAAAATTTGATTTGTTTCACATTCCCATGTACATCCACCAAACCTTTGCCGAAATGTTCTGCCATGGGGTCTATTGACAAAATGTGATTTCTTAAGTTCACCAATTGTGGACTTAGGGGCTTAAGAAGGGCCTAAGCGACCCCAAAAATCACATTTAATTCACATATTGAGTACATCCATCAAACTTGGCTGAAATGTAGTATATGACCAACTGTTCGAGAATCCATGATTCTTAAGTTCATCAGTTGTGGACAAGGGGGCTTAAGAAAGGGCCAAAGTGCCAAAATACCCAAAAATAGCAGATTTAATTCACATCATGAGTACATCCACCAAACCTCTTTCAAAATGTTGGGTTTGGGGATGACACTCAGAATCAGTCTTTCTTAAGTTCCGCAACTGTGGATAAGGGGTCTTAAGAAGGGCCTAAGTGACCCCCAAATTCACATTTAATTCGCATCTCGAGTACATCCATCAAACTTGGCTGAAATATAGTCCATGACCTACTTGTTTAAGAATCCATGATATTTTAGGTGAAAATAAAAAGGTATGGAAAGAAGTATCACTAAACTAAATTTTATTATATACGTTTTGTTACAAAATCAAATATTTGACTGATCTGAATGTGCGCTTCGTGTTTTAGCAATGATGATGTTAATTGTCACTAAACCCTTGACCTATTATGCTTTACCAGCGTGATCCTCAAATTGAGATGTCACAAGAAGTGCCATCACTGCTTTCAAATGAAAGTAAGCAACATCAGTCAAGACTAACATAAATAGCATCAAATAGGGGGTGCGTCTTATCTATGAGTGCGTCTTACACATGAGATTTTACGGTACATGTAGTATGGGTGATTACAGGAAATTAACCATTGCTCTATGAAGAATGTCCCAGTAAAATGGTGATAGCAAAACATCATTGCATATCAATATTTCATTAACATTTTCAGGGCTATTCCTCTTTTGGCAACGCTAATAATGTAACAAACATTTATGTCATGAATAAGCTCTGCTCTGAACATGTCAACTAGTGAAAGCCAACTTTCGAATCTCCTGAGTACTGTATACCTAATAGTTTCACAAAAATGATGATTGATTACAAAATAAATAAACTTACAAAACTAAAACTACATGATTGTTATAAACTCTGAACATGTCAACTAGTGAAAGCCATCTTTTGAATCTCCTGGGTACAGTATACCCAATAGTTTCATATTATAATAATGCTTGATTACAAAATTAAGCTACACAACTACATAATTGTTTTCAACTCTGAAAATGTCAACTAGTGAAAGCCATCAGTTAAATCTCTGAGTACTGTTTACCCTACAGTTTCATAATATTCATTGATTAACAAAAGGCAAAATTAAAATTGAACATAGGCCCCACTACTACCATGTACCTGAATACTAGTAAAGACTTCAACTCAATACAGTCTGTCTTAAAAACGTTTGCTAACCTTCAACTGGACTCTTACACCCCTTTCGCAGTGATTTACCGTTACAGTTTAGAGAAAAATGAATAGGATACAACTTCAAATTTGAAATCAAAGACAGGTTTAGTCACGTCTGAATATGATTGCAACCACTACTGCTCTTCATCAGAATCTTCTAACTCCTCTGCATCGCTGTCATCATCTTCTTCATCAGAAGAACCCGCTTCAAAACTGTCATTGTCATCAATCTCATCGGCGCCTTCATTGTCCTCTGGCACCAGAGAATCAGGTAACTGAGGACCATCGAACCAAATTGGGGTGTAAATTCCATTCTCCAGCATCCATCCATCATCTTCTGAGGGATGTTGAACAAGATCTGCCTGATCAGCATCAGTCCACACTTTTTTAACCAAATGCCACTCGTTTCAAATGACTCATGACCTCAGCTTCACAAGGCGGCAGACCACTGGCATCGATCCCTTTGAGTTATTCGAGTGGATTTTGGCCTTTCATCTTTGGTTTATACACCGTCTCAAAACGTTTGTACCTATGGGAGTTCAGTAAAACCTTGGAGTTTTCTCGGGCTTCATAAATACTAGCCGTGAATTTGAGAAGAACCTTACGGCTTCTGTCATCTTTGGGTTTCGTTGTGATTGTTTTGAAGGCCTTCTGCACATCGGTGTTCTTCAGAAATTTGGCAAATGGCCTAACATTTCCCTTCTTGACAAATGCTGAGGTATAGTCTGAACCCGTAAATGCATGAAACGCTGGTAACGACCTGCAAAGCCCTGGCCCTAGTGACTTTTGTATCTCAGTGATGTTGATGAACCTTCGATTCTTCTTTGACACTGTTCCCACATCCATCCAGACTCTCCTGTCTATTTTCCCACAGTGATAGACTAAGAGCACAGCAATGTCTGTGTCATGGGCTCTGACAACTATGTCTCCTCTGTGAGCAAGCTTGTCAGCCTCAATAGCATGACGTACAATCTTGGTGTCTGCCTCTTCGTGATTTGTCTTGTTCTCAGGAATGCAATGACTCTCAACCTTTCCACCAACATTAACGTAGTGGAAGCAGTCCGCAGATGGAACATCTAGGACCACTTCACAATGCCCAATAACCGAAGCATAAGAGTCATCCTGCCATTCCCGTGATAGAAATACTGCCCGCTTGAAAGATCTGGATTCTAACGCATTTGAAAGGTCCTTTGGCCTTCTTTGAGATGAACCAGTTATGACATATGGTTGGCTATCCTCTATGGTACCCACACGTCTAGCCCCTTCTACATATTTTAGGGATGGTTGAGGGTAATCGTCAAATGCTATGAAAACCCTACGAGTTTTCCTTACAGCAATGGCTTGTGACAAGATGCTTCGAGCAAGTTCACCATAGTGTGGAGGGATGGTGATGCTAGGTGGGAGAATTCGCAACAAATACTGGACATCAATGACACAGGCTGCAATGCTTTCAGGGCTGCTAGTTGTTAGCTTTTCCTCCAATTGTGCTAGTAGACTGTCTTTGTTAGTTTTCACTAACATCTCGTCTGTGTGACACATGGTCAGGGGAAATGGGTCAGTGGGTATGTGAAGATGTGTGGAAAGTCCAACCCATGCTGTGCAGCTAGCATGACTAGACGTCCTATCAGATCCCTAGTACATTTCAGAACCACAGCCCTTCTGTCTAAAGCCTTCTTGTTCTTTGCACCATTTTCATCGAAAGTCTTCAGAGAAGCCTGCTTTACAGTTTGTTCAAATCGCTCCTCACCAGCCACACACTCTTCAATGAACTGCTGATGGAGAGCTCTCCCATTTTCTGGTACATTCAGTAGGCTCTTGCATACTTCATCACTAGCTGCTTTACCGGTGTGGATGTTGAACAGCTTCTCCCTTGACTCCCTTCCAAATGGATTACAGCTTGACCTGGCCTGTTCCACTACCTTTGCAAGGTCCCTGTTGTCATGTCTAATCCGAGATGGCTTGAGTTCTGCCTTGGTGTCCTCTTTCTGGGATATGCCTGCCATTTCCTGCACCAGGCTCACAAAGTTGGCACTTGTTGACTTGCTACCATCCATCTCAGCCTTGCAGCATAGTTGTTGGTAAATGCTGTTAACCGGGAGGCAGCATCTGCATTTATAGTTTGCTCCAGAGTCAGGTCAACTGGACATCTGCCGAAGGGATGCTCTGTCCGTCGTATTCCGAAAGCTCCACTGTCAAGTATATTCCTCAGGCCGGGGTGGGAATTCTCCATGTTGATGAGATCCAGCTGAAATTTGGTGAGCCATCTGCAATAATTCGGGTGGTTTGCTGCAAAGAAAAGACCAATGACAGGGCTCAGGGACTGAACATGGAGGTCTATGTCATTCGTTCTGATGGCACGCTCAAGCTCATGGAAGGTATGGATGTAATCCACATACATGAGCCAGAATTGGGCTGTAGCACCATGTTCACCTCTCCTGATCAGAATTGTATAGGCCTCGTACTGTGTGACACAAGCTGTAAATTCACTGGAATTCAGAGCAGAATCAACTTCATCTTTCTTCCCCAGGCTGCAGTGATAAGATACATGATAAGAATATATGACAAAGTCCAATGAGCATTGCAACATATACCAAACTCCATAAAGGCACAGGACAAAGGTATTTCACATGCAAGCCAAGCGAAAAGTAAGAACAAATTTGTGATGACTCATTTAACGAAAAGAGCAAAAAGTCATCTGTGCTATCGTAGGAATCTAGGAATTTGCGGGAGTGTAGTGTCTCAAAGGCGAGGGCAAGAATAGGATGTAACCTCTTGCATCGATTGAAGTGTTTTCCTGCCAAGAAGCCATAGCCATTCAAAGATCCAGGGGCAAGAACCTCTGACTCAGTGAGCATCTCTGCCACCCCCACCCCCCTCCAAAGGACCCCCCCCCCCCAGATTCAGCTATCAATTTGCCTTGAAAAAGCCCATTTCTGTGCGAAAGAACCCAGGCATAATAAACACATTGTCAAACCTAGGGGCTTCAGTTATTTGAATCTGCCAGGCTGGTTTGGAGGCGATGAGGTCATAAGTCACAAACCCATAGGCCTGGTTACATTCATCAGCACATTTCTGTGTTGTGACCAGGGTTTCTTGAATTACATCCAGACTTGTAATTGGCTGCTTCAGGTTTGGCATGTATCTCACTTCCTGCCTTGGTAAGGGATCTTCGGATGAAATGGCATTGAATCCAACCCACATTGGGACAGCAGTATTACCAATGGCATGGCTAATCATCCACATCAGATCTACTTGTCTGGCCCTGGTGTTGACATCTTGAAAGTTCAGGTCAGTTGTTCTGTAACTAAATTTAGTCATCTTTGGCACCTTCCTATATGGAGCGAATGGTTGTCCAGTGTCCACATCTAGTGTTCTTTTTCTGCTGTTCTTTTGTTGGGTTGCTGGAGCTCTGTTGGTAGGCCTGCCTCTTCCAACTTCAACAGCATTTGCTGTAGGCACATTCTGGTAGAGAATACCCATCGTGTCATGTAGCGTATCGGCGCCTGAAAGGGTCTGGGTGAATTCATCATAATTATCAAACGCTAAACCCATCGTTTTACCAACTTCTTGACTGATATTGCACTCATAGATAAGACGCACCCCCTAGTGACAATTAACATCATCATTGCGAAAAACACGAAGCGCACATTCAGATCAGTCAAATATTTGATTTTGTAACAAAACGTATATAATAAAATTTAGTTTAGTGATACTTCTTTCCATACCTTTTTATTTTCACCTAAAATATCATGGATTCTTAAACAAGTAGGTCATTGACTATATTTCAGCCAAGTTTGATGGATGTACTCGAGATGTGAATTAAATGTGAATTTGGGGGTCACTTAGGCCCTTCTTAAGACCCCTTATCCACAGTTGCGGAATTTAAGAAAGATTGATTCTGAGTGTCATCCCCAAACCCAACATTTTGAAAGAGGTTTGGTGGATGTACTCATGATGTTAATTAAATCTGCTATTTGGGTATTTTGGCACTTTGGCCCTTTCTTAAGCCCCCTTGTCCACAACTGATGAACTTAAGAATCATGGATTCTCAAACAGTTGGTCATATACTACATTTCAGCCAAGTTTGATGGATGTACTCAAGATGTGAATTAAATGTGATTTTTGGGGTCGCTTAGGCCCTTCTTAAGCCCCTAAGTCCACAATTGGTGAACTTAAGAAATCACATTTTGTCAATAGACCCCATGGCAGAACATTTCGGCAAAGGTTTGGTGGATGTACATGGGAGTGTGAAACAAATCAAATTTTTTGGCTTCTTTGGGTGGCGCCCTCTACTGGTTATCCACATTTCCAGAACTTAAGAAAGGCCTTTTCAGGGTCCTGGGGTAGTGTCCTATCCATTCCAGGGGTCAAACCTTTCGTACTCGAGATGTGAAACAAATGTCTCTGGGCTCCCGTGTTATAATTGTATCAATTGATATTCATCTGGTGGTATAAGGTCGAGTGTTTTCACATGGCCTATTGTCATGACTGAGGTGTACGGTTTTATTACTATGTCTTTTCCTGGGCGTACGAGTGACGCTATGTGAATGTCGCTTTGTAGTGGTATATATTCTTGTCTTATGCGAATGCGTTTGAGATCGTAATAGATCATAGCATCGAATTTTCTCAAGAAGTCTCTACCCAAAATACAGTTTCTTTAATATTCTTGACTGCTACAAACTTGAGTTGCTTGAGTTTACTTTTTCCTATCGTGAAGTCAAATAAAGAAAGCTACGCCTAAATCGTTTAGAGTACTGCCACCAACTGATTGTATTGTCACATGTAATTCCCTAAGTCTCGGCATCTGTTTTATCTGATCAAAGATACGCTTACTTATCAACGACACGTCTGCGCCCGTGTCAACTAAAGCACTAATTTTGTGTGTATGACAAATTTGTATCAAGCATGAAGTGGGGTCTTCGTTAAAATTCATCTTAACGGCTCCTTTAAAGGACGCCCCCTTGTTCGACCTTGAGTGAGGGGCCGGCGTTAGTTTAAACGTGCCTTCGGGCAGTTACGCCTAAATTGTTTGCAGATCCACACTGCCAGCATAACCTAGTTTTTCTTTGTCTGTCGGTATTCGATACGACCGGTGTCCGCCTATGCGTGACCTCGTGAACAGTGGTTATACATTCGTGTGTCTGGTGATTGTTTCTACCGCACCTCGCACAACGACGCGTTGTTCGGGCGTGATCGATATTCATGGGTTTCGGGCCCCTTTTATCCGTTTCTAAATTTCCGCCATATTCCTGACCTATACTAGAACTAAACTTTTTCTCTAAGGTTTTGCTAGTGCAACATTTACAGCTTCCTGGAAGGTTGTCGGATTTGTCCGCATGACTTTCAATTTAAGATTGTTGAACGCTAGCCCATCAATAAATTGTCCTATCATTACTCGCGAGTTTGTAACCCCCCCCCCCCCCTCCCCCATCCCCCTTCATTCCTTCGGTTGCTTCATGTGCTAATGATAGCAGCCGTCCCGCGTAACTAACTACGTTTTCTGTCGGTTTTTGTTTTGTTTCGCGTAACAGTCTTAATGCCTGTTGTAGGTCTATTACGTCGCCGGACCTAAGTCTTAATTCAGCCTTTAACCTGTCGTGCACGCTATCCGCGTTTGATGTCAAAAGCCTCTGTACGAAGTCGCTGACCGTACCCCATTCATGTTTGATTTTTTTTTCTGCGAGAATCGTCGCAGATATCTAACAAGTAAAACTTCTCTATTTCTTTGATCCAGTGTTTAAATCTTTTCGGCTCTCCGAAAAAAGGGAGTTATCGTATTAATTTCTGATTGACTTGATAATGTAGTGTGCAACAAGCTAATCTCGTCTGCAAGTTGTTGAATTGGTGGGGTTGTTCCTCCATAATTATATTATCAGCTGCGTGTTTCCTGGTGCCAAGGTAAAGAAAAGCACGGACCTTTTGTCTTTTGTTTGTCCTTTCTACTACTTGCTCAAAACCTCGGCGTCAAATCCGTCCCCTATGTTACCTATACAAATAAAAAATAATAATTATCAATTATATACTCATCACTAAATCCTGGGAATAATGCACCAAATAAAACGGTGTAATGTAGCCCGACGGCTTTTGACTTATAGGTCTTTAGATTATTTTAATTATTGTTAATTAATTATGTTAGGTTTTAATTAGATATGCAGTTCAACTACAATCGGCTCCACATGCATCGTTTGCTAATCATCGTATAGTAGTTATAATTGTATCTGATATATTTATTTTACGACTTTCTTATCTATCTACAGGTTCGTAACTTTAGTGATTCGATAATTATAAGAAACGGTTTATGATACTGACAGATATAAATAAAGATCGAATACGTTTAAAATACAAGGTTATTATTAATAATAGTATGATAATAGTTTTGACAAACAATACAGAAGTAGCATATTCAAATGTTTTATATGAATTTAAAATTAACAACAATGTCTAAGTTAACAATATTGTAGTTTAGTAACTCGTTGCTTCGACAATTGATGTACTAGTAGATCGTGAAGTTATTAATTCAATTTCTTAACACAACTTCATATCAACAAGTTCCTAAATCTAATGTTTTACAATTCTTTGATTAAGATAAATATGCAGAACAATGAATTCAACAAACAGAGCTAAACTGTTTATTTAACATCAATAACATATCTCTTATCATTTACAATCCATTACGGAGTTCTTCCGACAAAATTCTAACAAGCAACTTATCTTTGATCTAAATAAATCCAACAAATACATCCAACAAGTTGTTTTCCCTACACAGAATTGTGCTTTGCTTCCTGACCTGATTGAATCTAAAGTGAATGGGAAAAGGCCTAGATAAATGATTTTGACTTCTAATTTATACTGGATTGTAGGTTGTCGAGCCGTGTGCAAACAATGTTTTTATGTTTAGTCGTTATTTTTTTTCTCTCTCACCTTTCGTCGTTTAATTCTAGTCGTAAAGATGATTATTTTGGTTTTCTGTGATTTTGCGAATTATTTGTTAAGGTCTCACCCGAATGAGCCACATGACCCGTCCAGCTGTCCGGTCATCTACCTCAGAATACTTAGTTCAAATAATGTCTCATATTTACTGTTACAAATGACCAGTTGTACACGGTTGTAAGCTTTGTCTCGCCTTTAGTCTCGCCTTTAGTCATGAGGCAGTAGGCCGTAGTGTTACCCTTTTTGGGATTAGGTGGGCTTAAACGGTTAGATAATAACCTGCCACAACAACACCGCTGGCTTCGAACACAACAGTTACTCAGATATCATGATTATGACACGGCAAGTCGTAAACGAGGTCAAACATGGAAGGTCCCTATGTCTGCGTGTAGAACATTTGGCGGAATTTGAGAGTCTAAATCGCTTACTTTTGATGAAGTGCACGTTTTATACAATTAAAAAATAAAAAAAAGACTTAAACCATATACTCAGGGAACGTAACCATTGGTTTAACGGGACAGAAGGTGTGCTTCGTTTATCGGATATATGCGATATTCTGTAGATTAAATGACAATTAAAACTACTGCGCAAGGTGCCGTACACTTAGACGTGTACTGCGGTATAATGGTAGAATGGAGTTTTTCTATGCATATGTAGCATGTTTTTGTTTGTATTTGTATGCTTGCACACTTGTGGTACAACTTCATGAAACAAAAACAGACATTTTTGATTTCTGACTTCTATTAAGAACCATTTTACCCGCCATGTTTCAGGCTTGAACTGTTTAACGCGAAAGTTGAAAACTAGACACGCTTCGTAAAGTTATACACAGCGTTAATCAATATGCGTGGAAGACCTTTTTGGAAGGTGTAAGACATGCCCTGTTCGTGATTACAGTTCGGAATTCAAGGCGGGTCTTCAGCTGCAAATAAAAATCTATGTTATCATTTAGATTAAACCTTGTGGCAACAGTTACATCACTATCTTCCGAGCATATAACATACTTTATTAAACTTACAATACATATAATATGATTGCGCATTTTAAATTAAGTTATTACTAACATAAATGGTTCTATATACCGGA